>CM071935.1:2507237-3707237 GCA_016081115.2 Rehmannia glutinosa
CGTATTGCTACCAACATGAAGAAAAGAATGGTGCGGAGGAGGCGACGGGAAACCTTAAGGCAATGCAAATGCGAAAGCGTAATATTATAGCGCTCGATGCTTAACTGCACTTATATGTTCACTGATTAACCTTCAAGAAACGGGTTCATGAAAATTCGTGACGTAATGATTCCCGATGAAATAACCGAGTAGAACGAGATATCTGCATAAATCTAAGTTCTCCGAAGATCTAGAGAAGTCCGTAAGACGGTGCGCACTATGGCAACCGCCATATTCATCTACCAAAGACAAGTTCATCGTGATCCGTAACTGCATTGAGACGATGGTGAAATATCGTATGAAACTTGAACTCCTTCATGATATCTCGTAAACGAGTCAAGAACCGAGGACAGCCAAGTTCTTCCGAGGAAAGAAGCGTGATAGATTTCGAACAATACCCTATTTACACCAAAAAAGGGAAACCAACCTAAGTTATACAAAGATGACAGATGAGGAGAAGCTCATTGATCTAATCAAAGGAAAATCCATCAAAAATTAAAAAGATGGATATGGAAAAGATGAATCTTAAAGATCTACACGACTGCGTAATCCTTCGCGGGATTGGGTATTGTAGATTTAAAGATGAACGCAGGTGATGGATCGCCTTTGGTTACCTATGACCCACAAGGTAGAGCAATTCCACCACCACCGCCACCGATTAATCCTAACGTCGAAGAAATTACGGGTTCGAATCATGGAGCTCCTGACGAGAGGATGCCACACTGGGATTTCACGACCGGAGTGATCCACTTTCGGACAGGAGGTCGAAACCCACTTTATGGAAACAGGATAACCTCATGGAAGGCCGAATGTTTATCAAATGCCTTATGGAAGATCGCATCTCGACCCAATACATCCATATGGGTTGATGTTAAATCGATATCCCGATTTTAAAAATAGAGAAGTTCTCATTGATGAATGGGCTTGACTATGAGAATTTTAGCGAGGTGAACCCTCGATCTTACAAAGGATTCATTCATTTTACTCCTTGAAATGAGTCTTGAAGGATCGGTGAAGATTGCTCGGGATATGACCGATGCTAGTACAAAAGGTTCGGTCACATCGAAGGGAATCACTTAAAGGAATTGTCGATGGTATGGCAAAACTATTCAAAATCCGAGTTCATCGGACAAGATATTTCGAGGATTAGAAGATGAAAAAGAAAGAGATATAAACAAGCCTCTATAGCCGAGTTATATGATATTTGTCATATTGACGAATATATCAAGTTATTCGAATAGGGTGGAAATCCAAGATTGAAGAAAAGGAAGCCGCATGCCTATTCTTTGCCAAGATTCCGAGTCCCCGGAGAGAAATGCTTATCGGGGAATACAAGGATGGAGCGGAAGTAGAAATCGTGGGCTTAAAAATGTCTTTCCTAAAGGCCAAGTTATCCGAATGGTGTTACCAAGCCAGACAGAATTACAAGAGATTAAGAGGAATTAACAAAGCGAGTTCCTTTATGTTGCGTGGATAATGACATCCCAACAATTGTGGGAGGTCAACCAAGGCGACACAAGAAGTTAAGGATGTAAGCCATCCATACCGGCGAGGAAGCAACAAAAGAAGTAGGTCTTCATGGAGACCTAGAAGGTTTTGTCAAAACAAAAGCCCAAAGTTACAAAACAGGCAAAGACTAGTACCAAGCAGAGTAGAGCTTCTTCATCAGGGTCTAATCAAGCAAGTACCAAACAGAACACTGGGAAGAGAACTTTCGGGCGTGCTCACACCGAGCAAATGAAAGTTTCAAAGACTCAGAATTACCGGACATGCGGAGCACAAGGGCATATCTCAGCGGATTGCCCGGCATAATCAAAAACAAGGAGTCGACATTTGAGACTACACCGAGTAAATCGAAGAAGTCGCATTATTATCGTGGATTTAATACATGTGTATCAATTTGAGATATTCCCTCGAGATGAAAGCATCTATGAAGAAGAGATCTATTCTGGATAATGGAAGTGAATCTAGTTCGAATCGTGAGTGAAGAAGAAATTCTTCAACAAACGGTCGGGAGGATATGTCGATTCCTCTATCACACTACTTCTGATGTCTCATAAGACTCTTTATGAGAATTATGAAGAAGATCCAAAGCTTCAAATCTATGATGGATTTACAATTGGAGCGATGGAAAAGGCTTTGACAAGATTGGTTTTCGTAATAGAAAACACCAAATTATCCACAGTGGTAACAATAGGAGAATTTGCCATTCGATGGAGTTTAGGGAACCTCGATCGAGATGCGGTTGGTCCCTATTAGAGAAATCCAGGAGATCAAAAGTGTTCGCCTTATTTTTAGCTTCACCGCAAGTGTACGGTGTAGTTTATAGAATAGGGTAAGCAAGGTCGTATCCACGGAGACTAATAAATTAATGCGCTAAGTATTGAACTAAGATAGCCTTATTTTTATTTAGACGATTAAAATTGAATGATTGTTGTGGAAGAAAAGACAAGAATAACCACAAAAACACAAGATGAAAATAATAGTGGAATTATCAAGGGAAATGAAATGGATTCCCAGGTTATGGTTTCAATTAATATTCCTCTTTGTTTACGATTTAATCAAAGCCAAAGTTATTATCAATACACCTATAAGCGATCACACAAGGTATTTTATCCTCCATCTCGAGATGTATATAAAGTGTAGATTGAAATATCTATGCTAGTATCTCTACTCAACATAAGATACACAACTCCCAAATGCACAAAAGATCAAATATCCTCACAAATATTCACAAACCTCTCGATTATGCAAATATTCATGTCAAGTACTCAAGATCTAATATTGAAACTCATCTCTCGAATTATGAATCAATATATCAAACATGTTAAATCATTGGCCAAATGATAAAACAAGAATAAGAACAAAGTACTCAAATAGGCTTCAAGACAATAACTTCAATTAAGATTAAAACAATCAACAAGAGTTCAATTAATCTACTTCCAAAAACCCAGGAAATCACAAGAAATTTAGCTACCCATTATAAATAAACAACTCATGTATTACAAATTGTTCATCTTCATAAGAAACTAAAATGAAAGATTAAAGCACAAAGAATGAGAAAACTTAGGGAAATGGATAATCTCTCGATTAATCTTCAATCCTCAAGCTCCGATTCGACCCGATTCTTCTCTTGATTCTTCCTTGATGAAATTGATGTGTTTCTTGTGTTCTTGGGTGTATTCCCACCTTTCCTTCATACCCTAGATCAAGCCTCCCATGTATGTATTTATAGCCCCTCAAAAGTTCAAGAAATAGGTGGAAGAACTTAGGAATTTCCGTCCGGGCGCTCGGAGACGGCGCTGCGGCGCCTGGGACGTGAATTTTGGAGTGAATTTGCTGCCTTGGGCCTGCAGCGCCCGTGGACGAGCGCTGCAGCGCCCGCCTGAGTTTTTCACCCACCAAATGTTGAATTTGCTTTTGAGCCCTTCTTCAAAGTTGTAGCCCTATCTCTTAGCTTTCCATAGCCACTTGAATCATCTCAATATCAATTTTGTAGAGAGTTATGGCCAAAATACGAAACACTGCCAGTGATGGAAATTTGGACGCGTTTGGACGTTTCTTCAAATCAATCTCTCTTTGTTTGCTCGTTTGTACTTCTTTTTGATACACGATTCATTACTATGACTATAAACTCAATATAATTGGCTCTCAACATGGCTTGGCTACTCAAATGACTCAAAATACTCAAAAAACAACACAAAACTCAAGTCTTGGGAAGCCCAAATTAATGGTATAAAACCAAGTGAACAAAAGCGAGTTAAAAGAGAAGTTGCAAATACACTCTCATGGATTCATATCGAGCCATAAGAGTTATTATTAAAGCAACATTTAAAGAAGAGATAGATTCGCCACTCAATTTGGCTATCTTTGATAAGCGGATCTCAAATCTCAAGATTCATACTGAGCAAAGAATAGAAATTTGTATGCCGGGAAATTAGCATTTAATGTCTATCCTAGAATTTCATACAATTTGGGAGATCGAGATTTCAATAGAGTCCTAACTCTTCATCAAGATTTCAAAAGAGTCGAATTGATGAAAGAAGGAGCAGCACTTACTCGATCACATACAGGATATCCTATGCTCTCTCGAATACACATCATTCAAGTATTCTTGAGAAAGGAATTTATTAAGTCCCAAGAATCTTCGAGGACTTTGTCAGGTGGTTTTACTTAAAATTATTGAGTCTCCAACCATCAAGGAGATCGAGCATGAAAATACAAGATCAACCAGTCTTCAACAAAAGTCGAAGTCTCGAGTTGAGTCGAGATGATGTCTTTCCAACAGACGAATGACGAGTAGCGGCCGTTGGGAAGAAAGGGGAGACAGAAATGCGATTCAACGTATCCAAGATGTTTTCAAAACACAGAGAGCTGAAATGTCGAGGAAGGATGGCGAGAAGTTGAAGTAATATTCGACATCATTCAAAAGGATAATATTTTTCCTTGTGATGTTCTATATTATCTCCAACAACCAATAGTTGGAAGGTATCAAAGCCCAAGATAGGAGAAATTGAGCTTACTATCACAGAGTTGCGGGGAAAAATCCAAAACAATTAATATCGGGAATTGAATTTCTCGAGGATCATAAACCTTGGGAAAGATTACAAGACGGAATGGAGTTCACAAGTGGCCGATAAAAGATATAGATCGATGACCACTTGTCCATTCTCCATGTACATTTCTATCGGAATGTTATATGTTGAATACAAGGCCGAGTATTTACGCTATATTGATTCGGTGCGTTAATATGTACCGCAAAGCCGGATGTTTTTCCTAAAGAAATTGGAGAGGATTTTGACTATTGCAGAAGAGATTTCTCTAAAAGGATTCTTATCCTTAACAGGAATTAAACAAGCGTAAATCATGATCGGAGGCGCAGCGGTACCCCGTGGTACAAGGTGAAAACGCCACCAATCTATTTCCATGATACAAAAGATGTTTTGCTAGGAAACAACTTCCTACAAACATTCAAGCAATTTACACAGAGAACGAGACAAGAAGACTTATTTTCACAACATTATGTGATCATAAGATTATTGTCCAAAGATCGCGGAAGCATTTGGCGAAAAATGCCTATTACTTTTCGCAAAGAAGCATGGTGATGAAGCCAAACCGCAATCCAAAAATGGCGGATCGAAGGAAATTTGGTGAAGCTTTATTATCCTATAGACAATTTGGTTCCATTCGGAAGGATCAAGATATGGGATAATAACTTGTATTCATTCGAGTACAAGGAGAAGAACGAGTTACTCCGAAACCCGTCAGCACTATGGATGAGTCTAATGGAGAGTCCGCAAATGACGTGACCCTAGAGGAACAAATATCACTCGAGGATATCAAGAAGAAGATCCAAATGAATTACAATGAAGATCCTTTGGCTTGGTGGGATAAGAACGAGCTTAAAGCTTCCTTAAAGGTTAAACCTGGAAAAGAGTACGAGTTCGTAAGATTCAAACCAATCCTTATGAACCGGGAGGATCGTGAGGATATGCAGAAGATACTTAAGGAACATCTTGACCTTAAGTTAATTTCACCAGGAGTTTCTCCATACAGCGATCCAGGATTCTTAGTCGAAACCATAGAGAAATCAAAAGAGAAAGAAGACTTGTTATTAATTACAAGGGAATTAATAACATTATGGAGTTCGAGCGGATACTATATCCCAAGCGAGAGAGAACATCCGGTTAATCGTATCAAAGGTGCCAAGATATTCTCAAAGTTCGATTGCAAGTCCGGATTTTACAGATTAAGATGGATGAAGAAAGCAAGAAGTTCTGACTTTTCTACACCACAAGGACACTATATTTGGAATGTGATGCCATGGATTCGCTAACGCACCCCGAGGATATATCAAAGGAAGATGGATAATCTCTTCAAAGATTATTTCGATTTCATGTTCGCAGGTATATCGATGACATTCTAATCACATCAAAGAACATGAAGGAGCATCTCAAACATTTGGAAATATTTTGAGATGTTTGTCACAAGGAAGGATTAGTGCTTTCGGAGAAGAAGCGTGATCGCAAAAAGATATTGAATTCCTATGAATTGAGATCGATTTAACTGGAATCATCCTACAAAGTCATATTGTAGAAAAGATACAGGGATTTCCAGATACATTGAAAGACAAGCTTGTGAAGGAGTTTTCTTGGAGTTGTCAATTTTTCGGAATGTTCATAAACAATCTAAAGACATTACGTTTAATGTGTTTATCATTTATCGCTTAAAAAAGATGCAGATTCAAATGGGAGAATGAACATCAAGAAGGAATCAAGCAACTTAAAGAAGTTTGCAAAAAGCTTCCGAAACTTGCAATTCCACAGATGAAGATGAACTGGTTCTTTACACGATGCCAATCGATTTTTGGTGGCAGCAGCTCTTACAAAAGCCACACCAAACGGAGAAGTGTCATGCAGATATTGCGGTCTATTTTTATTGGTGAAGCAACTCGGTGGCATATCAACGAGAAAGAATTCTTTGCGTAAAGGCTTTCAAAAAATGGCCTTTATTTCTCTTTGGCTAAAAAGTTTATCTTAAAATTGATAATTCAGTGTCAAAGCTTTTTCAAAAAATAAAATTGAATCAAAACCGGAAAAAGCTAGGATACTTAGATGGCAAAGTTGAATGTCAATATTATGATTATGATATTATCATTATAAAATCTCATGAAAATGTTCTTGCAGATTTTCTAACAAGAGATGGAGGAATTGAAGTGATTCCATCCCTCAAACTTCAAGACATCTTGGCGACCACCGGAAATGCTACTCCGAGAATTTGATACCTGGTCATCAATTCCGATTTAGCCGAAATTACAAAGGAATGATCGACAAAGTAACCGATAAAACGAGCATGTGTCCGATCTCACTCCGCTTGAGAACGGCATTTCAAGGCCACTCCTACGAGCCGCTAATAAAGAACGGAGCGCTTAGAGCGCAGGCTCCCCAACTCAGAGCAGAGGATTCCAAAGACCTCTAGCACAAGTCCTAAGTAGCCGTAAATATTGGCCCAAGCTGAAAACCGAGCGCACCGGAGTTAAATCCCGAGTTATCACATCTACCAAAGACGTCCGGATAAAGGACGAAGAGATCAATCTTTGTGCCATGATGGGCACTTCTAAGGTTGATATTAACGAGATTAAAGTTTCTTCTTTCGCAGAATACCAGAGGCTAATTGGGAGAAATCGATTACCATGCAAGGGATATCTCCGAGAAAAATAAAGATCGATATTTTCCGAAAATATCGAGGCGGTTTCGATGTTACCAAATTCCACTCAAGAAGTGAAGAGGTGGTATGAGTTTGGGGCTTTGGCCTCGATCTATACTACTTCACCAGGCTTCCCGGAGATCACAAAATTACCAAAATGGATCCGAAGCGGCAGTGACGAGTCTTTGGTCCAATAATGACCTAAAACGAGGTGATACATGGAGTTGTATTTCATAAGTGCAACAATAGAGCCCGTCGGAAAAGGTGGACATGAAGCCTTCCATTAGGCTTCGAAGACCAGATGAAAGAGCCTTCAAAAATATCAAGGAGGCTAGTTCAGAAGAAGTACAATTGGCCATGACCTTCACCGAAGATCATATTACTACAAGAAGGGCATGAGGATTGTGGGTCTGTCTCACTGAGATGGACAAAGTCAAGTTTCCGTTCAAGTTCTATCAAAATTCAGTGAACGGATCATTCCTGTTGAATACTATGACAGGAAAAACTACAAGATTCGCAGAAGACCTATTCGAAAAGAAAAGAAATCTTCTGTGGGAAAACAAGCTGCCGGGGAGTAAAGAAACTCGCGAAAATATTGCAATATGGCTCACATAGGCCATTGGGAACTTCGGGTCTGTCCCGAATGTCAGAACCAAAAGGAACCAGAATTTGGCAAGGGATTCTGGCCAAAAGTCGATCGGAGAAGACCCGACGACGAAGAAGAAAAGTCACAGAAGTATCCAAAGTTTCGGGGACCACCAAAAAAGTAGATTCCCCGACAAAGTTAAAAGAGACATGTGACTCAAGTGCTACCCACTCAGCAAAGAAACAAAAGGTGGATCAGACCTAGTAATTGGCATCCAACTCATAAAGATGCTGATAATTTAAGTAAATGACGTAAGCAATGACGTCATAAGATTCCATCTAGCTAAAAGATGGAAAAGGAAGAGTCATCAGGCTTTGGAGCCTTATCAACTTGCCTTGGATACCAGACAAGGAGGGACCCGAGCGATGTGAAGATAATAAAGTATTCCACTACTTTCAGCAAGTGGATGGAAGGATCCAAGAAATAGAGGCAGCCCATTCCTCTATATAAACAAGAGATTTCAGAAGGCTAAAGGCATCGAACATTTCCCTTAGTCTTCTACAATAAACATTGTCTTTGTAATCATAGTTGTGAGTTTAAATTTTCAGAGTGTTTTCCAGTTTCAAAATTTTCAGTTTTAATTTTATGTACAAGAGTGTAATAGCCTTTATGAGAGGCTAAACAAGTATTCTCCTCCCAAAAGGAGATTACTAATGTAATAAATATTTCAATAAGTTCTTAATAAAAAGGGGATTTTTGCTTCAACATGTCTTCATAATGTTCCATTAATTCATCCCGTTTAAAGATTACTTTTATGCCTTGGAGTAGGAAACGAACCAAGGTTGTGCTGAGCGGTTTCTGAAGGATTCGGATAACTTGCAGATCATCTTCCCGAGGTGAGGTTGAACAGTGAGGAGTTGTTTGTCAAACGATCCGGGGGTGAATTTTCCGATGGTGGCGTTGCGAACCACTTAACCCGGTGTGTTGTTTCGGTCAAAAGAGGTATGAATTTTAAGGGATTTATTAATTTTACGGAAGCATGTTGGGCCACGGGATATGGTCGTGATGGACAATATCTGTTTTATCAAAATCTTAACAAATCAAATTTATTTAGAATTATGAAGTATTTACGTATATGTCCTATTGAGTTTATAAAGCCGAAAACCCGACATGATCCACTTAAAACCTCTTAATAGAGACTGGATGTAAGTAGGTGTAACAATGCCACGAACAAAATAGCATCGAGAAAATGTAAATTTTCATAAACTATAAAATTGGGATTTATTGAAAAATAGCCATAGTATGAAAGGATTGAAATTGCGAATTCTCGAAAGGTATAGGACTATATTTGCTACCTTTGGAAAGAAAAAGGACCAAAATTGTTATTTAGCCATAAGGGCAAGATTGTCCAGGGCATAAATTGCCACTTAAACAAATTATTGTCCTCTTTTGCCACCATACAAAAGTTAGAGGGCAGATTTTGCAATTTAGCCTTAATTTGGTGGTAACTCGATTCAATTTTCTGGGGCGGGGCGGGTTGGATGGATAGGGTCGGGCGCAACCCGTCTGACATGAAAGGACATGTATGACGATCATATATAAGTCTTTTTTTCTAATTATTAAACATATGTCATCTTTTTGTGAACTTTGAAAATTTACAAAACGATATAGAAATGGTAATATTATCCCTCAAAATTTTATGCTCATTTGGCTCTAATTCGACTTAAACAAAACAAAAGCATGTTAAGGGAAAAGTTGTGAAATTCGAAAATTCACCAAGATTTTTGAAACTTTCCAAATGAGGCAATTTGTTATTATTATTATTACTAGCTGAGGCCCCCATGCGATGCACAGGGTATCCTAATAAGAGATAGAATTGTCAAATGAGCCAGTCCGAGTTGGCCTACTGGTCAAAGAGAAAATTCGGATTGGGTCAGGTCGAAACTCCATCTAATCTATTTTTGAGAACGGTCCGACCCACTCCGCCCCATAAAATGACCGTCCCAATTGGGCCGCCGGACTTTCTTGACCTAATTTAAATTTTTAGTATATTTTAAAATAAATAGTTTTTATCATTTTATACTATTAATTTTACGATAATAACAAATATGTATGCCATTAAAAAATATTAATTAGTATTTTTACGTTTAAATAATTTAATAGAGAAACCAATGAATCGTTTTTTTTTTATAATTTTTGAAATTACATTATACTCTATTTTAATAATATGTTAAGAACACATATTTTTAGGATCTTTTCTTTATTTTAAGTTTCAATAACAATATTATATTACACTTCAAATATATTTACGATAGTATATATACATTGCTAAAAATAAATTAAATTCAACTTTATTTAAAAATATAGTAATACCATTAGAAGATTGTACTTTAAATTTACATTACAATACAATTAAAATACATTATTATAATATAATGACTCATTAATATATTTTAAAATATTAGCAAACTCCGTACATATTTTTTTTTCAGTTTTTAAAATAACATTATATTCTTTTGTCATCATATATTATAAATTATATATATTAAGGATTTGTGTTATATCAAAATTTTAAAATATATAAAATAATTGAGTTTGTAATTATCTCAATTGTTGTAAGATAATTCGTTTAAGTCAATAATATGATATCACACTCAAGACATGTGTTTCCAGTATTCTTTATAAATTTTAAATATTTCAAAAAATAAATTCAATTTATATTAATCTATAAATATAATAATACATAAGTAAAAGATTAAACTCTAATGATGTATATTGTAGCAAATTACAATTCTAAAACACTATTTTCGAAAATATATTAATTCTTATTACAATTAAGGATTTGAATAAAATTATAAAATCATATTAAATTGATCGTAAAAAACAAATGAGATAATATTATTTCCAATAATGCCGATTTGTTTTATATTTTTATTTAGATCTTTTAAAAAATGTAATACAATATTTAATACTAATTATTCATACATAAATTAGATTCTTAATGCATACCAAAATTAAAATGGACAAATTTAATGATAAAATTATAATAATTTCGGACCATAAACTATATTTCCTTTTTTTTTTAAAAAAAGTCTTTCCAAATTCACGTGTATTGTATTTAATTCTAATTAGACATACCTAAATTAAAATGTCAATGCATACCATAGTTAAGATTAACAAAATAGGCAAACGAGTCTCAATCAGAAGACAGATCCTATTTGACCATGCGGATCGCGGATCCTCGGCTGACTGTGTCCGCGGTCAACAACAGATGGTCGCTTTTTTTCTATTTTTCTACCTCGATTAAAGTACTTGATTTTATGAAAAAAAAAAAAAAAAAGTATCGGTTATTTTAGATAAAGTATCAGATCTTTTAATATAGCCACAAATTATGATTATATTACATTGAAGGACAAATAAATATATCAGAGTTAAAATAACACCTTTATGAGTAACAATATATATTTTTGAGACAAAATATCATGTTTTAAGAGTAAAAATATCTGTTTTTTATAAAGTATTACATTTTTAATAATAAATACAAAGAAAGATGAATAATAAATGTGATAGAGTTAAAGTAATACTTTTATAAGTAAAGTATTTATTTTTTGAGATAAAGAAACATATTTTTTAATATAGTCACAAATTATGAATATATTACAATATTATATAACAGAGTTAAAGTAAAACTTTTATACGTTAAAGTATCTATTTTTTGAGATAAAGTATCATGATTTTTAATATAGTCACAAATTAGAAATAAAGGAAAGAAGAAAAAATAAAAAATATATATGATATAGTTAAAGTAACACTTTTATAAGTAAAAGTATCCGTTTGTTGAGATAAAATATCAGATTTCCTAATACAGTTACAAACTAGGAACAAAAAGAGGAAAAATAAAAAATAAATATGATATAGTTAAAGTAACACTTTTATAAGTAAAAATATCCGTTTGTTGAGATAAAGTATCAGATTTCTTTATACAGTTACAAACTAGGAACAAAAAAAGAGGAAAAATAAAAAATAAATATGATGTAGTTAAAGTAACACTTTTATAAGTATCCATTTAATGTATCATGTTTTTTAATAGACTTGTGTTCGATTCTTAGCCTCTTCATTTAGAGGCGTTTTTAATTTTTATTCAATTTACCAGACATATTTATGAATGACTTTATATACATAGTTACACTGAAATTGTACAACAAGCACTAGTGGTGTAGTGGTAGAACACCACCTATGTATACGTATAGGTTGCGACTTCGATTACCTTGTGCTGCGTTTTTTTAAATAACAGTTGGGTTGGGGTTGGGTCGCGGGGCGCGATTCTATAAGAGACCTACTCAACAAAATATATAATTACAAAGATATTGGACATATGTATCCATTTTTCTTTTTTCTTTTTCATAAAAAAATATATTTCATTTTGAGCAAGTGCAAATAGGCCAGAAAACAAATTTGGAAACATGTTTGTTATTTTATATATATAGATTATTATTATTATTATTATTATTATTATTATTATTACTACTACTACTACAACTACTACTACTACTAATACTACTACTACTATTGTTGCGATTACTACCTCTGATATTATTATTATTATTATTATTATTATTATTATTATTTATGTAGAACTCTCGTAAAAGAAGTTCATATTTTTTTTTATATAATGTTACGAGTTGCATCAAAAAATATATGACGTGGATGCGTTTTTGACGAACTTGGATTGTTACAATTTTGACGTTTTAGAATGATTTAAATATATTCCGAAAAGATGATCATGTAAATGAGACTGTCAAAATTTTTTAGTTGAAATGTTTATTTTTACACTATGTTTCAAAGTATGATCCTTTTTTGAGGCAAAAGAAAAAGAAAAAGTTTTCTTCTTTTTTTTTTACTTTAAAAAAAGGTAAATTTCAGTATATTTGACTTGTTTATGATATATTGTTGTGTCTATTATATATAATCAGATTTTAAATTAGGAAACTTACTTGCCAAAAAAGTAAATTTCATCATATTTAACTTGTTTAGGATTCCACTGAAGCAACACAACTGTTCGGACAAAAATCTTTCAATGCGAATAGTTTTCAACGAACAGTTACACTTTTAGGCAATGATATTTTATTCACACGGAAATATTTTTGAGGAAAAAACACTAAACCTTTCCAAGCTATGGTTTTTTTGCACTTTACTATATGAAGTATTTTTTTACACTTTACTATACAAACTATACAAATTTTGCATTTATTTGCCATATATACAACGACCATCGCTGGTGGAATATTGTCTCAATATTCAGCGCGTACCCTCCACGTGAGAAAAATTGTCTTTGTCTAAAAATTAAACAAAAGTTGTTACACTTTACCATATGAACTTTTTTAAAAATTTTACTTTGTCATATAAACTTTGCGGAATCTCACTTTGGCATATCAATTTAAAAAAAATATGTTTAAATGCATTTATTTTTCTTTGTTAAGGGTAAATCTCACTTTACTCCCTATACTCTTCTTGAGTATTACTTTTCCCCCGTGTACTCCTAATTATATCACTTTACTCCTTCATACTCTCAATTAGTATCACTTACCCCCGTTATGTTTTTAAAATATTATTTTATACTCATATACTCAAAACAATGACCATTTTGTCCTTATATTAGTTTTAGTAAAATAACAAAATTATTTTAAAAGTATTTAACATTAATAAATTTGTATTTAGTTTCTAAATTAAGTTTACAACTTATTAATTAATGCTTAATATTAAATCTATTATATTTTATATTTAGTTGCTAATTATTTAACTTTAATATAGTTCCTGTTAAATTAATATATAAAATGATATTATACGCTATTCATTTATACTTTTATTTTCTTAATTGTGACAGACTTAAAATTAAATAATATATATCTAATATATTTTCAATAAAATGAGAAATATTATTAGTAATTTTTCAACTATTGATTAAATAATCATAATTTAATAAAACCTATGTTAAATAGAAAAAAAATAATCATTTTAGTGGTTAATTGTTTTAATACAAGATATTATTTACAATATAATACAAAAAATTTAGATTTATTATTGAAAAAAATATGTATGGATATATTGCTTTACAGAAAATAACCTATAATATAGTTATTTAATAGAAACTATTTTAAATTTTGTAAATTACAAATAAAATTTTCAAAAGCAATTATATTTATATAATGCCATTCAGTTAGATTAAAATATAAGTACGGACAATTAGGTCATTTAATAAAGGAATATGAGGATAAACTGATATTTGAATTGTACAAGGGGGTAAAGTACTAAAGTAGTACAAATAGATAGTATAAGAGGGTAGTGTGATACAACTAAAAGTACAAGGGGGCAAAGTGATATTCAATGAAAGTATATGGGGTAAAGTGAAATTTACCCCATTGTTAATACATAAAAAAGATAAATATAAATTTAAACACTGTAGCAATAAGTTTAAACCATAGTTTGCAAATCTTGTATAATATTTTAAATGTGAAATAATCAAATTCATTACAATTGTAATACTTTTTCTTTTCCGCAACTTTGCTAGAATTTTATATAAAAATTATAAATGCATTCAATTATTAGAGGTGCTCACAATTCGGTAAACTGAGTGAACCGAACTGAAACCAGAAATTCAGCACGCACCAAATTTGTTTTAATATTATTATGTATATATTTTCGTATACATTATTTTTTTTTATTATATGTTATTTACCTACTAAGATTAAAGAAATAACAAATAAATATCATATAGTGATTATAATATTTAATTATTTTTATTTCTTTTTTTGTAATATTTTGATTTACGGAAATACCGAATGAAATCTTGATAAAAATGCAAAAAAATGAATCAAACCAATTATTTTAATACAATATTTAGTAGGCCGATGCGTACCAAATTTCGGTGTAGTTATTATTTGTTTCCCTCACCAAATACCTATTGAATTTAAGAGCCAGTTGTAAGAGTACAAGATCAATGTAGTGTTAAATCGACCAAAGTTGTCTCACAAGGAAAATTTTGTTGGGCATGTATTTATGTGAATTTACGAAAAACATAAATAATTCTTGAACACTATAATCAATTGTTTTGAATATGCAATTACGTTGAAATTAGAATTAAAAGTAGTTAATATTTAAAGTAACATCATCATAGAAAATTGGGATGAAATCAATATAAAAAATATCTTAACCATGAAACAATTCGAAAATGTCTATAGTGTCCTAAATAAATCAATGTCATGATGTTTAAACCCGCCTAAATCCTAAATCGTAAACTCTATAATAATATCACCGATAATATATTTTCTTCGAGGTGAATACTAATTAAATTTATTTTTTTATGGATAAAAATTTGAAGAAAAAATATATAAATACATGAATATACACATAATTTTTATTTTTTTAAAAATTGAATGGAAAAGTGAAATTATGCAAAGTACATCTGGCAATGTGAAATTCTTAACGAAAATCACATGGCAAAATATAACAAATTTTATTTAGATTTTAGGTTGTTAGGAAAATTTATTGTATAGATTTTGATGATGCTATATAAAACTCAGATTATAAAGTTGGCACCCTATTTTCTGTTGTAAATTCAACTATGTAATAGATAGGATCTGTAAGCTGAGTCGAAGCAGCCAAGTTGAAGATCGCAGAAGTTGACTGAAGGACAAAGTGAAGAATCAACTGTGTTGCAGATAATTGTCAAAGAGAAGATTCAGTGAAGTACCAAAAAGTTGTATTTGTCGCCAGATGAAAGTCGAGTCACTCCCGGATATTTGGAGAAGACTTATTAAGGGGTATAGCAACAAAATGACTCAAGAAAGCTAAAGAAGTCGTTGGAATGTAAAGTCAAAAATTACTCTAAGTAGAAAGAAGACATACCGCAACCTTAAAGTTGTTTTTTCTTTGAAAGTGTGCAAAAAGGCGGGGAACCAATGAGATGTTCGCAGAACACCGAGGCAAACCTGCAGAGCATTAAACCAAGGTTGGGTCAACATCAATTATTGCATAAAAAGATAAGCCAACAACCATGAAGTGGAGTTTGAAAGTATGTATATCTCTTCAACGGACATATTTTTGAACTGCCACTATAAAAGACTGAGGAGCTTATGTGAGAGAGGACACGAGATACAAGAGACACGTTCAAGCAATCTGAGCAAAGAGCAAGCAAGCAAAAAATACTCTCAAGCAATATACTCAAATCCTCAAGCCTAAACTCGAAGTCTATCTATCCAACACATTCAATGAAGGAAGGAAAAGCTTCAACCTGTTGAAGAGAAAATTTGTTTTAAGAACAAAGGGGTCTGCACGACCAATGATTGAAGGAAGTGAAGTGAGGTTCAAGTTAGAACCAACTTTGAATTCGTTGGAGGGGCTTCGTGATCAAATCCAAGAATTCAAAGGAGCTGAAGTAGTGAGACATCTGTCTTGTGAAGAGCTGAGTCCCAGGAGTAGAGCCAGCTGTGTGATCAACGCTTGATTGGACTGTTTATCCTTTTTGTAACACGATTGTTGCATTAGTGGATTACCTCCAAGAGTTGGAGAAGAGTGGAGTAGAGGAATTACCCCGTCCTCAAACCACTATAAAATTGCTCCATGTCTATTTACTTTCAGCATTTTATTTCTTGCATATTTAATTCTGCTAATTGATAAACTTGCTAAACTCAACTGATTATAACTTGACAAAAACAAGTGTTGTAAAATCTATTTAACAAAAAGATGTAAGACTTTCGCTGTTTAAAAACCAAGTTAGCTGAATATTCAAAGAGCTCACTTCACTTGGCTGAGTTACTCTATCAACAGCCCAGTCGAGTCTGTGGAGTGGTTAACTCTCTTGTTGAGGTTGAACTAAGCTGCTACTTGTGTAAAACTCTGATTTAAAGATCAAAAATCGGAAATTGGTTAAGTCTATTCAACCCCCCCTCTTTCTAGACTTAACACAAACACCCCTTGGGATCTATGATTAGATGAGTTTTGCATGTAATTTGGGCTTAATTGTGGATAGAATAAGTTGATATGCATGCGTTAACTGGGTAAAATGGGCCATATTCGTACAAAGTGGAAAAGGTATTACACTTTGCTTGTTTTGTAGGAATTAAACGATATTTATAGCATTTTGGTGACAAATCAGAGCATTGTGATAAATGACCACTAATAATCAAGCGAATATATGATGTTTGGAGTTGAATCGAGAAGAAGTCAGACGAACCAGGCAAGAAACAGAAATGAACAGAGCAGATTCGTCCTTAGCAGGGGCGCATGGGCAGGGCGTGCATCTATCGTATGGCCCGTGCGTCATTCCTAGGATCAGCCAAGTCCTATGGCATGGCGCACGATCTGGTCGTGCCTGGATGGACGGCCCGTGTGTCAACTCAGCAAAAGAAATTTCTTACGGCCTGACGCACGGGATGGTCGTGCGTAAGCACACAGACTGGTTCTGCGTAAGCGCATGGCCCATGCGTCTGTGCGGGAAAGTCAGGTTTTGACGATTTTAAATCAGGTTTTGACCCAACGAGAGTATAAATAGAGATGAGGCGGCCCCAAACAAGAATACACTAATATTTTCCCTAGAAAGCAGAGAAAAGAGCAATCTTCTACCGGAGGATTCGAGAGATTGATCGAGGTCGCAACCACACGCTTGAGGATTAAAGATAGATCGAGAGATCATCGAGATCGCTGAGTTTTCTCATTCCATTATATCTTTTACTTTCGATTAGTTAGACATGAACATGAATAATTTGTCTATGAATTGTTTATTTCCCATGTCCGGCTAAATACCTTGTGATTCTGGGGTTTGGGATTAGGTTAATGGATACATTTGTTTGATGTTTAATTGCTTGAAGTTATTATTTCAAACCATATTCGAGTACTCTGTTTTATTTCTTGTTTTATCAAATGGCCATTGGTTTAACTTGTTTTGATGCATTGATTCATAATTCGAGAGATGAGTTTCAATACTAGATCTTGAGTACTTGACAGGATTATTTTCATGATTGAGAAGTCTGTAAATATTTGTGAGGATTAATAATCTTTTGTGCTTTTAGGAGTTGATTATCTTATGTTGAGTAGAGATGCTAGCATAGATAATCCAATCAATGTTTTTATATACATCTCGAGAGAGAGGATAAAATACTTTCGTGATTGTCTTATAGGGAAGAATAATAATAACTTTGGTTGTGACTAATCAGATAACAAGAGGGATATTAACTGAAACCATAACCCTGGAATTCATTCATCTCCTTGATCTTTCAATCAACTCTCACTTTGTCTTTTTATGATAAATTCTTATCTTAGTTTTACAAACCAACAAATAAAATTTCAATTGTCTACATAAAAATAAGACTATTACAATCTCAATACTTAGTACACTAATTTATTAGTCTCTATGGATTCGACCTTGCCAACCCTATTCTATAAACTACACCGTACACTTGCGGCGAAGCTAAAAATAAGGCGAAGTAGAACCCTCAAGGAAGCAAATCAAGTTAACATCCCTCTTGTTATCTGGTTACTGAACTAGATCTCATTTTTTTCAAATATTCAACACTTGATCGTTTTAAAACTTTCTTTGAAAAGTTATTATCATGGAAGCAAATCTATTTTGCACTGTTGAAGAGTTTGATGATTGGAAGATTCGCATGCAGGCACATCTCTCAGCACTGCATGATGAAATGTGGTTCGTCATTGAAGATGGACCCATACAAATCATGAAAGTGAATATAGTTGTGAGAGTTGCTGCCCCTGCTGCTGAAGAAGGTACTGCTGCAGCACCTGCTGCACTAAGGCCTGCTATGGTTGAAAACCCAAGTAGTGAATGGACCAACGAGCACAACTTATGTGTAAAGAAATACACCTTAGAGCATTTATTGCATTAAACCAAGGTTGGATCAACATCAATTGCATTTATTGCATATGGATTTATTTGGTCCTGTTGAACCAACAGTATCAGTGGAAAGAAATACACCTTAGTGGTGGTGGATGATTATTCAAGATACACATGGACCATCTTTATGTGTAAAAAGAAGGAAACTTTGCAGAAGCTTCCACAACTTATGAAGAGAGTTCAAAATGAGAAGAGCCAAACCATTATCAAGATAAGGTCTGACAAATGAACTGAGTTTGTTAATGGGATTATAAGTCAGTATTGCACAGAGAATGGTATTGTTCATAAGTTATCCGCTGCAAAAACTCCACATCAGAATGGAGAAGCTGAAAGAAGGAACAGAACCCTCAAGGAAGCTGCAAGGACCATGTTCGCTGAAGCTGGATTGCCAAGGAGATTTTGGGCTGAAGCCATTAACATTGTATGTTAGACTCAGAATAGGTGTATGATAAATAGGCAGTTGTCCAAAATCCCATCTGAAATTTGGACAAGTAGGGAGCCTAATGTTGGATATTTTCATATCTTTGGATGCAAGTGTTTCATTCATAACAATGGCAAGGACAACTTGAAATCATTGGATGCTAAAGTTGATGAAGGTATCTTTTTGGGATACTCAGCTGAGAGTAAAGCTTTTAGAGTACGGAATAAGAGAACTATGGTCACAGAAGAGTCTATCCATGTAGTTTTTGATGAACCTAATGTAAATGGAGAAAACATTGATGAGTTAGCTGACAAGATGAATCAACCGACTATTCTAGAAGAGTCCCTCTGCTGATGCAGATATCAGAAGACTCGACCCTGATGAAGATGAGAGAGTTGAATCTCAAAGACAGCTGGAAGGCTTGCAGCTGAATAATGATGATCAAGAAGAAGTCACTACAAGAAATATGTGGATTAACGACGGATTAACAATGGAATAAACCAAAAAATAAATAAATAGTTCAAATGAACATTAGTGACGGACAAAAGCCGTCGCAAATGACGACGGATCAACGACGAAATAGCAACAAAATGAAATAAAAAATATTTTATAAATTAAATAGCGACGGATCTAAATCCGTCGCTAACAAGGTGACTAAAATATGAAAAACTGGAAAACATTTTGCGACGGATACAATCCGTCGCTAAATAAATAAAATATTATTAATTTAGCGTCAAATAAAGAATCCGTCGCTAAATAATTATAAATATTATCAATATAGCGACGGATTTCATAATTAAGATATGGAATTTTAATTTTTTTTATTAGCAGCGGATGTAATTTCGTCGCTAAATTTATAAATAAATCAGGGAAATATAGCGACATATATCAAATCCGTTGCTAAAGAATTAAAAAAACTGAATTTGGAAATTTAAATTTTTTATTAGCGACAAATGTAATTTTGTCGCTAAATTTATAAATAAATAGGGAAATGTAGCGACGAATATATTTTCGTCGCTAAAATGTGTAAATTTGACTTTTTTATTGGCGACAGATGTAGTTCCGTTGCTAAATTTATAAATAAATCAGGGAAATATAGCGACGGATCATATTTTTATCGCTAAAATCACAAAAACTTGCGTGAGACGGAGCTCCATTTAGTTAAACCGACCCTTGACCCACCGCACGACTACCTTGATCAACCCACCCGCCCCAATCAGGACCTACCAATCCCATTTGTAAAAACACTCTGAGACCCGCTATTTTCCCTCCATCCCAATTCCAAACCCTTTCTCTCATCCCTGTTTCATATCTCCCGCTCGAGCTCACGATTTTCTCCCCGATTTCCGCTCGGTTCACTAGGTTTTTTTGCGCGATTCCTCAATTTGTCAACTGGTAAGTCATCTTTTTCGTTTTTCTTCAATTTTTATGGTTTTTTCTCCCTTTTTTCTTCAGTTTTTAGTTCAACTTTTCTTGCGATTTGTTAACTGTGTAGTTTCTACCCTTTTTCTTCGTTTTTTTTTCATTTTTTTTTTTCAGTTTTTAGAGTTTTTATGTTCTCATTTTATCTAGGGTTGGCGTTCAGGGGTTGGTTTGGTGTACAGGGGGTGGTGTTGGTGTTCAGTTTTTTCCATTTTTCTTCATTTTTCTCCCGTTTTTGTTCAGTTTTCAGTTCTTTCTTGTGTTGGGGTTGTTATGTTCTCAATTTTATTTAGGGTTTATGAGTTTTTTATGCGAAATTCATTTTAGTGTTCATAAAGTAGTCATGTTAATTTCTTCTTATTAGATTTATATATTTTCAGTATTTTAATCTGTGTTTTTTTTATATTTTTGCAGTTTTAAGCAAAAAAAAGTTGTTTGTGCACATTTATATATCCCCTGTGATAATGGAAGAAGATCCTAAAACACCTCGTACTCGTATGCCGATTGTCCCGGAAACAGGGTATTACAAAATGAAGGCACGCAAGACGGTTTCTCCTATAAAAAAGAAACTCGCGCCAAGAAATGAAAAAGATATTCCCGAAAAAAGAAAAGCTAAGGAAAATAAAAATATTCAAGCAAAAGATTCAAAGCCTATTCCAAAGAAGAGAAAAGTACCACAAAAGGCTGAAAAAATAGAGGAAGATAAAACTAGGTATAGTCACTGTTTAATGCATGATTATATTGTGTTGTTTTGATGTTTCGTGTTAATTTATTTGATTGTATTTATCATTAAAGTGGAGATGATAGGAATAGCTCGATGTGGAGGTAATCAGAGAGAAAAGGCGAAAAGCCGGGTAACATATGCTTTCATATAGAGTATCACTTTTCATATGAAAAGTATCACTTTTTGTGTTGAAAGTATCACTTTTCGTGTTAAAAGTATCACATAACCGAGTATCACTTTTAACATATTTTTGTGTTATGGAAATACTTTCATATAGAAGTATCACTTTCTCCGATAAAAGTATCACTTTTTATGTTAAAAGTATCACTTTTCCTGTTAAAAGTATCACATAACTGAGTATCAC
This sequence comes from Rehmannia glutinosa, assembly GCA_016081115.2. Taxonomy (NCBI): domain Eukaryota; kingdom Viridiplantae; phylum Streptophyta; class Magnoliopsida; order Lamiales; family Orobanchaceae; genus Rehmannia; species Rehmannia glutinosa. Next base: position 2,528,906 of record CM071935.1, read on the forward strand.
TTTTAACATACTTTTATATAGAAGTATCAGTTTATGTGTTAAAAGTATCACTTTATGTGTTAAAAGTATCACTTTCTGTATTAAAAGTATCACTTTTCCTGTTAAAAGTATCACTTAACTGAGTATCACTTTTAAAATACTTTCATATAGAAGTATCACTTTATGTGTTAAAAGTATCACTTTATGTGTTAAAAGTATCACTTTTTGTATTAAAAGTATCACTTTTCATATCAGTTTGCATGTTAATGCTATTAAAAGTGTCACTCTTTATGTGTTGGAGAGACTTTATCAGCCAATGTAAACCCCAAGATTTATGTGAGTTTTGAAAAATTTGGTGATCAACAAAAGGTCGATGTTGTCGATAGGATTTGGTGGTTTGTTGAGTCTTCAGATCGATTCAAAGATTCCCTATGGGTATTGTTAAAAATCTGGTAAAGAATTTTAATGGTACGGTCGGATGTTGAAGTTCGACAATGCGAGTTTTGTTGTCACATCAGATGACATATGTGATCTTTTTCTATTGCCCAATAAAGTTGGGAATAATGTTCTGGAATTGGATCGGGGAGAGTATATTCTGTTGAGTCGTGAGTTGAAGGAGAAGTACGATATCGACGCGGATTGTTTGGTTTACAAGGTTAAGAATGTGATTGAGAGTAGGTTGGTGGATGGCGATGATGATTTTAAGCGCCTTTTTGTTATTTACTGCTTGTCTTCTTTTTTCACTCCGAGGACGAATCGGAAAGTTGACTTGCATGCGATTAGATCAATCATCGATGTGGAGAAAATAGGGGACTATGACTGGTGTTCGTATGTTTTGAAAAAGCTGTGCACAGGGGTGGACAAATACAATAGGAATCCCAAAGCTAAATACATCAGTGGGTGTGTTTTGGTCTTATTGTTTTTGTATTTCCATAGATTGAAGTGGCGGGGAAACATTTGAACCATCCACACTACCACCGATATCTCACCGGACCTCGATAAGTCGAGGAAAATAATAAAGCAAGAAAGCTCTATTGTTGTGCTAGGGGTGGTGAATGGGTAACGGATACATACCCCGTTAGCTCGAGAAATAAATGCACGGTTGAGAAAGAGGCGGTTGGAAAAAAATGAGACAGTGGAAAAAAGCAGTGAGAAAGAGAAGGTTGGGAAAAATGCATACGAAGAGGACGAACAAGAAGATGTTCAAGTTGGTGATGATGAATATATAAATTTGAAACTACCAAAGGGGAAGGAGCTCGACGATGACGAGTTGGAGAAGCTGGCTAGGGATGTAAGTTCATTTAAAGTATCAGTTTTTACTTGAAGGGAAGAGTATCCCTTTTTACTTGAAAAGTATAACTTTTCACTTGAAAAGTATTATCGATCACTCGTAATACTTGGAAGTGAAAAGTATCACTTTTCACTTGAAAAGTATTACTAATCGGTGTAATACTAGGAAGTGAAAAGTATCACTTTTCACTTGAAAAGTATTATTAATTAGTGTAATACTTGGAAGTGAAAAGTATCACTTTTCCTGTGAAAAGTATCTCTTTTCACTTGAAAAGTATTACTAATCAGTGTAATACTAGGAAGTGAAAAGTATCACTTTTTCATGTCAAATATTAACATATTTCTTCTTATTTTTGTAGAATGTTCACAAAGCTTTTTGATGTGCAAGAGAAATTTTAATCTTGTTACACAATTCCATATGGACGAGTTCGTAAAATTGAAAAATGAGATGACACAAGAGAAGCAAGAGAAGAAAGATACAATTTCATCTCCGCACTCGTCAATCTCTGAAAGCCAGTTCTTCTCAGACTCGAAGGTGCACGAGCTGATTGATAAAGTTGTTGAAAACTTTAAATTGATGAAGAATTTGGCAGCTCAAATGCCAAATTTTGAGCTCCTTACCCCAGAGGTCAGTTCTGAAAAAGCTGGCGAAGAAGAGAAAGATTCAGGCAAACAAATGGGGGAAGAAGTTGGTGAAGAAGCCGGCGAAGAAGTTGGGAATGAAGAAGCAGGAGAGGATGCTAAAATTCTGGACGAACCATGGCCTATTGATCCAAAGGCTGAATTCAAGTCCACTTTCATGAAAAAACACAAGAGCAGCCTCAAATTCTTGCGCATGAAGGAGCAAGATATTATTGATTATTGCTTTTTCAATCACAAAAAAATTATCGAGTAAGTAAATTGTTTTTATAATTTACCTTTAATTTCCTGTTCAAATCCATTTTCTTGTTGTATTAATTATTTTTAATTTTCAGTTCAAACGCTTTTGCACATGCTGGAGGTTTTTATATTGCATTTAATGATGGCATCATGATATTGCATGATTCAATGATGATCCACATTAGCATCATAGACACATGGGCTATGTTGCTTAACAAAAGACCAACAACGAACTGCTTTTACTTCCATGCTCAACATTCTGTAAGTTTTATTTAAAAGTGTCATTTGATGCTTTTTATAAGTATTAATTTGAATCTTAAAAGTATCACACTTGTGCAAATGATCTACCTTGAAAATCTTTTGAGAGATAAAGGGGGATAATAGTAAAAATTTGAGAGATTCTTTGGAATCATTGGATGTCAAGTGGAATGAGAACTCAAAGACGTGGATTTCGTAAGAATATCTCTCAAGTTTTGCTTTGGAATTTAGCTTTTCTTCTTATAAAATGTAGATTTTTGTCCCGATTTTCTTGTTAAAAATGCAGATTTTTGTGCCAATTTGCTACAAGCAACATTATATCCGTGTTGTCATAAACTTTGTTGATGCAAAAGTGCAATATCCGGATAATTTGGTGCATAATGAAAATATTGCTCCGACTATATTAGTCTAGCAAAATTGGTGGTAAATTATTTAGTTGATGTTATTATTGATGTTAGTTTTCATGTTATTATTTGTAATACACTTGAAGTGAAAAGTATCACTTTTCATATGAAAAGTATCACTTTTTACTTGAAAAGTATTACTCATTATTTGTAATACGTTGAAGTGAAAAGTATCACTTTTCATATGAAAAGTATCACTTTTCACTTGAAAAGTATTACTCATTATTTGTAATACTTTGAAGTAAAAAGTATCACTTTTTATGTGAAAAGTATCACTTTTCATATGAGAAGTATCACTTTTCAAGTGAAAGTATTACTCATTATTTGTAATACTTTGAAGTGAAAAGTATCTCTCAGTAGTGTGATTTCTCTTTTTTAATTTTCAGCAAAGAGAAATGAGCATTTTCTTGAAGGAGAAAAACCACCCTAAGGCTGATGATGTTGCAAAATATGAATTTGATAATGTCAAATTTCCATGGCAAAGAAAAATAGCCAACATTGGTATGTGGTGTTTTCCTAATGCACCACATGGAAATTTTCCAGGGGCTTGTTTACTCGTAACCGGATTTGCTTAAGGTATGAATGTTTTTGCAAATTAGATTAGATTAAATTTCTTTGTTTTATCTTGTTTTTATTTATTTTACCTTTGTTTTATCTTGTTTTTATTGAAGGTTGGTGAACGACGCAAATTAAGGGCTTCTTATTGCGCAAAGATTGTTCTCAGCCGGTGGAATGAATTAAGAGTGTAAGTTGAGAAGGAAGCAATTGAATTTATAAATCAAACAAGTTGATTGATGTATGTATAGGGCTCGGTATAGAATGAAAGAGAAGAATTGTTTCTAATTTTTATGCATGTATAAATTAGTTTGGTGCAAGTTACATTGATAAGTATTGAATAGTTTTTTGGTTGTATGATTTGCTGGGAAGATGACAGAAAGCTATTTTCACATTATGTAAGTTGGTGTGGTTGTGAATAAGCACATTTGTAATGTTCGAGCATTTTGTTGCCAGTTTTAGAAATAGGCTTATTAGAGTATCACTGTGTTTTAAAAAGTATCGTTGCTTGTTTTAAAAGTATCACTTTCTGTTAAAAAAGTATCATTTTTTGGGTTGAAAGTATCACTTTTTGTTAAAAAAGTATCATGTCATGATGTATAGCCTCTCGTTGGAAAAGTATCACTTCTTGTTACAAAAGTATCACTTTCTATTAAAAAAGTATCGTTTTTTGGGTTAAAAGTATCACTTTTTTAAAAAAGTATCATGTCAAGATGTATAGCTTTCAATTGGAAAAGTATCACCTTTTGGGTTAAAAGTATCACTTTTTGTTACAAAAGTATCGTTTTTTGGGTTAAAAATATCATTTATTGTTAAAAATGTTTAATCTCATTAAAGTATAGCTTTCAATCGAGTATCACCTTTTGGGTTAAAAGTATCACTCTTTGTTACAAAAGTATCATTTTTTGGGTTAAAAGTATCATTTAGCGTTAAAAAAGTATCATCTCATTGAAGTATATATTTCCATTAGAAAAGTATCACCTTTTAGGTTAAAAGTATCACTTTTTGTTACAAAAGTATCGTTTTTGGGATAAAAGTATCACCATCATTTATAATATCAAGCTAAAAATTCAATAATAAAAAGTCAAGAATCCAATACTAAAAATCAACAATTCAATACTAAAAATCAATAATTCAACAATACTAAAAATCTGAACAATTCAACAATACCAAAAATCTGAACAATTCAATACTAAAACAAAAGAGGAATACTAAAATAATCGAGGATTAGGAGTCTTTGAACCAAACTCCTTGGATGGATGTGAGCTTGTTGTATCACTACTTTTCTTCTTCTTGTATTTTATTTGAAAATGCCCCTTGATCCTTTGCCTTCTCCCCTTTGTAATCGAACGTGTAGGATCCAAAGATAATCGTTAGAAGAATTAGAAACCTCATGTTGTCCCGTAGAATCAAAGTGTATTCATCAATGCATCAACAGCTAAAGAATCTCTATTGTAGCCATCTTCGATGATTCTTCTCGCCTCCTCATTGTCTTGGCATTTTAGAATAAGATTATAATAGTTTCGTGCCATTTCATGCCGCCAAGGAATACAATCCTTCGGTTTGTGAGAACTTTCAGCCATCTTATTGAACTTCCCCCACAACTCTGTTTTGAAAAATTTTGTCCATCTTTTGACAATGTAACACTCAGGAATCTTGGAGATAGAATGCATATTAAATACTCTTAAGCTATGACAACAGAGTAAACCACACTCCTCAAATTTCTTGTAAGAACAGTTTATGAGCATATTTAAACAATCATACACCACACGATGACAGCAACTCCCATCACTTGGCATTGAAATGTCATAAACCATGATGTTTTCTTCAACACGCACAATGATGCATTCAGTAGAGATACTTTTAATAAACTCACTCTCAAACTCTTTAAAAAGGATCAATGTATATACCTCAACAAAGATGTTTCAAAATTCCATCAATGGTAGATGAGGGCCGTAATTGATCTTGAGCATTGGAATTCGTTTTCTTTTTCATTGTTCCTCCAACGCTTTAATGTTCCTTGAAAAATTCCATAAAATTCAGTCAGAGTTGTTTTCTTTGCATTAAATCCTATTGTGTTGTCGTACTCTCACTCCTTTGTGAAGATAATATTCCCGCAGAAAAAATATCCTTGCTTAATGCAGTACACCATTTCTCCTTCAAATCATACATGCGCCAAAACCAAGAATCATCATGCAATTCATACTCCAAAATCATAGAATTCCAGCAAATTTCAAAGTCTCTTTCATCAACACAACTAGTCAAACATTTATTGAATGCTTCTTTGAAAGAATTATTTTTTTTCAAACGTCCAAACCGACTTATAGCATTCTGGTGAAGGTGCCAAAGACATAACATGTGCCTTGTCTGAGGAAAAACCTGCACAGAAGAAATAAAACAAAATTAACCATATATGTTTTGAGGGAAAAATATCTAATTTTCATGTTAAAGTATCACTTTTTATACTTAAAGTATCACTTTTAGCTATAAAAAGTATCACGAACAAAATTAACCATATATGTTCGGAGGAAAAGTATTTGATTCTCATGCTAAAGTATCACTTTTATAGCTAAAAGTATCACTTTTAGCTATAAAAGTATCACAGACAGGCAAAAGTATCACAGACAAAATTAACCATATATGTTCTGAGGGAAAAGTATCTAATTCTCATGCTAAAGTATCACTTTTATAGCTAAAAGTATCACTTTTAGCTATAAAAGTATCACAGACAAAAGTATCAGATTATTGTCATAAAGTATTTACCTTTTCAATTGCATTGCTTATTGCCAGGTCTTGATTAGTGAACAAAGTTACAGGACATTTTCCACCCATTGATTTTCTAAAGACTTGAAAAAGCCACTCAAATGATTGATTTTTCATCGATAAAAAAGCACACCCAAACATGACGCGTTTTTCGGTGGTTGTTGACCCCAACAAATGGCGCACAAATCAAGTTGTATTTATTCGTGCGATATGTCAGGTCAAATATCATAACGTCACCGTATATGTTGTAGTCTTCCTTCATCATGGAATCCTCTAAAATACATTAGATAATCTACCAAATTCATCCAACTTCACTCTAAAAAAGAAATCCTCCTCTTCGACATCTTGTTGATATAAGATGTCAATTAACGCCCTGTGGCATCGCCACCTTCTATTGCTTTCATTTTCAATCTATTAACAAAATTCAAATGGTCTTTCAAAGTATGACCAAGGCATTGTTCGCCCCCCGCATCGCGTACCATATAAAGGTAAGATTGAGTGGCTTTCATCCCACAAGATATCATATCCTCAATAGCTTTGCCTTTTTCATTTGTAATGACTCTCTCGAACGATGTAAATGGCTCCATTCTGTTTCTTGTGAGTTGATGGTTGTGTTCCACAATATCTTTGAACTACCTCGTAAAGCCCCTCTCCATTTAACTTTACTCTCATGGAAGCTTTACATCCGGTGCGTGTAACATTAGCCTTTTTCTTTTCGACTGTAGATTGCTTAAATCCAGCAGAAGAACATACATAGTATTTCTCAACAACAACTCTGTTTTCAACCAGAGATTTTCTAGTAGTCGATTTTCGTACACTAAACCCAACAAAGACGAGCATGACGACAATACAACGATGCATATCCTTAATTGTTTTTCTTGTTATATGTAGAAGACAACCACTCACATCAAACTCATTTTCATCTTCATTATCAAGTCCAAACCTCATTGAATTCATCGACTTTATCACCCTCATCACTAGAGGCAATAATTGTGACACCTAAATAATTGTGATACTTTTTACTAGAAAAGCAATACTTGAAAAACTGAAGTGATACTTTTGGTTAAAAATGTGATACTTTTCATTCAAAAAGTGATATTTTTCACTTACAAAGTGATACTTTTTAATGAATAAGTAATACTTCAAAAACTTAATTGACAACATCTAAGCGTAATACTTTTGGTTAGAAATGTGATACTTTTCATTCCAAAAGTGATACTTTTCACTTAAAAAGTGATACTTTTTAATAAAAAAGTAATACTTCAAAAACTTAATTGACAAAAAATGGGAAGCATATTACCTTCAGCTTCTTGGAGTGTTGTATCATTTGCATTCTGTGTGGCAATATTGACTTCGTCATTTTGAGGAGCAAAGACCAAGAATTGTGACAACATCTAAGATAATACTTTTGGTTAGAAATGTGATACTTTTCATTGAAAAAGTGATACTTTTCATTGAAAAAATGATACTTTTTACTAGAAAAGCAATACTTGAAAAACAAGTGACAAAAAGATAAAGCAATACATTACCTTCAAACTTCTTGGAGCATTACATCACAATCATCATCTGTGTCAATTTTGATTTCATCACCCTCATCACTGAGTCAATGACGGTGACATCTAAATGCAATACTTTTCATTAGAAATCTGATATTTTGATTGAAAAAGTGATACTTTTAGCTATAAAAGTAATACTTTTAGTCTTAATGGAAGAATTCATACCTTCTTTGGCAAGCTCTTTTATATTGTCCATTTTTGTTCTTCAACAAAACTTACACATGTTAAGCTGGAAAACAAAAAAAGAAGAAAAGTTTTTTCTTACAATAACAAACACCAATACTAACACAAATTTCATACATATATTTTTGTAACAAAAGGTAAATCGAATCGAAATTCTACATACCGTGTGACACAATAAGAGAACGCGAGCTGAGGTTTTCATGTTATTTGACGTCGAGAGAGAGAGACAGAGAGAACACAAGCTGAGGATTTTTTTCGCTTTATCGCTTTCATTCGTCTCGGTGAGGAGAGACGACTTCTGGGGGGAACACGAGCAGGGCACGAGCCGAGGAAGACGACATTCTTTGGGGAACACTAGCCAGTGGCACGAAATGGCGAGGAGACAACCATTCTTTGGGAAACACGAGCCGAGGGAGAGACGAATTCTTTGGGAAACACGAGCTAGGGCACAGGTGGTTGGTGGGATTGGTTTGATTTTTGAAAATCAAGCGCGCAGAATATGATTTGGTGGGATTGGTTAATCTAAATCAGCGGGTTCTCAGCCTAGAAACAGGGTGTCGGACATGTTATTTTAAATGGAGCTCCGTCTCACAATAGAGTGCCCCCGCTAAAATATATAACCAAGACGATATCGTTTGTACTCAAAACAAAGAAAAAAGGTGCCGTAGTAACTTGCGTAGCGACGGATTTTAGCCGCCGCCAATTCCGTCGCTAAATTAGACCTAAAATCAGGGCCTTATCCTTTCTTCCCCCATTTCTCCTCTTCCCCTCTTCTCCTCTTCCGCCTGTTTCTGCTCCGGTTTCCACCACCCTCCCTCCGCTGCACCCGCGAAGACAAGGGCGACACCCACCGAAGCCCGCCGCGCCACCCTCCAGATACACGCACTCCACCGTGTTTGTGTGTGTTAACTTAATTTTATTAACCAAAACCCCTCAACTATTTCTATTCACTCGGAGTTTCACGCCAAAGGTACTCTAACTCTTCTTTCTCCTTCCTTTTTCTATTGACCGAGCCCATATCTGCTGAAATGTTTGATCTTCTTTGATTACTCAATTATCTAAATGAATAGAATTAAGTTTCGATTTGACCTGTTTTAGCCCATCGATCTATCGTATTATAACGAGTTTGTGAAGAACTTGTATTTATTTTCAACTTCTTGCGTTTCCAGTTATTTATTTTTTAATTTATAAGTGTTGCTGGAAACTAAGAAAATGCAGAAATATTATTAGCTTAGTGCATCTTCTCCACTTATTAATGTGAACTTATAGGCAGTAGATCTGAAACTCTCGTTTAATTGTGATGGGTTTAATTTATTCTGTTACTTGTTGCTGTAGGTTTATTGTTTTAGGTTTCTGCGTGTATGGGTAATCTTGGATGAAAATGACAGGATCTTTCTATTTTGTTTTTTTTTAAAACTATTTTGTTGTTTTTATATGTTTGGTTTTATCATTAGAGAATAGGGATCTAGCCGTTAAATAAAATTTTGTTGGATCAGAATTCGTGACATTTAGTTTTAATTTCTTCTAATATTAGTAAGTCTGGGAGTGTTGTGATCTTAGTTCATTTCAAGCTAAGTTTGAAGCTTTGAAATCCCAAAATTGGATGAGATCCAATTCTCCTGTGACTTATTTGATGGTATTTAAAACTATACTACAAGCATTTTAGGCATGATGTCTCCCTTGTCCTGTTGCCCAGCTTGATATTTGTCAAGGCCGGTGCATTTAGTAGACACCGATATACTTCAAACAAGTTTTCTCAATATCTAGCCATAATCTCCCTTTGTCGAAAATAGTCATTTGAAAATTAAAAACCGGTGGTTTGATAAGATCTTGTTACACTCATGTTCAGCGAGCTTGTAGTCTCTCTACTTATTTGTATCATGAAAAGCGACTTTGGAAACATTTTCCCCTATTAAATACACTTGGTAAGTTACAGTATTATAACTTGTTTATAGTTACTTTTTAGATTCAATTCTTGGTGCTTCCATAAGTCTGACTTGACCATTAACATACGGATGTTCTTTCTTTTCCTTTTCCTTTAAAGAAAAAGGGAAAAAATATACGAGTTGGGTGTTGGTCCTAAGTTAAATGGAGGGTCTCGAGTGGGATGCGAATCTCCATTTTGAAAGATAACTGAATTTTTTTGTAATTTGACAAACCTCAAAGTTTTTGTAACTATCCCTTATTATTTTGATTAGGAACAGTTTAGTCTAGGTAACACATCAGGAACTGCAACAAATATTATTAGGTAACACCACAGTCTAATTTTCGTATCATTACTTTGCTTGCTTACCAGAGATAGAATTAACGAGCAAAGATTGCACAATTTATATTTTCATAAAGCTGAATTCCAACTTTTTTCTATCACAATGTATTGTTTATCTTTTTGCACTGAGAAAAAAGTCTCATAGATAATTGACAATGTATCCTGCCAGGCAAAGGACAGGAGCTAAAAGCCCCTCAATCCTCATTACAACACTTAAGAACACAAGAAACCTCACTGGGTTGAGTATTAGCGCTTCAATACCAACACTTGTACTACGAAATTTAAGGTAAAACAACAGGGCTCGCTAGTAGCCGAAAACCAAAAATGATGTTAGCATGCTTACCAAAGGAACAATGATGTTTATGGTGCATATTTCAAAGTTCTGAGAATTTTAATTTAATGGCTTAAGATTAGTTTTAACTCCTGATAATTTGATTTTAATGTTACCAGCAGATCAGGTTGAGCAAAAATAAGATACTTTATGTAGATATTAATGTCAAAATTAGTAGAATAATCTTAATGATTGAAATAACGGTAAATTGTCGAAATATAGTGTAAGCTTGGGAATGACATAAAATAGCTGTGAAATGTTGCCTTCACATGCAGTTTCTTAATTTGTTTGTTCTTTGAAAATCTTCAAGTGCTTATTTTTGTATTGCTGAAACAAAGATCGGTGAATTTTCAATTCTAAATATCTTGTTTGTTCCTAGCTATCACCTCATAACTCTAAGAGTTAAAAAAATAAAAATATCATGTATTTGTTACAAATCCTAACATTTCTTATCATTTCGCTTTTTAAACAGTTTTAGACATCTTATCAAATCCTAACATCTAAATTGATTCTAATTTATTTTTAAAATCTCATTTGTTGGATATTATGATCCAACTTTGCAGGTTATTGATAGCTTGTGGATGAGGAGGCATTGAGGAGATAGGTCATACAACAGGTGACCGAGCATGTCACGCAGCAGGTGAGCTCGGTCACAGCAGATGACCGAGCAGGTCACACTGCAGGCTGAGCACGTGGCGGCTGTGCGAGAGCAGTTGGAGAAGGAGCGTCATGAGCTCATTCGATTCGCGATTACAGTATCGAGTTGGTACGTATGATAATGGAGTCGCACAGTCAGAGACTGATGCCTCCTTGACAACCATACATAAATTAGACAAATTCTATGGACATTTGTATTTTATATTTTAGATTATATATGGATGTATTGCGGATTTCTATAACTATAAATGTTTGGCACGGATTTTTTTGTAAAATAGATATTATATTGGCTATTATTGATAGTTTATATAGTTTATGTAAATGATTTTTTTAATTTGAACATGAATTATTTTAATAGGTTTTTACAGGGTTTTTAATTATAAAAATAAAAATAAAATAAAAAATATTAAAAAATAGCGACGGATACAATCCGTCGCTATTTGCAAAGTGTAAGACAGATTTAGCGATGGACTAATCCGTCGCTATTTAATCAAATTAGCGACACAAACTTCCGTCACTAACATTAAAAACAAAAGTTAATTGACGCAATTTGGCAACGGAATAATCCGTCGCGAAATTAGCAACGGATTACTCCGTTGCTAAAGTCGTCGCTAATTCGTCGTCAATTTTGTCGCTACAATTCATGATTGGCGACAAATTTTTATTATTTTAGCGACATATTTTTCCGTCGCTATGTACCGATGGATAACATAGTCCGTCGCTAAGAAATTAGCGACGAGTAGAATAAAGACGGAAAAAATCCGTCGCTAATCCGTCACTAAAATATTTAGCGATGGATTTTATGGGTTTAGCGACAGAAATTTCTGTCGCTATTTTGTGATTTTCTTGTAGTGAGTTGTTCATGACAGTTTAGCTGCAAGAAGACTCACCCCAATAGACTTACTCCAATCAGAGATGTGAGATGGTTGAGAGATCATCCACCGGAGTTAATCATTGGAGATGTAAGAGGAGTAAGAACCAGATCCATGACTCAACATGAAGTAATGTTCACTTGTTTCATTTCTCAAATTGAGCCAAATGATGTGTCACAAGAATTGGATGACACTCATTAGATTCGAGCTATGCAAGAAGAGTTGAATCGAGTTTGAAAGGAATAAAGTTTAGAAATTGGTTCAAAGGCCTACCCACCAGAATGTTATTTGTACTAAGTGGGTATTCAGAAATAAGATGAATGAGGAAGGATCTGTTGTGTGAAACAAAGCAAGGTTGGTAGCCAAAGGGTATTGTCAAAAAGAAAGGGATGATTTTGATGAAACCTTTGCGATTGCTAAAAGATTAGAAGCAATAAGAATGTTACTACTTATGCAACACACAAGAACTTCACAGTTTACCAAATGGATGTGAAGAGTGCATTTTTAATGGACTTTTGGCGAAGAAGTCTATGTTGAATAACCTCCGTGTTTTGAGCGTAAAACTATCGAGACAAAGTCTACAAGCTCAAGAAAGCATTGTATGGTTTAAAGCAAGCACCAAGATCATGGTTTGATACATTATCTCGAGTTTCTTATAGACAATGGATTCACTAAAGGAAAAGTTGATGAGAATACTCTTCTTTAATTCAAGATGGAGAGAGTATACGGTTTGTTCAAACTTATGTGGATGATATCATATTTGGATCCACACGAGAAAAAGTTGTATGACAAATTCTCAAACCTAATGGAAGGGAAGTTTGAGATGAGCATGATGGGAGAGTTGACTTTCTTCCTAGGTCTTCAAGTCAAGCAAATGAAGGATGCAACCTTCATAAGTCAAAACAAATATACTAGAGATTTAATGAAGAAATTTGATATGGAAGAGAAATTATTTCTGAAGATTCCCATGAATACTTCTGTGAAGATGGATATGGATGCAAAAGGAAAATCAGTTGATCAAACAAGATATAGAGCACTTATTGGATCATTGCTCTACTTGACTGCAAGCATACCAGACATCATCTTTGCTTTAGGTGTATGTGCTAGATTTCATCGCTCCAAAGGAAAATTATATGATCGCAGCCTAAGAGAATCTTGAGATATTTGAAGGAAACCAAGAAGTTGGTTTATGATATCCAAAAGAAGGTGGATTCAAGTTGATTGGATACTCAGACTCAAACTATGCTGGATGTAGAGTTGACAGGAAGAGTACATTTGGTACTTGTCAAATGATTGGAAATAGATTGGTTTCTTGGTTTAGTAAGAAACAAAACTCAATAGATACATCCACAGCTGAAGTAGAGTACATTGCTGCAGGCAGTTGTTGTGCCCAAAGTTTATGGATGAGGCAGCTGCTGGGGGATTATGACATTGAAGAAAAAGAAATCCCAATTATGTATGATAACACAAGTGCCATGCAATTACTCAGAATCCAGTATTGCACTCAAGAACCAAGCACATTGATGTCATATATCATTTTATAAGAGATCATGTTGAAAAAAAAGACATCACATTGGAATACTTATTAACTGAGAAGTAATTAGCTGATATATTCACAAAGCGATATGAATCAAGATTTGAAGAACTTAAGAATGAGCTTGGATTGATTGAGTTGTGTTAGAATGCTCGGAAGACTCATTCAAAGAGTTAAAGATGGGAGAATTGCATATCAGAAGAGTTACATTCATTCAGCCAAGTGAAACAACTTTGATGGCTAGTCAGATGAATTGTGTTAGCTGAACAATGGAGTATTATTCAGTCGAATCGAAGGAAGAGAGAAGTACAGTCAAGTCATAAATGAAGAAAGCTGATTATTTATGAGCTAAGTGACAAAACGAGGTCATTTTCCTTGAGCGGAAATATTTTTAGTTTGACGTTAGCAACATTAAATGCTGTCAGTTAAAATCTGCGATGGTTCATACATGATTGGATATAAATGCTGCTGCATTTTATGCGATGAAATTAATGCCCTTTTGAAACTTTTCATCTCAGTCGCTGATCAAGTTTCAAACCTTTGAAATTCTAAAACCGTCTCTTCAAGTCATTTATATACCCAAAAGTCATCTTCTCTCTCTTCACTTTCACTCTCAAGCATTCAAGACTTACATAAATTCTCTCTGCAAAACCAAAACCCTAGTTCTTCATTTTTACTCTAAGAAATTCAATACGGCACCCAAACAAGTTGCTTTGGACTTTGTTAAGCTTGTTGAGAAGATCCACACGAGTTCGTTGGTGGATTTAGAAGGCCTTGTCAACAGGCAATTAATAAGGAGTTGGCTGAGAAAATTACGCGAAACCTTGAGAAATCTGGTCTTAAGAGCTTTCTCACGTTGGAAATGACTCAAACCTTCTAGGAGGAGGTAGCCAAGTTTTACGTGAACGCCTCTGTTCGCGATGATAGGATCTATTTGTCTGTGAATGGAAAGGACATAAGTTGGTTGCGGCTGACTTGGCTGAGTATTTGCATCTTCCCTCCCAATGACTTAAAGAGCTTACTAGGAAGGAGGTTGATTTGGTGCAGGCATGGAAGGAGATAGCTAAGCCAAAGTCAGATGGCAAGGCTAACTACTCTGCGTTAAAAAAGATGATCAAGGATGACTACCATAAGTTGATGGATGTGGTGGCCAAGTGTGCAGAAATGAAATTTGGCTCCTTCAATCAGCTGTCCCAAACTAAGCTGATTGTTATGGCTTGCATAATGGAGGAAGTGGAGGTGGACTGGAGCGAGTTTATTTTTTAGAAAATATGCCAGAATGTCCACAACATAAAGGTTGCTTATGGGAAGCTTGTGCATTCCCTGGGATATGGCCTGATCCTAGGCTATCTAATGGAGAGGAAGGGTGTACCCCTCCACAAGGGAAAACCCTTCCATGCGAATAAGAAGATGTTTAAGGCCAATCTCTTCGGTGCTCATAAATAGGTTCATGCTAAGAAGACTGCTTTCGTTGCAGCACTCTCACCAAAAACCTATTGTTGTCGCTTCCCCAATGACAAAGAAAAGAAGGACAGCTGCACCTCGTAAGGCAACTGGTAAGAAACAGAAGGCAGCAGAGTAAGCCATCGTGGCTGAAGAACCTGAAGAAGAGCCAGAAGCCCCCCTGGAGAGGAGAACCAGGAGATGACTTGTGAAGGTTACATCGACAAAGCTGCATTGAGAGAAAGACTATATTTGCCACACCGAGATCAAAAACCGCCACCACCCGGCAGAAATCAAAGGATGGCGATGGTGAAAAAGGCACTACTGAAGAAACTCAAGATAATTTAGTTGTCAACCCTCAGACTGAAATTGTTGAAATTGAGGGAGATGAAGGGTCCAAGAAGGCTGCTGAGGAAGAGCCTGTGCCAGACCTAGTTGTTGATGAACGTCCTGAATCCCCAGCATATCTATAGATTGAAGAACGGCTGCGCGCATGGAGGCAGTGGAAGCTAAGTGCCAGCCGAGTCCATTTCATGAAGGTTGAAATGATTGATCAGGAGAATACCTCCTTGGATTCCTGGATGATGCTCATGTTACTTATGGCCTTGCTGAAATCTACTGCACAATGGTTATTTTTTAGAAGAAGGATGCTACCAAGGATAAGGCACTGGAGAAAGCAAAGGCTCTCGAACCTCATTCTTGTGCTTTCACAGATCCCAATATTCCTGAGGAGGCTCTCCAAAGAACCATCAACAGTGACGTTGAAATAATCTATGCAGCTGAGCTTGTAGAGAAGGCTCAGGTGAAGCATGCATTGAAGGAGTCCCGTGTGCTTCATGAGCAATCCTTGCTTAGGGGTTCTGGAGAATCATCCCTTTCTATTTTTCTAACCCCATCTATTCTTGACATGGTGAGGACAATTGATGCATCTACCTCACCAAATGGCTGAACACTCAAAGGACACAACTGAGTCTCCGGTGTCAGCTGACCTAGCTGCCCGTGAATCAGCTGGTGAGCCAGCTGAAGGAGAAACCGAACATACTATAGCCAGGTCGAAGGAGGCTGTAGGAGACCAAGAAAATTTGAAGTTAGGAGGCGATGGTGAGACTCCTAATGAAGAGCATATTGGGAATAACAACACTTTGACGATTGAGACTGTCTCAGCTGAGGAACCAACTACACTGCAGGCCAATGAAGCTGCCAAGGCAGTTGAGGCGCAAGATGGAACGAGGAGGACAATGGCAATTGAGACTACTGGTCTTGAAAGTGCAGTCCTAAAGGTTGTGACCTCGAAGGATGCCAATGTACAAGACCCTAATGTAGTTGAGTTTGCAGAAAGGAATGTAGAAGGTCTTGCAGCAGTTGAGACAATTGCCAAGGTAGCTGAAAACCCCAAGAAGGTTGAGACTTCCAGGGGAGTTGTTTAAGAAAAGGGAAAAATGACTGAAGCCCTTCCCACAATTCCACCATCTGAGTCAACTGAACCCGAAGAGATAAAAGCTTTGCATGAGTCAGATGATGATGTGGTTTTGGATTTCATTGACTCGTTGAATGAAGGTGAGTCAAACCCATCTTATCCAGAAGAAAGGGAAATAGAGGCAAGAATGAAAGAGGCCTGTGACCAGGTTTCCTCTTTGAAATTCATATTGGTTGATGGCCCACCCCTGTGGTGCCATAACCAGACCGTGATGTTGCTCAGGCAACTGAGGCTCAGTCGACTCAAAAGGATGACTCTACTAGAGCCAACGGCCGCTAAGACAGTGAGGCCCATCGCCTAAACGAGTGCTTCCACATCTACGACTGTCGATGAAGCTCACACAACCGAGGCACAAAGAGCTGCTCGCTAGGGAACTGAGGGAAGTTCTCCCAAAGGAGCAGTGGGACCTTTCTTATTGCCTATTGGCCTGTATGAAATGGATTTTCCATTTAATGAAGAAGTCCCACTGGCGGCCGACGCTACTGAAGAAGTTGCTCATACAAAGTTGATATAAGTCCAGAAGATTTCCAAGCTCCAGACGATTTAAGGGTTGTTTCTTTTGGTTTTGACTTTAATTCCGTTTCTTCTTCGAGGATCACCACCCAAGGCAATCGATTTTAGAAAAGCCTTCAAAGCCATGTGTGCTGAAATGGAGGCTATGGAACGTAGCTTGCTGCACTCAACCAGAGGATTGACAATCACGATGTAATGATCTTAGGAGATATTTGAGGATCGGTTTTAAGAATCAGAGAATGGACTACTCAAACAAAGGCACGCCGCACGGAGTAAGTTTGCTACTTCAGATCACTTTTCTCAAAGCTTGTGATTTGGTGTAGTGAACAAGCTCAGTTTCAGCAGAGGCAACGGGACAACATAGACAGAATGGAGAGGAGTCACTTGACTTATATGACTTGCAGCGTATTGAAAGCACTCTGCATACTAAAATGCTAGAGATGAAGGCTGAGGTGCAGATTCTGCGATCCGAGCAAAAGACAACACACTCCATTACACATGACAAACTTGACTCTCTCCTCCAGCAGACTCTAAATCTCTCTCTTCGTGGTGGTGATGCCAAAAAGGGGGAAGATAGTAATAAGGGGAAGATACATCAAAGAAGACCTCCACCCCCATGAAAATAATTCTGAAAAGTCAAATTGGCTTATCTACCAGCTCTCTCCACTCTCAGCTGCCGCGGGAGTTGTCAACTGAAGAAAAGGTTGAATTAACTCTTCAAAAATCTTGTGCTGAAATAGAAGAGACACTCCAGAAATCTCGAGCCGAAATGGAAGAGGTTGAGAGAAGGCAGCATGCCAGAATAGAAGATCTAAAAGCCAAGTTCCAAGGTGTTGGGAAATTTATTGTTTAGATTTTGATGAATGCCATGTAAAACTTAGACTAGAAAGTTGACACCCCATTTTCCTTGTAATTCTTATTTTAATAGATAGGGCTGTATAAGCTGAGTCAAGTCAGCTATGCCTGGAAATACAAGAAGTTAACTGAAGATGTGAAGTGAAGACTCCGCTGAGGAACAACTGAGTATGGCCAAGATAGAAGACTAAGGACTCGACTGAAGGAGTATCGGCTGTGAGACAATTGTGAGAAGAGTCAGTTAAGTCAACCCAAGAAGCCAAGTCAAGTTAAAGTGACAGATGAGTCTTTCAATCATTGGAGCAGACTCAAGTCACTTGGGAAAAGGAGCTACAAAGAGGAGTTAACTGAAAAGAATCCGTTGCACAAAAGTCAAGAACATTACTTAAATAAGTAATACTTCCATGCTGCCATGTCTTAAAGTGATCAGTCCCAGAAGCGTGCAAAAGGAATAAACCAATGGGAAGCACTGCACCTCGTGTCAGATTCTGAAAAGCTGAACATTCATTTAATACGAGGAAAGGTCTACATCTCAAGATTGAAGACCAAGAAAAGACAAGCCAACGAACATAAGTGACTTTTGAAAATCAGTCTATCTCTTCAACGGGCAGATTTTTGAAAGTTCACTATAAAAGGTTGAGGAATCACATTGAGAAAAGGTTACCTTGAATACTAGAACTATGAACGATCAAGCAATATTTATACAGTAACCTGCAAAATATTCTCAAGTTATTCAAGCAAAATCCTCAAGCCTAAATCTCAAGGAAATTGATCCAACACTAAGTCGTGAAGGAAAGACAACTTCAAACTGTTGAAGAGGAAACTTTTGAAGAATCAAAAGGGGTCTACTTTCTAAGGAGGATTGTAGGAAGGTTCAAGGTCGAACCAATCTCAAGTTATTGGAGAGCTTCGTGATCAAATCCAAGAAGCTTGAGAAAGCAAGTTGAAGTAGCAAGACAGCCACCCTGTGAAGAAGCTGAGTCGGATGAGAAGCCAGCTGCGTGATCAAGGCATCTCCAGACTGAGTCCCAAAGGAGCAAGTCAGCTGTGTGATCAAGACTTGTATCTGGACTGATAACCACTTTGTGAATTGATCATTACTTAGTGGATTCCTCCAGGAGTTGGAGAAGAGGAGTAGAAGAATTACCCCATCTTCGAACCTCTATAAAAACTATTGTGTCATTTACATTTCAACATTTTATTTCTGCATACTCATTTCATATCTGCTGATAATTTGCTATCCAACTGATAATTAACAGAGTGCTAAAACCAAGTGTTAAAATAAAGTTAAATCAAATTCAAGGGTGTTAAGTCTTTCGCTGAAAAACTCATCACATCCAAGTTAAGGTTTAGTCTAAACAGGTGAGTTCTTCTATCAACACTCTTTCTTGGTCCTGGTTGAGTGGCTAATCACGATTAACTAACTTAGCCGTCCCTCAAGGACTTAGCCGTAATTAACTCGTAATATTTTAAAAGGACTAAAATCGAAAAGTTGGTAAGGTTTATTCAACCCCCTTCTAAACCTTACTCACACCCCTTGGGACCTACATGTGGTATCAGAGCGGTTGGTTCATTGAGCCTTCCGCACTGGTTACTAAACTAGATCTCCAATCTTTCAAAGAAATTTTTAACACTTGTTCTTTCAAAAGCTATTTTTATTCAACAAAGTTATTATCATGGATGCAAATTTGACATGCATTCCTATGTTTACTATTGAGGAGTTTGATGACTGGAAAATTCATATGCAGGCTCATCTATCTGCTTTACATGACAAAATGTGGCTAGTTATAGAGGATGGGCCATTGCAAATATTGAAAGTGAACATCGCCACAAGGAGAGCAAAACTACAATCAAGGAGAAGAAGTTGTGGCCGAGGCAAAGACTAACCTTTAGTTGAAAAACCAAGGATCGAATGGACCAATGATGACAGAAAGAGATACAACCGGACAATGTGGCCAAGGATATTCTCTACAAGACTTTGGACAAAGCAATGTTTAATAAAGTCAAGTCATGCAAAACAACAAAAGAAATCTAGGATAAACTAACTTTAATTTGTGAAGGATCAGAACAAATTAAAGAAAACAAATTATCTGTTGTTGTTCAAAAGTTTGAAAACTTTAAAATGCTTGCATGTGAGACAATGGATCAGCTGGATGCTAGATTCACTGAAATCACAAATGAGCTCTCAGCACTTGGAAAGGAATACACACAAAAGGAGATGTGTATGAAGATCTTAAGGAGCCTCCCAGCTGAATGGGAAATGAAGACTATGGCCCTAAGGCACTCGATGGACCTATCAAAAACATCAAATCATGAGCTATTCTCAGATCTCAAAGCTTATGAATTTGAGCCGAGAAGAAAAGATCAAGAGGAGACAGCTGTACCCAAAACAACTGCACTAATAGTCAAGGATGGAAAGAGAGATAAAATCAAGGAAGCCATTGACAAGGAGAAAATTGCTCTAATGGTTAACCCAAGAACGGAAAGAGCTGATCAAAGAGCTGAGAACCTGTGTTGGAACTGTAGACAACCAGGACACTTTGCTATTGACTGTCCATATCCAGTAGTCAATAAATACATGAATGAAGAAGAAAGAAGAGTCTTCAGAGAAAGAAGACAGGAAAAGAAAAAGGCCATGTTGGCTACAGAGACTGATGAGACACCTAAGTATAAAGAAGCAGCAGACTCAGAAAGTAGTGAAGCTGACTACTCAAGTGATTCTGAAGAAGAAACAATGATCTGTCTAATGGCTAAAGAACAAGATCAACCTGACCAAGAAGATGATGTACACTCTAACTCATCTCACTCAGATTCGAGTGATAGTGACTGTGACACACACACACTTCATCACCCACTGATCTGTATGATTCATTAGGCAAAATGATGAAATACTTTGAGCACATTAAATCTTCACACACACTATTAAACGAGAAAAATAGCCAGCTCAAAAGCCAAAACTCACAGCTGACTAAGGAGCTGAGTACTCTAAGTCACATAGCTGATGAGAACAAAGAGCTGAAGGCTGAAAATGCTAAACTAATAGCAGAGATAGCTGCTATAGAAAAGAGGGAACATGACCTCAAAAATGTGATTGCATCATTTTCAAAGGCATCTAAATCATTGGTGTGATACCCGAGGCTTTCATGTACTCACTGGCCAATATAATTCATGCATTACACGTTGGTTATGTACTTTTTGTAAAATTTGATTATTTGTATGACATGGCAAGTTTTATAATTTTAGAACTCACTTATTGTGATTAGTCATTAGATTACTAAATTAAGTAGTTAAAAAGAAGAAGATGGTATTTAGTTTTCGGACTATTAGATGCTAACTATTAGGCTACACGTGGTAGCTATTCAAAGAGTTACAAGTTTATACGTGGTAAACTTAGAAGGGAGAGGTGGCATCGAAGTTTATATTGAGAAATATAATATGCAAATATATTAGTTAATATTATTATTAATTTTTATAGTTCTTCAAGAGAACACTTCTTTAATCATGTGAATAGTAATTTATGTATACGTATTATATAGTAATTACACATCGAAACAAAATATATGATCTATTATAATATATATACACACCACATTGAACACACACGGTGTCTATACATATGTAATTGATCTAATGATTTAACCTATATTGGATGATGTGTGTAAATATATATATATATTATAATATACATATATATTATATGTATACATGGTTGTGTGTGTGTGCCAACTTTGAAAAAAGAAAAATTAATAAAATCAGTTCATATACAATATATATATGTGTGTAGTTGCACCACATCATGACATCTTGATATATATATCTATTTATATATAATATATATACATGACACCGATATATGGTATGTGATAAAATATTAAATAAAAAAAATATAAGGATAATAAAACATGTGTGTTTGTCATCCCACCGCCTTACGGGAAGAATGAGGAAGAGATATATATACAACTTGACTTTAAAAATACACAATAAAAATTTGTACACTACAACGAAATAGAATCCGAAAGAAAGATGAGCGGCAGAAACAAAAACAAAAAAAAAATCAGGTGAGGAAGAGTGAGAGAGGTGACAACGGGGGCATGCACGCAAAAAAGGCAATTGGTAAGTTGTTTCGGAACATATTATTTCCCTTATCTGATTTCATCATATTAATACATGGTTAGATATAAGTTTATTCCGGCTTTGTGGCTTTCCTGATGAAGAGTAGTACTTCCCTTACATACTAAAAATTGGTAATTAAGTTTCAAGTGATTTAATATATATTATGGGGCTAACCTATTGAAGTTAAGAGAGTTAGTTCTAAATGTTATTGTGATAGTTTTAATTGTTTTAAATCTGAGTCATGTTCTGTATCATACGGTCAGAAGGAAGAAAAATGATTTGTGACCGGGTGATAACATTCAGAGTTGAATTAATGTATAACTAAAGTAAAGTTCGATTTGTTTTGTGAGATTAGGTGCAGTAAACTTGTTGATTGAATTTAGAAATTTATATGTTATATTATTACAGATTATTCACATATGAGTTTAGAAGGTAACAATTTAACAAACTTGTAAGGCGAGTTGGCTAAGGTAAGTGAAAATCCATCTGTAACTACAATGCATGAACATAGTATTTCCTGTCTTATTGTTACTAAATGCGATTCTTGTATCTTGATGGATGCATTATGGAAACCGTGATGTTCATATGTTGCTTGGTGGATATTGGAGTGTGATGATTATTGTTTCATTGGGCATGTCATTCATTGACTTTTGCACGTGCATGCAAATATATGAGCATTGTTGAGATGAGGCATGCACGACACAATAACTTTCTTTGAAAAGAAAAGATTTTGGTTAGCCACTGCTAGTGCACCGAGGCATGCGAGACATGCTTTTATGATATATTTTAGGGTGCAGTGGTGTTACTCCTGAGGATCATAGGGGTTGACAGGGGTGTGCCTCCGATGGTCACGAGGGGCGGACCACTTGACTATATCCTTATTGACATGTCGGGAAGACTCTCGAGGATCATGGGGAAGATAGGGGTGGACCTCGGTGGTCCCGGAGATGGCCTGGCGGTAGCGGTGTCAATATGATTATGGCCATGTGATTAATGATATGTGTTGAGCTCTTTCGGTGCATAGCGGGTGGGTCATGGCCCTATGTAAAGAAATGATTATAAAATATATTTCAATGCACTTTGTGCACTTCTGGTGAGATATCTTAGAATGCATTTGCA
Source organism: Rehmannia glutinosa (assembly GCA_016081115.2). Lineage (NCBI taxonomy): Eukaryota > Viridiplantae > Streptophyta > Magnoliopsida > Lamiales > Orobanchaceae > Rehmannia > Rehmannia glutinosa. The sequence goes on from CM071935.1 coordinate 2,551,953, forward strand.
TTTGCATTACATTGTTCATTAAGCATGCATGATTTTCACTTACTGGGCATTAGCTCACGTAGTTCATGCATTGTAGGTGAATCTGGTGATGTTGTTGGATTTCATGGGTTTACCTGATAGGCTGCTGGAGCTCCTACAGGTTATTGAGGACAATGTACATGGATGACGACCTATTGGGCTATGTTGATGAGTCATCTTTCTTTTTGGTCTTGTATTATATTTTGGTTTAGGGTTATACCCTTTTTTGAAAACTCTGATGTAAATATGTACATGTAAATAGCTGGGTAATGAGGGTTATTGATTTGGTCACACGGGTGTCGGTTACATTTAATAACAAGGTTTGTTACCTCTTTTGCTTGTGGATATGGTTTGTCATTTTCTTACAAGTAAGGTGATCTTACTTGTTTGTTGTTAAAATGTCACAGGTTAAAAAAAATGTACACGTATATAGGGTTTAAGTTGTCAAGTTTCACTTTTAATTGCTTAGTAATGTAGTAGTAGGGGTGGGCGTCTCAATTGGATGACCTTATTATGATCCAAAAAGAGTGTGGAGATAAGACAAGAATATGATTCAATTCCTTTGTGCACAGTCAAACTCCCAGAGTGATTTTGGAAAAAGGATCTTCAAGTAATGAAACATCTCAAACATCTAAGACACCAAATGTTGCACCCACACTCACTCCAAAACACAATCACAAACAAACGGCCTTGGATATAAAGGAAAAGGAAAACAGCCTGACCTGGTTGAGTATCTTTGAGAGGACAACTAAGAAGAAATCCAAAGAGAGTTCCTCAAAGCAAACTCCAAATAGGAAGTACTCAGTAAAGAATAAACAGAACTACCAAAACCCGGTAAGTTTTATCAAAGAAACACATATGATGGGAATGGTAGAAACTACCGAGCTGTCGATTGGAATAATGTGAAATATCAAAGCAAAGACCTATGGAATATAAGCCCAAATGGCAAAGGCCTAGAACTCAAAGAAAGGTTATTCCAAAGGCAAAAGAGCTATCATCAAGACACATATGCACCCAAGCACTACATTCGTAAATATCACAATTATCCAAAGAAGGCAATTGCTAAAACACATACACACATACATTAGACAAAAAGAGACAAATTTTATGAACCTAAAGCACCCAAGCAATTTGCCAAAGTGAGTTATGATTATGACATAGATAGATGGCAACCTCTTAGAGTCAGACCATTTGGCTATAGGTTGGTTGGATCATCTTACAACACTAACCCCTCAGGACCCAGACAAGTATGAGTACCTAAAAACTAATTTACCTGATTGCGAGGTTCAAGGAAATTGAGTGCCAAGGAACCTGGTACATGGATAGTGGTCATTCGCATACATGACAGAAACAAGAAAAATCTGTCAAAATTAAAGGAGATTAGAGGCGCAAAAGTCATATTTGGAGGAAATGAAGCTCCAGGAAATAAGAGGCACTGGATCCATCAAGAAAAATGGATTAGAAATCACAGATGTTGCATATGTTGAAGGCCTCAACTTCAACCTGTTAAGCATCAGCCAACTCTGTGACAAGGGCTATAATGTTGGATTCAATATGGGAGTGTGACAAATTAAAGACACTGAATCAAATGTAGTAGTGTTGCAAGGATACAGACAGAAGAACATGTATGTGGTAGATTGGTCCACTACCACACCAAGCACTTATCTGTTAGCAAAAAGTACAGCCGAATCAAGTTGGCTGTGGCACAAGAAGCTGAGTCATCTGAACTTCAAGACAATCAACAAGCTTGCAAGAAGTCATCTTGTAGAAGGGCTACCAGACTCAGTGTACAAGAAGGAAAGTGTTTGTGATGCATGCCAGATGGGAAAGCAGATCAAATCATCATTCAAAGAAAAGTCAAGTTCATCTTCAACAAGAATATTGCATCTGTTGCATATGGATTTATTTGGTCCAGTTGAGCCAGCTAGCATAAATGGAAAGAAATACACCTTAGTGGTGGTGGATGATTATTCAAGATATACATGGAAAATCTTTATGTGCAAAAAGAAGGAAACTGTGACGCCCAACCTTATTGCTACTATTAGAAAATATATAAATAGCACAACTCGGCTATCAACTCTATGTAAAATGTGGAATTTTTTTTCTTATCATTTAGAGGCAAAAGGCCAATAATCCGTTTGTACGTAAACACGATAACTATGTATCAAACGAACACACTATTTACATATTTTTGTCTGATTTCAAAAGTTATATACGGACGAGTTCCTACATATAACACAAACAGGCCAAACCAAAATGAACCCAAAACAAGCCCGATAGGTCGTCATCCATATCCATGATCCTCAAAACTTGAAGAAGCTTCAAAGATGACAAGAAGCCGCAGACTCAGACATCCACATGCCCACCTGCAATGCATGAACTACATGAGCTAAAGCTCAGAAGTAAAAATCATGCATGTCCAAAGAATAGTGATGCTTTTCCAACATGTAATGCTCACTTGTAAAATCCATGAGTTAAAATACTTTATTCAAACCATTTTCTTTCATTTGGGCCCCTGACCCAACTACTATGCACCGGAAAAGAGCTCGCACACAAAGAATAATCAAATGGCCGATAATATCGGTATGGATCTACGTGTGGACAATCCTCCCGTGGCCCAGCCAAGGGTCCCCTACTTGTGTCCCTTGTGTCCGCCAAGAAGTATCCCACCCCGCAGGGCCACACATAGGTACTCACAGATGGACCATCCTCCTGTGACCCACCAATAGCCCATCTCCTATCTAGCTCTGTGTTCACCGGGAAGTATCCCACCGCTATACCTAAACATATATCATAAGCACGCCAAACAGCGTGCCTCGGTGCACTAGCAGTGGTCAACAAACAACCATTTTCTTTCAAAAATATTTTCGTGCATGCGAACATCCTCTTGTAATATGCATGCACATGCAAATGCTGTGAATGACATGCTCAATGGCTCACCAAGCACCATATTGCAACATCATACAAGCCAATTATGCAACATATAATATCCACATATATTCCACAAGATACCACTGTCACATATAATACAATCAATTCAAACAATACTATGTTCATGCATTACAGTTGCAGATGGATTTTTACTTGCCTTGCCCTGTTGTTCCATATATTTTTACTGGTTTGTTTTACTGTAACTTTAATTCCCCAGCCTTTGGGGTGTGAACAATCTGTAATAATAGGAGATATAATATCAAATATATTAACACGTCAACTATCCCTATTATAATAGAATCACATTAAACTTAATATCCAATTATAACATAAGTTTGAAACATACAATCTAAAATTAGTGGAATCTCTTACGCACCTCGATTTATAAATTTTGTTTATTCTAACCTTACTTAAATAGCATAATCTAGCCTTTCTATCAAACCCCAAAATATCATGTATCGTTCCAATTATAATCCTTTTTGTTTTTTTTAATTACATATAATCCCCACCACTTAAAAGCACATCTCAGTTTCTGTATCTTATATCCTATTGCAATCTCAAATACATAATACACAAATAGATTAATTATATTGTTTTTCTTTCTATTTTTTTTCTTTTTATTTTATTTTCCTAGCTAACAAAATACGTATCTCTTAGTAATTTAAGAAAGAATGTTACCAACTTTTCCAGCCCTTTAAAGTAAGATCAAAATTTCTAATGTATTAATTAACCTTCCTAATTACTCCATGCTACACAAAGTTTTCCTCTAATTTCTCTTGAGTTGTTCAATAAATATATAAATCTTATCAAAATCTCCGGTAATTACTTGAAACAAGTAATTTGGAAATTATAAATTATATGAAGGCTAACCAATATTATATTCTTGTGATTTATTAAAATTTATTATAAGTGCAATAGCAATTTCTCATATTCAGCACACAAACAAGGCTGAAATCCATATTTAAACTAAATTTGTATCATAGTAAAAACTAGATAAAGAAAAGATCGATTTGGAGGCAACTTACCGAATCTCTCGGTTGCCTTCAATTTCACGCTTGCTATTTTACTCTCTCGATTCCCTTTTTTATTCCCAGCCGTGTGTAATGTTGTGTGAATAATAGCCATATATGTGATATATGTATGTATATATCAATTGTTATCTTAAACTTATAAAGGCGGTTGTGTGGGGATAAAATAAAAGTATATTATATTTACCAGAACAAACCATTTTTAAGCTAATTGGGGTTAATTAGAAGTCAACACCTGTCCGCATATGTGTACACATTAGAAAGTTAATCATCCATCCACTTTGATGATGATGCATGCGCCTAAATGTATATATATTTAATATCACTTGATGGCTTGCATGTAGAGGCTTATATATATCAAGAGATAATATATAACATATATCAATTAATAAAGTTAAAGTGGTTTATATTACTGCACATTAGCTAATAATGTACACTAAGTTTCTTTTTCTACTTAAATTAGTAGTTCAACGACTAATCACTATAACTGAGTCCCAAAATTATATAACTATCCATCTCGTATAAAATAATCAGATTATGCAAAAAGTTACGTAACCAACATGTACTGCATCAAATATATTGGCCTAGTGAGTAGTCAGAGGTTTGGTATTACATTCTCCCCTCCTTATAAAAATTTCGTCCCGAAATTTTACTTACCGAAATAAGTAAGGGTACTTAGCCCTTGTCTCGTCTTCTCTTTCTCAAGTAGCTTCCTCTATTGATTGATTCTCCAAAGCACTAAAACTAATGGGATTTCCTTATTCTTGTGTTTCTTTACTTCTCATAACAATATCTTCACATTAGGTATCTCTTCATAGCTCAAGTCTGCTTTTAACTCTATTGGCTCAAACTTCAAAATATGAGATGGGTTTGCAACGTATTTTCTCAACATAGAAACGTGAAAGACATTGTGCACCTGAGTCATCGATGTGGGTAAGTCTATGCAACATCGCCGATTCTTTCAGTAATATAAAATAGACCAATGTATCTAGGACTGAGCTTTCCTTTCTTTCCAAATCGCATTACTCCTTTCATTGGTGCCACCTTCATAAACACTTGGTCTCCTACGGAGAATTCTAGCATTCTTCTTCTTTGATCCGAGTAACTCTTTGGTCGACACTGAGCAGTTTCCATTATCTGCCGAATTTGCATTGTAACTTCTGTCATTTCTCGAATCAGGTCTGGACCTAGAAGCTTTCTCTCACCAATTTCATCCTAGTGGATCGGTGATCTACACTCTCTACCGTATAGTTCTTCATAGGGAGCCATCCCGATTGTGGCTAGATAGCTATTGTTATAGGAGAATTCCATCAAAAATAGATACTTAGTTCTCATCTTTATTACACAAACAGGAGCTGTGAAATACATGTTTCTGAATAGTTCTTTAAATCTTTCCCAAGTCATTGTCGTAATATCTTCTATGCTCGTCATCGTATCACACCAATGTCCCGCACTTCCACGAAGCATTAACGAAGTACACATTACTTTTTCTTCTTCTGGGACCCTACTGTATTGAAACATGTTATCTAAAATCCCCAGCCACTCTTCTGCAGCTGTAGGATCTGATGCATCTTCAAAAGTTGGTGGATTTAGCTTTCAGAACCTTCCTCCCACGATCTCGACTTGATTCACCTTTTAGTGTGGTTGATTCATCTCTGCTCTATGTTCTCCAGCTATATCTCTATGATGGATGAGTTGTTGAATTTGTCCAGATTGTCGCTATATGAGCTCCGTAAGACGAGTTATAACATTATCTCGATCACCCATTGGTATAGGTGTCTCCCCTCCTTGATTTCTATCCCCACCACTACTCTCCCCTCTAGTTCTCACCATAACTGAAACACTGTCTTAGGATAACCTAATAACACATGGCCAATATAATTTCATGAAACATAACATGCATCAGACATATAAAGTAAAACTTACTGGCATTGCTACGCTCCACAAGTTTTGAGTTCGTGTACATGGATAGTCTACAGAACCTGTAGCCGAGCTCCGATACCACTCTGTGACTCCCATCCTTATTGCTACTATTAGAAAATATATAAATACCACAACTTGGCTATCAACTCTATTTAAAACATGGAATTTTTTTTCTTTTTCCTGTGTAAATTTAATGATAGACGATCAACGAAATAAACTTTATACACTGCAACAAAGATTTTAACATTTAGAGGCAAAAGGCCAGTCAATAAACACTGAATGTTACACTCAAAATAGATGCATGATTACTAAATAGTTGACAAAGACTCCCTATGAAATATAGACAGGGAGAAAGCCAAATGTTGGGTACATTAGAATATTTGGATGTAAATGCTTTATCCACAACAACGGCAAGGATAATGTAAAGGCTTTTGATGCTAAAGCTGATGAAGGTATCTTCTTGGGATACTCAGCTGAAAGTAAAGCCTATAGAGTGCTAAACAAGAGGACTATGGTCATAGAAGAATCCATTCATGTGGTTTTTGATGAACCTAATGTGAATGGAGAAGATATTGAAGAGTTAGCTGATAAGCTGAATCAACCAACTAAGCAGAAGAGTCCCTATGTTGAAGCTGAAGCTGGAGCAATAAATCAAGATGAAGATGAGATAGCTGAGTCTCAAAGACAGCTGGAAAACCTGCAGCTGAATGATAATGAAAAAGCTGCTCAAAACAACACAGCTGCGAGACGACTGAACCCAGCTGATTTACTTCAACCTGATGTGAGATGGCTGAGAGACCATCCACCAGAGCTAGTCATTGGAGATGTGAGAGATGGTGTGATAACCAGATCCAGAGCTCAACAAGAAGTATTGTTCACTTGTTTTATTTCCCAAATAGAGCCAAAAGATGTGTCCCAAGCATTGGATGACACACATTGGATTCAAGCCATGTAAAAAGAACTGAATCAGTTTGAAAGGAACAAGGTATGGGAATTGGTGCAAAGACCAACCCATCAAAATGTCATTGGCACAAGGTGGGTATTCAGAAACAAAGCAAGATTGGTAGCCAAAGGGTATTGCCAAGAAGAGGGAATAGATTTTGATAAATCATTTGCTCCTGTTGCAAGATTAGAAGCAATAAGGATGTTTCTTGCCTATGCTGCATACAAGAACTTCATTGTATATCAAATGGATGTGAAAAGTGCATTTTTAAATGGATTGTTGGAAGAAGAAGTTTATGTTGAGCAACCTCCAGGCTTTGAGCAGAAGACCATTAGAGATAAGGTGTAAAAGCTCAAGAAAGCTCTATATGGATTGAAACAAGCACCTAGAGCATGGTATGATACATTATCTCAATTTCTGACAGATAATGGATTCACCAAAGGCAAAGTGGACAGAACACTCTTCAGAATTCAAGATGGGGAGAGTATATTGCTTGTTCAAATATATGTCGATGATATCATTTTTGGATCCACAAACAAAGAGCTGTGTGATAAGTTCTCAAACCTCATGCAAGGTAAATTTGAAATGAGCATGATGGGAGAGCTGACATTCTTCTTAGGACTTCAAGTTAAACAGCTGAAGGATGGAACTTTCATAAGTCAAACAAAGTACACTAGAGATTTAATGAAGAAATTTGGTATGGAAGAGAAGTCTTCTGTGAAAATATCAATGAACACATCAGTTAAGATGGACATGGGTGCAAATGGTAAAGTTGTAGATCAAACAAGATATAGAGCACTCATTGATCACTGCTCTATTTAACGGCAAGTAGGCCAGACATCATATTTGCAATAGGTGTATGTGCAAGATTACAGTCTGCACCAAAAGAAAGTCATATGACTGCAACTAAGAGAATCCTAAGATATTTGAAGGGATGCCAAGAAGTTGGTTTATGGTATCTAAAGGAAGGTGGATTCAAGCTTATTGGTTACTCGACTCGACTATCTTTGGATGTAGAGTTGACAGAAAAGTACTTGTGAACTTGTCAAATGCTTGGAAACAGATTGGTTTCCTGGTTTAGCAAGAAGCAAAACTCAATAGCCACATCCAGCGGTGAAGAAGAGTACATAGTCAAGGGCAAACACAGCCCAAGTCTTATGGAAAGACAACAAGCGAGAGATTATGAAATTGAAGAAAAAGAGATTCCAATTATGTGTGATAACACAAGTGCAATTGCAATCACTTAATCGTGTTACATTCAAGAACAAAGCACATTGATGTCAGATATCATTTTATAAGAGATCATGTTGAAAAGAAGGACATCACTTTGGAATATATCTCAACTGATAAACAGTTAGCTGACATATTCACCAAACCCCTATGTGAATCAAGATTTGAAGAGCTTAAGCATGAGCTAGGTTAATTGGTGAGTTGACACTCGGAAGACTCAATGAGAAAAGATGGAACGTGAAAAGATGAAAATAGAACAAGTCTCATGAATCGGCCAAGTGAATCACCAGATTGGGAAATCGGCTATATCGAAAGTTAGGCCGACAATTTGAGTCACAATACGAAAAGAAAGAAGAAGAGTTGAGTCACTTGTGGAATAAGCTGAATCATTTATGAACTAAGTGACAAAAACGCAGTCGTTTTTAATGAGCGGGAATGTTTTTAAGGATGACATCAGCGTAATAATGGCGAGTCTGATCAAAAGTCGCACAAGAAGCATATGATTGGATATAAATGCTGCCACATTAAATGCGAGCAATTAAATGCAATGTGACGTGCTAAATATGAGCCGTTGATCTCTATCAAAATTCAAAACCGAAAACACGTCCTTTCATAACCCTTATATACTTATTCTTTCAGTTTTCTCTCTCACACTTAAAAACTGTTCATCTTCAAACATTCGAAAGCAAGTCTCTTTTCTCTCGAAAACCCTACAAGTTCTCAAGTCAGTTTACAAAGTTTCGTTCGGTAAAACTCACTAAAATGGCACTAGCACATGATTTCACAAAGCTCGCAAAGCAAATCCACACAGGATCAACTGTGGATTTTGAAGGGATGTTAAAACAGGGTTCCGATGAAACCCTTGTGAAGAAGATTGCGGATAAAATAGAGAAATCCGGACTGAAACCCTTCCTCACGATGGAATATCAGATGACATACATTGAAGAAGTTGCCCAGTTCTATGTTAACGCTGAGGTGCAGGACGAAGGGATTAAGTCCTCTGTCCACCACAAGGACATATTAATCACTGCTAAGGACCTTGCGGAGCACTGTTTACTACCGTCGAAAGGCATGCCAGAAATATATGAAGCCGATGTCAACTTGGTTGCTGCACGGAAGGAAGTAGCCAAACCCAAGTGTGCTACGAAAGTGATTTACACAGCTGAGAAGAAGCTGCTGAAGGACGATTATCATAAACTGATGGATATCATCGCCAAATGTGTAGACATGAAGTTTGGAAGCTTCAATCAGCTGTCCAAGACCAAGCTGATCGTCATGGTTGCGATCATGCAAGGGAAAAAAGTTAATTGGGTTGAGTTTGTATACAGCAGACTCTGCCAGAACGTTGTGAATAAATCCTTCAAGGAAGATGGATCCTTTGGAGGATCACTTGGCTATGGCCTAGTCATTGGCCATTTGATGGAGTGAAGCGTGTTCCCCTTCGACATGGAAAGTCATTACATGTCAACAAGAACATGTTCCGGGCCAACCTTTCAGGAGCCCAGAAGAGAGCCCATGCAAAGAGGGCGGACACCAGTGAGGGGGAATCAGCTGACCCCAAGGAAACTGCTGTTGCTTCCCCTACTAAGAAGAAAGCTGCCCTTGCAGCCGCAAAGAAGAAAGCTGCTCCTACAGCAAAAAAGAAAGACGCACCTGCCCCTGCAGCCAAGTTGCCTGCCCCTGCAGCTGCGGTGGAGAAGGAACCCTTAATACCTTCTGCAGGAATTAAGAAGAAGAGGATCGCAAGGCGAGAAGGGCAATCGCCTCTAAAGCAACTCAAGGCCTTTACCTTCAAGAACCGGAGGAAGTAGAACCGCACATTCCTCCGGGTGAAAACTAAGAGAAGGAGAAGAATCACCAAGCTCTCGAGCTTGAAAAGACAAATGAGTTTGCTACTCACCGAGAAATCTCTCGAGATCGCTGAAGAAGTGCGGTCTCGAGTGAGTTATTGAAGAAACAGACCAAGTCTCTGAGGATAGTCAAGAAAGGCAAGTCAAGACCAGCCGTGCACGTAACATCCGAGGATGAAGAAGTGGCGAGAGGCAATGAATCCCCCGAACGGATCGTGTCTCCACCCACCTCGAATCTTTCGCTAAAGGTGAAGAGTAAAGCAGAGTATGTTGCCTTCCATTCCCGAAAAGGAAGGGCAACAAGGAGAGGATGAAGATGATGATATATTCATGTATTCTCCATTATACCCAGGACATCCGCAGTCGCCTGTGAGAGTGGAGGAAATGGAGTTCGAGTCACTCAAGGGTGCGGTTTGAACACCCCGAGTATATTGAGGAAGAAGAGGAGCTTTTCAAGCTTCTTGAGATTGACACTGCACTTATAGGCCCTGGATGAGGATAATCGCATAAATATGCCGCAAATTGTAATGAGCAAGAAAAAGAGGAAGAGCAAACGAGGAAAGCAAGCTCGTGAGAAAACCAACATTTGTCCTCTCACTGGAACCAGCGACCATACTCATCCTCACATTGATATGCTTTCGGGAAGTGATTAGGACATGGATCCTGTTCGCACAGAGAAGTCCAATATCTGACAAGCCATGCGGGAATCCAAATTGATGCATGAGCAATAACTAAAGGGAAGGACAGGAGAGTCTTCTAAATCACACCGAGATTGATCCATTGGGAGTGGTACAACAGATTGCCACGCTTATTGCCGCAACCACTTCCCGATTCACTCGGAGAATGGATCGAAGGACTTGGCGATGATATCGGGAACTTGGGCACCCAAGTTCACCAACCCCTAATGAAGGTGTCTTACCACCGCCCCACTACCGAGCACTCAATGGAAGCAAATGAGTCCGGAGTGCAGTGACCCCACCATCGATCCCACTCAATTTGGTGCGCCACCGGTGAAGGAAAACTCGCTTCACCGCAGCTAGGTCGGAGGATGATGCGATAACTCCACAATGAAGGAAGGAGGCGAAGTGGAGAAAGAGAAAGAAAAGAACAACAAAGAAGTTGTCACTTAACTAAGCCGGGACAATGTTGAGTCTGTCCCAGTGAAGTGATAATCGCTGGAGAAGCCGAGGACGCTTTGTTGTCGAGGCACAGGATGGAAATGCCCCGGGAGTTAACACTGGGCACCGAAAGTTCAATCAAGGGGTTGAGACTCCTTCGGATGCCATGGTCCAAGACCCTAAGACAACTGTGTGGTTCCGAAAGTAATGTAGAAGGCCTTTCTCGATTGAGATCGCTAAAGGTATTGAAGGCCTGAGGGAGGATGAGACTTCCCTGGGTAAAGAGAAAGAAATACAGAACATCCCCCGTGTTCACATTGAAGAATCTGAGAAGGAGATTAGTGCACTTCATGATTCCCAAGACAACCCTGATATATCATTTCTGGGATCTGAAGATGAAGCTGAGTCCACCCCTTGTTGCACATCACAAGGAACCAACTGAGGATGTTCTTAGTGAGACGAGTCAAGTTTCAAAGTTGCTCCTCAAACATTCAACTTTGATGATGAACCAAGCCCCCAGGTTCCATTATCATCCGATGGCGCTATTGATACAGCCGAGGACCAGCCTACTCAATTGGAAAAACCTACTGAGACCGAAGAAGCTGTTAAGACAGCTGAGGCTCAGTCAGTTGGGCAAAAACTTTCAACCCCCCACGCCACAACTTCAATCACGCAGCTACCGTAGTCGCAGAATAAGATCGACTCTCGTACAATTTCATATGTACGAGACGATGCATTTGAAGAGGTCTTCCCATTTTCAATGGAGCTACCGCTTTAGGGAAGAAAGCGCAAAGAGAAGAAGAAGTACTCGCACGAGAAGAACCCATCATCCCTACATCGACTCCATTGTGCGAGAATTTGATTTCGACGTTGAATGGCCGCCAATTTGAATCGGGAGTGACAAATGAAATCCGTGAAGTCTTCAAGAAAATCTGTGGAGAGATTGAGAGGATCGAATGGCATCGAGCCTCATTGGACATGCGGGCCGACAATCGAGATGCTACCCTCACACCGACTGAGAGGGATAGTGATAAGAATCGGGTGTGGTGTCGCAGTAGATCAGAATGCGTCTCGAACAAGTTCGTTACTTCAAGGCACTCTATAATGTAATGCTTTTTGGAGAGCGAATAATGCTAACATGAAGCGAGAGAATGCAGGAGTACATTAAGAGGTTGCATGCCTCTCACAAAACCGAAATGGAGTCTGCAGGAGTTTTAAGAAAGAATTTCGCGACTTGATGAGACTATGAATGAGAAATTCTAAAATGAAACGGTTACTGGTGAGTCGAAGGCCACTCATTTTGAATTTAAATCGGCTACCTATGCCGCAAAGAGACTCCAAGAAGAATTCCGCTTTAAACGGCCTTGATTTCATGCTCGCAGCATGTTTCAGGGTTCCTCTCTCCTTTGATGATGCCAAAAAGGGAGAAGAGGAATACCCAAGATGTTGAAGGAGACGGTTGTTGAGAAGGAAAAGGAGACAGCAGTTGTAGAGAAGAAAGAGACAGCTGTTGAGAAGATGAAGAAGAAGGGAAAAGTTGTTGAGGGGGAAAGTTCAAAGGATGTAACCTTAATGCTTGCTCAAACCCCTCAGCAAGGTCATGTCATAGCTAGCATAATCATCAAACTTCCGGTGACTCCGCCGCTCCAAGACTCTGCTGTGCCTATGTTTGAGAAAAGAAGAATTGTGGAAGCAGGGATGAAGGAGGTTGAAAAGAAGACGGATGCCCGTGTACTAGAAGTATTGAAACAGTTTGGTGGCATTCCAGACGGAAAGGACTAAGATGCCATTCCAGATGATGGACAAGAGCCAAGATCAGTTGAAGAGTTTAAAACGCTCGAATCCGAAGGATACTTCAAAAACATTTCCATAGCCCAAGCCTGGGATTTGTACTGGGAGAAAGGTCTGAAGGTATGTGAAGAAGCTGATAGGCAGCAGACTAACAGCAGCCATTCAACTGGTAAGAAGAAGACCCCAGTACAATATACGCCCAGAGGAGGAGGAAGTAATGGTGGAGGAAGAGGTTTTCGACCTAGACCTTTTCCCAAAAATATTGAATATGTAGATCCAGGCAAGAAAGGAAGGATCTACTGGGTTGGATATGATGTTATAGCCAATCTGGAAGTGGAGAGGAAAAATGTTGAATATGTCAAAAGAATCGAAGAAGAAAATAAAAGGCAAAATCAGTTGTGCCAAGAAAGACAGGAAATAAAAAGAAAAGATGAAGTTGCGAAGAGAGCTTATGAAAAGAAGAAAGGAGCTGAAGAGGAAAAGAAGAGGAAGAGAGCTGACGAAGACAGAGCTGAAGAAGAAAGAAGGAGGCAGCGAAGGCGATGGAGTGTTGCTGCTAACCCCTTCATGTATTTTACTTTTGTAAATACATATGTATGTAAGTCTTCTGTACATTTAATGAAAAATCTGTAATTTGCGTAGATATAAGTTTGCTTTGATTGCTCTGATACACATTTTAAACAGCTGTATAAAGGACAAGAATGTTATGATCAATAAAAAGATTGATTCTACGCATACATTCTTTGTTACTACATTTGTCTGTATGTATTTTTGCTGTTTGCATTTTGTTTGTATGTTTTAAGTTTTGGCATCATAAAAAAGGGGGAAATTGTTGGGAAATTTATTGTTTAGATTTTGATGAATGTCATGTAAAACTTAGACTAGAAAGTTGGCACCCCATTTTCCTTGTAATTCTTATTGTAATAGATAGGGTTGTATAAGCTGAGTCAAGTCAGTTATGCCTGGAAATACAAGAAGTCAACTGAAGATGTGAAGTGAAGACTCCGCTGAGGAACAACTAAGTATGGCCAAGATAGAAGACCAAGGACTCCACTAAAGGAGTATCGGCTGTGAGACAGCTGTGAGAAGAGTCAGTTAAGTCAACCCAAGAGCCAAGTCGAGTTGAAGTGACAGATGAGTCTTTCAATCATTGGAGCAGACTCAAGTCACCTGGGAAAATGCAGCTGCAAAGAGGAGTTAACTGAAAAGAATCCGTTGCACAAAAGTCAAGAACATTACTTAAATAAGTAATACTTCCATGCTGCCATGTCTTAAAGTGCTCAGTCCCAGAAGCATGCAAAAGGAATAAACCAATGGGAAGCACTGCACCTCGTGTCAGATTCTGAAAAGCTGAACATTCATTTAATACGAGAAAAGGTCTACATCTCAAGATTGAAGACCAAGAAAAGACAAGCCAACGAACATGAGTGACTTTTGAAAATCAGCCTATCTCTTCAACTGGCAGATTTTTGAAAGTTCACTATAAAAGGCTGAGGAATTAAATCACATTGAGAAAAGGTTACCTTGAATACCAGAACTACGAACGATCAAGCAATATTTATACAGTAACCTGCAAAATATTCTCAAGTTATTCAAGAAAAATCCTCAAGCCTAAATCTCAAAGGAAATCGATCCAACACTAAGCTGTGAAGGAAAGACAACTTCAAACTTTTGAAGAGGAAACTTTTGAAGAATCAAAAGGGGTCTACTTTCAAAGGAGGATTGTAGGAAGGTTCAAGGTCGAACCAATCTCAAGTTATTGGAGGGATTCGTGATCAAATCCAAGAAGCTTGAGAAAGTAAGCTGAAGTAGCAAGGCAGCCGCCCTGTGAAGAAGCTGAGTCGGACGAGAAGCCAGCTGCGTGATCAAGGCATCTCCAGACTGAGTCCCAAAGGAAGTCAGCTGTGTGATCAAGACTTGTATCTGGACTGATAACCACTTTGTGAATTGATCATTACTTAGTGGATTCCTCCAGGAGTTGGAGAAGAGAGGAGTAGAAAAATTACCCCATCTTCGAACCTCTATAAAAACTATTGTGTTATTTACATTTCAGCATTTTATTTCTGCATACTTATTTCATATCTCACGATAATTTGCTATCCAACCGATAATTAACAAAGTGCTAAAACCAAGTGTTAAAATAAAGTTAAATCAAATTCAAGGGTGTTAAGTCTTCCATTTGAAAAACTCATCACAAACCAAGTTAAGGTTTAGTCTAAACAAATTGAGTTATTCTATCAACAACTCTTTTGAGTCCGTTGAGTGGCTAACTCATTTGATTAACTAACTTAGTCATCCCCTCAAGGACTTAGTGTAATTAACTCGTAATATTTTAAAAGGACTAAAATCGAAAAGTTGATAAGGTTTATTCTACCCCCATTCTAAACCTTACTCACACCCATTGGGACCTACACAAGGTCCGCCAAGAGGGGAAGCTCCAGGACCCGATCGAATAGTCTACTCCCCAACACACTTAGTTGAAACATCACTTGAGAAGTATGAAACTCTCAAGTCGAAGGATATTTTAAGGGGATGAATCTATAAGATATGTGGGATTTAAACGGGAGAAGGGTTTAGAAGTTGTAAATATGGCCAAGAAGCGGAGACTCTATCAAGTAGTCACAGACTTCAAGGGCTCAGCCCAGTCAAGAAACTCCCAGGGGAGCTGACCCTGGTAGGGGAAGAGGTCGTGATGGAATGTCTGGTGGAAGAGGCAGAGGTTCTCCACCAAGAAGACCTAAAAATGTAATGTATGTTGATCTCCTCAAAAAGGGTCATCTCTACTGGATGGGCTACAGAGAACTTGCTAATAGATAAACTTCCAGGCATAGTGATGATCTTGCAAAGAAATACGAAAAAAATAACGCCAGGCAGGACAAAGAATGTTAGGAGAGAATAAGAGAAGATGAAAGAAAAAAGAGGAACTACGAAAGGAAGAAAATGAAGGAGGTTGGAGATAGGAGAAAGAAGGAGGATAAATAAGAAGAAAGAAATAGAAAACAACAGAGATGTAGGTCCCAAGGGGTGATAAAGTAAAGTCTAGAGGGGGCTGAATAGACTTTACTAACTTTTTGATTTAGTCCTTTTGAAGTCAGAGTTTTAATCACAAGTCAGCTGGGTCCTTGGTGGACAACTTAGTTTACTTGCACAACACAGTTACCCACTCAACCGACTCGACTGAGCTGTTGATAGTATAACTCAGTTGATTCAGTTAACTCTTTAAATGTTCAGTAGACTTGGTTTTTACGTAGAAGACTTTCACTCTTAGTTTGAAATATGTTTTTCAACATTTGTTTTAATCTTAGTTATTATTAGTTGAGTTAGCAAATTTAAACAATCAACAATATAGATATGCAAGAATAAAAGTGTGCTGAATGTAAATGACCCAAGCAATTTATAGTGGTTCGAAGATGGGCTAATTCTTCTAATCCACTCTTCTCCAACTCCTGGAGGAGTAATATAACTGTGACTTTATTAAAAAATGGTGGCAGTCCAAGCTTGACCTTGATCACACAGTTGGCTCCGCTTCAGGGATTCAACTTCTTCACAAAACGACTATCTTGCTACTTCAACTCCTTCAAACTCTTGGATTTGTTCACACAACCCTCCAACGAGTCTAAGCCTTTAGTCCGAACTGGGACCTCACTACACCTCCTTCAACCTTGTGGAATAGACCTCTTGTTCTTGTAAATAAGTTTCCTCATCAACAGTTTTGAAGTTCTTTTTCCTTCACTGGGTGTGTTGGATTGATTTTCTTCGAGTTTTGGCTTGAGAATTTGAATAGAATGCTTGAGAGATATTTGATCTTGCTTTGCAGGTTAATGTTTATTTGCTCGCTTGCATTCATAACCTTCTCTTTGTGTATTCCTCAGCCTTGTATAGTGCTTGTTTGAAAAATATATCCGTTGAAGAGATAGATGTATTTTTCAAACTACACATTGAGTTTGTTGGTTTGTCTTGTCTTGCAACTTTGATATAGACTGTATCTTGAATTTAATGCTCACATCATTTCCTTAAACTCTGCAGGTTTTCAGGTACATCCCATTGGCTCCTTGCTTTTTGCATTCTTTCAGTAAAACAACTTTAAGGTAGGGAGTCTGGCATATGCCTATTTTCAGTAAACAATTGACTTGCTTGACAATGGATCTCTTCAGCTTCCTTTGATCCTTTTCACGCATAACCCCTTTGATTGTCAACTCCACTTATCTTGGATTGACTCAGTTGTCAATCTGCTGACTGAGACAACTTTTCTACCACTTGTCTGTGATTTTACTACACTTCACTCAGCTGCCACACAATTGGGTCTTCTCTTCAATCTTTAGTCGAGTCCTGCATTCTTCAACTTGGCTGCTTATACTCAGCTTATAGAACAATATTTATTACAAGCTGATTTATAGTATAATTGGGGTGCCAACTTCCTAATCTAAGTTTTACATGGTATCATAAAAATCTAATACATAAATTTCCCAACAAGAGACGATAAATCAGCTGCAAAGAAATGTTTGTTGTATTTTTACAAGTTGTAAATACACAAAAGATACTGTAAGTACATTCTTGTAAAGTGTTGAATGCTGATCAATAAAATGATACATTCTTACATTCATTTTGTTTTTAGCATCTTTGACATTGTACTTTTATTTTAAGTTTTGGCATCATTAAAAAGGGGGAAATTGTTGGGAAAATTTATTGTATAGATTTTGATGATGCTATGTAAAACTTAGATTAGAAAGTTGGCACCCCATTTTCTATTGTAAATTCAACTATATAATAGATAGGATCCGTAAGTAAGTCGAATCAAGCGACCAAGTTGAAGATCGCAGAAGTTGACTAAGGACAAAGTGAAAAATCAGTTGTGTTGCAGCTGAGTGTTGAAGAGAAGATTCAGTTGAGTACCAAAAAGCTGTGTTTGTCAGCAGACTGACAACTGAGTCACTCCCTGATATTTTGGAGAAGACTTGTAAAGAGGTATAGAAACAAAAGGACTCGAAGAAAGCTAAAAAGTCTATTGGAATGTAAAGTCAAAAAATTACTCAAAGTAGAAAGAAGACATACTGCAACCTTAAAGCTGTTTTGCTGAAAGTGTGCAAAAGGCTGGGAACCAATTAGATGTTCGCAGAACACCTATTGTGTTTCAGACAAACCTGCAGAGCATTAAACCAAGGTTGGGTCAACATCAATTGCTGCATAAAGAGACAAACCAACAACCATGAAGTGGAGTTTGAAAGTATGTATATCTCTTCAATGGACACATTTTTGAACTGCCACTATAAAAGATTGAGGAGCTTATGTGAGAGAGGACACGAGATACAAGAGACACATTCAAGCAATCTGAGCAAAGAGCAAGCAAGCAAAAAATACTCTCAAGTAATACACTCAAATCCTCAAGCCTAAACTCGAAGTCTATCTATCCAACACATCCAATGAAGGAAGAAAAAGCTTCAACCTGTTGAAGAGGAAACTTGTTTTAAGAACGAAGGGGTCTGCACGACCAATGATTGAAGGAAGTGAAGTGAGGTTCAAGTTAGAACCAGCTTTGAATTCGTTGGAGGGGCTTCGTGATCAAATCCAAGAATTCGAAGGAGCTGAAGTAGTGAGACAGATGTCTTGTGAAGAGCTGAGTCCCAGGAGTAGAGCCAGCCGTGTGATCAACTATTGATCACACTATTTATCCTTTTTGTAACACGACTGTTGCATTAGTGGATTACCTCCAGGAGTTGGAGAAGAGTGGAGTAGAGAAATTACTCCATCCTCAAACCACTATAAAATGGCTCTGTGTCTATTTACTTTCAACATTTGATTTCTTGCATATTTAATTCTGTTGATTGATAAATTTTCTAAACTCAACTGATAATAACTTGACAAAAATAAGTGTTGTAAAACCTATTTAACAAAAGGGTGTAAGACTTCCGCTGTTTAAAAATCAAGTTTGCTGAATATTTTAAGAGCTTACTTCACTCAGCTGAGTTACTCTATCAACAACTCAGTCGAGTCTGTTGAGTGGTTAACTCTCGTGTTGAGGTTGAACTAAACTGTGTTTTAAGGACTAAGCTGCTAGTTATGTAAAACTCTGATTTAAAGATCAAAAATAAAAAATTGGTTTAGTCTATTCAACCTCCCTCCCCCTAATACAAATACCCCTTGGGACCTACATAGGTAAAGACAGTTTTGCCCTCACGTGGAGGGCATGTGCCCGAATATTCAGAGCTTATTTCACTGGCGATGGTTGTTGTATGCCAAAGTACAAAACTTGTGTAGTTATATGGTTATCAGTAAAAAAAATTAGTTCATATGTTAAATTGCAAAAAAAAAAACGCGTAGTTTGGAGGTTTAATGCTTTTTCCTCAATATTTTTTGTGAGATCAATCCCCACATGAATGAGAAATTACATGCATCAATATAAATACACATGTAATTGCAAACATTAAATAGAGTACCAATGAAAAGTTACTGCATCAGGAGATGTAGCTTCAGACTTTGAACGTTCTCTATTATACTATCGAATTTACTTATTTAATCAGCAGTGTGCATCATGTCTTAAATTGTTTAGCCATTGGTGTATAACAAGACAACAAAACACACACAATAACTTTCCTAACACTCTCGGTTGTCATGGTTTTTTGGCCTTAAACAATTCATTATGCTTTATAAGTGTTTTATGGAATTCAAGTATCAAAATTCTCGTAGAAGTGATCCTACTTCGCACTTACATAGGTGATTTTCTATTAAGAGTATTTCAACATACCTCACTTGACTTAACCAAGTTATAATAACCATTAAAAGTTTTTACATTACATACTTTTGCAAAAAATACTTTTAATCATAAGAATAAGCAAAAAATTGTTCCTAAGTGTTTAAGTGAATTTTCATAACTTAGTTGTTTTATTGAAACAAGGTATTGAGATCTTCAGTCAATATGGTTGGTTTATCATTACAAAATTCATGCATGGTATACTTTAATCTTATTTTCTTCGATAATCAATAAACTTGATCTCTTGTCAAATGTTGGGTAAGCGAAATTGTTTACAATTATTAAGAAATGAAGGAAACCAAAGCTTTCAAATAGTGTGATTAATTGTTAATTTTTGCGCTTATTAGTTATTCTATTTTGGTGTAGTCTATATAAACATGAAAAAGGTGTTTTTTTCATTTCAATTAGAGGTGGGTAAAAGTAATACATCCATAAAAGTAGTGGTGACAATTCGCATCATGCCGATACATCAAATTCATGTTTTTATGTCAATTTTTCAGTTATAACTCGACTTGTTTAATTATTTGTTTTAGATTTCTCAATTCTTACCTGCAAGTTCATTATTTGTATTTTTCGAGTTGATCCGAAATAACTTGTATATTTTAAAATTCATATAACTTATCTATTTATATGGATTGTAAGAGTTAAATTTAATTAGATAATTATGTTTATACATATTTGATAAATTTTAACATATTCAATCAATAAAAAATATCACAAAAAAAAAATAATAACAACACAAATGGTCAAACGGGTTAATCGTGTCATTTCAAGTTAACTCTAACTCAACATGCTTTTTCTTCGTGTTATTCCAATTATGTCTCTAATCTGCCAAGCCTCCATCCTAACATATAATGTGTTCGATCCATATCCACTTTTATAGAGTTAGATTGGGCTCCATTTTTAGAGACCCAAAAATGATCGAACCTACTTTGACCCGACCCAAACGGCTCAAAACTTAAGAAACATGAATGACCCGATCAAACTTACACGTGATTGACTAAGTTGAGCCACAAGAAATGATGCCCCATGAAATTTCGGGCCAGCCTTATTTTACGATTTGGACCGTTAGACTTGGGCCGACCCAATCCGACTGAGCCCAACCTATTATCAGCTCTATATGTAACACACCCTGCCCTCACCCTCCCCCTAAAGTAGTAAAGAAGGCTCTTTTGGGGTCACATTTCTATCTGACGCCGACAAACGAATAGGAAAGGATGATTCTTTCATTACAGTCATACAAGAACTATAAAAGGATCTTTTTATTACTTTGAGAAGAGTTTGGTTTGACTGAGGAACTATGTGGGAAAAAGGACATTCTATACCACTAAAACGTTTTTTATTGACACCCCTACATTTTTTTATTTTAAACCATTGACACCTCGACGTATAAGTATTTAATTATAATAAATAAAATAAGCAAAAATACTGCTTAAGAAGGTAAATGCGTAATTTACACACAAAACAGTTACGACAAAGAAAATGACAACTTTTTTTGATTTTTTTTCCTTTTTCTTTTTCCTTTGGTTGTCATTAATTGACATACACATTATACAATAAAAAACAGTCATGGTAAAGAAGGTGTATCATTACCGCGTGTTGATATCTTCAGAAAGTTATCATAATCAATAATGATATCTTAAAAAAATTATTGTTATTATTGTTTTTATATATAAAAAGACTGCCTCTAGCATCAAATTTGGCTGGACATATATATAATCCAATCACATTTAATTAAACGCCAATTTATCAAGTTAAATACGTACTTGCGTAAGATGACAATTTACCATCCATTACTTTTTTGTCACATTTGATTGGACGTAGCAACATGGTTAGTCAAGTTGGTATATATATATTTGATGATGCTTTTTCAAGGCAGATCACCCAAGTTAACTGAATTGGTCAATTTCCTTTTCTCGAGAGGGGAGTCTTCTCTTCTTCTTTTTCTTGAAGGGAAAGTCTTCTTGATTTCATCTCCTTGAGCTGGTAAATCCTTCGATTGGGAACTTGCCTGCACACACACGCAAACATTAGAGGGCTCCGAGGGGTGTTCCAAGAAGGCCTCTCCGACACTCAAGTCAATACGGTCAGAATCGGTCCTATGTTTCGAGGGGTGTCCTAGGAAGGCCTCTTCGACGCTCAAGTCAGCACGGTGAACGAGAGAAATAACAGTAATCAAATATTGTAAAGTAATGCGTAGGAGAATAATGAATTAATTAACTCCTCATGGAATGAGATCTTCTTACAGATAATAGGAGGGACCTTTTTATACTTGGGAGATGGGCTCCGTGGGCTGTGTAGGAGAATTCGACCTATGAGCCAGTCCACGTAAGAGAAAACGGTCGCTTGGGCTAAACCCAGACTCTTTTGGGCCAGTTAATTAACAAGAGTCCACTAGGCAATTAATAATAAATAAACATATATAAAATAAATTATATATATTTAATTTATGAATACCAATTTTGTCCCCAACATAAGCCCCCCAGCTCCGGTCCTGTAGAGGAATGAAGCAGTGCGGGAGCTAATCCGGTGTAGAAATATTTGGCTTGTCTTGTAGTATATGTTGTCTTGTCTTTGGACAATCTTTGACCACTTTGCCCAAGGACACTTTGGAGTGGAGGCTTGTGACAATGTCTTCCAAAAGTAAATTCTCTCTCTCTACCTCTCAACTTTTGAAATTTTTTGCGTTGTAGAAGATTTAGGAAATTTCTTGCTAGTGAGAGGTGAAGTGAGACTCGAGGTGAGACATGAGGTGAGAGTTGATGGAGAGGTGGAGTGCATCGCGCGGAGAGAGAGGTGAGAGCCATAGAGGGCACCCCCTTGGCGTTCTCCCGAGAGGAGGGGCGCGCCCGGGCGTCCGAGCCCCCGATCCATTTTCCATCCCATTTTTCTCTATCTTCCCCCGAGTTTTCGCATGTTTCGAGCCACATCCCGGATTCCGGTACTTCTTCCATTCCGAATGGAGGCCGAGGTGTTACCGTACATTCTGTTTCTGGTTTATTCATTCCATGCACACGGTTCTGAGGCGTATGGGGAGGTAGAGCTTGAGCCGAATTCGAACTCAAGTGATGAGTCTTCTGAGGAGGAGTCCAAAAGCGATAGTCCCAAAGAGCTTCGCTCCACCTAGTATTAGCATAGGCCTCATCCCGGGAGTCGAGCAGTTGTCCCGGGAGAGTTAGCCAGTCGAGTGACTTCCATTTGTCTTTGTAGGTTGCGTGAGCGGCTTCAGCTTCTTTCGAATTTTGTGATGTTAGCCCCGGGTTTGGGCAAGCTCACTCATCCACCCGAGAGCTTCGTCACAGTATACCTCTACAACTTCTTAGTTGGCTTTGTGCTTTCTCCAGATGCTTTTCTCATCTCGATCCTTAGGTCGGTGGGAGCATGTATTGGTCAGTTGATTCCTCAAGACTATGCACGTATCCGAAGTTATCAGCATACTATGCAGTAGTTGGACTTGATTCCGACTATAGACGGGTTTCATATCTTGTTTTATGCCCGGAAGCCTCTAGGCAACATCTTCTTCCACTTTTCCCCACGTACTCAGTGCCAGTTCCTTGATGGACCTCCTTCACCTGGTAGGCTGTGGAAGGAGGATCTTTTTTCTACGTGAGGGATTATGGTTGGGAGCTTCCTCACGAGTGGGTTTCTAAGGTTAAGATTGCCCGAGGTACTCGCGCTTCCCGGAAGAAGATGGCGGAAGCTTATAAATATCGGGGCTTGTTTAAGAATCTTCTAAATATTAGGGAGTTCTTGGGTATCCCATCTTGCTTTACTTCTTTACGCCGCTTCCCGCTTTATTTGTATATTTCGACTACTTCCCTTTTTTGATATTGCTTCTGCTCGCATTTTAGGTAAGGAGGGTTACATCATTGCGGAGTTGATGACCTTTAATAAGAAGAAAAAGGCCAAGGGAAAGTCTGCTTCTGGTGGGAGCTCGAGTGTCCTGCCTCGGAGTGATGGGTCGTGCCCTTCTCCCAAGGAGAGTGAGAGGCGCCCTTCCTGCCAGGAGGGTGATAGGTGCCCTGGATCAAGCTCCAGTGATCGTGCTGATGTTGTTCTGGCTCCTCGTCCTTCTGGCGGGCCCGGAGGGAAAAGCCGAGGATGGACCGGAGTCACTACTTAAAGAGTGTTGGTCCCCAAGCTCTCTTGTCCGGTGGAGTGAACCATCGTGAGGGCATCCATCCCATTGGAACTACACTAATTCTTGCTTAGGATGCGCCGATGCACGAGGAGATCTATCTGGCGATGACCGATCCCCTTTGGTCTTTGTCCTTGAGGACATTGAGACTCACCTTGCGGGGACCTTGCTTGGGTAAGCTTCCATAGTTCCTTCGCCTTTCCATCCTTCATGCTTTATCTCTTTACTTGGTTAAGACTTGCAAAAATTATGTTGTAGGCCCTGAACCTCGGCTGCGGCTTGAACCATCGAGGTAAGATGATCGACGATGCGGAGAACCGTCGGCCTTCAAGCGATAAGGTGAAGAGCTTGACGGATGATGCGGCACAACATGGTGGTAAGATGTCTGAGTTGTCGATGACGCTCGAGTGGGTGAAGGCCCAGCTTGACCACAAGTCGAAGATGGGCGAGGGTTTGCAGGGTTTTCAATCTATTTTGATAGAATCATTCGCCATTGCCAGAAACTTCTACGGCAGAGTGGGAAGAATTCTAGTGAGTTGATCGACATCCTGGACTGTGGCATTTCAGATGAGCATGAAGGAGAAGTTGAGGCTTTGGCGGATCTTCCTGATGACGCCGATGGAGATGGAGTTGAGCCTAGAGAGGGTAATGTTGCTACCAAATATGATGTGCCTCCTTCTTGATTAGTGATAGTCTTCTTCTGGCTTGATGGCCTTTGATTTATGCCCACCTGTTTGGGGTTTGCTTTACGTATTCGGATATTTCTTTTTATGAACTTGAATATTTCTCCCTCCTCTTTACCTTGAGATGTTTTTTTTGTCCTGTGGGACCGGATGATTCTTTCATTTTACTTATGCATATTAGTTTCCCTTTGTCATGTTCGACTTGTGATATATGTGTATGACTTTTTGCGGGAGATTAGACTTTATATTACATTTTAACATCAAAGGCGATCTTCTGGAACTCGGAGGAGGGCACCCCCTTGGGATTTTCCCTAAATCATTGTTTTACGTAGTGGTTTGATATTACATCTTTCTGTAGAAGTCTTGTTCATTTTCCACGTTGAGGTGGATCTTTCCTTCGGAGGGAAGTCTTGATTTTTTCAAAATAGCCGGAGTTACTTATTCTGGAGCTACATGAGGCCGCCCTTCCCATGCTCAAGGGACGCCCTTCCAGAGTTGGGAGAGGGTGCCCTTTTGGAGCCTGGAGGGGGGCACTCTTCTTGAGCTCTTTTCAGTTCTTACTCCACCGTTTTGATCTCTTTCCTCCCGGTGTTAGAGCTTTTGCCTTATTTTTTTGTCGGAGAAGAATATTTCGCGGGGTGTCCTTCTGCAGCCCGGAGTGGGCGTCCTCATGGAGTTCATGAGGTGTTTTCCAGAGCCTGAGGAGGTACCCTTCTGGAGCTTGCTTCATAATGTTTTCTTTAGCACTTTGATCTCTTCTCCACATGTGTTAGCTTTTTCGCATTTTTTTCCTTGCAAATGTTCACCATGGAGAAGAATTTATGGGGACTCTTGCGAGGAGGCCCCTTCCTCCAGAGTCTTAGCCGGAAGAGGAAGAACTTTTACTAGGACCTCCTTGTGAGGAGGCCCCTCCCATCTGGGGTTTTAGCCGGAAGGGGTCATCCCACCCAGGGTCTTAGCCGGGTGAGGCCTTCCCCTTCGGGGTCTTAGCTGGAAGAGGTGAATTACTAGGACCCCCGTGAGGAGGCCCCTCCAATCTGGGGTTTTAGCCAGAAGGGGTGGTCTTAGCCGGGTGAGGCCATCCTCTCCGGGGTGTTAACCGGAGGAGGTTAATTACCAGGACCCCCGTGAGGAGGCCCATCCTATCCGGGGTTTTAGCCAGAAGGGGTCATCCAACTCGGGGTCTTAGCCGGGTTAGGCCATCCCTTCTGGTGTCTTAGCCAGATGAGGTTAATTACTAGGACCCCTTTGAGGAGGCCCCTCCCATCCGGGGTTTTAGTCGGAAGGGGTCATCCTACCCCGAGTCTTAGCCGGGTTAGGCCATCCCCTCTGGGGTCTTAGCCAGAAGAGGATCATTTCTAGGACCCTCGTGGAGAGCCCCTCCCATCTGGGGTCTTAGCCGGGAGGGGTCATCCCACTCGGGATCTTAGCCGGGTGAGGCCATCCCCTTCAGGGTCTTACCCGAAAGAGGTTATTTACGAGGATCCCCTTCGGGAGGCCCCTCCCATCCGGGGCTTTTGCTAGAAAGATGGGGTTTATTGAGGAGCAGTGGTCATTGACTTTGGCCATATGTGGACATTAAGTACATTCACAACAACAAAGTAGAAATGTGAAAACACTTTTATCCATTATTAAATTAGAAATACCAAAGTCGCCAGAGAGCGGGGAAACACTGGTGTTTGTGGAAGCTCGCGAGATATGTGACTCCCAAGACTTGGCGACGCCTTCATTATCTAGTCGGGTAGCTTGCTCATCTTTGGAGTGGCAACATAACATTCCCGGGTGATTCTTTGGACGTCTCCTCTACTTCTTGATGCATTCTCAAAGAGTTTTCTAGTCCTCCAGAGATCATATTGATGACTCTGGCTACATGAGTATCACACCTTTCCTCTCTGCGGTGTTTGAGCGGCGCTAGTCTTATTGAGGTTCCTCTTCATGCGGTCTTGGATCACGGTGAAACTTGCTCTGATCTATGTAGTCCTTGAGGTGGCCTTTCTCGAGAAGCCATTCTATCTCCTTCTTCAGAATGAAGCAATCTTCAGTGGTGTGCCCCCTGTCTTTCTGATACCTACAGTATAAATTGGAACATGCCTGAGAAGGATTGTTCCTCAATGACTCTGGGGGATCAATGATCCCCTTATTTTGGGAGGTTATTAGCACCTCCGCTATTGGAGCATTGAGAGGTGTCTAGCTTGGCCCATTATCCTTCCTTGAGCCCTTCCCCGATCGGTTCTTGTCTTTTTCCCGGTACTTGCGTTTGATTCCGAGCTCCAGCTTGGTGGACTCCTCTACCCGAGTGTGCTTCTCCGCTCATCTCAATAGCTCCTCCATGTTGGATGGAGGCTTCCCGATGATAGACTCCTTCAGACGCCCTTGGCATAGATTTTGTTACAATAACCTGGCCAAGGTCTCATGCTGGACGTTGGCCACTTCATGGACGGCTTCCACGAACCGCTTCATGAATTCCCGTAGTGTTTCTCCTTCCTTCTGCTTCACCCCAAAGAGGTGAGCGATGGTCTTGGGACACCTTCTATTGATGGAGAATTGTTGCATCAATGCCTCAGTGAGCTTGTCCATCACGGAGATCGACCCCACTGGGAGCTGATTGAACCATGTTAGTGCCCGCTTGGTCAGAGTAGTGCGGAACACCTTGTAGTAGGAGGCATCTGTCATGTCATAGAGATCCCCCTTGGTGTCAAATTTGTCCAAGTGTTCCCGCGGGTCTCTAGTTCCATCATACTCCGGGAGGTTGGAGGTCTTTATCCTTGATGGCAATGGTTGGATAAAATCACGGCTTAAGCCAACGAACTGCTCTTCATCAATGTTGTAGCAAGCGAGTTGGCTAATTTAGGATGTCTTGCTTGAAATTCTTCAACCGGTGGCGACTCTTCATGATTTCGATTTTCACCGTGATCTTCTTCTCTCGTCCCGATCATCCCGTCCCGGTCTTTAGCGTCGGGCGGACTGCGGTGGTCCTCTGCATCATCTGTTGTGGCTTGATGTCTTAAAGCATTCCGGGAAGCTTCATCCAGGAGAGCCTGGAGGGCTTCTGGGGTCAAATGAATTTCTTCAACATGCAGAGCCCCGAGGAGGAGGGCGGCGACCCTCTTGCAAATGGAGGAGGGCTGGCTCCCCGTCTTCCAGGCAGTCGTTCTTCTTGCTGGTCTCTGGCGCCTCGGTCTGCAGCTTGAGATCCGACATCACGTGTTTGCGATTGAGTTTGCATCTTCGTGTACTTAGGCTGTTCCCACAGACGGCACCAAAATGATACTGATTTTTTAAGGCAGATCACCCAAGTCAACTGAGTTGACCAAATTCCTCTTCCCGAGAGAGAAGTCTTCACGCTAGTTCTCTTCCCGAGGGGTAAGGGTGAGAATGGATATACTTTCATTTTGAAAAATTTCAATTTGCTAGAGAATAGTGGTAAAAATATTTGGAAGAAAAAAGATTAGTTTTGAGAGTGTGATTGGATGTGAGATAAAAAAGTAATGATGAAAGTTGATTTATTTAAAGATAGTAAAATAATGATTGGTAGTTAGAAATGTGTGAGTGAATGAATAGTAAAATTTGAGGGAGAATATGTAATAATGATTAGTTTTTTGTGGAAAAATGTGTAGATGTGATTGGTAAGAGAAAAAATGAGAAAAAGTGAAAGTGAGAGAATAGTATACTTTCTGAAAATTTTCTAATAAATCGCTTATTTGGTCAAAAAAACATTTTCTAGCCGAACGAAAATGGAATCTCTTCCAAATCCAATCGCAACCGAAGTCTTCTCTTCTTCCCCTTCCCGAAGGGGAAGACTTCTCGTCTCCTTCTCCTTGAGCTGGTAAATTCTTCGATTGGGAACTTGCCTGCACACATGCGCAAGCGTTATAAGGCCCGAGGGGTGTCTCAGGGATACCCCTTCGACGCTCAAGTTAGCACGGTGAACGAGAGAAATTACGATGTCGAATTTTTGTAAAGTAATGCGTAGGAGAATAATGAATTTATTAACTTACAAATAATAGGAGGGACTTTTTTATACCGAGAGATGGTCAGGTGGTAGGTGTAGGAGAATTCACCATGAGTAGGACCCACGTAGGAGAAAACGGCTAAACCCGGACACCTTTGGACCATTTTAATTATTAAGAACCTATTAGACAATTAATATTAAATAAACATATATA
Source organism: Rehmannia glutinosa (assembly GCA_016081115.2). NCBI lineage: Eukaryota > Viridiplantae > Streptophyta > Magnoliopsida > Lamiales > Orobanchaceae > Rehmannia > Rehmannia glutinosa. Next base: position 2,580,520 of record CM071935.1, read on the forward strand.
AAATGAATTATATATTTAATTTATAAAATACTGTTTTTGTCCTCAACAATATTATATATACTAAAAGAGAGATCTTGCAATATGTTTATTAAAATAAAAAACATATGTGATGTAATGTTTTAAGAATAAGAGTAAAGGATAAAAAAAATTAATACCATAGTATTATCCAAACAGATAAGAATCGGTGTTCTTTTTCATGGAAATAATAATAACAAAGTACGACAAATATCTTCTCGCACCCAATTCTTCTTACTATCAATACAATTTCGTATTTAAATATAATATATCTAACAATAGTGTACATAAAATATTTTTTATAATTTTCACATTACTAAAAGTCTAAAACATCACGTTTTGATTATAATTTATTATTTAATTAAATATAATAAATCATAACAATGTACATAAAAACTTTTGTTTTTAAATTTTCGCATAACTCAAAAACTACTTTTCGATTATAATTTATTATTGAACTAATTTTTTAGCCTCCACGGATGAAATAAACATGGGAAAAATGCAAAATTAGTCCTCCATCTATAAAAGTGTTGCAATATTAGTCTTGTAACTTTTGAAATTGCGATTTTAATCCTGTATATTTTGCTTTTTTGTTATTTTGGTCCCATAAATTTTAAATTTGTGCAATTATGGTCCTATAAATTTTAAGTTGATGCAAATTTGGTCCTAAGTGCTATTTCAATATTTTAATTATTTCCAAAATATCCTTGGCAAGGGTATTTCCAAAATACCCTTGATATACCTAAGATCAAGTTTAAAATGGTATCAGAACCTATTTTTATTTACTTGAGTATAATTTATTCATCACTATAGATTACCTAACAATAGAAGAATTTTAGGTTTACGAATCCAGATCAAAATCCATACGAGTTCTACATGTATTATTTCCTAATTATGAAATATAAAAACACGTACAAATATGCAAAATTGGTCATTTTGAATAATATAACCGAAATTACCACAACTAAAAAATAAAAGACTAAAATTGCAAATTTCTAAATATTACATAATTAAAATTGTTATTTATGCTAAAGGGCAAAATTGTCATAGGACTAAAATTGCAACTTTAAAAGTTATAGGACTAATTTTGCAACAGCCATATAGATAAAGGACCAATTTTGCAATTTTCCCAAATAAACATTTTAATTTAATCCAACTCATGTCTAGGTCCATATATGCTCGATATGAACTGCCACTATCTTGTAGTGCCACACCGCTGGCCTCCACCATGCTTGCAAGTTGCATGATTACACCGGGCTTTTATCTCCACCACAAGTGTAATTCATATCACGTTCAATCAAAAAGTTAAAATTGAATATTTTTAACATTTAGCAGTTTAAGAATGTTTCATATATATATATATATATATATATATATATATATATATGATTTGGTTGAATGGGGCCTTTTTACACCCTCCTTATATGAGACGGTGGGGATTTATTATATCCGCTAGATTGATTTTTTGGATGGGCCAGATTAATCCCCTCATTTTAGGCAATTAATTAATGCAGTGGGTCAAATTAGTAATTTATTTATTTTCGAATTTTTAATTAAGGGCATATATGTCTTTTTATATTTGAGTGTAAAGATAAGTTTTCTTTTACCCTTTTTGGTTCCGTGTTTAGAGGAGGGGTGGTTTTATCTTTTCAACGTATACGTATCTTCAGATTTCAACATATACGTATCTTCAAAAACCCTCTTTTTATCATCGTCTATCTCACCGCCTCCTCTCACCGCACGGCCGACGGTTTTCTAAGAATACTAAAGTTTTTGTCAATATGCATGCCTAAAACGGTGGCTGTGGGAATTGAACAATTATTTCCAAGTACTACTTACGGAGGAGCCGCTGGCCGCTGGGCATTCAACAAAAGTTTGTTTTCTATATCTTATTTTATTTTATTTTATTATTTTTTGAGTGGTTTATTTTATTTATATACATAATTTTGCAAGTTTCTGTGAGATGATATACCAATATTTTGAAGAAATTTGTGGTGATTAATTCTGATTTGCTGTCATGATCTCTTCTTGGTTGGTTGCCAAATGGGGGTGTGGGTTTTCACAGAAATTCTTTGGAATTTGCATTTGAAATTTGGCAGATGGTCACTTCTGTAGCCATTTTTATGGATTTTGACAGCATTTGAGGATGCAGGGGATTGGAAACCCTTTTTAAATCTGCTAATTTTGACCCAAATCTTGAAAATATTTTTAGAAGTAGTTTCTATAGTTTCTAGGGTTTAGTTATATTCGATTTTCTGGAGATTTTGATTTCTAGTAATTTCATGGTTGAGTTTGTGTTTTCGACTTTCGACTTTGATTTTTCTGGATATTATTCTATTGTATTCTTAGTTGAGTTTTAGTGGTTATTTAATACAATTTTGATGTTTAGTGCAGTACATTTTTGTGTATGTCTTCAACATAGTTTAACTTCAATTGTAGTTGTATAATACAATTTTAATGTATTTGTCATCAAATGTTTGTGTAGTGTTAGAATAATTTTACTGTATTTTGTCATTACATTTTGTTGAATTGGAATGATCTTATTTTCTTTTGTCTTCTTAATTGCAGTTGCTAATTTGTGAAGATGGCTAGAGGACAACAAAAAAGACAGCTTAATATCGGTGGTACGAGTAGTGGGGCGGGGGAAGCAAATGCTCAGGCTAAGAAAATGAGAAGGGCAGTCGTGTTGTCAAGAATTTGTGAATGATGTATAATTAGTGCAGTTTTACTGCGTATATAGTGTTAGAATGTTGTATAATTAGAGCAGTTTTACTGCGTAATTAGTATTAGAATGTTGTATACTTAGTGCAGTTTTACTGTATAATTAGTATTAGAATATTGTATTAGAACGTGTTTAATCCTTCCAAATAATTTAGGATGACATACATTGTACATACTAAGTCAATAAGAACATGTTTAATCCTTCCAAATAATATTGTTTATTCACTTTAACATTACTGCGTGGTTAAGAGCGGTGTATTGTATAAATGTCGAAATTTCACTGTACTATATATATTATTTCACTGTGGATTGAAGTGCATTTATTTTATACAAAAAATAAGAACGTGTTTAATCCTTCCAAATAATTTAGGATGATATACCGTATACATACTAAGTCGATAAGAACGTGTTTAATCCTTCTAAATAATATTGTTTATTCATTTTAATATTACTGTGCGGTTAGGGCATGTTCACTGTATAAAAATAGAAATTTCACTGTGTATTGAATTACATCCTACAATTTAGGAAACGTTGACTACATGGATTCGAAATATTTGGTATTGCCTGCCGTTTTTTTGGGCTCCATTGGGTTTGATTTGGTAAGATTTTGTTGCCATTATTTTGTATTTATCACATCCTACAATTTAGGAAACGTTGACTACATGGTTGGTTATTTTCTTAATTTGTCAATTATACCCTTACTACTTATAATTAATAATTATTAATATAAATATTACCCATTAAATCTGGACCCTCAATTGTGACATTTCAATGGCTTGGATAAATCCCCACGGTCTCATATAAGGGGGGGTGTCCCATTTGAACCATCCCCCTATATATATATATATATATATATATATATATATATATATATATATGTGAGACCATAGTCCTGGGGTGAGACATGTCTATCCATTTAATTTTTTTTAAGAACTGTGATTTTTCTGATTTTTTTAGACGTATTTCCATTTATTTTACTTCATTAAAGATAGAATGGTACTTTTTATTATTCTGTGGATTTTTCGATAGCCTTTGATTTTCTGAAACTGTTTTTTATGGAGTAAGATTGTAATTGTCATATTTAATGGTGTTATTTTAAGAGAGTTTTTTTTTCAATTTTTTTATTTTTTTCGGAATCCAGTGTAGTTGGGGTTCTTTTGCTGCTTAGATAGCTATTAGATAATGCATATTTAGTTATTTTTCATTGCACTGTTTATGACTCTATGACATATTTGGGTATAATGTGTTGTATACTTAGTTTTTACACACTACATAGATAGCTTCTAGATAATGCATAGTTAGTTGGTTTTTGCTCATAGTTTATGATACTTTGCATAGTTGGGTATATGTACTGCATATTTAGTTTTGAGTAGGTCTCCTGTCAGACGATCTAACGGATCTAAGTTCGTTAGACAGATTCCTACACCGACCCGAATCTTTAAAAAAAAAGAAAGGAAACGTGCTCTTTTCTCTTGCTTCAGCCCTATCCCAATACGCTACATAAGTGGATTGATTATTGACTTAGGAACTACTTAATGTTTTGCATATTTTTTTGTGTGTATTTTGTGTGATGATTTATACATATTTTTGGCGTGTTTTATTTGCATTTGCATGTTTTAGTGTTACGTTGTGTTATTTTGTTGATTTTCTAGGATTTGGTGGAAAAAACAAGTTTTGGAGCAAGACACGTCAAAAAGTAATTTCATGCAACTGCAACAGTCTTCATATTTGGAATATAATGTTTTCATACGAAATTCAATTGACCTAATTCTTATGAAATTAGAAATCTAAGAGAGAGTTCTACAATGTCTATTTGTGGTACTAAATGCAAATGAAGACGTTTGGATTAGTTAAAATCATGTGAAAGTGGAAATCAAGCGATTAGATTTCAGATATGACACGTATTAGTATTTTGACCATAACTCTCTCTAGAAAATTGATATTGATGTTATTAAAGTGGCTATGGAAAGCTACGAGATAGAGCTACAATTTATAAGACGACACTGAGAGCAAATTTCGACGTTTCGAGGGTGCACGGTTGCGCACGACTGGCAGCATGCAGCGTAGTCTGTGCGTGCGCGGTCGCGCAGCATTGTGTGCGGACGCGCACGGTGACTTGCAAAACACGAAATTTTTGATTTTTTTTATGTTTTTTTGGCACTTCTACCTTGTATAGGACTCTAGGCTTATAAATAAGACTTTGGGACCCCATATTGTTGAAGACATTACTTCTTAGCACGTTTAGACTCTAGTTTTCTCTCTTTTCTCTTGTTTTTCAACATTGGGATTGATTGTGTTCTTCCCATTGAAGTTATTTTTGCGGCTTAGTTAAAGCGTAATATTTCTTCATATCTTTTATCTGATTTCGATTGTTGGGTGATTATTATTGTTGCATGATGTGTTTATGATTATTTTCTTTCCTTCAATTGAGCTTATTATCCTACCCCCAAGCATGAACTAATTTGTTTGTTCTAGGATTATGATGATTTGATTCAAACAACCAAGTATGATTACAAACTAGTTGAATACATTGCTTTACTTGCTGATTAATTATTTGGCCAACTCTTGATTGTTTTGAGGGAATGATTGAGATCGAGAGAAGATATTATTCTTAGACTGAATTTATTCAGGGGGTTATATATGAATCAGAGATGCATTATCTAACTTGACTTAATGAAAAAAGCAAATTATGTAGGGATATCCCAAATCTGTGAATACGTGAGTTATCAGATCTAGGCGTAGTTTTTACCTGTTTGTTATATTTGTTAAATGCATGATCAATTAGTTGATATTTTTCTTGCAAGTTTGATGAGATGATTCCGAAGTCCTAAACTTTCATCCATATCGTTTTTCTTCGTGTTTAATTGTGTTGAGTTTTTAATTGGTCTTTATACTTGTTTTTCTTTAGTTTATTAAAATCACAAATTTGGTTAGAGTGTTTAGGATTTATTTTCTGCCAATTGTGTTGCATAATAATTATTTGACGGCTTAGTCTTCCTTGAGAGACGGCTTGTGGTTAACTATCTCCCCTACAATTGATCTCGTTCTCTTGCGAGGATTGTTAGACTCTTATAAGTGTTTAGCGGTCGAACAAAATTTTGACGTTGTTGCCGGGAAAGGCTTTAGGCTTAATAATTATTGTGTTTATTTTCTATATTTCTAAATTAGGATTTTTTTTTGTTTCTAGTTTAGGTTACGTTCTTCAGGTGCGTTTGATCTATTTTTCTAGTTTTTTTTATACAAGCACCAGGAATGACGACCAATCAAGAGAAACCACCACGACCTACATTAGAAGAGAGCTTGATTTCTTTTATTCAAGTTAGTCAGCAAACACAAGAGTGGAATAACATACGGTTTGAATCCTTGGAGGCCACTTTTAAGCGAATTGAGACTCAAGTCAGCCAATGAACTATGCAAGTTGGTGAGATAGCTCGATATCTCGTCAAAAAGAACCCGTTGCCTAGTCAACCAGCACAAGCTCAAGCCGTCAGTGATCTTGAAATTGGTATTACTAAAATGGTAAAGAAGGATGATGCAAGTAAACAAAGCACAAATAAGGAGGCAATTAAGGGATCGTCCTTGTACAAAATTGATAATCCTTACACATCTCCTACTCCATCCCAAAGTCCACTCCCAAAGCAACAAGATTCTGGTAGTTTTATCATTAATATTATTTTTGAGAATGGTAAGAAAGTCGCAGATATACTTGATCGAGGAGCTGGGATTGACCTTATGTCTTATTCTATTTATAAACAATTGAATTTAGAGAAATTGAGGTCCACCAGATTATCTTTGCAACTTGCTGATAGGTCACTTAGGTATCCTAAAAGTGTTGTTGAAGATATATTGGTCCAAGTAGGTGGTCTTAAAATTCTCATTGATTTTGTTGTCTTGGATATGGGGAAGGATAAAGATCATATTAAAGATCATACTGTTTTTTTTTTTGGGTAGAGCGTTCATGGCCACCACCAACACCTTGATTGATGTAAAAAATAGAAAACTAAGTATAAATGTCTGGGGAAAAACTCTAACATTTTCAATTTTGATATAGCTCGTGGTCCTACTTATGCTTTGCCTGATAATTTTATTGTTGACTCTGTCGATTCTACTATGAAGGATATCTTATGGCAAGAACATAATGAAAATTCAGCTGGATAAAAATTCCAAGGTAGTAAAAAAGGTCTTGCTCGATGACCCGCCTTGATTTTCTTAGTTGACATCGTCAAGTTAATGACGTTAAAAGATCGCTTCTTGGGAGGCAACCCAAGTATTTTCCCTTTGTGTGAGTTGCATGTGGTGTTTTTGTGCATGTTAGTTTGATTTTTTTTATTTTTGTTTTAGTTTATATGTGGTATTTTGTTTTCCCTTCACATGGCTTTTGTAGGATTGACGATTCACGTGATTGCTTTAACTGTTTGCCGATTATAGAACTTTCCAGGGACATCTCTCTTTCCTTCTATTTTATTTTCTTTACGCACTGAGGTAATTGCATGATTTAAATGTGGGGGAGGGATTGTCTTTATATATGTGTTATGGTTGCATGTAGTTAGTTATCACTAGCCTTATAATTGTTACAAGCCTTATAATTGTGTTGGTGAACTAGCTAGAAATATGTACCAAAATTTAATTTTTGATTATGAAATTACACCCTGAACTTGATATATAGGTAATTGTGAATTGGCCTTTTTGGTGGACAAGTTCGGCGAGGATTAAATGATAGCCTAGGTTGTGGGGCTTGAATTGTGAGGTTTCGTTGATGTGAATTAAGGTGAAACTATGTTTTAATTATTGTTTACACAAGATTGCTAGCTTTGCAGAAAAAATAGCACAAAAACAAAGAGAGAAAGCCCGAAAAAAAGAGCAATTGAGATTATACGCATCTGTTTGTTGCTACTTAGTACTTAGGAGCATTCATGAGCCCCATGTTTGTCTTTTACATAAAATGGCGGCACAAACATGAGTATGGGAAACCACCCTAGGAACCTTTGGAGAAAATTCAAAGTTTACACCTAGTGGAAGATATCTCGACAGTTCTTGCGAAAAAAAAACAACCAAAAAAAGAAAAAAAAAAGATAAAAAAGCATAATAATTTTGTAGCTAGTGATTGAGTGTGTAACGGGGTTGTAACTTATAAAACATATTTGAGACTCAGCGAGGATGGCCGAACACCTTTATTAAGTTTTTTAACATTAGCCGGGTGAGTCTATTGTGGAGGTTGAGAATCAATTCATGTAGGATCCGAGGTGGATAGAACATGGTATTATGGATTAATTGAATTTTAAATTATACTTGATATATTTTGTTGGGTCTAAAGGCACAATTATTTGTTTGAGGGGGGAGTTGTTTTGCATGTTTTTGTGTGTATTTTGTGTCATGATTTATATATATTTTGGCGTGTTTTATTTGCATTTGCATGTTTTAGTATTGCGTTGTGTTATTTTGTTGATTTTCTAGGATTTGGTGGAAAAAACAAGTTTTGGAGCAAGAAACGTCAAAAAATAATTTCGTTCAAATACATCAGTCTTCGTATTTGGAACATAACGTTTTCATCTGAAGTTCAATTGACCTGATTTTTATGTCATTAGAAAGCTAAGAGAGAGTTCTACAATGCCTATTTCCGGTAATAAATGCAAATGAAGACATTTGGATTGGTTAAAATCATGTGAAAGTGGAAATCAAGCGATGAGATTTTGGAAATGACACATTTTAATATTTTGGCCATAACTATCTATTGAAAATTGATATTGATGTCATCGAAGTGGCTATGGAAAGCAAAGAGACAGGTCAAAAATTCATTAGAGACACTGAGAGCAAATTCCGACATTTGAAGGATGCGCGGTCGCGACAAAGTCGTGACGCACACACTGGCAGTGGCGGCTCACGGTCTTGTCGCGCGCGTGGTGCACTATGCATGGACGCGAACGGTGAGTTGTAGAACACAAAATATTCGATTTGTTTTTGTTTTTTGGCTTTCCACTTTGTATAGGACTCTAAGCTTATAAATAAGACTTGGGGAGCCCATATTTTCGAAGACATTACTTCTTAGCAATTTTAGACTCTAGTTTTCTCTCTTTTCTCTTGTTTTCAAGATTGGGATTGCTTGTTTTCTTACTATTGAAGTTATTTTTGCGGCTTAATCAAAGCGTAATATTTCTTCTTCTCTTTTGTTTGGTTTCAATTGTTGGGTGATTATTATTGTTGCATGATGATGTTTATGATTGTTTTCTTTCTTTCAATTGACATTATGATCATACCCCAAACATGAACTAATTTTCTTGTTCTAGGATTTTGATGATTTGATTCTAACAACCAAGCATGAGTACTGACTAATTGATTTGCTTTCCTGAATAAATGTCTTTACTTGCTGATTAATTGTTTGGCCAACTCTTGATTATTTTGGGGGAATGATTGAGATCGAGAGAAGATATTATTCTTAGACTAAATTTATTCAGGGGGTTATATATGAATCAGAGATGTATTATCTAACTTGACTAAATGAAAATAGCAAATTATGTAGGGATATCCCTAATCTGTGAATACGTGAGTTATCAGATCTAGGCGTAATTTTTACCTGTTTGTTATATTTGTTAACTGCATAATCAATGAGTTGATATTTTTCTTGCAATTTTGATAAGATTATTCCGAAATCCTAGACTTTCATCCATATCATTTTTCTTCGGGTTTAATTGTGTTGAGTTTTTAATTGGTCTTTTAACTTGTTTTTCTTTAGTTTATTAATATCACAAATTTGGTTAGAGTGTTTAGGATTTATTTTCTGTCAATTGTGTTGCATAATAATTATTTGACGGCTAAGTCTTCCTTGAGAGACGGCTTGTGGTTAACTTGCTCCCCTACAATTGATCTCGTTCTCTTGCCAGGATTGTTAGACTCTTATAAGTGTTTAGCGGTCGAACAAAATTATGACGCTGTTGCCGGGAAAGGTTTTAGGCTTAATAATTATTGTGTTTATTTTTTGTGTTTCTAAATTAAGATTTTTTTTGTTTCTAGTTTAGGTTTCGTTCATGAGGTGCGTTTGATCTATTTTTCTAGTTTTTTTTTATACAAGCACCAGGAATGACGACCAATCAAGAGAAACCACCACGACCTACATTAGAAGAGAGCTTGATTTCTTTTATTCAAGTTAGTCAGCAAACACAAGAGTGGAATAACATACGGTTTGAATCCTTGGAGGCCTATTTTAAGCGAATTGAGACTCAAGTCAGCCAATTGACTATGCAAGTTGGTGAGATAGCTCGATATCTTGTCAAAAAGAACCCGTTGCCTAGTCAACCAGTGCAAGCTCAAGCCGTCACTGATCTTGAAATTGGTATTGCTAAAATGGTAAAAAAGGATGATGCAAGTAAACAAAGCACAAATAAGAAGGCAATTAAGGGATCGTCCTTGTACAAAATTGATAATCCTTACACATCTCCTACTCCATCCCAAAGTCCACTCCCAAAGCAACAAGATTCTGGTAGTTTTATCATTAATATTATTTTGGGAATGGTAAGAAAGTTGCATATATACTTGATCGAGGAGTTGGGATTAACCTCATGTCTTATTCTATTTATAAACAATTGAATTTAGAGAAATTGAGGTCCACCAGATTATGTTTGCAACTTGTTGATAGGTCACTTAGGTATCCTAAAGGTGTTGTTGAAGATATATTGGTCCAAGTAGGTGGTCTTAAAATTCTCATTGATTTTGTTGTCTTGGATATGGGGAATGATAAAGATCATATTAAAGATCATACTACTTTTTTGGGTAGAGCGTTCATGGCCACCCCCAACACCTTGATTGATGTAAAAATAGAAAACTAAGTATGAATGTCTTGGGAAAAACTGTGACATTTTCAATTTTGATATAGCTCGTGGTCCTACTTATGCTTTGACTGATAATTTTATTGTTGACTCTGTCGATTCTACTGTGAAAGATATCTTATGGCAAGAACATAATGAAAATTCAGCTGGATAAAAATTTCAAGGTAGTAAAAAAGGTATTGCTCGATGACCCGCCATGATTTTCTTAGTTGACATCGTCAAGTTAGTGACATTAAAAGATCGCTTCTTGGGAGGCAACCCAAGTATTTTCCATTTGTGTGAGTTGCATGTGGTGTTTTTGTGCATGTTAGTTTGATTTTTTTTATTTTTGTTTTAGTTTATATGTGGTATTTTGTTTTCCTTTCACATGGCTTTTGCAGGATTGACGGTTCACATGATTGCTTTAACTGTTTACCGATTATAGCACTTTCCAGGGACATCTCTCTTTCCTTCTATTTTATTTTCTTTACACACTGAGGTAATTGCATGATTTAAGTGTGGGGGAAGGATTGTATTTATATGTGTGTTATGGTTGCATGTAGTTAGTTATCACTAGCCTTATAATTGTTACAAGCCTTATAATTGTGTTGGTGAACTGGCTAGAAATATATGCCAAAATTTAATTTTTGATTATGAAATTACACCGTGAACTTGATATATAGGATTGTGAATTGGCGAGGATTAAATGATAACCTAGGTTGTGGGGCTTGAATTGTGAGGTTTCGTTGATGTGAATTAAGGTGAAACTATGTTTTAATTATTGTTTACACAAGATTGCTAGCTTTGCAGAAAAAAAAGCACATAAACAAAGAGAGAAAGCCCAAAAAAAAAGAGCAATTGAGATTATACTCCTCTGTTTGTTGCTACTTAGTACTTAGGAGCATTCATGAGCCCCATGTTTGTCTTTTACGTAAAACGGCGGCACAAACATGAGTATGAGAAACCACCATAAGAACTTTTGGAGAAAATACAAAGTTTACACCTAGTGGAAGACATCTCGAAAGTTCTTGCGAAAAAAAAACAAAAAAAGAAAAAAAAGAAAGAAAAAGAAGATAAAAAAGAATAATAATTTTGTGGCTAGTGATTGAGTGTGTAACGGGGTTGTAACTTATAAAATGGATTTGAAACTTAGCGAGGATGGCCGAACACCTTTGTTAATGTTTTTAGGCTTAGTCGGGTGAGTCTATTGTGGAGGTTGAGAATCAATTCATGTAGGATCCGAGGTGGATAGAACATGGTATTATGGATTAATTGAATTTTAAATTATACTTGATATATTTTGTTGGGTCTAAAGGCACAATTATTTGCTTGAGTACAAGCAAAAGGCTAAGTGTGGGGGAGTTGTTTTGCATATTTTTGTGTGTAATTTGTGTGATGAATTATATATATTTTTGGCGTGATTTTTTTGCATTTGCATGTTTTAGTGTCGCGTTGTGTTATTTTGTTGATTTTCTAGGATTTGGTGGAAAAACAAGTTTTGGAGCAAGAAACGTCAAAAAGTCATTTCGTGCAACGAAATCAGTCTTCGTATTTGGAACATAACATTTTCATCTGAAGTTCAATTGACTTGATTTTTATGTCATTAGAAAGCTAAGAGAAAGTTCTACAATGCCTATTTCCGGTAATAAATGCAAATGAAGACATTTGGATTGGTTAAAATCATGTGAAAGTGGAAATCAATCGATGAGATTTTGGAAATGACACGTTTTAATATTTTGGCCATAACTATCTATAGAAAATTGATATTGATGTCATTGAAATGGCTATGGAAAGCAAAGAGACAGGTCAAAAATTCATTAGAGACACTGAGAGCAAATTCCGACATTTGAAGGATGCACGGTCGTGCACAAAGTGCGCGGACGCACACGGCTGGCAGCTGGCAGCTCAGCCTGTGCGCGCGTGCGGTACACTATGCATGGACGCACACGGTGACTTGCAGAACACAAAATATTCGATTTTTTTTTTGTTTTTTGGCTTTCAACTTTGTATAGGAGTCTAAGCTTATAAATAAGACATGGGGAGCCCATATTTTCGAAGACATTACTTCTTAGCACTTTTAGACTCTAGTTTTCTCTATTTTCTCTTGCTTTCAAGATTGAGATTGCTTGTTTTCTTACTATTGAAGTTATTTTTGCGGCTTAATCAAAGCGTAATATTTCTTCATCTCTTTTGTTTGATTTCAATTGTTGGGTGATTATTATTATTACATGATGATGTTTATGATTGTTTTCTTTCTTTCAATTGACATTATGATCATACCCCAAGCATGAACTAATTTTCTTGTTCTAGGATTATGATAATTTGATTCAAACAACCAAGCATGAGTACTGACTAATTGATTTGCTTTCCTGAATAAATGTCTTTACTTGCTGATTAATTGTTTGGCCAACTCTTGATTATTTTGAGGGAATGATTGAGATCGAGAGAAGATATTATTCTTAGACTAAATTTATTCAGGGGGTTACATATGAATCAGAGATGTATTATCTAACTTGACTTAATGAAAATAGAAAATTTTGTAGGGATATCCCTAATCTGTGAATACGTGAGTTATCAGATCTAGGCGTAATTTTTACCTGTTTGTTATATTTGTTAACTGCATAATCAATGAGTTGATATTTTTCTCGCAAGTTTGATGAGATGATTCCGAAATCCTAGTCTTTCATCCATTTCGTATTTCTTCGGGTTTAATTGTGTTGAGTTTTTAATTGGTCTTTTTACTTGTTTTTCTTTAGTTTATTAAAATCACAAATTTAGTTAGAGTGTTTAGGATTTATTTTCTGTCAATTGTGTTGCATAATAATTATTTGACGGCTAAGTCTTCCTTGAGAGACAGCTTGTGGTTAACTTGCTCCCCTACAATTGATCTCGTTCTCTTGCCAGGATTGTTAGACTCTTATAAGTGTTTAGCGGTCGAACAAAATTTTGACGCTGTTGCCGGGAAAGGTTTTAGGCTTAATAATTATTGTGTTTATTTTGTGTGTTTCTAAATTAGGATTTTTTTTGTTTGTAGTTTAGGTTTCGTTCATCAGGTGCGTTTGATCTATTTTTCTAGTTTTTTTTATACAAGCACCAGGAATGACGACCAATCAAGAGAAACCACGACGGCCTACATTAGAAGAGAGCTTGATTTCTTTTATTCAAGTTAGTCAGCAAACACAAGAGTGGAATAACATACGATTTGAATCCTTGGAGGCCTCTTTTAAGCGAATTGAGACTCAAGTCAGCCAATTGACTATGCAAGTTGGTGAGATAGCTCGATATCTTGTCAAAAAGAACCCGTTGCCTAGTCAACCAGCGCAAGCTCAAGCCGTCACTGATCTTGAAATTGGTATTGCTAAAATGGTGAAGAAGGATGATGCAAGTAAACAAAGCACAAATAAGAAGGCAATTAAGGGATCGTCCTTGTACAAAATTGATAATCCTTACACATCTCATACTCCATCCCAAAGTCCACTCCCAAAGCAACAAGATTCTGGTAGTTTTATCATTAATATTATTTTGGGAATGGTAAGAAAGTCGCATATATACTTGATCGAGGAGCTGGGATTAACCTTATGTCTTATTCTATTTATAAACAATTGAATTTAGAGAAATTGAGGTCCACCAGATTATGTTTGCAACTTGTTGATAGGCCACTTAGGTATCCTAAAGGTGTTGTTGAAGATATATTGGTCCAAGTAGGTGGTCTTAAAATTCTCATTGATTTTGTTGTCTTGGATATGGGGAAGGATAAAGATCATATTAAAGATCATACTATTTTTTTGGGTAGAGCATTCATGGCCACCACCAACACCTTGATTTATGTAAAAATAGAAAACTAAGTATGAATGTCTTGGGAAAAACTGACATTTTCAATTTTGATATAGCTCGTGGTCCTACTTATGCTTTGCCTGATAATTTTATTGTTGACTCTGTCGATTCTACAGTGAAAGATATCTTATGGCAAGAACATAATGAAAATTCAGCTGGATAAAAATTTCAAGGTAGTAAAAAAGGTCTTGCTCGATGACCCGCCATGATTTTCTTAGTTGACATCGTCAAGTTAATGACGTTAAAAGATCACTTCTTGGGAGGCAACCCAAGTATTTTCCATTTGTGTGAGTTGCATGTGGTGTTTTTGTGCATGTTAGTTTGATTTTTTTTATTTTTGTTTTAGTTTATATGTTGTATTTTGTTTTCCTTTCACATGGCTTTTGCAGGATTGACGGTTCACATGATTGCTTTAACTGTTTACCGATTATAGCACTTTCCAGGGACATCTCTCTTTCCTTCTATTTTATTTTCTTTACGCACTGAGGTAATTGCATGATTTAAGTGTGGGGGAGGGATTGTCTTTAGATGTGTGTTATGGTTGCATGTAGTTAGTTATCACTAGCCTTATAATTGTTACAAGCCTTGTAATTGTGTTGGTGAACTGGCTAGAAATATGTGCCAAAATTTAATTTTTGATTATGAAATTACACCGTGAACTTGATATATAGGATTTTGATAGAATTGTGAATTGGCCTTTTTGGTGGACAAGTTCGGCGAGGATTAAATGATAACCTAGGTTGTGGGGCTTGAATTGTGAGGTTTCGTTGATGAGAATTTAGGTGAAACTATGTTTTAATTATTGTTTACACAAAATTGCTAGCTTTGCAGAAAAAAAAGCACAAAAATAAAGAGAGAAAGCCCAAAAAAAGAGCAATTGAGATTATACTCCTCTGTTTGTTGCTACTTAGTACTTAGGAGCAATCATGAGCCCAATGTTTGTCTTTTACATAAAACGGCGGCACAAACATGAGTATGGGAAGCCACCATAGGAACCTTTGGAGAAAATCCAAAGTTTACACCTAGTGGAAGACATCTCGAAAGTTCTTGCGAAAAAAAAAAAACAAAAAAAAAAAAAAAAAAGAAAGAAAAAGAAGATAAAAAAGAATAATAATTTTGTGGCTAGTGATTGAGTGTGTAACGAGGTTGTAACTTATAAAACGGATTTGAAACTTAGCGAGGATGGCCGAACATCTTTGTTAATGTTTTTAGCGTTAGTCGGGTGAGTCTATTGTGGAGGTTGAGAATCAATTCATGTAGGATCCGAGGTGGATAGAACATGGTATTATGGATTAATTGAATTTTAAATTATACTTGATATATTTTGTTGGGTCTAAAGGCACAATTATTTGCTTGAGGACAAGCAAAAGGCTAAGTGTGAGGGAGTTGTTTTGCATATTTTTGTGTGTAATTTGTGTGATGATTTATATATATTTTTGGCGTGTTTTTTTTGCATTTGCATGTTTTAGTGTTGCGTTGTGTTATTTTGTTGATTTTCTAGGATTTGGTGGAAAAAACAAGTTTTGAAGCAAGAAACGTCAAAAAATCATTTCGTGCAACTACTTGATCTTCGTATTTGGAACATAACGTTTTCATCCAAGTTCAATTGACCGATAGGACTCAGCTTATAAATAAGACTTGGGAGCCCATAGTTTGAAGACATTACTTTAGCACTTTTAGACTCTAGTTTTCTCTCTTTTGTCTTGCTTTCAAGATTGGGATTGCTTGTGTTCTTACTATTGAAGTTATTTTTGCGGCTTAATCAAAGCATAATATTTCTTCATCTCTTTTGTTTGATTTCAATTATTGGGTGATTATTATTGTTGCATGATTATGTTTATGATTGTTTTCTTTCCTTCAATTGACATTATGATCATACCCCAAGCATGAACTAATTTTCTTGTTCTAGGATTATGATGGTTTGATTCAAACAACCAAGCATGAGTCTTGACTAATTGATTTGCTTTCCTGAATAAATGTCTTTACTTGCTGATTAATTGTTTGGCCTACTCTTTATTGTTTTGAGGGAATGATTTATTCCTTGACTAAATTTAATCAGGGGGTTAGATATGAATCAGAGATGTATTATCTAACTTGGCTTAATGAAATGGCAAATTATGTAGAGATATCCCTAATCTGCGAATGTGTGAGTTATCAGATCTAGGCCTAGTTTTTACCCGTTTGTTATATTTGTTTACCGAATAGTCAATGAGTTGATATTCTGCTTGCAAGTTTGATGATATGATTCCGAAATCCTAGACTTTCATCCATATCATTTTTCTTCGGGTTTAATTGTGTTGAGTTTTAATTAGTCTTTTTACTTGTTTTACTTTAGTTTATTAAAATTACAAATTTGGTTAGAGTATTTAGGATTTATTTTCTGTCAATTGTGTTGCATAATAATTATTTCCCGGTTAAGTCTTTTTTGAAAGACAACTTGTGGTTAACTTGCTACCCTACAATTGATCTCGTTCTATTGCAAGGATTGTTAGACTTTTATAGGTGTTTAGCGGTCGAACAATTACAGTCAATTGTCCAACCCGTTTTATTCATTTCTTTGAGCCCTTCAGTCGGCGACAACATACCCTCAAGCCACAAAAGTAGAAGAGAGGTCATGATTAGATCTCTGTTACAAAATTCCATGCCAAAACAATAATATTCAAGTTGATGGTCTTCCTTGAATTAGTTTACATTTCTTGAACAATGTCAATCTCGCACTGCCACAACGTAATCTATTTGCTTTTCCACATATAGCATGGATGGCAGTGATGATCATTATGAGCCAGCTGGGATTTTCTTTGACAAGTTTATTCATCCTTGCCATCCAAGTATTTGTTGATTTGACTGAATAAACTTTGAATCATTTCAGGGTACTATTAATATTTTTGAGAGGACTACTAATATTTTTCAGTGAGACAACTAATATATTTTTAGTGGAACTACTAAAACTATTTCTGAGAAAAACTAATTTTTTTAAAGGGAACTGCTAATATGTTTCATATGGACTACTAATACTTTTGACGGAAAAAACTAATACTTTTTAGGGGGACTATTAAATATTTTCAAGTGAACTACATACTAATACTTTTCAAATGTACTACTAATACTTCTCATGAAAACCTAATACTTTTCAGCGCTCTCGTAATACTATATCTCTGTCCAATATTACAAAACTAATACTTTCAAGTAATTATCACAAGGACTTCTAATAAAACAAAAACATCACCACTAATAAAACAAAAATGCTAGCGAGTTGATTTTGGGATCCGTCTAACTAATTTTGACCCGTTAGACTATCTGACAGAAGTTTGTGTCTATAGTTTTTTTACACTTTATAGACAACTTCTAGATAATGTATAATTAGTTGACTTTTGCTCATAGTTTATGACATTTTGCATAGTTGGGTATATATACCGCATATTTAGTTTTTTTTACACTGCATAAATAGCTTCTAGATAATGCATAGTTAGTTTTATTTTTGTTGCATAGTTTATGACACCTTGCATAGTTGGTATAATGTACTGCATATTTAGTCTTTTTTCACTACATAAATAGCTTTTAGACAATGCATATTTAGTTGATTTTTGTTTCATGATTTTCAACTATGTAACATCATATGGATCCAATGAGACTAATGCCTACGGCGAGATCGTATGGACTAATCTAAATATTGCAATAAATCCATGTGTGGCTCAGATCTAAAAGATATAAAAAATATTATAAAAATAAAAATAACTCATACTAAGGATATTATATAGAAAACATATCAAATTTACGAAAAATGGAATGAAATATCTGTAAATTGATTCTCGTCAAAAGTCTCTTCCTAAAAAACCGCCTGCAATCCGTTTCTTCCTGAAAAATCGCCCCTAATTCATTTCTTCAAAATTATTATCAAAAGTTGCTGTTAAATTGTTTTTGAGATTAATTAATAATAATGAAACGGCCGCCATTCATCATCTTATGAGATTAATTCCTACCATGTCCTTAAGTTGTACTTGCAACATCATGGTTATGGTACCTAGCTAAATGCTTCCTGTAAAGCAATACATTTTTTCTGGTTTCAGAAAATTGTATATAAGAAATAGAGGGATGAAGAAGTTGATAGCGATGAAGAACTTGAAACTGGTATATTCAACTCAGACCCTATATACTATAATCTGTAAATTTTCGCGTTGGAGATGGTTAGGAACACTGCATAAATAACTATAAGATGTTGTTCAAATAATGTAGCAACAAACAATTAACTATACATTGTCTAGAAGCTATCTATGCAGTGTAAAAAACTAATTATGCAATACATTATACCCAACTATGCAACAAAAATCAACTAATTATGTATTGTTTAGAAGCTATCTATGCATTGTGTAAAGATTAAATATGTAGTATATATTATACCAAACTATGCAATAAGTTTTATAAAACTATGTAACAAAAAATAACTAACTCTGCATTGTATAAGATCTATCTAAGCATCAAACGAAATTTAACAATACTTACTCCCCAACGGCTACCCACCCTCGTGGTTTTTGTACTTCACCAATATTTGTCATAAAACAATGCAACAAAAAATAACTAATTATGCATTATCTAATAGATATCTAAGCAGTAAAAGAACACTAACTATGTTGGATCCCTAATAACAAAATAAATTGAAACAAAAAACTACCTCTAAAATCGCGTTATTAAATAAGGCAGTTATAATTACACCCCCATGAAATATTGTTTCAAAAAGTCAAGGGACTCTAAAAAAAAATCTTAAAGAACTGAAAGAATCACACTCATCTAAAAAATTCCAATCGATGGCTAAGATTAATCCACATTGTCTCACCCAATGAAATTGGTCGCATTTGAACTAATCCCTATATATATATATATATATATATATATATATGTATGTATGGCATGGATCCAATGAGATCTGTGCCTGTGTGAGACAGTATGGAGTGACCCTATCTATTGGAAGAAAAAATGATTATAATTTAATTAATAAATTAATAATAAGGGAAATTTTGTAAAACAATACTAATAGATAACAACCATAAAAGGAACGGTTACAAAAATTAAGGAAAAGGTTTTAATTGATTGATTACATCTAAATTACAATTGTCCACGAAAAATAAGCAACTCCAATTAGATTTCTTCTTTCTTACCGAAATCAGATTTCTTTTTTTTTTCGTTCATCTTCTTTTGATTCATCTTAGTAGTAAAACATTATAAGTTCTCACGATGATTTTCGTGCATCTATATTTACTATACAGTTAATGATTATTTAGGACATACATGATTTTTTTTCTATTTTTCTGTCTTCTTTATATATTAAATTGATTTGTTTGATCATGTTCATGTATATTTGTTATATATTTAATGCATATTTTGAACATTCATCATGTTTTTATTATTTCTGTCATGTTTGATGTACTAATGGATTTATTTGATATGTTTTTGCATACTTGCTATGTATTTAATGCTTGTCTAGAATATTCATCAAACTTTTTTATTTTTTATTTGATAATATTACTGTATGTTTAGTACATTCGTGCTTCTTGGAAAACCTAAATTTGAAAAACTCTCAAACCTGCTAATTTGAATTAAAAACCACCCAACACTTATAATATTTACAGATGGTTTTTTTATAGCCATTTTGGCCAATTGAAAATTTTTTTGGCCATCTTTTTCAAACACATATTTTTTAGTCATTTTGGGGTGTGAAAATCCAAACTTGTCTGTTTGTAACTTAAAGTTATTTGAGTCAAACAAATCCAAACCAAACCAAAAACTCGAAAATCACACAGTGACCCCAAAAAATTCGAAACGGCGACGAAGACGATGGACACCAAATCGACCTCTAACCAGGTAACCCCATTTCCGTCTTTGTTTAATTTCATGGATTTTTGTTGATTTAGTTTGTCTATACTTGTTTTAGGTTAGGATTTATTGTAGGTTTTGTAGAAATTCTAGGTTTTAGATGGGATAGTTAGTTGATTGGTGAAGCTTGAATGTTGTTAATGGCGGTTTGGGGTGAGGACGAAGAAGATGAGGGGTTTCAGAAAGTAACTCGCCATCTAAAAGTAACTCGATGGCGAGTTACTTTTGGATGGCGAGTTACATGTGACTCGATATCAAGTGACATTTAAAAATATGACTTGATATCGAGTCACTTTCGAGTTACATGTATCAAGTTACATGTAACTCGATATCGAGTTACTTATGACAAACGGCTAACATGAAATTTGGTGTTTTTTTGTGTAAGTGGAGATGTAGATGGGGATAAGCTCTTAATTGGAAAGGAAAATTGAATGTCTATTCCAAATGTCAGTTGTTAGAGGATATCAAGAAGGAGCTGATGGAATCCGACAATTTAGATCAATTTAGGGATGGCCCATTTGGTGCATTTTTGGACTTTGACGATGACGCATACTTGACCTCTAAGGGGATGCTCCGATTGCTTGGTAGACAGATCACGGTGGAGGGATCGAAGATGGGCGACTTGTGGTTCCGCGTTGGTGGGCGGAACCTCCGATTTGGCCGACGAGAGTTTTGTATGGTTACGGTGCTACGCTTTGGCCCCTCAGCAATTGACCAATGCTCATCCCATCATATCCCATCGGTAGGAGGAGTATACCGTCAGTATTTCGACGGGGAGTCCGTGATATTGGTGAAAGTATTGTTGCTTTTCACCAATAGCCGTTTTAGAGTGCGACCAGAGGATAATCTCAAGATGGCGTATATTTTGTTTGTCACGGAGTACCTGTTGGCTCTTGATCCGCGGACCCCCATCCCATTATGGCTATGGACATTAGTTGAGGATTTCTATGGGGCTCCTACGTGTATGGGCGTCTTCTCTATTACATTAATACTGGAGTCCGAGCCCCTGATGATCCTGAGAGAAAAGTTCAGTTCCACGTCTATGCCTACTTGTATCCTATATATGTATATATAATTTAAACACGTATCACTTTTAACACACGCATTTCATATTGTAATTGGGTTGATTACTTATTTGTTTTTTGTTTGATACAACTATGGGCATTTGAGACTATTCCTGCACCCGATCGGGACCTTGCCCTGACCTCTGGGTTGGAAGGCTATCCTAGGGACAGACGGTTTAGATGCCCCAAGAGGACCTTCAGTGTGGTGGCGTTATTTGACAGCCCCAAGGTAAATTTCATATTTTTACAAAATCATATGTGTAATTGTGGTATTGATTCCATTTTCTTCATAATTAGGTAAAGTTTTTTAATTTTTGATAGACGATATGCACACTATTTCAGCCCACCAAGGAGGAGTTACGGCTCCCTTTATATGCAGGGGATTGATATGGACATGTCGCATGGATTGTTGTATGTTCATATTGATCCGTTCCCATCTCGGGCTACTCCACTTGACCCTGCTGCTATTGCCAGGAGGCTTGTTTTGGAGTCGGGACGTACTGCCAGATTAGGACTTCCTACATCTCGGCATCCGAAGAGTCGAGGCGACAGGCACCTACATGCCTTGATGATGATGATAGTGAGGTGAGTATGATCGCGAAGATATTGTGGGTTCAAGTCGTCAATCTCAGAGGCAGAGGATCCAAACCCAGCCTCCACCTCTGCCTCGATGCTTGACCCCTCCTAGCCCTCCACCTCGGTCTCTACCTCGACACCCAACCCCTCATCCTCTATCTCTACCTCAACATTTTACCCCTCCGCCTCCACCTCCATTCCACCTCCACCTCCAGACGTGTCCCCCTGGTCCCACATCTACAGCGGGGGCTCCTCGTCCTTCTTCAGAGATCGGTGCATCGCCACAGATGGGACTGACTTTTCTATCTGATCCCACTGCGAGCCATTCTGCTCGAGGTTTCCTACAGATGGTGGAGAATGTCGAAGGTAGGACGATTGATCGTGCACTGGGGCGTCAGAGACAGACCATGACGGCTTCTGTACGAGATGAGATTCCCTCGTATTAAGATATTCGGCTGCCTAATTTGCTACGTTGGATATTGTGTGAGTAGACTGTAGAGCCGAGTCACCCCCAGCACAATTCAAAGCCGGTGATGGATGATCCATCTCTACGTACCAACCACGGGACTCGTCGAGCCCAGGGGGAGACATATGTTGTTTAGACACCAGACATTATATACGGGGTATTTATACGTTATGCATTCATTTTTCTATTGAATTAGATACTTTGTATGAATAATGATGTTGATACAACTTTATCTTCTTCTACTATTTGTCAGGACACTAGGCTACTCACCGCGGCTAAGGGTTTTTCGTAGGAAGTGCCTAGTTGTACTCCGCGTGGCACACCCCTACCCCGACAACTTCCACCCGCCATAGTCACTGAGCATATCGAAGAGTCCTCTCCTGTAGGTGGTTCTGCTGGGGGTGAGACTACGAGGGGCTGGAGGCCCGAGACGGGAGACATTACTTTTCGCTGCCCTATTATGCCTTGCCCATCGCGTCTGCCATTGAGGTACCTACAGTCTCCATTTATAGACTTAGACGAGTAGAGGAGGTAGCGACAGATACGTCAGCAGTATACTCTATTCTTGGAGATGCCTAACCCCCCGCTGTATGTTCCGTATATTCTGTTTGTTATTAATGATATTTCATTTCAATACTCGTTAAACTTATACTCTTTTATGTCTGTCAGTCGAGATGTAGGGCTAGCGTCAGCTTGGTATCAAGGCCCCGCGTACTTTCGTGAGATTGAGGACGTAAAGAAGGATCTAGCCAATATTGTACTTAGTTTTTTTAAGTATTTATTTTATTTCAATAATTGTTATTGTTGTTTTAATCTCATGTTGTTTAAAATGGTGCAACATATGAAGCCTTATCTCGAGGTCCTTGTTTAGGAGATTATACATCGGGGGTTCGTCTTCATCCTGGTGTCGAAAGAGACACTCACGAACATCCATGATTGTTCAATTTTTAAGTTTTTAATTTTAGTTGACGTTCAATAAACATACTTTCTCTTGTTGATACTAATGATTTAAAATGAAAATTATCTCTGACGCACCTTTGAAGAAGGCATGGGATCACCTCCATCCTAATGATACGGAGTGTCGGTGCGTCGAAGGTAGTGCCCCACCTACTGATGGCATGTACCGAGGCAAATTTCTTTGCAGATATGTTCATGGGCAGAGTCTAGAGTGGGGGCAACCATGGTTCAAGGTCCCAGATGTAAGTATTAGTCATAGTATAACTTTATTGTATCTGACTTGTAGTTAGTATTAGTCATATAATCTAGCTAATAATATTTCATGTTTATTACTTGTAGATCGTCTTTATATGTCTATGCTATGCGCATTGGGTCGTATGTCGAGTTCGGCTGATCGAGTGGGATATTCAACTTTACAACCCATTGTCTCATCAGATGGAAGATCCTTCTAACCCGGACATTTATTATCACCATTATTACCAGTTACTCCAGCTTTGACGTCTTCTTCCCCAATTGCTCGTTGCTGCTAGTTATTTTGAGAGGCGCCAGATTTCGATTAGATATGACATGTTGCCCATTATGAGGATGTCGGTTGATCAGCAGTTCGTACAGACAGATAGGCACAACTATGGCACATTCTCCTGCATGTACGTCAAACGTTTATTGGGTGAGTCCATCCCGGCGGCGCAGACTATAGATACAGTCCGCGAGTATCAGCGGAAGATGGTGTTGGCGATTTTTGCGCACAATAGAGAGATATTGCCTGATAGTTAGTTTGTACTTTGTATTTTATTTTGACTTTCACGATGTATGACGGCATATTTATGATCGATTGTAAATATTGACCATATTTGATTCTGTTGTATATATTTGTTAATCGATATAGTTAGTTTGTATCTTGTTTTGGTGTTCTTGCTCTAGTTGGTTTATTGGAGATAGTTGGTTTGTGGGAGATGGTATTATTTGCTGGTTGTGTTGGTATTATTTGTTGGTTGGTGTGTGTTATAGGTTGGTTTTGCGGCTTGAGGAGAGGAGTCGTGCTCGATCGAAGCTCACATAACTCGACATCGAGTTACTAAGACTTGAAATCGAGTAACATTAACTCGATATCGAGCCTTAGTGACTCAATGTCGAGTAAAGATTTATTACTGAAACAAAGTATTGTACTTTATCACGAGATATAACATGATATCGAGTCATACTACATGGGTATCGAGTCATATAATGAGTAAAATTAAATTACAAACTTTATGCATTACATGTTCAATTTACTGATTGACTTCAGAAAATCTACCAGGACAAAGCCTCCTAGTGTGTCCTTCCTTCTTACAAATGTTGTATTTTCTTGGAATTCCTCTAGCCGGTTGATCAATCGTGTTGCTTCTGTTAGGAAATTTATTATTATATTTTGATGATACCATGTAAAACTTAGAATAGAAAGTTGGCACCCCATTTTCCTTGTATTTCTATTTGTAATAGGACTGCATGAGCTGAGTGAAGTCAGCTATGTTGAAGAATACAAGAGCCAACTGAGGACTGAAGTGAAGACCCAGTTGTGTGTCCACTAAGTGCAGTCAAGATGGAAGACACATACTCGGATCAAGGAGATCCAAGCGAGGACAAGCGAGTAAAGGATAAAGAAGTGACAGTCAAGTCTACCAGTTGAACTGACAATTGAGTCATTCCTAAAAGGTTGGAGCTGACTCAAGTCAAATGGGTAAAGGCAACTATCAAGTCCAGTCGACTGATATTAATCCGTTGCACAAAAGTCAAGGATATTTCTTAATTAGTAATATATCCATGCTGCCATGTCTTAAAGTGCTCATCCTAGAAGCTTGCAAAAGGAATAAACCAATGGGAAGCACTAAGCTTGTGTCAGGTCCTGAAAAGCTGCAAACATCATTTAATACGAGAAAATGTCACCATCACAAGCTACAAGTTAAGAAAATACAAGCCAACGAACAAAAAGTGTTATTTGAAAATAGTCTATCTCTTCAACGGGCAAATTTTCAAATGAGCACTATAAAAGGCTGAGGAAGAAAATGAGAAAATGTTACCATTATAACAAGCATTTCAACCAAGCAAGCCTGCAAAAATATTCTCAAGCTTACTAAGATATTCCTCAAGCCCAAATTCGAAGGAACTCGATCCAACATACTCAGTGAAGGAAAGAATACTTCATCAAGTTGAAGAGGAAACGGTTTAAAGGACTTAAGGGGTCTACTCTCCAAGGTTAAAGGAGTTGTAGTAAGGTTCAAGGTCGAACAAGAAAATTTGAGCTCATTAGAAGGTTGTGTGATATATTCCAAGGGTTTCGAAGAGAACTGAAGTAGCAAGGAAGGCATGTCTGTGAAAAAGGCGAGTTCCGAGGGAGTACCATTTGTGTGATCAAGGCTATCTCGGACTAAGAACTACTTTGTAACTAGGTCTATTACTTAGGGGATTCCTCTAGGAGTTGGAGAAGAGTGGATTAGAGGAATTACCCCATCCTCGAACTACTATAAATTTTCTTGTGTCATTTACTTACAACATTTTATTTTCTAGCTTATCTTATATCTATTGTTTAAGTTCATGTGGCCAACCCTGCTGATAATAACATAGCTAAGGACAAGTGTTAAAAACAAATTTAAAACACCAAGGGTGTTAAGTCTTCCGCTGAACAAAAACCAAATCAACTAAAACGTTAAGTGTTAGCTGACCCGGCTGAGTTATATTATCAACAGCTCAGTCGAGTCTGTTGAATGGGTAACTTTGCTGAAGTAAGTCAACATAGCTGTCCCCCAAGGATTTTGCTGATTTGAGTCAACTCTGTTAAAATATTTTAAAAGGACCAAATTTGAATATTTGGTAAGGTTTATTCAACACCCCTTCTAAACCTTAAAACACACCCCTTGGGACCTAGAAGTCGTATCAGAGCGGTTGGTTCATTGAGCCTTCCGTACTGGTTACTAACTAGATCTCAATCTTTTTCAAAAGATATAACACTTGTGTTTTAAAAGCTTTTATTTCAAAAGTAGAGTTATTATCATGGAGGCTAATCTAACTTGTATTTCCATGTTCACTGTGGAAGAGTTTGATGACTGAAAAATTCGCATGCATGCTCACCTATCAGCCTTACACGATGAAATGTGGCTAGTGATAGAAGATGGGCCACTACAAATATTGAAGGTCAATACTGTTGGAAGAAGAGCACCTCCAGGTGAAGGAGAGGATGTTGCAGCAGAGCCTGGACCTGCTATGGTTGAGAAACCACACTATTAATGGACAAATGAGGATAGGAAGAGATACAATATTGACAATGCTACCAAGGACATCCTCTAGAAAACATTGGACAAGACTATGTTCAATAAAGTAAAATCATGCAAATCAACCAAAGAAATATGGGATAAGCTAACCCTGATTTGTGAAGGATCTGAATAGATCAAAGAGAATAAACTAACAGTTGTTGTTCAAAAATTTGAATATTTTAAAAACTTACAGGTGAAAATCTGGATCAACTGGATGCTAGATTCACAGAGATGTGAATGAAGATTTTAAGAGCCCTCCCAGCTGAGTGGGAAATGAAGGTCATGGCCCTGAGACATTCCATGGATCTCTCCAAAACACCAAATCATGAGATGTTCTCAGATCTCAAAGCTTATGAGTTTGAGTGGGAAGAAAAGAGCAAGAGGAGACAACAGTTGTGCCCAAGGCAAACTTTTGTTGGCATGTGATGAAGGGAAGAAAGTTGAGCCAAAAGAAACAATTGACTAGGAGGAAATTGCTCTCATGGTGCAGAGGTTCAACAAATTCTTCAACAAGAACTACAAAAGAAAAAAAGGGTGAAACCTCCAGAAGACATTCAACACCTTCCAAATCAAGGGAGAACAGACCACCCAAGAGAGTTGAACATCAAAGAGCTGACTATCAGAGAGCTGAGAGAGCTGATATGCAGAGAGCTGAAAACCTGTGTTAGAGCTGCAGAAAAACACGACACTTTGTTGTTGATTGTTCCTATCCACCAGTCAAGAAATAAAGAAATGAAGAGGAAATAAGAGTCTTCAAGGAAAAAAACCATGTTAGCTGCTAAGACTGTTGAACCAGCCAAGTGCAAAGAACCAGCAGAATCGGACATCAGTGAAGCTGACTACTCAAGTGACACTGAGGAAGAGGCATTGATCTGCCTCATGGCCAAAGAAGAAGATCAAGAAGATGAGGTACACTCTAACTCATCTCATTCTGATTCAAGTGATAGTGATAGTGACACAAACACTTCCTCACCCACTGAACTTTATGATTCATTTAGCAAAATGATGAAAGACTTTGAGCACATTAAAACCTCGCACACACTTCTAAATGAGGAAAACAACCAGCAAAAATGCCAAACCTCACGGTGACTAAGGAGCCGAGTACTCTAAGTTAAATAGCTAATGAAAATACAAAGTTGAAAATTTGAAAATGCCAAGATTCAAGCGAGTTAGTCACATCGAAAAAAAGAGAGAAAAAGATCTCAAATATGTGATTGCCTCATTTAGAAAGGCATCCAAATCAATGGATGAATTAATAATGAGTGAAAAAGAGTGTGGAGATAAGACAGGAATATGATTCAATTCCTTTGTGCATAGTCAAGCTCCTAGAGTGAGTTTGGAGAAATGACCCCCAAGTAATGGGGGGGGGGGGTCCAAAAACCCAAAACACCATATGCTGCACCAATACCCACACCAAGACACAATCACATTCATACTAGCCTTGGTCATAAGGGTAAAGGAAAAAAGCCAGTAGAGTATGTTGAAAGGACAGCTGGAACGAAATTCAGAAAAATCCATCAGCAGACTCCAAACAAAAAATACCCTGTAAAAGCCAAAAAGAGCTACAAAAAGCCCCAAAGATTTAAGCAAAGAAATTCATATGAAGGGAATGGTAGAAACTATCCAAACCAAGCTGATTGGAATAACCAAGTGAAATATCATCAGAGACCTATGGGATACAAGCCAAAGTGGACAAGACCTCAACCTCAACAAAGGTCATTCCCAAGGCAAAAGGGCTATAATCAACACACTTATGCACCCAGGCACAACACCAATCAAGCACAAAAATTCCACTACTACCCCAAGAAAGAAAATGCTCATACAAATACACATGCATACAGACAAAAGAAATAGTTGTATGATCTTAAAACCCCCAAGCAATTTTCTAATGTGCTGGCAACCTCTTTGAGTCAGATCATCTGGTTATAGGTTGGTTGGAGCATATTATAGCACTAACCCCCCAGTACCTAGGCAAGTATGGGTACCTAAAAATTAATTTTCTTGATTGCAGGTTCAAGGAACAACTGAGTGCCAAGGAACCTGGTAAATGCATAGTGGTTGTTCCAGACATATGACAGGGAACAAGAAAAATCTATCAAAGTTCAAGGAAATCATAGGTGTAAAAGTCATATTTGGAGGAAATGAAACCCAAGGAGAGATCAAAGGCACATGGTCCACAAAGAAGAATGGTCTGGAGATCACAGATATTGCATACATTGAAGGTCTCAATTTCAATCTACTAAGCATCAACCAACTCTGTGACAAAGGCTATAATGTGGGATTCAATATGGGAATTTGTCAAATCAAAGATGTTGAATCAAATGAAATTGTTCTACAAGGAACAAGGTAGAAAAACATGTATGTAGTGGACTGGTCAACTGCTACACCAAACACATGCTTGCTAGCAAAGAGTACAACCGAATCAAGTTGGTTGTGGCACAAGAAGCTGAGTCACTTGAACTTCAAGACAATCAACAAGCATGAAAGGAGTCATCTTGTAGAAGGATTGCCTAACTCAGTATACAAGAAAGAAAGCATTTGTGATGCATGCCAGATGGGAAAGCAAATCAAGCCATCCTTCGAGGATAAGCCAAGTCCTTCTTCAACAAGGATATTGCAGACTTTGCATATGGATTTATTTGGTCCTGTTGATCGGCTAGCATCATTAGAAAGAAGTACACCTTAGTGGTGGTGGATGATAACTCAAGATATACATGGTACAATTTTCATGTGTAAAAAGAAGGAAACACTGCAGAAATTGCCTCAGCTGATGAGAAGAGTTCAAAATGAGAAGATTCAAACCATTATAAAGATAAGATCTGATAGGGGAACTGAGTTTGTCAATAGTATTATAACTCAATATTGTGTTGAAAATGGGATTGCTCATGAATTATCAGTTGCTAGGACTCCACAGCAGAATGGATTAGCTAAAAGAAGGAACATAACTCTCAAGAAAGATGCTAGGACAATGTTAGCTAAAGTTGGATTGCCTGAGAGATTTTGGGCTGAAGCCATAAATACTGCATGATATACTCATAATAGATGCATGATCAATAGGCAATTAACTAAGACTCCCTATGGATTTGGAAAGGGAGAAAGCCAAATGTTGGATTGTTAGGAAATTTATTATTAGATTTTGATGATACCATGTAAAACTTAGACTAGGAAGTTGGCACCCCATTTCCTTGTATTTCTATGTTGTAATAGATAGGACTGAAAGAGCTGAGTGAAATCAGCTATGTAAAAGAATGTATGAAATCAACTGCAGACAAAAGTGAAAACTCTCTTGTGTGTCAGCTGAGTATGGCCAAGAAGGAAGACAAATACTCGACTAAAGGAGATACATCTAAGGAACAACTGTGTGAAGGATGTGGAAGAGTTAGTCAAGTCAGTGAGAAGCCAAGTCTAACAGTTGAATTGACAGTTGAGTCATGCCCATATGATTGGAGCAGACTCAAGTGAAAGAGGTAAAGGCAGCAGTCAAGTAAAGACAACTGACATTGATCCGTTGGAAGGAAGTCAAGGATATTACTTGATATGGTAATAAATCTAAGCTGCCAGGTCTTAAAGTGTTTGTCCCAGAAATATGCAAAAGGAATAAACCAATGGGAAACACTGGAGCATGTGTCAGACCCTGTAAAGCTGCAGAGTCATTTAATACAAGGAAGGGTCAACATCACATCTCTGCAGACTAAGAAAAGACAATCCAACGAACAAGAAGTGTCAATTGCAAATAGCCTATCTCTTCAATGGGCAAATTTTCAAATGAACACTATAAAAGGCTGAGGAAGCATTTGAGAAAAGGTTACCTGGAAAAGCGATCTTACAAGAAATATTCAAGCAAGCATAACCTGCAATATTCTCAAAGTTTATCAAGACATTCCTCAAGCCTAAAACTCGAAGAAACGCAATCCAACAAATGCTGTGAAGGAAAGATTACTACAACCAGTTGAAGAGAAGAACAAAAAGGGATCTACTCTCCAAGTTGAAGGAGTTGTTGTCAGGTTCAAGGTCGAACCAGAAGTTTCAAGTTAGTTGGAAGGCTGTGTGATGAATTTCTCAAGCCTAAAACTCGAAGGAACTCAATCCAACACATGCTGTGAAGAAAGATTACTTCAACCAGTTGAAGAGGAAAAGTTTAAAGGACAAAAAGGGGTCTACTCTCCAAGTTGAAGGAGTTGTAGTGAGGTTCAAGGTCGAACCAGAAGTTTCAAGTTTGTTGGAAGGCTGTGTGATCAATTCCAAAGGCTTGAAGGGAGCTGAAGTAGCAAAGTAGCAAGAGAAGCCAGCTGTGTGATCAAGGTTGTCTCTAGACTGAGAACTGCTTTGTAACCTGATCTGTTACTTAGTGGATTCCTCCAGGAGTT
Source organism: Rehmannia glutinosa (assembly GCA_016081115.2). Classification (NCBI taxonomy): domain Eukaryota; kingdom Viridiplantae; phylum Streptophyta; class Magnoliopsida; order Lamiales; family Orobanchaceae; genus Rehmannia; species Rehmannia glutinosa. The sequence continues at coordinate 2,611,474 of CM071935.1, forward strand.
GGAGAAGAGTGGATTAGAGGAATTACCCCATCTGCGAACCACTATAAATTTGCTTGTCTCATTTACTTTTAGCAATTTACTTTCGTGCGTATGTTTTTATATATGCTGATAAGTTATATTGCTATCCAACTGATAATAACAAGTGCTAAAAACAAATGTTAAAAACGTGCTTAAAATTAATAAAGGATGTTAAGTCTTCCGGTGTATAAAACCAAATCAACTGAAAAGTTAAGTGTTAACTGTAGGTCCCAAGGGGTGTGAGTAAGGTTTAGAAGGGAGGGGGTTGAATAAACCTTACGAACTTTTCGATTTAGTCCTTTTTTTTTAAAATAGTTCAGAGTTAATTTCACAGCTATGTCCTTGATGGACAGCTAAGTTCGTTAACCAGCAGAGTTAGCCACTCAACAAACTCGACTAAACTGTTGATAGAATAACTCAGTTGTTTAGTCTAATACTTAACTCGGCTGTGATGAGATTTTCAGCAGAAGACTTAACACCCTTGAATATGGTTTAAATATATTTTAACACTTGATTTTAGCACTTGTTAAATATCATTTGGATAGCAAATTATCAGCAGATATTAAATGATATGCAGAAAGTAAATGCAGAAATGTAAATGACACAATAATTTTTATAGAGGTTCGAAGATGGGGTAATTCTTCTAATCCTCTCTTCTCCAACTCCTGGAGGAATCCACTAAGTATTGATCATAGTACAAATTGGTTATCAGTCCAGATGCAAGTTTTGATCACCGCGGTGACTTGATCCTTTGGGACTCGATCGGAGATGCCTTGGTCACACGGTGGCTCCTCGTCCGACTCGGCTTCTTCCGCAGGGCATTTGCCTTGGTACTTGACTTACTAGCTCAAGCTTCTTGGATTTGATCACGAAGCCCTCCAATAACTTGAGCTCGGTTCGACCTTGAACCTTTCTACAATCCTCCTTAGAATGTAGACCCCTTTTGATTCTTCAAAAGTTTCCTCTTCATGATTTGAAGTAGTCTTTCCTTCACGACTTGGTGTTGGATTGATTTCCTTGAAATTTAGGCTTGAGGATTTGCTTGAATAACTTGAGAATATTTTTCAGGTTACGGCTCGAATAATAACTTGAATGTTCGTGGTTGAGGTAACCTTCTCTCAAAGTGATTCCTCGGCCTTTTATTGTGAACTTTCAAAAATCGCCGTTGAAGAGATAGATTGATTTCAAAAGTCACTTGTATTCGTTGGCTTGTCTTGTTGCGATCCTTGATCTTGACATTTCCTCGTATTAAATGAACATTGACTTTTAGTCGACACAAAGATGCGATGCTTCCCATTGGTTTATTCCTTTTTGCGCACCTGGACGGGGTGAGCACTTTAAGACATGGCAAAGCATGGAAGTATTACTTGTTTAGGTAATATTCTTGACTTTTGTGCAACGAATTCTTTTGATTGTCTTGACTTGATCTTTCCTTAACTTCCCCGGTGACTTGAGTCGGCTCCCAATCATGGATGACTCATCTGTCACTTCAACTTGAGACTTGGCTATCATGAGTTGACTTGGTGACACTTCACATCATTGTATCATAGTTGCTACTCCTTGATCGAGTTGTCTTCTTTTCCTTGCTATACTCACTGCTTGCTTACAAAGTGAGTCTTCATCCGATCTTGATTGACTTCTTGTATATCCAGGCATAGACGACTTGACTCAGCTCGTACAACCCTATCTATTTTAATGCAAATTACAAGGAAAATGAGGTTCCAACTTTCTAGTCTAAGTTTTACATGGCATTCATCAAAATCTAATAAACAAATTTCCCAACAATTTCCCCCTTTTTGATGATGCCAAAACTTAAAAACATACATACAACAAGCAAATAGCAAAGATACATACAAACAATGTATAAATAGAGAATGTATGCGTAGAATCAATCTTTTTATTGATCATAACATTCTTGTCCTTTACACAGCTGTTTACAAGGTGTATCAGAGCAAACATGACATTCTATATCTACGCAAAAATATAGAAATTCTAGATTCTTATTCAATGTACAGAAGACTTACATACATCTGCATTTACCATAGTAAAATACATGAAGGGGTGGACAAGCAACACTTCATCGCCTTCGCTGTCTCCTTCTTTCCTCTTCAGCTCTGTCATCTTCTGGTCTCTTTCTCTTCTTTTCTTCTTCAGCTGCTTTCTTTTTCTCATAGGCTCTTCTGGCAGCTTCGTCTTTTCTCTTTCTTTCTTGTCTTTCTTCCCACAACTGAGTTTGTCTTTTATTTTCTTCTTCAATCCTTTTTACATAATCAACATTCTTCCTGGCCACTTCCATATTGGCTACTTCATCATACCCAGCCCAATAGATCCCTCCTTTCTTCCCTGGATCTATGTATTCGATGTTTTTGGGTAGAGGTCTAGGTCTGAAACCTCTTCCTCCACTGCTTCTCCCTCTTCCTTTGGGTGTGTATTGTTCGGGGTCTTCTTCCCGGTGAGTGACCAGTGCCAGAGTGACTAACAGAGTGAATCTTGCTAGAGTCCGCACTGTAGCTTCTTCGCACAGCTTGAGCCCTTTTTCCGAATACAAGTCCTAGGCTTGGGCCATGGTCATGCCTTCGAAGTATCCCTCGGATGCGAGCGTTATGAATTCATCAATCGATCTAAGGCTCGGTGCATCGGCATCCGAAATGGCATCAGTGTCTCTTCCTAGGAATGCCTCCGTATTGTTTCAAAAGATATGTCCATCGCGACGGGCATCCATTTTTCTTTCAACCTCCTTCATCTCTCTCGCTTCTACTATCTTCCTCTTCTCGACATGGGCACTGAGTGTTGGAGCGGCGAAGTCACGGAAGATTGCTTTGATGATGTCGAATTTTGTGACAAGTCTTTATTAAGGGGTTCTAGCAATCATTAAAGTCATGTCTTTTGAACCTTCCCCCTCAACTGCTTTTCCCTTATATTTCTTTTGCTCTTCAGCTGTTGTCTTCTTCTGCTTCTCAACAACGTCCTTCTTCTCGTGATCGATCCTTTCAGCGTCTTTTGGTATTCCTCTTCCCCTCTTTTTGGCATCATCGAAGGAGAGAAGAACCCCTGGAAACATGCCAGCAAGCATGAAATCTAGGCGGCTGATAGCTGAGTTTTGCTTGGAGTCTGCTGTGGAGTATGCTGCACGGAATTCTGAGCGGGTGGCTTTGGATTGGTTGGCCGCTAATCGCTTCATTTCAAACCATAAGGAGGCTGAACTTTTCATTCATGTTTTCCTCCACGCGCAGAAGTTCTTTGCGATGAAATTCGCGCATCAGTTCCATTTCCGTGGTATGAGAGGCATGCATCCTATCAATTTTTTCTTGCATCATGTTTCTCATGTCAGCATTATCAGCGCTCCAGATTAGCATCTTATTGTACAATGCTTTGAAGTATCGAATCTGTTCCACACGCATTGTCTGCTGCTGTTGCCACCATTCCCTATTGCCTTTCCATCTTCTCTATCTCCGCAAATATTGCCTTGAAGACTTCTCGAACCTCGGCTGTCACCTCTGTCTCAGCTGGCGGCCAAGCAACATCAAAATCAAAGTCCTTTGGGACGATGGTGTCTGTGGGAATGACTGGATCAGGTTTATGGAAACGTTGTTGATCTTTAGCTGATTCTTCATCAAGATCAGGCAGCTCTAGTGAGAAAGGGAACGTTTGTTCAAATGCATCATCACGGACATAGGGAATGTGTTCAATGGTTACTTATGGCCGTGATGTGCTCAATTGAGTCGATTCTACTGCAGCGTTGGGAGTCTGCGTAGATGACTCGGTCCTTGTTGGGCCTTGGTGTGGGGTTGGCGGTGACTAAGCCTCATGCGAGCGACTTCTTATGCCTCGGTGGTTGCTTCTAAATGAATTTGCGTGTCCTCTGCTGCACCATCAGCATCATCGGACGATGATGAGTCCTGAAGGCTTGGCTTATCATCAAAATTGAACTTTTGACGAGCAACCTTGAATTCTGGCTTACTCGTGCTAAGAAGAACATCCTCGGTGAGTCTTTTGGACTTGCTTGAGGGGATGACTCGACTTCATCTTCACCTTCGAGATCGGAAAAGTTACATCGGGGTTGTCTTGGGAATCGTGAAGGGCACTTATCTCCTTCTCGGTTGCATCAATGATAACAGGGAGGGATGTTCATATTTACGCCTCTTTACCTGGGAAGTCTCAACCTCCCGTAGGGCCTTGCATACCTCTACGGTCTCAAGCTGAGCAAGGCCTTGGACATTCCCTTCGACAGACTCAGCTGTCTTGGGGTCTTCGACGGTGGTATCCACAGGAGCCTCAACTCCGTGGATTGCACATTCATTGCCCAGAGTGTTAACTCCCAGGGCAGATCCATCATGTGCCTTGACTGCATCAGCAGTGTCCTCAGCCTGCAGAGTAGTTGGCACTTCAGCTGAGACAGTCTCAACTGTCCGAGCTTCTTCGGTGACTACTTGTTGTGTTTCTATTTCTTGTTCCTTCTCCACTTCGCCTCCGAGATTCATGGTGGAGTTGTCTGCAGCAACCTCCGACCTAGCTGGAGTTGAGGGAGTTTCCCCCTCAGCTGGTACACCAGCTGAGTGACTTGGATTGGGGTCACTCTTCTCCAAACTCCCGGCTGTTTTTTGTGAGTGTTCAGCCGCTGGGACAGGTAGTAAAACACCTTCAGTAGGGGTAGGCTAGACATGGGTCCCCAAGTTCCCAGTTTCATCGCCAAGTCCGCTAGATCTATTCTCTGAGTAAGCTGGGGAAGTGGTTGCAGCAATAACAGTAGAAATTTGGTGCACCACTCCCAATGGATCAATTTCCAGCTGAGATTTGGAAGACTCTCCCGGTCCTTCCGTCAGCTCCTGCTCATGCATCATCCTGGATTCCCGCATGGCTTGCTGCATTTCCAATTTTTAGTATCTCAGCAGGTCCAAATCCTCATCACTTTCTTGAAAGTATGTCAAGATGTGGATAAGTTTGATCGAGTGGTTCAGTTAGAGGACAAACAACGGCTTTCGACGAGCTTTCTCTCTCACCCTAGCTGTTAGATTTCTCCTTTCGAATTCGCAGACATGTTGATGCGATTATCCTAATCAAGGGCTTGCAAAGATTTGATCAACTTCAAGGAACACGAAAAGTTCCTCTTCCTCCTCAATAAACTCGGGTGTTCAAACCGCACCCTAGAGTGACTCAACTTCCACTTCCTCCATTCTCGCAAACGATTTTGGATGTTTGGATATAGTGGAGATAGCATGATCACATCATCATCATCTTTCTGCGGTACCTCTTTCTCGGGAATGGAGGGTAGCGAGAGCATCGCTCTTCACCCTCAAAGCAAGATCGTGGGCGGAGACACGACCCTGTCGATGGGAGACTTAGCTATCTCGGTATTACTTATTCCGGTTGTTCTGTCCACAGGTGGGTCTTCGACTTGCCTCGCTAATCGGCCTCAGCAGACTTGGCGGTTTCATCAATTATCTCTGGAGACTCTACTTCTCCATTTGTTTTTCAAACAATTTGTTCGGTGAGTGGCGGACTGTTTGTTTTCTCAAGCTCTAAACGCTTGAAGAGTCTTCTTCTTTTGGTCCTCACCAGAGGAATTTCTGGTTTGGATTCGGTTTTCTGGGCAGCGGGGGCCGGTGCCACTTTCTTGGTTTGAGGAGCTGGCTTTCTTGGCTTGTTAGTCCTGTTCTTTTTGACAACTGGAGAAGGTATTTGAGGTTTTTTCTCAGCTGCGGCTGCAGGGGCAGGTGCAGTTGTTTTCTTTGCCGCAGGGGCAGTCTTCTTCTTTGCGGTGAGGAGCAACTTTCTTCTTTGGAGGAGGAGAGGCGAGTTGTTTCTTGGTCGGTGATTCCTCACTTGTATCCGCTCTCTTGGCATAAGCTCTCTCCGAGCTCCCGAGAGATTCGATCGGAACATCTTCTTGTTGACATGGAACGCCTTTCCATGCCAAAGTGGAACTCCTTTCACCTCCATCAACCGGCCAATAACAAAGCCATACCCCAAGGATCCTCCGAACGACCCATCTTTCCTTGAAGGACTTATTCCCGATATTCGCAGAAGAGTCTCGTATACAAACTCAGCCGAGTTTACCTTCTTCTCCCCATGATCGCAGCCATCATGATCAGCTTGGTTTTGGACAGCTAATTAAAGCTTCCAAATTTTTTGTCTACACACTTGGCAACAATGTCCAACGACTTATGGTAATCTTCCTTGACTTCTTTCTTATCAGGTTGTGTAGACAACCTTTGCAGCACATTCAGGTTTGGCCACTTCCTTCCATGTAGCAGCCAAGTTTACATCGGCTTCAAGTATTTCTGGCACTCCTTCCGACGGCAGCAAATAATGCTCCACGAGGTCTTCAGCAGTGATTGTAAACTCCTTTTCGTGAACAGAGGACTTGATGCCCTCATCGTGAACCTCAGCGTTCATGTAGAACTGTGCTACTTCCTCCACATACGTCATCTGAAACTCCATTGTGAGAAAGGGTTTCAGTCCAGATTTCTCCACTTTCTCAGCTATCTTTTGTGGGGTTTCATCGGACCCTAGTTTGATCATCCCTTCGAAATCCATGGTAGAACCAGTGTGGATTTGCTTTCCCCCACTTAGCGAAATCATAGGTAGTTGCCATTTTTGATTTTTACTGAACAAAACCTTAGAAATTTGCCTTGAAAATTGATAGGGTTTTGAGAGAAAAATACAGTCTTTGCTTTTTGTAGAGATGAACAATTTGAGTAATGTGAGAGAGAAAACAGACGGAATGGTGTATGTATGGGTTATGAAAGGACGTGCATACAGTTTTTGAAATTTGATCAAGATCAACGGCTCAGATTTAGCACGCCGATTAGCAATTAATTTCTCGCATTTAATGCGGCAGTATTTATATCCAATCATAGGCTTGGTTGTCCAGCTTTTGATTGTACCTGTCATTATTATGCTGACGGCATCCTTAAAACATTCCCGCTTATTAAAAACGACTGCGTTTTTGTCACTTAGCTCATAAATGACTCAGCTTACTCCTTAGTTGATTCAACTCTTCTCTCTTTTTACATAGGTACTCGGTGTCATTCTAACTCAATGCTGATTGATTCTCCGATCTTTGATTTACTTAGTTGGTTCATGATCTCAGCTCTATTTTCATATTTTCTTATTCATCTCTTCTCCTTGAGTCTTCTAAGTGTCAATTCAGCTCAATTAACCCTATCTCATGCTTAAGCTCTTCAAATCTTGATTCACATAATGGCTTTGTGAATATGTCAGCTAACCGTTTATCAGTTGAGATGTATTCCAAGGTGGTGTCCTTCTTTTCAACATGGTCTCTTATAAAATGATATTTGACATCAATGTGCTTTGTTCTTGAGTGCAACACAGGATTTTGAGTGATTGCAATAGCACTTGTGTTATCACACAATATTGGAATCTCTTTTTCTTCAACATCATAATCTCTCAATGTTGTCTCATCCACAAGACTTGGGCACTGTTTGCCCCGCAACTATGTACTCAACTTGATTGTGGATGTGGCTATTGAATTTTGCTTTTTGCTAAACCATGAAACTAACTGTTTCCAAGCATTTGACATGTACCAAGTACTCTTCCTGTCAACTTTACATCCAGCATAGTCAGAGTCCGAGTAACCAATAAGCTTGAATCCTCCTTCCTTTGGATACCATAAGCCGACTTCCTGGCATCCCTTCAAGTATCTTAGGATTCTCTTAGCTGCAGTCATATGGCTTTCTTTGGTGCAGATTGAAATCTTGCACATACACCTACAAAGAAAGGTGATGTCGACCCACTTCTTTGTGAGATAGAGCGATTATCCAATGAGTGCTCAGTATCTTGTTTGATCCACAGGCTTGCCATCGCATCCATATCCATCTTGACTGATGTATTCATTGGTATTTTCTGAAGACTTCTCTCCCATACCAAATTTCTTCATTAAATCTCTGGTATACTTTGTTTGACTTATGAAGGTTCCATCCTTCATTTGTTTAACTTGAAGTCCTAGAAAGAATGTCGCTCTCTCCCATCATGCTCATTTCAAATTTGCCTTGCATGAGGTTTGAGAATTTATCACATGGCTCTTTGTTTGTGGATCCAAAAATAATGTCATCTACATATATTTGAACAAGCAGTATACTCTCTCCATCTTGAATTCTGAAGAGTGTTCTATCCACTTTGCCTTCGGTGAATCCATTAACTGTCAGAAATTGAGATAATGTATCATACCATGCTCTAGGTGCCTGTTTCAATCCAAATAAAGCTTTCTTGAGCTTGTACACTTTATCTTCAAGAGTCTTTTGCTCGAATCCTGGAGGTTGTTCAACACAGACTTCTTCTTCCAATAATCCATTCAAGAATGCACTTTTTACATCCATTTGGTATACAATGAAGTTCTTGTGTGCAGCATAGGCAAGAAACATCCTTATTACTTCTAATCTTGCAACAGGGGCAAAGGTTTCATCAAAATCTATCCATTCTTCTTGGCAATACCCTTTGGCAATATCCCTTCTTCATTCATCTTGTTTCTGAAAACCCATTTTGTGCCAATAACATTCTGATGAGTTGGTCTTTGAACCAATTCCCAAACTTTGTTTCTTTCAAACTGATTCAGCTCTTCTTGCATGGATTGAATCCAATGTGTGTCATCCAGTGCTTGAGACACATCTTTAGATTTTATTTGGAAAATAAAACAAGTGAACATTGCTTCTTGTTGAGCTCTAGATCTAGTTCTTACACCATCTCTTACATCTCCAATGACTAGCTCTGGTGGATGGTCTCTCAGCCATCTCACATCAGGTTGGAGTAAGTTAGCTGGGTTCAGTCGTCTTGCAGCTGTGTTTTCTTGAGTAGCTCTTTCATCATCACTTAGCTGCAGCTTTTCCAGTTGTCTTTGAGATTCAGCTATCTCATCTTCACCTTGATTAATTGCTCCAGCTTCATCTTCAACATAGGGACTCTTCTGCACAGTTGGCTGATTCAGCTTATCAGCTAACTCATCAAAGTCTTCTCCATTTACATTAGGTTCATCAAACACTACATGGATGGACTCTTCTGTGACCATAGTCCTTTTGTTCAGCACTCTATAGGCTTTGCTTTCAGCTGAGTATTCCAAGAAGATACCTTCATCAGCTTTGGCATCAAAAGCCTTTAGATTATCCTTCCCATTGTTGTGGATGAAGCATTTACATCCAAATATTTTAAAGTACCAAACATTTGGCTTTCTCCCTGTCCAAATTTCATAGGGAGTCTTTGTCAGCTATCTATTAATCATGCATCTATTTTGAATATAGCATGCAAAGTGTTTATAGCTTCAAATTTCAAAATCTTTTTGGCAACCCCTTCAAACTAGCATGGTCCTTGTTGCTTCTTTGAGAGTTCTATTCCTTCTTTCGCAACTTCATTACATTTGTGGAGTCCTTTGCCGCAGATAATTCATGAGCAATACCATTTTCAACACAAAGATTGAGTTATTATTCCATTAACAAACTCGGTTCCTCTATCGATCTTACCTTTATAATGGTTTGACTCTTCTCATTTTGAACTCTTTTCATCAGTTGGGGTAATTTCGCAAGGTTTCTTCTTTTTACACATGAAGATTGTTCATGTATATCTTGAATAATCATCCACCACTACTAGAGTGTATTTTTTTCCACTTATCTTTGGTGGCTTAATGGACAAATAGATCCATATGCAGCAATGATGCAATATCCTTGTTGAAGATGGACTTGACTTTTCTTTGAATGGTGATTTCATTTGCTTTCCCATCCGACATGCATCACAAACACTTTCCTTCTTGTACACTAAGTCCGGAAGTCCTTCTACAAGATTACTTCTTGCAAGCTTGTTAATTGTCTTGAAATTCGGGTGACTCGAACTTCTTGTGCCCACGGTACCAACTTGATTAATTTTGTAGTCTTTGCTAGAGATAAGTGCTTGGTGTAGCGATTGACCGATCTACCACATACATGTTCTTTGTATGCGGATCTTGCAACACCACTTCATTTGATTGATGTCTTTGATTTGGCATACTCATATTCAATCCAACATTATAGCCCTTATCACGGAGTTGTTGATGCTTAACGAGTTGAAATTAAGACCTTCAACGTATGCAACATCTCGTGATTTCTAATCCATTTTTCTTAATGGATCGGTGCCTTTAATTTCCCCTGGAGCTTCATTTCCTCCAAATATGACTTTTGCACCTCTAATCTCCTTGAATTTTTGATTTTTCTTATTTCTGTCATGTGTCCGAATGCCACTATCCATGTACCAGGTTCCTTGGCACTCAGCTGTTACTTGAACCTGCAATCATGGAAATTAGTTTTTACGTACCCATACTTGCCTGGGTCCTGTGGGGTTAGTGCTGTAAGATGATCCAACCAACCTATAGCCAAACAATTTGACTCTAAGGGGTCTTAGCTGATATTTCACATTATTCCAATCAACTTGACTTGGGTAGTTTCTACCATTCCCATTATTTGTGTTTCTTTGATAGAACTTCTGGGAATTTTGGTAGCTATGTTTCTTCTTCACAGAGTACTTCCTATTTGGAGTTTCTTTGAGGAACTCTGATTTGGATTTTTCTCAATTGTCCTTTCAAAGCATACTCAATCTGGTTGTTTTCCTTTTCTTGATATCAAGGCCAGTTTGTTTGTGATTGTGCTTTGGAATAACTGTGTGTGCAACGTTTGGTGTCTTGGATTTTTGAGATGCTTCATTACTTGAAGATCATTTTTCCAAGATCACTCTTGGAGTTTGACTATGCACAAAGGAATTGAATCCTATGCATGTCTTGTCTCCACATTCTTTTTGGCTCATGATAAGGTCATCCAATGATTTAGATGCCTTTGTGGATGAAGCAATCACATTTTTGAGATCATTTTCTCTCTTTTCTATAACAGCTATCTCTGCTGTTACTTTAGTATTTTCAACATTCAGCTCTTTGTTCTTATCAGCTATGTGACTTAGAGTGCTCAGCTCCTTAGTCAGCTGTGAGTTTTGGCTTTTAATGCGCGGTTTTCTCATTTAATAGTAAGTGTGAGGATTTAATGTGCTCAAAATCTTTCATCATTTTGCCTAATGAATCATAAAGATCGGTGGGTGATGAAGCTGTGTGTGTCTGATCACTATCACTAGAATTTGAATGAGATGAGTTAGAGTGTACCTCATCTTCTAGGTCGAGGTTGATCTTGTTCTTTGGCCATTAGGCAGTTAATGCTTCTTCTTCAGAGAGTCACTTGAATAGTCGCTTCACTACTCTCTCTCGATCATCGCTTCTTTTTGACTTAGATGTATCGCAGATCTCGGCCAACATTGCTCTTCTCTTTTCTTGCCTTCTTTCTCTGAAGACTTTTCTTTCTTCAACATTCCTATATTTATTGACTACAGGATATGGACAGTCAATGGCAAAGTGTCCTGGTTGTCTGCAATTCCCACACAGGTTTTCAACTTTTTGATCAGCTCTCTCATTTCTTGGGTTGTCAGCTATTTGATAATCGACCTTTTAATAGTCAGCTCTCTTTGTTTGCCTATCTTCCCTTGACTTGGAGGGAGCTGAATGCCTTCTGGAGGATTCACCATTGTTTCTTTTGTAGTTCTTGTTGAAGAACTTGTTGAATCTTTTAACCATCAAGGCAATCTCCTCCTGGTCAATGACTTCTTTGGTCTCAACTCTCTTCCCTTCCTTGACTACGAGTGCAGCTGTTTTGGGTACAGTTGTCTCCTCTTGATCCTTTCTTCTCAGCTCAAACTCATAGGCTTTGAGGTCTGAGAATAGTTCATGATTGGATGTTTTTGATAGGTCCATCGAGTGCCTTAGAGCCATGGTCTTCATTTCCCCACAATTTGGGAGGCTCTTAGTATCTTCATACACATCTCTTTCGTGTGTATTCTTTCCCAAGTCTTGAGAGCTCATTTGTAATTTCAAAGTGAATCTAGCATCCACGGTGGTCCATTGTTTCACCGTAAGCATTTTAAAGTTTTCAAATTTTTGAACAACAACGAGATAAATTGTTTTCCTTGATTTGCTCATATCCTTCACAAATTAGGGTTAGTTTATCCCAGATTTGTTTGGTTGTCTTGCAAGATTTGACTTTGTTGAACATGGCTTTGTCCAAAGTCTTGTAAAGTATATCCTTGGCCACATTGTCCAAGTTGTGTCGTTTTCTATCATCATTTGTCCATTCGGCTCTTGTTTTTCAACCATAGTTTGTCTAGGAGGAGCATCCTCCTCTCCTTGACAAAGAACTCTCCTTGCGGTGTGTTCACCTTCATTATTTGCAGTGGCCCATCCTCTATCACTATCCACATCTCATCATGTAAAGTTGATAGATGAGCTCGCATACGTATTTTCGGTCATCAAATTCTTCAATGGTAAACATATGAATGCGTGTCAAATTTGCTTCCATGATAATAACTTAGCAAAAAGACTTTTGAAAGAACAAGTGTTAAAAGAACTCTTTGAAAGATTGGATATCTAGTTCAAGTAACGATGCGGAAGGCTCAATGAACCAACCGCTCGATACAACTTGTAGGTCCCCAGGGGTGTGAGTAAGGTTTAGAAGGGGAGGTTGAATAAACCTTACCAACTTTTTGATTTAGTCTTTTTTTTTTTTTTTTAAATAGTTGAGTTAATTTCAGCTATGTCCTTGATGGACAGCTATGTTAGTTAACCAATAGAGTTAGCCACTCAACGGATTGAACAATTGTTGGTAGAATAACTTCGATTGTTTAGTCTAATACTTAACTTGGGTTGCGATGAGATTTTATTGGGAAGACTTAACACCCTTGAATATGGTTTAAATATGTTTTAACACTTGATTTTAGCACTTGTTAAATATCAATTGGATAGCAAATTATCGTGAGATATTAAATGATATGCGAGAAAGTAAATCTTTGAAATGTAAATGACACAATATTTTTATAGAGGTTCGAAGATAGGGTAATTCTTCTAATCCTCTCTTCTCCAACTCTGGAGGAATCCACTAAGTATTGATCAGTACAAAGTGGTTATCGGTCGGATGCAAGTCTTGATCACAAAGTTGACTTGATCCTTTGGGACTCGATTTGGAAATGCCTTGGTCACAGTGGATCTCGTCGACTCAACTTCTTCACAGGGTCAGCTTTGCCTTTACTACTTGACTTACTAGCTCAAGCTTCTTGGATTTGATCACGAAGCCCTCTAATAACTTGAGGCTGGTTCGACCTTGAACCTTTCTACGATCATCCTTGGAATGTAGACCCCTTTTGATTCTTCATAAGTTTCCTCTTTGTGAGTTTGAAGTAGTCTTTCCTTCACAACTTGGTGTTGGATTGATTTCTTGAAATTTAGGCTTGAGGATTTGCTTGAATAACTTGAGAATATTTTTGTTGGTTACAGCTCGAATGATAACTTGAATGTTCATGGTTCTGGTAACCTTTTCTCAAAGTGATTCCTCGGCCTTTCATAGTGAACTTTCAAAAATCTTTAAGATTGAAGAGATAGGCCGATTTCAAAAGTCACTTGTATTCGTTGGCTTGTATTGTTGCAGTCCTTGATCTTGACATTTCCTCGTATTAAATGAACATTCAGCTTTTCAGAGTCTGACACAAGGTGCAGTGCTTCCCATTAGTTTATTCCTTTTGCACGCTTAAAGGAGTGAGCACTTTAAGACATGGCGGCATGGAAGTATTACTTGTTTAGGTAATATTCTTGACTTACGTACAACGGATTCTTTTCGATTGTCTTGACTCATTGTATTTCCTTAACTTCCCAGGTGACTTGAGTCGGCTCCCAATCATTGAATGACTCATGTCACTTCAACTTGAGACTTGGCTATCATGAGTTGACTTGACTGACACATCACACAGTTGTATCATAGTTGCTACTCCTTCAGTCGAGTTCTTGTCTTCTTTTCCTTGCTATACTCAGCTGCTTCACAGTGGAGTCTTCATCCCAGTCTTCAGTTGACTTCTTGTATATCCAGGCATAGTCGACTTGACTCGGCTAAATGCATTACCTATCTATTTTAATGCAAATTACAAGGAAAATGGGGTGCCAACTTTCTAGTCTAAGTTTTACATGGCATTCATCAAAATCTAATAAACAAATTTCCCAACATTAACTGATGCAACTGAGTTATACTATCAACAACTCAGTCGAGTCTATTGAGTGGGTAACTTTACTGAAGAAAGCCAACCTAGTTGTCCCCCAAGGACCCAACTAATTTGGGTCAACTCTGTTGAATATTTTAAAAGGACTAAAAAGTGAAAATTTGGTAATGTTTATTCAACCCCCCCGCCCCTTCTAAACCGTACACCACACTTATTGGGACCTACAAGTGGTATCAGAGCGGTTGGTTCATTGAGCCTTCCACACTGGTTACTAACTAGATCTCAATCGTTTTCAAAAGATTTAGCACTTGTGTTTTCAAAGTCTTTCATCAAAGCTAAGTTATTATCATGGAAGCCAATCTAACTCGTATTCCTATGTTTATTGTAGAAGAGTTTGATGACTGGAAGATTCGCATGCAGGCTCTCCTATCAGCCTTACACGATGAAATGTGGCTTGTGATAGAAGATGGACCACTGCAAATAATGAAGGTTAATAGTGTTGTGAGACTAGCACCTCCACCTGTAGGAGAGGATGTTGCACCAGCAGAGGCTAGACTTGCCATGGTTGAAAAAGCTCGCAGTGAATGGACTAATGAAGATAGAAAGAGATACAACCTAGACAATGTGGCCAAGGATATTCTCTACAAGATGTTGGACAAGGCTATGTTCAACAAAGTCAAGTCATGCAAATCAGCCGAAGAAATCTAAGATAAGCTAACCCTGATTTGTGAAGGATCAGAACATATTAAAGAGAAATAAATTAACTGTTGTTGTTCAAAAATTTGAAAATTTTAAAATGCTTGCAGGTGAGAGTCTGGATTAGCCGGATGCCAGATTCACAGAAATCACTAATGAGCTTTCAGCTCTTGGGAAAGAGTACACTCAGAAAGAGATGTGCATGAAGATACTAAGAGCCCTCCCAGCTGAATGGGAAATGAAGGTCATGGCCCTGAGACATTCAATGGACCTCTCAAAGACATCGAATCATGAGCTATTCTCAGACCTAAAAGCCTATGAGTTTGAGCTGAGAAGGAAAGAGCAAGAGGAGACAATTGTACCCAAGGGAGCTGTATTGTTGGCCAGTGAAGGGAAGAAAGTATTCGCCAAAATTATTTGGTTCATACAACTGCAAGTGTACAGTGTAGTTTATAGAATAATGTCAAGCAACGTCGTATTCCTCAAGGATTGATATTCAAAACACTTAGGCTATAATAACATCGTATTCCAATTTTATTGAAGCGGCCGAATATCGAGTAATTTAATCATAAAAATTGAAAATGAAAGAAATAAAATAAATAAATTTGCGAACCCCACAAGTATTTTCACCATCTATAGGAGCAACCTTAGGCACATAATCTCAACATGCTTCTTCAATATTAAATGCAAATAAAGTTTTAAAAACTAATTCATGCAATTCCTAAGTTAGTCTATTCTCCCTCCCGGGTGATAAATAAACAGTTGATTAATAACAATTGTAGGTCTCCTAACTCGTTACAATTATTACTAACTCCCAAAAGATTTATGAATTGAATGACTCCCCACAAACAGTTGTAGGTCTCCCGACTCGTTACATCCATTTATGTCTGAATTCAATTTTCGTCTTTGTTAAAACACATCGTCCGAAGTTTTGCACTAACAAATATGACATGCAAATTATTGGCGAAATAAAAAATAATTATAAATAAGCACTTGAATTCATAAAATAGAAAATATGAATTAATTAAGAAAACAAATAATCATATTTAATATAAATCCACAGTTTCGATTATACCCCTAAGATCCGAAAGATATGCCAAACATTGATTACAAACTCATAGACAAATTCGAATCAACATTAAGACATCGTATAAGCACAAACAAGAGTTCTTAGAAATAGAAAGAAAACCCCTTCTTATCAGGATGGATTACACTCCTAAGCCTTCGAAGCTCTTGTGCTCCCGTAGATGCGAAAGTCTTGTGGTGTTCTTCGTGACCTAGCCTTTTGCTCTCAGAACCTCTTCGATTTCTTTGTTCATATGTTATTTGATGTGTTTTCTCTATATGAAGTGATGATTTTCCGTGCAAGCCTTGGGTCTCTTTTATAGATGCTTGGAGAGATCACTTGTAGAGTTGGAACGGGAAGCAAACTCTGAAAATCGCATCAAAACATAATCCCACATGGCCTGGCCATGTGGCACCACACGACCGTGTGGTGCAATCTTCAGCCTTCGGTCGCACGCCCGTGTGAGATTACACGGTCCAGTGGTGCGATGCATTCCCATTCCCACACGACTGTGTGACTTCACACGGTCTGACCGTGTGGGCCTGACTCCTTTCTCTGTTTTTATCCAACTTAACACAGTTGTGTGATTTCACACCGGCACTTCCACACGGCCATGTGACACCACACGGTCCGGCTGTGTGAAGTGTGTTTGTCCACTTTTTTTGTCGTTTTGGTCTTCTATTCGCTTTCATCAATCTTAGCCGGGCATTCCAACTGATATTTCTTCATTTTAATCTCTATTTCCTGTAAGAATTACAAGAATACGCAGTGATCTATCCTGGATGAGCTGGAGGGGTCTCCGGCATCGGCACTCCGATGCTAAAGTCAGGCGATGGAATAGAGGAATATTGAACAGTATTTAAAGTGTATAATTATAGGAATGACTATATGATCTGAAGTCAAACCTTTTCTTGGCATAAGAATGCCCCTTTTATACCTGAATTTGGGCCCTTTCTCCCTCCCAGGGAGCTCCATGTGTCGCCCAGTGATTGGCCCTTGATTATTCTTTTCCCTCAGTGTGCAAAGTTGCTTCCCTAACAGGTCTCCCTTCCCTAAGGGTCACTTTTGGCAGGTCTCCCCCTGAGCATATTTACTTCTTGGCAAGCAATCCTTTGACCCGCCCCTCATATATGCCTTAAAACCCGGTCGCATTAATTACTAAGTCAGGGAATGTCCTTCGCATTAAATGCCCCTCCTCGGTCGAGCTGCCTCCCGCATTTATGTCTTATCATTAGTCATAAATACCTCCGTCTACCTATCATTTCACTGTTACTCTCTCCTTTATGTCATTCTCAACCATACCAGCCATTAAATGCAATTGCAGGTCTACCCCTACACATGCCTCCCCATCCTTGCAGGACCTTCAGGAGTAATCTTGGTCCCCAAAGATGGTAGGTCGAGTTACTTGAGCTTTTACTTTCCTAGGTAAGATCCGGCCTAAGACAGACCTGCCCTTTGTAGACCTATCTATACCTAAGTTGGGCCGGATCAACTACTCCCACTACTCTATGTAGACTAAGGCGACAAGTTTGTCCACTAGAGTAGGCCTACTATTTTCCCAAAGCCTTTTTGGGCGGCAATTTCGAGGTGGTTTTATTTCAAATTTCAGCCATCATTTCGTACTTCGCGCTCATAATGGCGTGTCCCATCCGTCCCATCCTCTTCTTATCTTCACTCCACAACCATTGATTTACCCCTTGATACTACGGTCATTCTTCAAACCCCCTTCATCTTCTCCTTAATGGTTAAGATTCCTACCCCCTTTAAAATGAGGAACTGCCCTCACCTTTCTCCCCTCCAGTTGTGTTCTCATTTCTTCCTCTTCTTCAACACAGCTCCTTCCGTGGCCAGTCGCTCAAGTAAGTCCTTCTCTTCTCTTCTCTTTTTGTTTTAAAATTTTTCTTCCGCTTTCTTATCTTCTATTTCCCCATTCTTCCTGCCTTAGCCAAGCATCGATTTCCTGTTCCAATCCTTAACCTATGGCTTCTAGTTCCCACCTTGCTCACCCAAATATCCAAAGCATTCTGTCTGAAACCAGCCTAGAGAACCTGCGAGTCAATGCCTGCATTCCTTCTTCCTTCCGTCTTTGGCTCTCTGGTCCTCAAGACAGGCCCTACAATCCTCCTAGAGGATATATAACCTTTTTCGTGGAACAACTGGGTTCAGGTTTGAGGTTTCCCATACCCGAGTTTCTATGCCATATTTCTAAATCGTTCGGTGTCCCTCTGTCCCAAATTGTCCCTAATTCTATTTGTTTGCTACTTTTTTCTTCATGATCCCTTCTTATGCGGGAGAGGTACCTACTACCCAGCTCTGGTGTGACTTCTATCATGCCAAGCCCTCTAACCTCCCTGGCTTCTTTTATTTCACTTCCCGGGGTTTTGCCAGATTCATAAATGGGATTCCTAATTCCAACAAGGCTTGGAAAAAAAGTACTTCTTTATTTCAGCTCCAGATCCTTGTTCTTTCCCCACCAAGTGGATCACGAACTACCTCACCAGGGTCCCCCGCCCAAGCTTTCCTTCTTTTCGGAGGCTCTAGCTCGGTGCTTGAATTACGATGCCTATCATGCCTAGTTGTTGACCGAAACTTGGTCCTTGCTTCACTATTTTCAACTCAGCCCCCTGGCCCTTCCTTTGCCTTGCTCTTTAGGTATTTGCTAGTACTTCTCCCTTTTTGTGTAATCCTTATTTGTTCTAATATGCTTTTGTTCCCATTTCGCAGGTCAAATGATGAATGAACGCATTGCTGCCCACGTCCGTGCTAGAAGGCTGCCAATCAGTCGATTCACCCGGAGGGGCAAGGTCCCCCTCCGTTGACAGGACCTCCTCGGGTTGAACTCCCCGCATTCTCTCGCCCCGAGACTCCTAGCCATCATTCCCAAAGCTCTTCGCCCCCTGCTGACCTCATTCACAAGGGCAAACAGCCAGCTAGTTCGGTTGTTGGTGCCTCTCGCCCCACTCGCTGAACCCGAGCCACCGCTCCGGACCTCACTACTACTTCTCCCAAGCCACCCTCCTTGCTAGAGGTGCATGACCCCGAAAGGGGTGCCCTCTGGATTCAAAATTTGGTCACTCCCCAGGATTTAGGGCTTTTGGAGTCTTCCAACTTTGAGACCCGACTGATCCGTATGGCTGGCTTGGCCTCTAAGGTACGTGCTCCTTTCTTGGTACTAACACCTTTTTAGTTATGATTCCGCCTCTTTTGCTGCCTTTCTAACCGTTGTTTTATCTTATTCCTTGCTAGATGGTTCTTCATATGGGGTATCTCGTCAAAAGCGTCAAGGGTGGCCTGATCTCCAGGGCCGAGCTTGAACTCCGGGCGCATAATGCTACTCTAGAGAACAGTTTGATGACCCTTAATGACCGAATAGATTCTTTGGAAGCTGATCTCCAGAGGACCCTGAACCAGGCTCGTGCTCAAGCCAGTCGTTATGAAGAGGAAAAACATAGAGCTATCCGGGAGGCTATGGCTAAGGGGAGGGCTGATGGGCGAGCTGAGTGGGCCCAGGCTAAAGAGCAGTTCCTCCATTCTGGGGGCTCGACTGTTTTAGTCGGGGCACTGCCTGATTAAACTCTACCTGTTTCTCTTGCCTGTATTTATGAACTTTGTTTTAAGTTCTTGTTTTTTGTTATGGGACAATTGTATGGCTCTTCGCAGCCATTTATGTGTTTGTATCTTTCTGCTTTTCAGCTACTATCCCTCCCCCCTGATTAAGTAATTTCTGACATGATTGCTTGATCACGTTTGAACCCTGTTTTGCTTGCCTTCGAACTGCTGGGATATTTTATATTTATGATCCTTATTCGTGCTTTCTCTAATTATCTCGTCTTTTATTATTTTTGAATGATCTCTAACGTGATATTCCCTCCCTTATTTTGGCTTGTTTAGAGCTTCAGCTCTCCACACCAAAATATTTTTATCGAACATCAAAAAATGATTAAGTCGAATACTTTTATTCGAACCGTAAGACCTGGCCTATTTAGAGCTTCAGCTCTACACACCAGGGATTTTTTAAACATCAAAAAATGGTTTAAGTCGAATACTTTTATTCAAAAAGACTTGGCTTATTCAGAGCTTCAGCTCTCCACACCAGGGATTTTTTAAACATCAAAAAATGGTTAAGTCGAATACTCTTATTCGAACCTTAAGATCTGGCTTATTCAGAGCTTCAGCTCTCCACACTAGGGATTTTTCAAACATCAAAAAATGGTTAAATCGAATACTCTTATTCGAACCTTAAGACTTGGCTTATTCAGAGCTTCAACTCTCCACACCAGGGATTTTTTAAACATTAAAAAATGGTTAAGTCGAATACTCTTATTCAAACCTTAAGACCTGGCTTATTTAGAGCATCTGCTCTCCACGCCCGGGATTTTTTAAACATCAAAAAATGCTTAAGTCGAATACTCTTATTCGAACCTTAAGACCTGGCTTATTCAGAGCTTCAGCTCTCCACACCAGGGATTTTTTAAACATCAAAAAATGGTTAAGTCGAATACACTTATTCGAACCTTAAGACCTAGCTTATTCAGAGCTTCAGCTCTCCACACCAGGGATTGTTTATACATCAAAAAATTGTTAAGTCGAATACTCTTATTTGAACCTTCAGACCTGGCTTATTCAGAGCTTCAGCTCTCCACACCAGGGATTTTTTAAACATCAAAAAATGGGTAGGTTTGAATACTCTCATTCGAACCTTGACCTAGCTTATTCAGAGCTTCAGCTGTCCCGGACCAGGGTTTAATGGTAGTAAACTTATGTTGAACGTTCAGCTCAAAACTTAAGACCTGGTGGGATTCCGAGCTTCAGCTCTCCCGGACCAGGGTTTAATGGTGGTAGACTTAAGTTGAATGTTCAGCTCGAAACTTAAGACCTGGTGGGATTCCGAGCTTCAGCTCTCTTAGACCAGGGTTTAATGGCGGTCAACTTAAGTTGAACGTTCAGCTTGAAACTTAAGACCTGGTGGGATCTGAGCTTCAGCTCTCTCGGACCCTGTTTTTAATGGTGGTAAACTTAAGTTGAACGTTCAACTTGAAACTTAAGACCTGGTGGGATTCCGAGCTTCAACTCTTCCAGACCAGGGTTTTTAATGGTGGTAAACTTAAGTTGAACGTTCAGCTTGAAACTTAAGACCTGGTGGGATTCCGAGCTTCAGCTCTCCCGGACCAGGGTATTTAATGATGGTAAACTTAAGTTGAATGTTCAGCTCGAAACTTAAGACCTAGTGGGATTTCGAGCTTCAGCTCTCCCAGACCAGGGTTTTTAATGGTGGTAAACTTAAGTTGAACGTTCAGCTCGAAACTTAAGACCTTGTGGGATTCCGAGCTTCAGCTCTCCCGGACCAGGGTTTAATAGTTACTGAGAATTTGAAACATGAACTGGACAATGTTAACAAAAAATGCGCCTTCCTTTTAATTTCAACAAGGTACGAACAACAAAAAAGGAAACGCTACGGGCTCCCAGGCCCTCACATTTTCATTCGTAGATACATTCTTAAACATGAAATTTCTTTAGATAACACACATTCCAAGGCCTACGCACTTTATGCCCTTCCAAATCCTCCAGCTCATATGCCCCTCCTCTTATGACCTTCACCACCATGTAAGATCCTTCCCAGTTACTCTCTAGCTTGTCTCTCTTCTTTAACGCGTTCGCCCGCCTTAGCACTAAATCCCCCACTTGAAAATTCCGCTTCCTGACCTGTTTATTATAAGCTGACTTCATTAATGTCCGGTTTACTTCCATTCTCAGATTAGCCCTTTCTCTTTTCTCTTCCAATTCATCTAAAGCTTCCTCATCAGCTCGTTGTTATAGGTTTCCTCGTAATTCTACACTCGATGTGTTTCCATTCCTATTTCCACTGGGATCAAAGCTTATGTTCCATACACCAGGCTAAAAGGTGTCTCTCCTGTGGCTTCCTTAGGTGAAGTCCGATACAACCAGAGTACAGATTGTAGCTCGTCCACCCATCCTTCTCCGGCTCGTTCTAGTCTAGCTTTCAGGCCTCTAACCAAAGTTTTGTTCGTAACTTCCACCTGCCCATTGGCCTGGGGATGTGCTACAGATGTGAAATGTTGTGTAACCTTCATCCCTACCAACCAACTCCTAATTATTTTGCCCTGAAACTGCATTCCGTTGTCCGAAACTAGATCTCTCGGCCAGCCATACTGACTCACTATAAAGTTCCAAATGAAATCCATTATGTTGTCTTCCGTGATTTAACCAAGGGTTTCGCCTCTACCCATTTACTGAAATAGTCCACTGCTACAACTAGAAACTTTCTCTGCCTTGAAGTCATGGGAAAAGGCCCTACTATGTCGATGCCCCATTTCGTGAAAGGACACGGGGAGCTCATCACTCCCAGCAACTCAGCCGGTTTATGGATAAGGGGTCCATGCTTCTGACATTTCTCACAAGTTTTTGCTACCTTCTGCGCATCTTCTTTTAAATCCTGGCCAGAATTATCCCGCCCTTCTAGCCTTTTGTGCCAACAACCTGCTCCCACCATGAGACCCACAGGCTCCTTCATGCAGCTCATGGAGAACATAAGCTCATTCCTCATTGCTCAGACATCTCAGGAACGGCTGTGAGAAAGCTCTTTTATACAACACCCCTCCAGTTAAACAGTATCCCAACGCTCTTGCTTGGATTCTAGATGCCTTTCTTTTCTCTTCAGGCATGATAGACTTTGTTAAATAATTGCGTATGTTGTTTCTCCAATCGGCCCCTTCATTCAAGACCAAAACATCATGTCCCAAGATGCAAGTGTTATCTGACAACACACGATGTCGTTCTCGCACCGCATGATCCGCGGCCGAAGCGCTATTTTGGATAACTGATCCACCTTAACATTTTCATCCCTACGGATCTGCTCTAATTTAAACAAAGTGAACTGTTTGGCCAATTCTCCCACTATCTTCACAAATCTTCTCATTCTCTCTTCTCTTACCTCGAAATCTCCACTGACCTGATGTGTGACCAACATTGAATCGGAGTAGGCCCTCAAGGACTTGACCCCTAGGTTCACGGCCATGTGCATTCCCCTTACCAGCGCCTCGTATTTAGCTTCATTATTGGAGGCCCTGAACCCAAACCCATCTTTGCTTTACCTCTCAGATCTTCCCCTTTTGGGTTGGTTAGCGCTATGCCAGCACCACACCCGGTTGCCGAAGAAGATCCATCTACATGCAAGAGCCACGCCCCGAGTTCGGCCTCAAGGTGCATCATTTCTTGCAAGAAATCTGCTAGCGCTTGCGCTTTTACTGCTTTTCAGGGATGATATTCCATGTTGAACTCTCCCATCTCAATAGCCCATTTAATCATTCTACCCGACATTTCAGGCTTGTCCATTATTCGCCCTATCTGCAGTTTTTGAGAACCACTACTTTGTGCGAAAGGAAATACGACCTAAGCTTTCTCGCAACTACTACCAATGCCATCCCTCCTTTCTCGACCTTGGAGTATTTCAATTCTGCCCCTTGTAGTAGCTTGCTGACATAATAAATGGGCATCTGCTTACCCTGCTCTTTCCTTAACAACATCGAACTCACCGCATTGTCCCCTACCGAAAGGTAAAGGTAAATGTCACTCCTTGGGATTGGTTTGGTTAGTATGGGCAATTTAGACAAGAATACTTTCAACTCACTGAAAGCTCTTTCACATTCCCCCTACCGCTCGAACTTGTTCACCTCCCTCAATACCTTGAAGAATGGGAAACTTTTCTCTGTCGAATTGAAGATAAATCTACTCAGCGCTGCTATTCGACCCGTGAGCTACTGTACTTTATTGATACTAGTGGGCGAAGCCATGTCGATCACTGCTTTAACTTTTTCTGGATTCACCTCTATCCCTCACTCGGTCACCATATATCCCAAAAACTTTCCAGATCGAACCCCGAAAGAGCACTTAGCGGGATTCAGCTTCATCCTAAAATTTCTTAAAACTGTGAACGTCTCCGCCAGATCTGCCACATGCATCGTGGCCGACCTACTTTTCACCAGCATGTCGTCCACATAAACCTCCATGTTTCTGCTTGTTTTTGAACATCCGATCCATCGCCCCTGCGGTAAGTAGCTCCGCGTTCTTTAAGCCAAAGGGCATGACCACATAACAATATGTGCGGATGAGGTAATGAAGCTCACCTTCTTCTCGGTCCTCCCGCAAGGCGTATCTGGTGATATCCTTGATATGCATCCATTATGCTTAAGAGCTCATATCCATTGTTGAATCCACCAACCGATCTATCCAGGGGCAAGGGGTAATGGTCTTTTGGGCGGGGCTTTGTTAAGGTCATGAAAATCGATGCACATCCGCGTATTATCTCCCTTAGGTACCAAGACCGCATTTAGATAGCCACTTGGGGAACTAGATCTCACGATAAGGCACATACTAAGCGACTTATCCACCTCTTCTGTATGATCTTATCCTTATCACATCCGAAGGGTCTCTTTTTCTGCTTAACTGGCCTTCTCTCCGGATCTACATTTAAGTGGTGCATTACCTGCTCCGGGTCTACTCCCCCCAAGTCCTCTGCACTCCAGGAAAACACATCGAGATTCTCCTTAAGAAAGATGTGATTGCGCGCCACTCGGATCCCAAGCTGCGTCCTATCCGAGTCACTTTAGTAGGATCCCCTACCACTGTTCTACGCTCATCGACTCTTCCTGTGGCTTCACACTAATCATGTCGGGTTCTTCTTTTTCTTTCCTTTTTGTCATTTTAAGTGGGTTAGTCTCCCTTTTGCTTTTCACTTCCTTCCGCTTAGATTTCTTCTGTTCTCCCTTCCTTACTGCTTCCACATAGCACTTTCTGGCCACCTGCTGGTCCACCAATACTTCCCCCACACCATCTTCCATGACGAATTGTAATTTCATATGGAATGTAGAAACGGCAGCTTGGAACGCATTTGAAGCAGGTCTACCAATAATGACATTATAGGTAGAGAATGAATCGACTACGAGGAAACTAACCATTCGCGTCTTACGACGCGGCTGCTCCCTATGGTGACTGGTAGGATCACCTGTCCGATGGGCTCCATTACTCCTCCCCCGAAGCCGAATAGGGCTGTCTCCATAGGTTTCACCTCCATCTCCACCCCCATCCTTAAGTAGGCCTCATAGAACAACACATTGACTAAGCTACCCGTATCCACCATGATGCGGGCTACTTCAAAATTAGCTATGGTTGTAGTAATGACCAAGGCATCATTATGCAATGGGGATATCCCTCTCTGATCCTCCGCTCCGAATGAAACAACGGGCTCCCGCACTGCTCCTACTTCCATGATGGGTCAGATCTCTCCTCTAGCATGCGCCTTCCGAGCCCTATTGGAATCACCATCAGTTGGTCCTCCAGCTATCATGTTTATCGTTCCCCACAGAGGGTGGTCCTTCTTGTCGGCTCCAGCGTTTCCCCTTCCTCCCCCCTTAGCCGGGGATGGTGATTCCTGTTCGCCCCCGCATTACTAGCTTGCCCCTGATCCATCTTGACCCACCCATCCAACCATCCTTTCTTAACCATCCTTTCAATCTCTTTCTTCAAATGCCGGCATTCTTCCGTGGTATGCCCAAAATTATTATGGAACTCACAGAAGAACTTTGATTTAGGCCGAGAGGGCACCGTAGAATAGTTCGCGGGCCATTTCAGGTCTTTATTTCCAGCTATTGCCATCAAAACTCATGACCTTGAAGCCATGAGAGGGGTATACGACTGAGGTTCACCTAATCGGGGCATTAGTCCTGTCCTTCTCTCCTGCTCCCGAGACCTCTTGGGCGCCACATCACGGTGCACCTCCACCCTTTCCTTCCTCTTGTCCCTGAGCTCTTCCTTCTTGCCTTTTTGGGCTTCCTCCAAATTAACGTACTTCTCCGCCCTGGATAATACGTCACTGAAATCCCTTGCTGGTCTCTTGGCTAGAGACCTAAAGAAATATCCCTCCTTCAGTCCTTGAGTAAGCGCGCTGGTCAAGATCTCCTGGTTCACGGAGGGCACTTCCAATGCCGCTACCGTAAACTTTTTGACATAATCCCTTAGGGGCTCGCCTTCTAATTGTTTTACCCTAAAAAGTGTTAGCGATGTCTTTTGGTGTTTCCTTGAGCTAGCAAACTGATGAAGAAAAGCCGAGCTAAACTCTCCAAAGCGTGTTATAGAATGCGCCGGCAGTTGATTGAACCACTGTTGGGCGGACTGGGATAATGTGGTAAGAAATACCAGACATTTCACCCCATCTGAGTACCTATGCAGCAAGGCCGAATTTTCAGACCTACACATGTGTTCCCAAGGGTCGGTAGTCGCATCATATTCGTAGGTTAAAGAGCGGAAATTGGCTGGCAATTCATTTGCCATCACCGAGGCCCTGAAAGGGATTCCCCTCCTAACCACCTCCTTTCCCGATACTCTCTGCTTCAGCTCACTCACCTCCTTGAGCATTTCCTCCCACTTCTCCGCCATTCTACCTTCTTTCAAGGCCTCTTCCCCCTGCTGGATCATCCCCTCCGGATGATCGAGAGGTTCTGTCAAAGGGCGACCCGGCGTGTGCTCTTATGCCCTCGCCTCCGACACCGCACTGGAAATCAAATTAGCCAACTGTCCTCTCGTGAAATGCAAGGTTTCCCCTGCAAATTTTTCATTCAAATTCACCCTTGGCAACTGGTCTGCAAAAGACCCCGGGGTCACACCAGGAGTATTAAGCAATGACCGTTCCAGCGTGCCCCCCGAGATACCAGGCGTCACTTCCATCCCCTCTGGTGCCACCAGAGTTTCCTTACCCTTCGTTCATGATCCACTCATACTCACGTCTCAAACTCAGAAAGTTCCCACAAACGGCACCACTTGATCTGTCCTGGATGAGTTGGACTATCAAGGCTCCAATTTCCGCTCCTCGCTGCACCTGCAAAGCCTAAACTGGTGGAGTCTCCGGCATCGAAACTCGGATGCTAAAGTCAGGCGATGGAAGAGAGGAATATTGAAGAGTATTTAAAGTGTATAACTATAGGAATGAATATATGATCTGAAGTCAAACCTTCTCTTGGCATAAGAATACCCCTTTTATACCTGAATTTGGGCCCTTTCTCCCTCTAGGGAGCTCCACATGTCGCCCAGTGATTGGCCCTTGATTAGTCTTTTCCCTCAGTGTGCAAAGTTACTTCCCTGACTGGTCTCCCTTCCCTAAGGGTCACTTCTGGTAGGTCTCCCCCTGAGCATACTTACTTCTTGGCAGGCAATCCTTTGACCTACCCCTCCTTTATGCCTTAAAACCCGGTCGCATTAATGACTAAGTCAGGGAATGTCCTTCGCATTAAATGTTCCTCCTCGGTTGAGCTGCCTCCCGCATTTATGTCTTATCATTAGTCATAAATGCCACCATCTACCTATCATTTCACAGTTACTCTCTCCTTTATGTCATTCTTAACCGTACCAACCATTAAATGCAGTTGCAGGTCTACCCCTACACAGGCCTCCCATCCTTGCAGGACCTTCAGGAGTAATCTTGGTCCCCAAAGATGGTAAGTCGAGTTACTTGAGCTTTTATTTTCCTTGGTAAGATCCGGCCAAAGACAGACCTACCCTTAGTAGACATGTCTCTACCTAAGTTGGGTCGGATGATGCCGTATCATGCCCTTTTATGGAAACCAAGTAAAAACATAGTAAATATACGTGCAAATGCATTAAATATATATCAATTTAAGCCCCAAAATGCACGTATATTTTACACACATCAGAAAGCTGAGCCAAAGAAGACCATTGACCAGGAGAAAATTGTCCTCATGGTAAAGAGATTCAACAAGTTCTTTAACAAGAACTATAAAAGAAACATGGATGAGACCTCCAGGAGACATTCAGCACCTTCCAAAGCAAGGAAGGACAGGTCTCCCAAGAGAGTTGAACATGAAAGAGCTCAAAATCAGAGAGCCGAGAGAGTTGATCAGAGAGCTGAAACCTATGTTGGAATTGCAGACAACCAGGACACTTTGATGTTAACTGTTCCTATCCACCAGTCAACAAATACATAAATGAGGAAGAAAGAAGAGTCTTCAGGGAAAGAAGACAAGAAAACGAAGAAAGCTATGTTGGCTGCTTTGAGTATTGAGCGGCCCAAGTGTAAAGAGCAATGAGACTCGGACGGTAAAGGCGACTATTCAAGTGATCGAGGAAGAGGCTTTGCTCTGCCTCATGGCTAAAGAACAAGATCAAGAAGATGAGGTGCATTCTAACTCATCCCATTCTGATTCAAGTGATAGTGACTGTGATACACACACTTCATCACCCAAAAATCTTTATGATTCATTAAGCAAAATGATGAAAGATTTTGAGCACATTAAAACCTCACACATACTTTTGAATGAGGAAAAGCCCGACTTAAAAACCAAAACTCACGGTGACTAAAAGAGTGAGTACTACGAGTCACATAGCGATGAGAACACTAAGTTAAAGACTGAAAATGCCAAGATCATAGCAGAGTTAGATGCTACCGAGAAAAGAGAAAATGATTTTAAAAATGTGATTGCCTCATTTACAAAAGCATCCAAATCATTAGATGAACTTATTATGAGTCAAAAAATGGTGTGGAGATAAGACAGGATATGATTCAATTCCTTTGTGCATGGTCAACCTACCAGAGTGATTTTAAAGAAAGGATCCTCAAGCAATGTGGGAATCCAAAAGTTCAAAACACCATATGTTGCACCAACAACCACACCAAAATACAATTGCAATCATACTGGCCTTGGATATAAAGGTATAGAAAAGAAGCCAGTAGAGTATGCTGAGAGGACAGCTGAGAAGAAATCCAGACAAGTCCATCAGCAGACTCCTAATAGAAAATACTCTGTAAAAGCCAAACAGAGCTACCAAAAGCCCCATAGATTTCATCAAAGAAATACATATGATGGGAATGGTAGAAACTATCCAAACCAAGATGATTGGAATAATCATGTGAAATATCAGGAAAGACCTATGGGATACAAGCCTAAATGGCAAAGTCCTCAACCTCAGCAAAGGTCATTCCCAAGGAAAAAGAGTTATTATCAACACACATATGCACCACAACACTCGAGAAATTCCACAATTTGTCCCAAGAAAGCGATTTTGCTAAAACAAACACACAGGCATATAGACAAAAGAGACAGTTGTATGATCCTAAAACCCCCAAGCAATTTACTAATGTGCATTATGATTATGGTACTCATAGATGGCAACCTCTTAGAGTCAGATCATCTGGCTATAAGTTGGTTGGAACATCTTATAGCACTAACCCCCCAGGACCCAGACAAGTATTGGTACCTAAAAACTGATTTCCTTGATTGCAGGTTCAAGGGACAGCTGAGTACCAAGGAACTTGGTACATGCATAGTGGCTATTCCAGACATATGACAGGGAATAAAATAATGAAGCAATGTTCACTTGTTTTATTTCCCAAATAGAGCCTAAAGATGTGTCTCAAGCATTAGAAGACACATTAGATTCAGGCCATGCAAGAAGATATGAATCAGTTTGACAGAAACAAAGTATGAGAATTAGTTCAAAGGTCAACCCACCAAAATGTTATTGGTACTAAGTGGGTATTTAGAAATAAAATGAATGATGAAGGATCTATTGTCAAAAACAAAGAAAGATTGGTAGCCAAAGGGTATTGTCAAGAAGAAGGCATAGATTTTGATGAATCATTTGCTCTTGTTGCCAGATTGGAAGAAATAAGGATTCTCTTTCTTATGCTGCAGATAAGAACTTCACTGTATATATCAAATGGATGTGAAAAGTGCATTTTTGAAGGAACTGTTAGAAGAAGAAGTCTATGTTGAACAACTTCCAGGTTTTGAGCAGAAAACTATTGGAGATAAAGTCTACAACCTCAAAAGGCATTTTATGGATTGAAACAAGCAGGAGAGCATGGTATGATACATTGTCCCATTTCTAATAGACAATGGATTCACCAAAGGCAAAGTTAATGAGAACACTCTTCAGGATTCAAGATGGATAGAGTATCGCTTCTTCAAATATATGTGGATGATATCATCTTTGGATCCACAAACAAAGAGTTTGTGTGACAAGTTCTCAAACCTCATGCAAGGAAAATTTGAGATGAGCATGATGGGAGAGTGACTTTATTCTTAGGACTTCAAGTCAAGTAATTGAAGGATGGAACCTTCATAAGTCAAACCAAGTATACCAGAGATTTATTGAAGAAATTTGGTATGGAAGAGAAGTCCTCAGTAAAGATTCCCATGAATACATCAGTCAAGATGGATATGGATGCAGATGGCAAAGTTATTGATCAAACTAGATATAGAGCCCTCATTGGATCTATGGTCTATTTAACAGTAAGTAGGCCAGACATCACCTTTGATGTAGGTGTATGTGCCAGATTTCAATCTTCACCAAAAAAGAGTCACATGACTGCAGCTAAGAGAATCCTAAGGTATTTGAAGGGATGCCAAGAAGTTGGCTTATGGTATCCAAAGGAAGGAGGATTCAAGTTGGTAGGTTACTCAGGCTCAGACTATGCTGGATGTAGAACGGACTAGAAGAGTACATCAGGTACATGTCAAATGCTTGGAAACAGATTGGTTTCTTGGTTCAGCAAGAAACAAAATTCAATAGCTACAACCACAGCTGAAGCATAGTACATAGCTGCAGGCAACTGTTGTGCCCAAGTTCGCTAAATGAGACAACAGTTGGGAGACTATGATATAGAAGAAAGAGAGATTCCAATTATGTCGGATAACACTAGTGCTATTGCAATCACTCAGAATCCAGTGTTGCACTCATGAATAAAGCACATTGATGTCAGATATCATTTTATAAGAGATCATGTTAAAAAGAAAGACATCACTTTGGAATACATCTCAACTGATAAGCAGTTAGCTGATATTTTCACAAAGTCCTTATGTGAATCGAGATTTTAAGAGCTTAAGAATGAGATAGGTTTAATTGAGCTGAGTTAGGACACTCAGAAGACTCAGTCAGCAGAGTTAAAAGAAGAGAGAGTGAAAAATGAGCAAGTTTCACGTTTCAGCCAAGTGAAACAACCAAGATGCGAAATCAGATGTATCAAGTTCACTGACAGCTAAGTGATCTAATGAAAAAGAGAGAAGCAGAGTTAAGTCACTTTTGGATGATGGCTGAGTTATTTATGAGCTAAGTGACAAAACGCAGTCGTTTACTGCGAGCATGAATGTTTTTAAGGATGATGTCAGTGTAATTATGGATGTCAGAACAAAAGTTGCACAGTTAAGCATATGATTGGATATAAATGTTGCTGCATTTAATGCGGGGAAATTAATGCAGTTTCAAAGGTTAAATCCTGACCGTCGATTTTGATCAAGTTTTTCAAATTCCAAAAACCGTCCTTTCAAATCTAATATAAGCTAAAAACATTTTTCTCTCTCCTCACAAAAACTCTCTCGTCTTCAACAACAAGGAATTCTCTCTTTGAAAGTTAGAAAACCCTACTTTTCAAAATTGAGATTTTACACTTTTTTAAAAGTTTATCTTCATCAAAAATGGAAGCTACATATGATTTCGTGAAGATATCTGAGAAGATCCACTCCAGATCCATAGTGGACTTCAAGGGAATGTTGAAGCAAGTAATGAAGCCCTGGTGATGAAAATCGCTGAGAAACTCGAGAAGTCTGGTCTGAAGGACTTTCTCACCATGGAGTTCTCTCACGTATCTAGAGGAGGTCGTGATCTTCTATGTCAATGCGGAAGTGCATGATGATGAGATTCGCTCATCTGTTCATAACAAGGCTATCAAGATCACTGTTGCAGACCTTGTTGAACATTGCAAGTTGCCTACTGATGGGCTGAAAGAGATCACCGAGAAAGATGTCAACATTGTTGCGGCTTGGAAAGAGATAGCCAAGCCTGAGTCAGCTGCGAAGGCTATCTATACAACCAATAAGGAGTTGATCAAAGATGACTACCATAAGTTGATGGACATCGTATCCAAATGTATTGATATGAAGTTCGAAATATTTAACCAACTGTCCTGGACTAAGCTGATGGTGATGGCTGCAATCTTAGAGGAAAAGAAGGTCAATTGGGCTAAGTTTGTTTTCAGCCGAATCTGCCGAAATGTGATCAACATGACCATCAAGGAGGATGGAACCTTTGGATGCTCGTTAGGGTATGGCCTAGTGATTAGCCATTTGATGGAAGTGAAAGGAATTGCCATGTGCCATAGAAAGCCATTCCATGTGAGCAAAAAGATGTTCAAGGAAAACCTTTCTGGAGCTCAGAGGAAGGCGCATGCAAGGAAAGCTGACACGAGTGAGGTTAATCGGTGACCCTCTATCAAGACACTTGCAACCGCTCCAGCTCTCTCCCCCAAGCCTATTCCAAAGAAAAGAGCTGTGGAAACTAAACAAGCACCTACCCCTGCAGCCAAGTCCAAAAAGGCTCATGGCCCAGAAGCCGAGCCACAAGCACCTGCCCCAGCAGCCGAGTCAGACGTACTTGCCCTAGCAGCCGAGACCGAGAAGGATACATATACACCTTCTCCAATTGTGAAGAAAAAAGCACTGATTGTGCCCATAAGCCGATTGTTGCGAAGAAGATAAAGATGGTGGAGCGGAAGCCACCGAAGAAGTAGGTTTGAAGAGGATGTTGTTCCTCTTGTCAAGACCAAGAGAAGAAGACTTTATAAGAAGTCAGAACTTGGAAATCTTTGAGTCGCCACTCAAAGAAGAGAAGCCTGAAGAGACTGTTGACATTCAAGAAGAGCAGTCAAAAGAGAAGGATGATGGATATGTAGCCACCAAGGATGCCGAAGGCTGGCGATGTTGATCGTGATTTAGAAAAGATCAATCGCCAAGAGAACTGACTATGGAAAAACAAGGAGCTGATCTGACCAAGTTGCCCGAAGAAAGAGCTATCCACTCCCCTCAGACTGATACAAATGAACCTGAGAAAGAGAATGCTCCACTGGCCACGATTCAGGAAGAAGGAGATGATGACGACATTATTATGCTATCTCATGTTTATCCTGACATTCAGCAGAGACTAAGGGACTAGAAAAAGTGGAAGCTAGACTACTCTCGATAGCAATTTGAGCACCCAGGGTATATTGAAGAAGAGAATGAGCTCTTGAGCTTCTTGGGGAACATCTCAGTCCACTTTGCTCTCAATGAAGATTTTTGTATGGAAGCCCTCCGTTCCATCAAGGAAGATGAGAAGGAAAAGGCCTTGGAGAAGGCCAAAGCCACTGAAAAGTAAAAAATGTGCATGTTCACCTGCGCGGTCATGAGCATCACATAGACTCGATAAGCGATGGCGTGGAGGAGATTGATCTCTTCTTTGTACCAAGCCCGAGAAGTCTGAATTCAAACAAGCCACCCAGGAATCAAAAGCCATGAACGACCTACACTTGCAATAGGGTCCAGGAGAGTCTTCTCAAATCTCTCCTCGATCTAACCCTTTGGATGTGGAGCAGAAGATAGCCGCTGACATTGCTGCCACCACATCCCCCATACATTTAGAGAATGGCTCTCAGGGGAATGGCGATGAAGCTAGGGAATGAGGTGTAGCGGGCACCCTAGCCAAGCCAACTCCTTAAGGTGTTGAGACACCTGCCCCCATGGCAGTTCACTCAGAGGGAAAAACAACCGAGTCTTAGGAGCAGAGAAACCCCACAACATCTAACTTAGCTAGTGTGCCAGCTGAGGGGGAAGCTCTCTCCACCACAGCTAGATCGAAGGACGTTGTGGGAGACCAAACTATGGAGAGGAGGAAAATGTGAGAAATCAATGGTGCAGTAGACTGAAGTTGAAGAATCTCAGATGGTTGAGATTGTCCCAGCTGAAACTTCTTCTGCACCGAAGGCCGATGACGTTGTTGATGTAGCTAAGGCAAAGGATGGAATGGAGACCATGGGAGTTGAGACTCCTGGTCCTAAAAGTGCAATCCTAGGAGTTGAGACTCCAATGGATGCTACTGAAGACCATAAAGCAGATGAGTTTGTTGTGGGGAGAACTGTCCAAGACCCTACTGCAGTTGAGACTGAACATATGTATGTTGAAGGCCCTACAACGGTTGAGACTGCTGAGGGTATTGAAGGCCTAAAGGAGGTTGAGACTTCCTGAGGTAAAGAAGCTGAGAAAGAGCAAATTCCTCATGTACAGACGGCTGATGAAGAAGACAAAATCAGCGCTCTCAGTGATTCCTAGGAAAACATTGACACAGAATTTCTGGAATCCGACAATGAAGCCGGGTCCACACACATTGATGAATCTGCAATGGATAAGGCTGAGGATGCTCAAGACTCTCGGAGTACTGTCAGTAATAAAATAGGTCCGATGAGGTTCGTAATCAATGATGAGCCAACCCCAATGGCTACATTACACTCCGATGATGCTGATAAAACAGTGAGGACTAGTCTACTTAAAAGAAAAAGCAAATTGATATCGATGAAGTATTAACACACAGTGGTCGATCGGTGAGTGGACCAAAACAATGCTCAAGTGGAAATCGATCGGTGAGCAAGCCACCATAGCTGCTCAGCGGGAGAGACTCAATCGGCTCAACAAAGAAGGCTAACACAATTTGCTCTCAATGCCAACTAAATTTGGTTCAAATTTGAGGCAAATAGAGTGAGGAACTACGGAAGGGGAAGGGAAAGGCTCCACAAGTTGGACCTATAGGAATCCCTAGACAACATGTTTGAATAAATATTCCACATTGATGTCGAGTTGCCACCTCTGGATGTCGAGTCTGTTAGAGAACAAGCCAAATACACTGTGGAAGTAGAGTCTGTTGTTCCAGCTGATTCCACAATAGTGCCTATAGGTTTCGACTTCGATGTTGTTTGGCCTGAGGAAGAGTCTGCTTCTACAGCCGACTTTCGGAAGGCATTTAAAGCCATTTGCGAAGAAATTGAGAAAATAGAAGATGGCTTAGCATCATTAGATCTAAGGATGGACAACTGTGATGCAAATATCAGCGGGACATTCGAGGTGTTGTTCTACGAATTAGAGAATGGGCTACACAAACAACTGCTATGAGATTAGAGCAAGTCCGTTACTTCAAGTCACTCTTTGCAGAGTTCCTAGTCTGGAGTGTGGATAATGTACAGTATCAGCAGAGGCAGAAGGAGTATATGGTGAGAATTGAATAATCCCACAAGTCGGGTATGGAGTTACTTAAGCTGCAACACAAGAGCAAGATTGCAAGACTGGAGCCCAACATGAACCAGCAGTGCAGTGTTCTCCAGACAAAAATGAAATTAATGGCAGCTGAGTCAAAGGCTACGCGTTCAGAATTCAGAACAGCCTACTCTAAAGCAGAAGACAAGCAAAACTCTACAAACAGTCGACTTGACTTCATTCTCAGTAGATTGTTCCCTGGCCTAACCCTATCTTTTGGTGATGATGCCAAAAAGGGAAAAGATGAGGCCTTGAAGGAACTGAAGGAAGGGAAAGGGAGTCATAAGGTGGAAAAGAAGAAAGTACCAGCTAAGGGGGAAGGAAGCTCGAAAAACCCCCTTTGAAGCTTATGCTTGCCGGACTCTAAGGGAGAGAAATATGACTTTACTTTTCAGCAAGCTACCAAAAGAGCTGTCAGTGGAACAAAAAGCTGAGATGGCAGTTAAAGAATCAAGGAAAGCCATTGAAGTTAAGTTCAAAAAGGTGGCTGAGAAGCATTCTGCGCGGATTCAGAACATAAGGAAGCAATATGATGGTCCTCCAAAGGAAAGGATTTCCTGCGATCAAGCCCCAAGAGACATTACTATGCGATGTTGTGTCTGAGGCCAGATCACTAGAGGAGTTTCAAACTCTAGAGGCAAAAAGCTACTTCAGAGATATAACTCTACCGCAAGCCTGGGACATGTATTGGGAGAAAGGTCTTGATGTTTGTACTTAGCTGATGTGCAGTAGAGTTCCAGCAGTCACTCCGCTGGAAAAGCCAAAGCTCCAGTACATTACACTCCCAGAGGAGGAGCTGAGTCGGGAAAAGGAAGGCGAAGATCAGGTGGTAGTGGAAGAGGCAGAGGCTCTCGACCGCAGCCAAATCCACAAGACATCAAGTATATTGATCCACAGAAGAAAGAGATCACTTACTGGGATGGATATGATCATCTTGCAAATTTGGAAGTCTAGCGCAAGAATGAAGAAGCTGGGAGGAGA
Organism: Rehmannia glutinosa; assembly: GCA_016081115.2. Taxonomy (NCBI): domain Eukaryota; kingdom Viridiplantae; phylum Streptophyta; class Magnoliopsida; order Lamiales; family Orobanchaceae; genus Rehmannia; species Rehmannia glutinosa. The sequence goes on from CM071935.1 coordinate 2,647,432, forward strand.
CAAGAAGCCGAGAATGAAAGGGCCATGCGAGAATGGAAGGAAAGGCAGTGTAGGGATGACCCTACTGCAAGGCATGCCTATGAGAAGAAGAAGAGAGATGAAGAAGAAGAGAAAAGGAAAAGAGCAGATGAGGACAGAATGAGAGCTGAAGATGAAGAGAGAAAAAAAAGGCAGCCAAGGCATTGAAGACAGCTGCAACCCCTTTATGTATTTTACTTTACTGTAAATACACAATTGTAAGTATTTTGTAAGTTAGATGTTAGCTCTGATACCTTCATTGTAATTTTTCTCTAATACATGTTGTATTTCAATGTATGTATAGAGTATATTATTGTAAAGGACAAGAATGCTATGATCAATAAAATTGACATATTCAAAGCATACATTCTTTGTTACTGCACTACTTGTGTTTGCTGTTTTTTTTATTTAAATTTTGACATCATCAAAAAGGGGAAAATTGTTAGAAAATTTATTTATTATATTTTGATGATACCATGTAAAACTTAGACTAAGAAGTTGGCACCCCATTTTTCTTGTATTTCTATGTTAGTAATAGATAGGACTGAAAGAGCTGAGTGAAGTCAGCTATGTCAAAGAATGCAAGAAGTCAACTGTAGACAAAAAGTGAAGACTTTGTTGTGTGTCAGCTGAGTATGGCCAAGATGGAAGACAAAGACTCGACTGAAGGAGATACAGGTGAGGAACATTTGTGTGAAGGATGTGAAAGTGTCAGTCAAGTCAGTGAGAAGCCAAGTCTAACATTTGAATTGACAGTTGAGTCATTCCCATATGATTGAAGCAGACTCAAGTCAAAGGGCTAAAGGCAGCAGTCAAGTCAAGACAACTGACATTGATCCATTGGGAAGAAGTAAATGATAATACTTGATATGGTAATAAGTCCAAGATGCCAGGTCTTAAAGTGTTTGGCCCAGAAATATGCAAAAGGAATAGACCAATGGGAAACACTGGAGCATGTGTCAAACCTGTAAAGGCTGCGAGACTAATTTAATACGAGGAAGGTCAACATCACATCTCTCGGACCAAGAAAATACTAGCAACGAACAAGAAGTGTCATTTGAAAATAACATCTCTCTTCAACGAGCAAATTTTCAAATGAACACTATAAAAGGCTGAGGAAGCATTTGAGAAAAGGTTACCTGGAAAATCGATCTTACAAGCAATATTCAAGCAAGCATAACCTGCAATATTCTCAAATCTTATCAAGACATTCCTCAAGCCTAAAACTCGAAGGAACTCAATCCAACACACGTTGTGAAGGAAAGATCACTGCAACCAATTGAAGAGTAAAAGTTTAAAGAACAAAAAGGGGTCTACTCTCCAAGTTGAAGGAGTTGTAGTGAGGTTCAAGGTCAAACTAGAAGTTTCAAATTTGTTGGAAGGCTATGTGATCAATTCCAAAGGCTTGAAGAGAGCTAAAGTAGCAAGGCAGTTGTCTTGTGAAGAAGCTGAGTCACACGAGAAGCCAGCTGTGTGATCAAGGTTGTCTCCAGACTGAGAACTGCTTTGTAACTTGATCTGTTACTTAGTGGATTCTTCCAGGAGTTGGAGAAGAGTGGATTAGAGGAATTACCCCATCCTCGAACCACTATAAATTTACTTGTGTCATTTACTTTTAGTAATTTACTTTCTTGCTTTTATTTTTATATGTGCTGATAAGTTATATAGTTATCCCACTGATAATAACAAGTACTAAAAACAAGTGTTAAAAACGTGCTTAAAATTAACAAAGGGTGTTAAGTCGTCTGCTGTATAAAATCAAATCAACTGAAAAGTTAAGTGTTAGCTGACGCATCTGAGTTATACTATCAACAGCTCAGTCGAGTATGTTGAGTAGGTAACTTTGTTGAAGAAAGCCAACCTAGCTGTCCCCCAAGGACCCAGCTGATTTAAGTCAACTCTGTTGAATATTTTAAAAGGACTAAAAAGTAAAAATTTGGTAAGGTTTATTCAACCCCCCTTCTAAACCTTACACCATACCCCTTGGGACCTACATGGATACTTCAAGATATTTGGATGTAAGTGCTTCATCCACAACAATGGCAAAGACAATTTGAAAGCTTTTGATGCTAAAGCTGATGAAGGTATCTTTTTGGGATACTCAGCTGAGAGTAAGCCTATAGAGTTCTAAACAAGAGGACTATGGTCACAGAAGAGTCTATCCATGTGGTTTTTGATGAGCCAAATGTAAATGGAGAAGACATAGATGAGTTAGATTAGAAGCAAAATCAGCCAACTATGCAGAACAGTCCCTATGTTGACGCAGATTGAGAGCACTCAGCCCTGAAGAAGATGAGATAGCTGAATCTCCAAGACAGCTGGAAGGTCTGCAGCTGAATGAAGATGATGAATCGGTTCCAGACAACTTAGCTGCAAGACGGCTGGGTCCAGCAGACTTATACCAACCAGATGTCAGATGGCTGAGAGACCATCCACCTGAATTAATCATTGGAGATGTTAGAGATGGCATAAAAACCAGTGAAGATTCCAATGAACACTTCAATTAAGATGGATATGGATGCAGATGGAAAAGTTGTTGATCAAACTAGATATAGAGCCCTCATTGGATCATTGCTCTATTTAACAGCAAGAAGACCAGACATCACCTTTGATGTAGGTGTATATGCTAGATTTCAATTAGCACCAAAATAGAGTCACATGACTACAGCTAAGAGAATCCTAAGGTATTTGAAGGGATGCCAAGAAGTTGGCTTATGGTATCCAAAGGATGGAGGATTCAAGCTAGTAGGCTACTCAGACTCAGATTATGATGGATGTAGAGTGGACAGGAAGAGTACTTCAGGTACTTGTCAAATGCTTGGAATAGATTGGTTTCTTGGTTCAGTAAGAAACAAAATTCAATAGCTACATCCATAGTTGAAGCGATACATAGGCTGGCGGCAATTTGTTGTAGCCCAAGTTCTATGGATGAGACAACAAGCGAGAGACTATGATATTGAAGAAAAGAAATTACAATTATGTGTTATAATACTAGTGTTATTGCAATTACTCGAGAATCGATGTGCACTCAAGAACAAAACACATTGATGTCGGATATCAATTTGTAAGAGATCATATTGAAAAGGAAGTCATCAACTTGGAATACATCTCAACTGATAAGCAGTTAGTTGATATATTGACTAAACCTCTATGTGAATCAAGATTTGAAGAGCTAAAGAATGAGCTAGGATTAATTAAGCTGAGTTAGGATATCGGGAGACTCAATCAACAGAGACCAAGAAGAGAGAAATCAAAATCAGCAAGTTTCATTTTCCAGCCAAGTGCAACAGCCAAGATGAGAAATCAGTTGTATCGAGTTAGCTGACGGATAAATGATCATATGTGAAGAGAGAAGCAGAGTTAAGTCGCTTTTGGATGATATTTGAGTTATTTATTAGCTAAGTGACAAAACGTAGTCATTTTCTATGAGCGGGAATGTTTTTGGGGATTACGTCAGCGTAATAATGATGTCAGAACAAAAGCTGCACGCGTTTAGCCTATGATTGGATATAAATACTGTTGCATTTAATGCGGTTTTAAAGGTTAAATCTTGACAGTTGATTTTGATCAAGCTTTTCAAATTCTAAAATTTGTCCTCTCACGTCCCTTAAAAACCAAAAATCTATTTTCTTTCTCCTCACAAACACTCTCGTCTTCAGCAAGCAAAGAAAATTTTATCTCTGCAAAGTTCTAAAACCCTAGTTCTCAAAGCAAGATTTTTCGTTTAATCTATCGGTTATTTTCTAAGAAAATGGATTCCTCATGCGACTTTGTTAAGATGTCCGAGAAGATCAATTCTGTATCAACAGTAGACTATGAGGGAATGCTGAGACAGGAAATTAATAAGGCCCTGTTTAAGAAGATAGCTGAGAAAATAGAGAAGTTCGGTCTGAAGGACATTCTTACGATGGAGTACTCTAATACCTACTCCGAGGAAGTTGCCATGTTTTATGTGAACGTGGAAGTTCATGATGGGGGGATTCGCTCTTCTGTCCACAGCAAGGACATCAAAATCACTACTGCGGACCTAGCTGAGTACTACAAACTGCCTTCAGAGGCATTGAAGGAAATTACTAAGAAAGATGTAAACTTAGTTGCTGCTTGGAAAGAGATTGCCAAGCCTGAGTCAGCTGCGAAGGCTGTTTACACAACCATGAAGGCCATGATCAAAGAAGATTACCACAAGTTGATGGACATCATGTCCAAATGCGTTGATATGAAGTTCGACAGCTTTAATCAGTTGTCTCGAACCAAGCTGACCGTGGTGGTTGCGATATTGGAGGAGAAGAAAGTTAACTAGGTTGAGTTTGTTTTCAGCCGTAGTTGCCAGAACGTACTCAACAAGACCATTACTGATGGTGGTCTATTCGGAGTCTCGTTGGGATATGTCCTGGTGATCGGCCATCTTATGGAGGTGAAGGGATTGCCTTGAGGCATGGAAAGCCTTTCCATGTCAACAAGAAGATGTTCAAGGATAGTCTTTTTGGTGCTCAGAGGCAAGCGCATGCACGAAAAGCGGACACCAGCGAAAGTGAATCAGTTGATCTGTTCTAGAAATGCTGCTGCAATCGTTCAACTCCTTCTCCTAAGCCGACTCGAGAAGAAGAGAGTTGTTGCATCTAAACCAAAGACACCTACCCCTATGCCCAAGAAAGCTCCCGCCCCTGCGGCCGGTCTAAGAAAACACGCCCCAAAGAGCCCAAATCCACCCAAGCTCCTGGCCCTACAGTCGAGACAGAAGAAGCACCTGCCCATGCAGCCGAGACCAAGAAGGTTACATCTGCACCTTCTCCGGTCGTAAAGAAAAAATGCTTAGTTGTGCATCGCAAGCCAGTTGCAAAAGAAGATAAATATGGTGGACAGAAGCCACCGCAGAAACTGAAGAGGAAGAAATTCCTCTTCTTAAAACGAAAAGACGAAGACTGCATAAGAAGTCCGAAATAGAGAATGTTGAGTCTGGCACTCAGCCTGCACAAGAGACCCATTACATTCGAGAGAAGATCGTTGATGTAGCTCGACAAACTCAAGACCAATTGTACTGTTCGAGAGAGGCTTTGTGGAGGAACATGGAGCCGAGACAGCTGAGCACACTTAAGAAAGAGTTGTCCAGTCCCCTCAAACAGATGCCAGAGAATCCGAGGAGGAACATACTCCTCTTGCTACCATTCAGGATGAAGGAGATGATGATGATGTGGTGATGTTATCTCCTATCTATCTTGATCTCCAGGAGAGATTGAAGGTATGGAGGAGCTGGAAGTTAAGTTACTTAAGGGATCAATTTCAGAGCCAGAATTTATCGAAGAAGAAGAGGAGCTTATGAGCTTATTGGGTAACATAACCATTCGCTCTGCCCTTGATCCTGATTTCTGCATGACCATTCTTTATCAAAAGAAAGGATGAAGAGAAACAAAGAGCCTTGGAGAAGGCCAAAGCCATTGAAGAATCAAAAAAGCCTCATTCATGTGCCTTTACTGATGCTCCTGAGCATGGCTGACAGCAGCGATAGTGACATAGAAGATATCGACCCTATTGTGGCAGCAGATAAAGCTGAGTTCCAGCAAGCAATAAGAGAATCAAAAGAGATGCATGAGCAGCGAATGTAAGAGGGTCCAGGAGAGTCTTCTCAAATCTCCTCAGTCCCTGATGTTATGGATGTGGTGCGAAACATTGTTGTCAACATTGTTGCTACCACAGTTCCAGTGCACTCTGAAGATGTCACCACGACTATTGGCGATGAAGCTAAGGATAGTGAAGAAGCGGGCACCTTAGCCAAGCCAAATCCTGTAGACACCTGCTGGCTGATCACTCAAAGGGAATCACAGCCGAGTCTCAGGTGCTGAGTAAGCCCACCACTCATAACTCAGTTGGTGCGCCAGCTGAGGGGGAAACTCTCACCACCACAACTAGGTCGGAGGATATTGTGGGAGGCCAACCAATGAAGATTGGAGGCGAAGGAGAGAATCAAACTATTCAGCAGAGTGAAGATAACAATGGTCAGATGGTTTAGACTGTCTCAGCTGAGACTTCATCTGCACTACAGGCCGATGACGATGTTGAAGCAGCTAAGGCATAGGATGGAAGCAAGGCCATGGGAGTTGAGACTTCTGTCCCTGAAAGTGCAATCCTAGGAGTTGAGACTGCACACATGGATGATCAAGGCCCACTAGCTGTTGAGACTGCTGAGGGTGTAGAAGGCCTAGAGGAGGTTGAGACTTCCCTGGGTAAAAGAACTGAAAATGAACCAACTCCTCATGTGGAGGTCGTTGAAGAAGAAGAAGAAATCAGCGTCCTTCATGATTCACTGGAAAATGTTGATACCGAATTCCTGGAATCAGAAGATGAAGCTGAGTCCACTCATGTTGATACATCTAATAATGACACAACTGATGAGGATGCTCAGGCCACTCGGAGCCAAGCCAGTGACAAAGTTGCTTCGATGAGATTCGCATTGGTTTATGGGCCATCCCCAATGGCACCATCACACTCCGATGAAGCTAATAAGTCAGTCGAGGAACAAACTACTCAAAAGAAAGCCACAACTGATACCGAGGAAGCTGCTAAGATAGTTGAGGATCAGTCAGCTCAGCTGGCTAACACAGCTGCCCAAGATGTCGATGAAGCTGAAATAGCTAAGGCTTATAGAGCTGAAGAAATATTGAAAGAAAAGGGAAAAGCTCCACAAACTTAAGATGTGGAAATACCTATCTTCCCTGAAGATCTTTTCACGAAATATTTTCCGTTCAAGCCCAAATTCTTTTGGCCGAATCGGTGTGGAACAGGCGGATACAATGTCCAAGTACCCCAAGAAGAACTCCGAGCTCCGGTGAAAGCGCATTGTGCCTATTGGGTTCCATTTTTATGCAAAGTATGACGAGAAGATCGATCTGCCGAGACGGTGACTTCGAGAAAGCCTTTAATGCCATATGTGCTAAGATCGAGAAGATGGAGCATGGCTTTGCACCATTGGACCGAGGCTTGATAATGAGAGATGCCACAATCAGGAGACATCGGAGGACAGTTCTGCGAATTAGAGAATGGGTTGGACAAGTGAAGGCTTTAAGGCGAGAGAAGGTCACCTATTTCAAGTCCCTATTTGCTAAGATGGTGATTTTGAGCTCGACAACCTCAAGTTCGGCGGAGGCAATGAGACCACATTTTCGGGATGGAGAGTCACACAGTCCGATATGGAGTTGCTTAGCGCAACATAAGAATGAAATTGCAAGAATGGAGGCCAATGTCGAACAACAGATTAAGGTCCTCCAGATAGAAATGAAGCTAATAGCAGCTAAGTCAAAAGCTCTACAAATCAATTCGCACGAGTTAATCCAAGACTCATGACAAACATGACTCCACGAATCAGCTAGATTTTATCACGAGTGGTATGTTCCTTGGCTTAGCCCTCTTGTTTGGTAATGATGCCAAAAGGGGGAAGATGAAGCCATGAGGGAGCTAAAGGAAGGGCAAGGGAGTGATAAGGAGGAAGTAAAGGAAAGCAAGAAAGGGGAAGGAAGCTCTGTGAAGAAACCCCATTGAAAATCATGTTTGCAAAAACCTCACAACAAGGAGATGACCTCGACCTCAATTTTCAAAACTATCAAAAGAGCTGATAGTGGAAGAGAAAGCTGAAATGGCAGTCAAGAAATCGAGAAAAGCCATGGAAGCTGAGTTTGAGAAGGTAGCTAAGAAGCACTCTGAGCGCATAAAGGATATCAAAGAAAGGTTCAATGGTCCCCCAACTAGACTATTGAAGAATTCCCTAGCAATAAAACCCCCAAGAGAAATCACGATACCTTATGTTGGATCTAAACCCAAATCTCTAGAGGAGTTTCAAACTCTAGAAACTGAAGGTTATTTCAAGAATTTGACTCTACCGCAGGCGTGGGACTTGTACTGGGAGAAGGGTCTTGATTTATGCAAATCAGCTGAGAAGCAGTAGAATTCCAGCAGTCACTCAGCTGGAAAGGCACCAGTACACTACACTCCCAGAGGAGGAGCTGAGTCAGTAAGAGGGAGGGAAAGGTTTGGAAGTGGTGGAAGAGGCAGAGGCACTCCACCACAGCCAAGACCAGAAGACATAAGGTTTATTGATTCACACAAAAAGGGGATCAATTACTAGGATGGGTACGGCCATCTTGCCAATCTTAGAGTAAAGCGCAAGAATGAGGAGGCAAGAGGCTGAGAACGAAAGAGTTATGCGAGAATGGGAAGAAAGGCAGCGTAGGGAAGACCCTGCTGCTAAGTGCGCCTATGAGAAGAAGAAGAAAGATGAAGAAGAAAGGAAAGAAGAAGAGCCGAGGATGATAGAGGGAGAGAAGCGAGAAGATGAAGAGAAGAAGAAGCGGTGAGGCGTTGAAGACGGTTGTAACCCCTTCAATGTATTTTACTTAACTGTAAATACAAGTTTTTGTAAGTTTTCTTGTAATTTTATCCTTATATCTTTGCTCTGATACATGATGTAATTCTTTAAAAGAAACTCTGATATAGTGTACAGATTATACTATGTAAACAGCTTTGTAAAGGACAAGAATAATATGATCAATAAAATTGACATATTCAGCTCATACATTCTTTGTTTCTATAATGCTTACTTAGCTGTAATTTTTATTAAGTTTTGGCATCATCAAAAAGGGGAAATTGTTAGGAATATTATTATTAGATTTTGATGATACCATGTAAAACTTAGAATAGAAAGTTGGCACTCCATTTTCCTTGTATTTCTATTTATAATAGATAGGACTGCATGAGCTGAGAGGAGTCAGCTATGTTGAAGAATACAAGAGTCAACTGAAGACTGAAGTGAAGACCCAACAGTGTGTCAGCTGAGCACAGTAAAGATGGAAGGCACAGACTCGACTGAAGGAGATCCAGCTGAGGGACAACTGAGTAAAGGGTAAAGAAGTGACAGTCAAGTCTACCAGTTGAACTGACAGTTGAGTCATTCCTAAAAAGGTTGGAGGTGACTCAAGTCAAAGGGGTAAAGGTAGCCTGATATTAATCCGTTGCACATAAGTCAAGGATATTACTTAAATTAGTAATACGTCCATGCTGCCATGTCTTAAAGTGCTCATCCCAGAAGCGTGCAAAAGGAATAAACCAATGGGAAGCTACAAACCAAGAAAAGACATCCAATGAACAAGAAGTGTTATTGAAAATAGCCTCTCTCTTCAATGGTGAAATTTTCTAATGAGCACTATCAAAGGCTGAGGAAGCAAATGAGAAAAGGTTACCATTCTAACAAGCATTTTCAAGCAAGCAAACCTGCAAAAATATTCTCAAGCTTAAGATATTCCTCAAGCCCAAATTCGAAGGAACTTGATCCAACACACTTAGTAAAGGAAATAATACTTCATCAAATTGAAGAAGAAACAGTTTAAAGAACTTAAGGGGTCTACTCTCCAAGGTTGAAGGAGTTGTAGTAAGGTTCAACGTCGAACCAGAATATTTGAGCTCGTTGGAAGACTGTGTGATCTATTCCAAGGGTTCGAAGGAGTCAAGTAGCAAAGCGATTGTCTTGTGAAGAAGGTTCGAGTCCCAGGTGAGTAAACCAATTTGTGTGATCAAGGCTATCTTGGACTAAGAACTACTTTGTAACCAGATCTATTACTTAGTGGATTCCTCCAGAAGTTGGAGAAGAGTGGATTAGAGGAATTACCCCATCCTCGAACCACTACAAAATTTGCTTGTGTCATTTACTTACAGCATTTTATTTTCCTGCTTATCTTATATATGTTGTTTAAGTTCATCTTGCCAACCCTGCTGATAATAACATTGCTAAGAACAAGTGTTAAAAACAAGTTTAAAAACATCAAGTGTGTTAAGTCTTCCACTGAACAAAAACCAAATCAACTAAAAAGTTAAGTGTTAGGCGACCCGGTGAGTTATACTATCAACAGCTCAGTCGACTCTGTTGAGTGGGTAACTTTGCTGAAGTAAGCCAACCTAGCTATCCCCCAAGGACTTAGTTGATTTGAGTCAACTCTGTTAAAATATTTTAAAAGGACTAAACTCGAAAATTTGGTAAGGTGTATTTAACCCCCCCTTCTAAACCTTACAACACACCCCTTGTGACCTACATCTTCCACTCGCACTCGTTGCATCATGGCAAATAGGGAGCACCTCTTTATATGTAGAATGATTATGACTCTCTTGACGACATCTAGAGCATAATACGGGCCGCTGTGAGCTACTAGATCGACCACTAGATGGAATCCATCGAGTCCTCGGTCGGCTTGCTTGTCGAGGATTTAGAGGTGCCTTGACAACCAAAAGTCGTATCATATTCGGAACATTCCAGCCTTTAGGATGTGCAATAGGCATGACGATTGGAGAGTAAAGTTTCCGAAATGTATCTGTTTAGTTGTGCACATAAATGTAGACTGATTGATTTGCCTTACTGAAATAAATTGCCAGAAATGTATATAAGGATATCGTAGACGTGAAATATTTAGCAATATAGTAAAAAAGTTTAAATAGAACTGATTGCTTTAATCGTATGTGGACACGACAATAGATCAAGCTGAAAAATTCGACAAGTACACGTTCTCTTGGCCAAGTCAACAACAAAAGAACGCACCCCATCCTTCACAGAATAAATTAGGCTACTAATAGGTGACATGTGCATCTTATCAGCCAGTGCACCTGCTTCCGTCAATATCTTGACTGTATCTGTGGTGACTTCATTGTTCATGTTTTGGGCTACAATTTGTCGCTCGTGGAACCAATCCTGAATGAGGTTTCGAATAGATCGAGCAACAAACAAATGGGCAATTTTCTTGACTAGACAAGTCTAGCATTAAGAACCTCTATTGCATTCAATGTCATGAACCCATAGCGTCTAACTGGACAACATACACGTGCCCACCTTTTCGTTCCAGCCCTAACCAACTCCTTGTAGGCCTTTTTGTTTGCATTTTAAATTAGGGCCATAATATTCTTGAATCTTTCAGGAGAATAAGTATACGCAAGCTTTTAGAATAAGCTCACCACTTGACCTCGATAATTTCTAATATTTGCCTCAAGTGATATGTGCATATACCATGCACAGCGTCAGGGTATACACTGCCAACTGTATTCTTAATACTTTTGTGATGATCGGATACAATGATCATATTTTCAGGACATCCGTACGTGTTATGTAATTACTTCATAAACCATTCCCATGATTCGTTCTTCTCCTTATCAGCCACACCAAATGCTAATGGAAACACTTATTTATTGCCATTTTTCGGAACCGCAACAAACAACACACCTTTAAACTTGCCCTTTAGGTGTGTGCCATCAACAACAATAACAGGTCTACAACACTCGTTGAATCCTTTAATTGACGCATGTTATAAACATACTTGAATCTATCATCGTCATCAGTCTCGTATAGCGCAATTGTACCAGGGTTCTATTTTTTCAACATGTACAAAAATGCAAGTAAAATCCCCCAAGACTGTAAGTGGTCACCATGTATGTAGTTGTAAGCACGATATTGTGATTTTAGTGCTTTGTTGTACAAAATGTCTATCATATGTTCAGCAGACAAATCATCAATAATATCCCTAGGTTTAAGGGATCATCCCTACTTTAGTAGTCTTGACGCAAACATGGCTCCAATAATCTTCAAAGGCAATTGTCGAGGAGCATGTCTACTTAGGTTGGCTTCACATATATGAGGTTGCTCCAACTTAGTTACCTTCCAACTTCCTCCTTGGATAGCATTTGCACGAAGTAAGAAGGTGCATCCTTTATGTTTGCAAACAGCCTCATAACGTGAAGTCGAAGACCGTGTTGTTCAATACTCCACACGATGGTATAGATAATAGAAGCCCAACTTTGTTACAATTTCTTCCTTGCATTCAAGCACTGCATCTTTAAATAAGTCACGCTCGATTTTAGGTGGTTCTTGTGGAATGGAATCAGGGTCGGGATACTGATAAGACGTTCCAGGAGCCATCCAAGCATATTTCGACCTAACCATTGGGAGCTTCATATGTTTAGTGCTCTCATTATCTACTTTAGTGGCATCAACATGAGGTACTTTATGGATTGAAAATCGTCTATTCTGAAGAACATGCTCATCATTGTCTCCTATTATGATATCATTGTTCACATCATTCCCTTCACGGTCATTTGAAATAAAATAGTCATCTTTTTCCCATCCAAAGTGATCATAAATCAATTGATGGACTAGTTCACCGTCAACGTCATACTCTGGATCGTCATCTTCTTTCTTGGATGTGTCACCATCATTGTTCCTCGATGGAACAAATTGTTCATCTTGTTAGTTATATTGATCACTAACAAAATCCTGGTCATTTTGGTCATCATTATGGCCACCGTCCCCAAACTCATCATATCGCCCAAAATAATCATTAAATCCACCAACACCATCATCATCATCATCATCACCATCCACATGATCACTACTATGATTCTCGGTTGATGCTCCAAGATAGGAGATTTACTTGGATAATTATCGGGCACTACATGTTGCATAGACGTTGGTTTAGGCTCCAAGATCCTAGATTTACTGGGACAATTATTGGGCGCAACATGTTGCATATAGGTTGGCATACACAGTAGTGGACCATGTATATAATTTATGTCATAGTGAGAATTATATGGGTTTACGGGCATGAATTGACTGTCGATACCATAAGAATAAGATTGAGCACCCATGAGGTTCATAAAACCATGTGGATTGTTATTTCCAATGTACGAGGTCCCCACCATCCCATGATCTTTTGGTTGCAAGGTCACACATATTCGGGGATCTTTAAATATTTCAGCTACTCTCGAAGATCTTGTTTACATATAATCAAAGATTTAACCTCAGAACCACCCCAGTTGGCATTAAATAGTGTAATTTGTATTCACACAATCGTCGATCACCAGTTACAATGTTATGAACAATATCCACAAACCCACTATATGATATTGTCCACAACGACGTAAAAACGAGTACTTCTTCACCATTCCTATAGAAACTACCATCCCAAAAACCAATATGGACAATTATGACTTTATCATCCTCCATCCGAAAAACCAACAACAACAGATTATCAATTTAAAGAAAGAAAAAAATTAAAATTTATAGGCTAACATGTAACTCGAAATCGAGTAAGTAACTCGACATCGAGTTAAAAGTAACTAAAAACAATCTAACTCGATGTCAAGTAACATGTGACGCGATGTGGCTCGACATCGAGTCACATGTAACTCGACATCGAGTTAGATTTTGAGTTACAATTGCAGACTGTTCGAGCTAGAGAACAAAATGCTTTCATTGTTTCGAGATTCCGATCGAAAAAAATGGGTCGCCGGAAAATATAAATCTTAGAACCGAAAGAGTGAGAGAGAAAGTGAAAATAGAAAGAGATGAAGGTGACCTAATGTAATATGCTTAAAGGGTATTAATGTCATTTGCTTGGCCAAAATGGCTAAAAAAGATGTGTTTACAAAAGATGGCTATTTTTCATCTTTACATTTTAGAAAGGGCTAATTTGACCCATTTCTACTAATATATAAATATATTTACGCATATTTAATATATTATTACTATTGCATATTTAGTACATTCTTACTACATAGAAAACCTAACTTCAAAAGCTCTCAAACTTGCAAATTTAAATTAAAAATCATCCAACACTACTTTCCTAACTGAATATGGAAAATTCAGTCCATCGTTGGAATTATTGTTTTGTCCTTCTTGTCTTATTCAAAACCCTGAATTTTACTAAATTATCCCCTAATGTCAATCAATTAGTCTCTCACCTCCTAAAATGAAGGATAAAATCTAAGTCATTAAAATTTTTTTTTAACGGCTTAGATCAGTCCCAACAGTCTCACCCCATGATATGGTTGTATTTGATCCAAACCCTATGCATACATATATATATATAATAAATAGGTAAAAACTTGTGTAAGACGGTCGCACGGTGCGACAGGTGATACTTTTAGTTTAAAAATTAATACTTTTGGTGTAAAAAGTGATAATTTGTCTGAATACACTTTTTACACTAAAAGTATTCAGACAAAGTATCACTTTTTACACTAAAAGTATCACATTTTATACTAAAAGTATCACTTTTTACCCTAAAAGTGCAATCTGTTGCATCATTCGACCGTCTTACAAGAGACCTACTCAATATAATATTAGTTGGCGAGGAAATTCGTCCCATATATTTTTTTAAAGTTTGGCCCCGACATTGCAGGTGTTTAAATCCGGGCCTCGTTATTGCGAATAAAAAATTTGTCCCATATTGTGTGTTATGAAAAGTCTTATGCGTTTATATATGAAAATTAATCCTTCATTTTCACAAAATATTTTAAAGTGTGAGTTACGTTGCGGAAGTCGCAAAACCGGTAGGAAGTTGTGTGTTGAAAAAACGAACTTTTTTTTTGGTTTTAGACGTCTTTTCTCAAATTATCAAAGTTGGCACCTTATCTTTAATTTTAAGTTGTCAACGATATACTTTATGTGTAACTAATAATAAATAACCTATGCATTTATTTTGTTGCAATGCCTGTATGCAATTTCATGAGTCCAAAAAGTTTTTTGATACATGAAACAGACTTTAAAACAGCACATGTTATTAAATTGTACTAGTATAATGCACATGGGATGCACGGAGTGTAATATAATGAAGTATTGTATAATTCTAATATTAAGAAATTGATATATTGTAGGAAAGTTAATAAGGAGGGATGGATGGGTATCACAAGACCCAAACACGCCCTGTCATTTAAACGGGAAAAGTGGTGCATGTTTACATATCTTAAGCCGAACTTAATAATGTATGATTTATTAAATAATATTTATTATAATTATTTAATATATTTTTATAAAATATTATGTAAAAAATCCATCAACAAATTAAATTTTAGTAACATGAGAAGAAGAAAAAAATTGATTATATATTTGAAGCAAGTTAATACAACTATTAACAACACTTATTAAGATGTCTAAAACTTTAATAATTATATATTCACATAATAATTTTCGACAACTAAATTAAATTAGATCAATTGAGACAATTTGAAATTTATACCAATAAATAACTATATACATTAATATAATAAATAGAATAGAAGTGTCATTTGTTTTCTCAATAACAATATAGTTATACTCAAATCATGATTCTTTGGGGGAAAAAGCATATTATAACATAACCGATTGAATAATAATTATTAACAAATAAATATATCAAAAATAATATAACAAACAAATACTTCCTCCGTCCCTAATATATAGTTCACTTTCATATTTAATAGTACATTTTCATACTTTTACTATTATAACCCTATTTCATATGCATTTTGTAATTTACACTATTCATTAAATAAGAGCAAATCAAGTAAATATTTTGCATATTCGGAATTTTCAATACTTTTTTTTATCTGTATAAAAGTCAAACTGGACTATATAATTGGGATGGAGGAGTAATATTTTTCTTTATGTAATCAGTATTAAAATAATTTAGATGTTATTTGAATATTTTTTGTTTTGTCCAATGTTTTATGTTTTTATTATAATAACTTTTATATTTATTTTAATACTTTCTTAGTTTTTTTGATGATATTAAGACCTATCAAATGAATTTTAGAATTTTTTTGTTATTCTAGGGCTTTATTTCATAGTTATATTATTTATTTATATTATTTTTGTCACGCCCCAAATGGAACCATGACGTGATCAATAACTTAAATAGGAATTTAAGCCAAATTAGTCTAGTCAAACATCAGAAGCAATCCCAAACAGAGTTAATGTTGCAGCGGAATAAGTTATAGTCCAAAATAATAAAGCAAAACCAAAGTACAACCTGATTACAAATTTAACATTGTGCAAGGGTCATATGCCCTTAAGATTACAAACTTAATTAAAACAGTCCAACAAAACGAGTAGAAATGGAAATCCATGAAAGTCGGAATAGGCACGGATATAGGTCACTCCGTGGTCTGTTCTTTCTCGTCCACATTGTCATCATATGGACCTTCACCATCTGCCGTTTGAAAAGGAGGTTGTGTACTGAAATGTAGCGCC
Organism: Rehmannia glutinosa; assembly: GCA_016081115.2. NCBI lineage: Eukaryota > Viridiplantae > Streptophyta > Magnoliopsida > Lamiales > Orobanchaceae > Rehmannia > Rehmannia glutinosa. The sequence goes on from CM071935.1 coordinate 2,663,480, forward strand.
AACCCAAAGATTCAAGTAGTGGTTGCATACTGAAATGTAGCGTCAACCCAAACAAGCTTACGGTCCGAGTAACTCCAGAATCGTGTGAATCAGACATCGATTCCTTCATTATGCCTTATGACTCCCCAAGCACTTGGCACAAGGCCTATCACCCGTCACTCCATAGGCACGACAATCCAACAAGAAAGGCTTGCAAGACCCAGATTGTCATAATCATGATTATACCTCAAGTACTACGACCCACTTCTCCCATTAGACACTCCGTCCGCCAAAGGTAGGATTAGGACGGTGGGGCCGGAGAATGGAATAAAGAGATGATTTTGCCGGTTCCATCCCCGATTGTGAGCTCGACACACCATGTTGACTCAAGCAAGTAGATATACGCAGATATAACATGTCAACAAGGCAGTCGAGTATAATAAAATTTCAGAAAAAGCGATATAAGTACAAATACAAGAAAGTTTTGCACGCGGCGTTTATCGGCATTGGCGGAGTAATTATTGAATGAAGCTAATTATCGGAGGATAACTAATCTTCGATAAGTTTGGTATATTATGTGAGAGATTTGCCTTGTTGTAAGTTCAAAAGTTATAAGGCGAGGAAGTCGCCCCCAAAAACGCGTAAAAGTCGGTTAAGGGGTCCGTTAAGGTACGAATAATTTTAAGAAACCTAAAATTTATACTTAATTATATAAGTCAGTAAATACCAGGGCTATAATGTGGGAAAATAATTAATTTGAGGTCCTTGGCAAAAGAAAATTTTACAAGTAGCCCAATTTTAGAAAAACTAGTGTTTATCGGGTTTGAAATCGAATAAGTTTTGTCTCGACCTCGGAAAATTGTAAGGTCAGTTCTAAAATTCTCCAAATTGTCCATAGAAACAAGTTTTTAAAAGTTTTTGATCGAGTTTTTTGGTAAATTCCAAATTGAGCCCTATTTTTGTCAAAATTGTCATTTTTGCTCCAAGTTTAAAATATTTGGATCTCACAAACCGGAAGGGATTTTGATGTGAATATAATTTTAAAATATCACTTATATCATTGAGTTATTGGGACATAAATATTTTTGAAAAAGTATTAGTTTAGGTCCTTTAACGTTTTGAAATTCTATTCTAGTCCATTTTTTGAGTTTTTGCCCTTAAGGCTTATTTGGGGTCCAATTGTTATGAAATTTAAACCATGGGTTAAAAATGCTATAAAATTATGGTTAAAATAATTTTTCCAGGTACATGGGCTGTAAGTCCTGGAAATTTCATTTTGGTCCTTGAGTTTACTATTTTACACTTTAGTCCTCAATTTTTTTCAAAAATTGGTTTCTTTACTCAAAATATTTTGATTTTTGGAATTTATTTAAAATATGAGTTTTTCAGTCCTTAAAAGTTGAAATGTTTGAAATTTTAAAAGTGGCGTTGGTATAGTTTCGAAAATTATATTTTAGCCCTTAAACTTTCATAAATTCTACAATTAAGTCCTTGGGCTTTCAAAGGTGGATTTTTGTCCTCTGAAAACCTTTAAAAATATATTATTATATCAAAATGTCATTTTTGAACATTAGTACAGTCCTAAATTCAAATATTTACAGAGGGATCCTATAGTTTTTATTTTCTTGCAATTTAGTCCTCCAATTTCGCCAATTTTTCATTTACGGTCCAAAACTGTAAATTTTCCAATTATGAATGAAATCTACAGAATATAAAACAATTAAAACATAAAATTTTAAGTACATTGGCATCCAATTATATATCATACAAGAACTCATCAAATAAATCATGAATTTACACATGCATGCACCTATTTTGCAAAAATTGGAACTTTAAGCATAATTTGTGAAATTTTTGGATATATCATCTTGAAATAAACATGCAATACATAATTATCATATAATTTTTTCAAGGTACTGCATGCCATTTTTCTAAAATCACTTGAGTCTTTAGAAATATTTCCACCCACCTTATGTTATTTGGTTGATTGGTCTAAAAGTGATATTTCTCACTAATCCTTGAGAATTCTACTTTCACTCAAGGCAGCCCCTAAGCCAAACATTACAAAGATTTTGAGTTAGGAAATGGAGATTTAAGATAAGGAGGGAAAAATTTGAATAGGGCCAAGAGTGCTACACTTACCTTGTGTAGTTGAGAGTTTGTAGTCAAAACAGATGATCTCCTTAAGAACTTGAACACCTCTTAACCAAGGCTATAAGGTCAGCTCCTAATTACCTCAAAAATGTGATTTTGATGTTATAATTCGAAATTAAAAGGGAAGAAGAAGAAGGTGCTATAACTCCAATTTTTTACCTTGATATCTTGATTTCTAGTGATGTTGAAAGTCCTTCAAACTTGTCTCCAAGTCTCCTTAGTGACTTCAAGTTAAAACCTCTAAGTGCACCTCAAAATAAAAAATAAACTCAAATTAGAAGATGAAGGAAATAAGCCTAGAGGATTCAAGAAGACAGGATGAGGATGAAGAAACAAAAAATTTCTTACCTTGTCTTGCCATGTGGTTCGAATTCTAGAGGTAAGGGAAGGAAGTTTGGAAATTTTTTGGCTAAGTTTTGGAAGAAGAAGGTAGGAAGTGAGAGTAAGTAGGGAGATTTTGATAGTGGTATAATGGAAAAAAAATGAAATTAACCCCTCCATTCTTGCTCATGGCCGAAAAGTTGATTAGAGAGAAGAGGGGAATTTTGAAGTCCTGCTCATGCATGGGGACAAAGGCTTGGTCAAAGGCATGGGCAAGATGGAAGAATGGGGAAGTTGGGAAATTTGAGGGGAATGTTTTGTTTAGTGGGATTTGGGTGTTGGAATTTGAAAGATGATGAATTAAAATATGGTGTAGGATTTGGTATAATACTTGGTATATGTATAATATAATGTAGTGTATGTCTACAAGGATTGAAAGGTATTTCTACACCAATTATCAAATCCAAGAATTAATAATAATTCCCACAATCACTTATGAGTCTCATGATCACTTATTCTAAATCAATTCTTATTTCTATAGGATATAAATCACTTAATGAAATAGATCTCCTAAAATTCTAAGGTGTCTAATAATACACAAGTAGCATGAATGATCGATCAAGCAACATAAATATTTTGAGATATATTTAAGTAATAAATTTCGAAATTATAAGATAAAAATAAATTTATCATGTTACAAGAAAATTACTAACCAGTAGTAGATAGTTTTTAAAGATGAAAAGGTTTGTTCGTAAAGACGAAATCGTTTTTCTTTGAAATAGTTTTAAGCACTACTATAGTATGCTAAGAATTTTAAAATTTTATAACACAATATTTATAAACCAAGATAATAGATTTTGAGTAAAGATATTGAGTTTATCGTATAGAATGTTTTCAGTTGTATTTTTATTTCAAAATCTCAAAAAAATTTAAAAGTAAGTTTGTTTAAATCAAAATGGTAGTTTTGCATAAAGAATGGACTTTTAATAATACTTGTTCTTACAAAATTAAGGTGAAATAGATAACTGATGCTAAATCCATTAACATAATATGAACCGTAAAATAAATAATAAATATAAGAATTTATCAAGAAAAATATCCACGGTCGTGTCATTACGGTTGAAAAATCCGAGGTCTCACAATTTTGCGCATTCTTGGATAATTTTAGATTTATTAAATATTTTGTAGATTTTATATTCTTGTTTTTTATTTTATTTAACTTATTTATATTTTTATTTTTTATTATGTCAGCGTTATCAAAACATATTTAGATTTATTTTGTAATATTTTATTCATTAAATAATTTCTAAATTTTATTTATAGGTACCTTTTTTAAGTAGTAATATTTTCATTTATATAATATATGTAAACTACGGCATTTATATAAAATATCAATATAAATAATATATAATAAAATTTAATGATACTTTATAATATTACAAAATTTAGCTAAGATCAAAATAGTTATTTTGTTTATTAATTTTCAGATTTTATTCTTAATTATTTTATATTTAGATTATTTTTAATTTTAATATAAATAAGATATTATTCTATGTTGGTAAGTATTAAATTCAAATTTTGAAAAAAAGCAGATTTATTATTTTTTAAATTAAGAAAATATAAATTCGGAAACCAATTAAAATATTAAACCAAATGCATATCATATAGACAAGAAAATTAAAACCTACCAAAATTAAAATCAAAATCAAAATTTACCAAGATTCTCATTGTTATTTATTATGTCCAGAATTTGTCTATATATAATACAAACATTAATTACCTAAATTAAAAATTTTACCATATAATTATAATACTATATATAGTATGTAGTTTAAGTGGAAAATTTTTTGTAATACTATTTATAGCGATTTCTCTTTATATATATATATATATATATATTGATTTAATGTTCAGTGTTTAAAGTAATTAAAGTGTTAATCATTGTCTGGGCGGCCTGAGACTGCCAAGGTAGTGACGCCGTATAATGGTGAAGCCATGAACAAATTTGTGGACCAATACGTGAGATGTTGAATCATGAGCTGAAACCAAAGCCATTTTATCACTCTCTTTCAGTTGCGAACTTGATTAAACAACATTGGAATAAACCACAATAACTAGCGGATTATCTTGCGTCTTTGGTACAGTGTGATCATTTGTAATCGGTTCAGCATACCTTTCTGAAATGAGACCCGAACTGTAGTCTTTTCCTGTAGAGCATCAAACTGATTGCGAGTAGGGATATTTTGTTGAGGACATGAAGGGCTGATATTTTTACCATTACGAGCTAATTATTTGTTAACAGTCACAAATTCGTTATTGTCCATCTGAATTACTGGCGGTTGGACCAGAGCAAAAGATTTCCCATTAGGATGTTGGTCCTCGGCACTAGAGTGATCTTCCTCGGCATTGTCCGCCCACCGTTTACTAGCGCCTACGAGAGGGGAGGAGGTTCCTTATCTTCCACTGAGTTATCCACCGCCTTACTCTTATCCTTAGATGAATGAACATGTTCTACAGTATTGAAGAAATAGTTTTATCTTTCCCCTTTGATAGAGATCGGATCACTTGCCGATATTCCTTACGAACCCTTAAACGCCCACGTCTGGAGTTAGGTTATTCAGATTAGTTTTAACCGTGGCGTAATAATAACAATATTGCGGCGATAAGTCGCCAATGAATGTCCCGTAATACCACATTTCGAACAAAACTCGAGAAGTTTCTCATAACTTAACGACATAAAAGAATAATGCCCAGGGCGTACCACCGTCACAGAATCCTGTAGAGGCATAGACAAATTAATTTCCACCAGGACCCGCACAAAGTGCCCCAGAGATCCATTAAAAGATTTTTCATCAATTTGAGCCGGAGTACCTATTGCCTTAGTGATTCCCATAATAATACTTGGATGCCAACGTTCAATGCTTAACTCAAAAATACGCACCCACACACTCGTAGTAGAAGTATTGACTTTATATGGATTAAATCAGGGACCCATGGAAAAAGATGAATTGTACTAGGATTAATTTGTCATGTAACACATAAAGATGCCCTAGCACGATCCGAATCAGAAGAAAACTTAAGGCAAAAGTATCTCTTGCCCAGAGGAATCAATATCCAGCTTTTATGGATTTGCCACAATTCACTTAAGGCAAAAGTATCTCTTGCCCAGAGGAATCAATCGCTATCATACACTATTCAATCAATAAAAAATATCACAATTCACAACATACAAAAAGAAATAACATAATTGCATAAATAACATAATATACTAATTATATTTTAAGGACAATATTCAAAAAGACATGCATAATAATAACAAATACATAATTAAGGAGGTTTTATCATTTAAGTTTTAATGACATGTCTTGTTTCTTGTTTTTTCTTACAATTAATTATTTATTTAATGTTTTTCAAATTCACAAACGGGTTAGACGGGTTAAATGGGTCATAGTAGGTTGACCCGAACCCGACCTGTTTAATTGGCAGGTTATTCGGGTTCGACCCATTTTCGACCCAGACCCATGAAGCCTGGACCCATACCCATTAATTTCGTGTTAGGTTCGTATCAGGTTTGCGTGTCGGGTTTGAAATTGACACCCCTACCGTGGAGAGATGCATAAAATAAGATTGATTGTGGGGTTTTTTTATTAAAAGCATATGGAAACATATATGGGTGGAGGATTGAGGGGTTGGACATGTGGCCTACAAAATGGTGACTCCACCCAGATGTCTAATCTGCATTTCAAGTACGGCTCTGCTATTATTCTAGATGATATCAATGAGCTAACGGAGAATAACTTGGAAGAATGTTGGAAAGTATGGACTGGCAATAGAGGTGTCAATTCTGGCCCGACGGGCTGGCCCGAACCAGCCTAATTTTCTAATGGGCTGGGCTTTATTTTTTAAGGCCCGAAAAAAATCAGGTCTCAATAGCCCGAAAAGCCCGATTTGTTTAGTGTAATTTTCATTTTTAGGCCGGGCTGGGTTCCCCATTTTTGCGGCCCGTGACACTGTTTGGCCCGGCTCAGGCCGATTTTTTGAAAAGCCCGGTGGGATCGGGCCGGACCGGCCCAGTCTTTTGACAGCTCTAACTGGCAAGAATAAAGTGTAGATGTTTTTTGTTTCTTCTTGTGGTAACATTTTGATGACAACTCTGTATTTGGTGAATTAACATTGGTGCAACTAGATATTATTGGCTATGTTGGCCGAAACGTTAGCGTTTTGCAGTATTGTTATACATTTTTATCTATCTTTTCAGTAGGTCGCAAGGGGTGTATTAGAAGGTTTAGAAGGAGGGGTTGAATAAACCTTCTTCAAAAATTTTCGATAGAAATCTTTTCAGAGTTATTCCAAGTCAGCTGAGTTACTATATAGCGGACTCAAGAGAGTCATCGTAAAGTAACTTATGGATTTTATGAAAATGCTTATAAAGCTGACTTGGTTTTTCAAAGCGGAAGTCTTAACACCCTTTTTAGAAATTAACTGAATGTGGTTTTAACACTTGTTCTTGTATGTTTGGTTTATTATCACTTAGGATATCAAATGTAGCTCAACTCATCAAGTATCAAATAATTAAAGCAGATATAAAATGCTGAAAGTAAATAGACAATATTTTATAGAGGTTCGAAGATGGGGTAATTCTTCTAATCCTCTCTTCTCCAACTCCTGGAGGAATCCACTATGTATTGATCAGTTTACAAAGTGGTTCACAGTCTAGAACCAAGTCTTGATCACCCAGCTGACTTGTTCCTTTGACTCAGTCTAGAGATGTCTTGATCACCCAGCCGGTTTCTCTTGCGATTCAGCTTCTTCACGAGGCAGCTGCCTTGCTACTACAGCCCACTTGATCAAGTTGTTGGATTTGATCACCCAGCCCTCCAAGAAACTTGAATTCTTCCCACACTTCCACTCTAGAAATGTAGACCCCAAAGATTTAAAGTTTTCTCTTCAACTTTTATGATTTCGCAGTCCTTCACAATGTGTGTTGGATGTTGAAATGTTGATAAATTGGACTTGAAGATATAAGAATTTACTTTGGCTTTTCTATGCGTATTGAATATGTTTCTTTGTGTTTTTGCGGCTTAAGTTTGTGTACGCATCATCGTATGTTTCTTTTTGAATCTTCAGTCCTTTTATAGTATTATTTGAGAAATTATTTGTTCAAGAGATAGATAATTATTCAATTAATAACTTGCTAGACATCGATTTCCTCCCTGGTGCTTTTTAGGCATGTGAGACATCCACTATCTCGTACTCTTGAATGTCCGACTTTTTGCTTATTTATTGCACACCTTTGCATTAGTTTATTCTCAGTGCCAGGAATCATGGAGATATTACTTAAATAAGTAACCTTCCATGTTTTTCGTGCAACGGCTTGAATTCAGTTGTTTTCATTCAACCGCTTCTTCTTTTCTTTATATTCAAACGACTTGATTTGCATATCAACTCAGCTCCATGAGTTGTCTTGGCTTGTTTTTGTCACGGTGATTCTCACCGTGACACGTCCCTGATTGAGTTCCATATCTTCTTCCTTAGCATCACTTAGTTTTCGGCGGAGTTCTTCACTTCACTTCTTCAGTTGACTTCTTGTATCTCATAGGCATAGCTGACTTGACTCAGCTCATCCAGCCCTATCTACTACAATAAAAATGACAAGGAAAATGGGGTACCAACTTTCTAGTCTAAGTTTTACATGGAATTCATCAAAATCTAAACAATAAATTTCCTAACAATTTCCCCCTTTTTGATGATGCCAAAACTTAAATTCATACAACCAACATGTAAACAGCAAAGATACATACAGCCAATGCAGTAACAAGAAATGTTTGCATAGAATCAATCTTTTTATTGATCATAACATTCTTGTCCTTTACACAACTGTTTACAATGTATATCAGAGCAAAATTATATCTATGCAAAAATACAGAAATTACAAACTTTTCATTGAGTGTATAGAAGACTTACATGCATATGTATTTACAAAAGTAAAATACATGAAGGGGTTAGCAGCAACACTTCATCGCCTTCGCTGCCTCCTTCTTTCTTCTTCAGCTCTGTCGTCCTCAGCTCTCTTCCTCTTCTTTTTCTCTTTAGCTACTTTCTTCTTCTCGTAGGTTCTCTTTGCAGCTTCATCTTTCCTTTTTCTTTCTTGTCTCTCTTGCCACAGTTGTGTTTGTCTTTGGTTTTCTTCTTCAATTCTCTTTACATATTCAGCATTCTTCCTTTCCACTTCCAGATTGGCTACTTCATCGTACCCAGCCTAGTAGATCCTTCCCTTCTTGCCTGGATCTACATATTCAATGTTTTTGTGTAAAGGTCTAGGTTTAAAGCCTCTACCTTCACCACTTCTTTCTCCTCCTCTAGGCGTATATTGTACCGGAGTCTTCTTCTTACCACCGGTGAGTGGTCTTTGGTAGTCTCACTTACTATCGCCTTCTTCGCATGACTTTAGACCCTTCTCCCAATACAAGTCCCAGGCTCGGGCTATGGACATGTTTTTGAAGTATCCTTCAGATTTGAGCGTTTTAAACTCTTCAACTGATCTTGGCTCTTGTCTATCATCTGGAATGGCATCTGTGTCTCTTCCTGCCGGAATGCCTCCGAACTGTTTCAACATTTCTTCAACACGGGCATCTGTTCTCTTGTCGAACTCCTCCATCTCTGCTTTTACAATTTTTCTCTTTTGAGACATAGAAGCCTGTGTAAGTGTTGGAGTGGCAGAGTCACTTTAAGTTTTGATTATGCTAGTTGTGACATAACCTTGCTGAGGGGGTTGTGCAAGCATTAAGGTCACATCCTTTGACCTTTCCCCCTCAACATCTTTTCCCTTCTCCTTCCTTTTCTCATCAGTTGTCTCCTTCTTCTTCTCAACAGCTAACTTCTCAACAGCTGTCTCCTTCTTCTTCTCAATAGTTGTTTCCTTCTTCTTCTCAACAGTTGTTTTCTTCAACATCTTCAGGTATTCATCTTCCCCCTTTTTGGCATCATCAAAGGAGAGAGGAACCCCTGGAAACAACCCAGCGAGCATGAAGTCCAGGCGGCTGATAGCTGAGTTTTGCTTGGAGTCTGCTGCGGAGTATGGTGCTCGAAATTCTAAGCGGGTGGCTTTGGATTCGGCTGCCACCATTTTCATTTCGGCCATAAGAAGGTTGAACTTGGCATTCATACTCTCCTCGACATGTAGAAGTTCTTTTCTTTGAAATTCTCGCAGTAGCTCCATTTCAGTTGTATGGGAGGTATGCATTCTATCAATATTTTCTTGCATCCTCCTCTTCATGTCATCATTATCAGCACTCCAGACGAGCATCTTGTTGTACAATGCTTTAAAGTATCTAACTTGTTCAAATCGCATTGTACTCTGCTGCTGACACCATTCCCTGATCCTGACCACTATCCCTCGCAAGTCTGCTGTGAGGTTGGCATCCCTGTTGTCCAGCCGCTTATCTAGTGAGGCCTGGTGCCGTTCAATCTTCTCAATCTCACCAAGGATTTTCTTGAAGACTTCACGTAACTCAGTTGTCACCTCGGTTTCAACTAGCGGCCAAGCAGCATCAAAATCAAAATCTGTTGGGATAATAGAATCGGTGGGAATTACTCGATCAGGTCTAATGTTGAAGCGTCTCTGCTCACGAGCTGTTTCTTCTTCAAGATCGGGCAGCTCAATCGAGAAAGGGAAAGTTTCTTCGAATGCATCATCACGTACATATGGTATTGTTTCTACAGTTGTTCGTGCCTGTGATGTGCCTGGTTGAGTCGAGCCTGCTGCAGCTTTGGGAGCCTGCGCAGATGACTCGGTCTCATCTGGGCCTTGGTGAGTGGGTTGGCCAGCTGACTGAGCCTCATCTGTCTTAACAGCTTCTTCGGCCTCAGTAGATTCTACTAAATGAATTTGCTTGTCCTCAGCTGCACCATCAGCGTCATCAGAGGATGAAGAAGCCTGAGGGCTTGGTTCATCATCAAAATCGAACGTTTGACGAGCAGCTTTGAATTATGGCTTACTCGTACTTGGAAGAACATCCTCAGCTGAGTCCTTTACAGCAGGGGTGGACTCAGCTTCGTCTTCAGATCCCAAGAATGTTGTATTAGGATTATCCTAGGAATCATGAAGAATCGATTTCCTCTTCCGAGTCGGGAATGATGACTTGGGATGCTCTTTTCTCCTTGATTCATACCCAGGAAGTCTCAACCTCCCTTGGGCCTTCACTACCTTCTAGCGATCTCAAGCGGCGAGGCCTTGTACATTCCCTTTGACAGCGCAATTTGTCTTAGGAGTCTTTGTGATGGCATCCACAGGAGTCTCAACTCCTTGGATTGCACTGATGCCAGTGTTAACTCCCGGGCGCTCCATCATGTGCCTCGACCGCAACACTAGCGTCCTCGGCCGCAGCGATTGGCACTTGATTGGGACAGACTCAACGGTCCGAGCTTCGGTGGCAACTTGATGTTGTTCTCTTTCTTGTTCCTTCTCCACTTCTCCTCCTTGCTTTAGTGTGGAGTCATCTGCAGCATTCTTCGACCTTGCTGCAGTGGAGTGAGTTTCCCCCTTAGCTGGCTCACCAGCTAAGTGACTGATGGTGGGGTCACTCTACTCCAGACTCCCAGCTGCTTCCATTGAGTGTTCAGCCGTGGGGGCAGGTGGTAAGACACCTTCAACAGGGGTTGCCTCAACTTGGGTGCCCAATGTTCCCAGTATCATCGCCAAGTCCCTTAGATCCGTCCTCTGAGTGAACTGGGGATGTGGTTGCAGCAATAACTGTGGCAATCTGTTGTACCATACCTAACGGATCAATCTCCAGGAGAGATTTGGATGACTCTCCTGGTCCTTCCATCAATTGTTGCTCATGCATTAGCCTGGATTCCAGCATGGCTTGCTGCATATCCAACTTCTCCTTCGCAGCAGCAGGATCTATGTCTTCATCACTTTCCGAGATCATGTCACTGTGAGGATGAGTATGGTCACCGGTTCTAGTGAGAGGACAAATCTTTGGCTTTCTCACGAGCCGCTTCCCACCGCCTCGGCTTTTTCTTGCTCCTTGCGAATTTGCAGCATATTTATGCAGTTATCCTCATCCAAAGCCTGCAAGACAGTATCAATCTCAAGAAACTTGAAAAGCTCCTCTTCTTCATCAATAAACTAAGGGTGTTCAAAGCGCACCCGCACTTGAGTGACTCGACTTCCATTTCCTCCATTCTCATGAGATGACTGGATGTCTGGGTATAATGGAGAATACATGATTACATCATCATCTTCATCCTCCCCTTGTTGCCTTTCCTTTTCAGGAATGGAAGGCAACATACTCTGCTGCTCTCCACCTTCAACAAAGATCCGTGGCGGTGGAGACACGGTTCTTTCGACATGATGGGATTCTCCTGTCTCGCCGCTTCTTCTTTCTCGGTTGTTCTATCCACACATTTGGGTCTTCTAATTGCCTCTCACGACTATCCTCACGAGACTTGGTTGTTTCTTCAATAACGTCCGGAGATTGCACTTCTCTTCGAGTCTCGAGAGATTTTCTCGGTGAGTGTGTGTTCTGTTGTCTTCTCAAGCTCTCCGAGAGCTTGGTGAGTCTTCTTTTTCTCTTGGTCCTCACCAGAGGAATTTCTGGTTCGGATACCTCTTCTTCGGATTCCTTGGCGGCAGGGGTTGGAGCTTCTTTCTTTGATGGGGGAGCTGCCTTCATTGGCTTGGCAGTCCTCTTCTTCCTGATGGTCAGAGAAGGTATTTGGGCTTCCTTCTCTGCCTCGGCTGCGTGGGCAGGAGACACGTTTTGCTCAGGCTCGGGCAGTGACTCGGCTGCGGGGGCGGGGACGTCTTTCTTCTTTCTTTGCAGGCCAACTTTTTCTTAGCGGCTGCAGGCGACTCTCTTCTTTGGAGGGGAGGAAGCAAGCGTGCCGATGGGGTGGTGATTCCCCTCACTGCAGTATCCGCCCTCTTGGCATAGGCTCTCTTCTGGGCGCCTGACAGGTTGGCCCTGAACATCTTCTTGTTTACATGGAAAGGCTTTCCATGTCAAAGAGGGATTCCCTTTACCTCCATCAAATGGCCAATAACTAGGCCACAGCCAAGTGATCCTCTAAAGGATCTGTCCTCCTTAAATGATTTGTTGCCAACGTTACCGCAAAGTGCGTTGTATATGAATTATTTGATTGATTTTCTTCTCTTCCATGATCGCCATGATGATGATCACTTGGTTTTTTGGCGGTGATTGAAGATGCCAAACTTCATGTCTACACTCTTGGCGATGATATCCATCAGTATATGATAATCATCCTTCAGCAGTTTCTTCTCGGTTGTGTAGACCACTTTCGCAGCACACTCGGGTTTGGCCACATCCTTCCATGCAGCAACCAAGTTGACATCGGCTTCATATATCTCCGGCATGCCTTCCGACGGCAGTAAACAGTGCTCTGCAAGGTCCTTAGCAGTAACTAATATGTCCTTGCCGTGGACGGAGGACTTAATCCCTTCGTCCTGCACCTCGGCATTGACGTAAAACTGGGCGACTTCTTCAACGTATATCATTTGATACTCCATCGTGAGAAAGGGTTTGAGTCCTGATTTTTCGATCTTATCTGCTATTTTCTTCACAAGGATTTCATCGGAACCCTGCTTAATCATTCCCTCAAAATCCAAAGTTGATCATGTGTAGATTTGCTTGCCAAGCTTAGTGAAATCATGTGCTATTGCCATTTTTGCGTGAGAAAGTTGTTGGAAAAATCGAACGATTTCAATCTTCAGACAGTAGGGTTTTGCAGAGAGAGAGAGAGGATTCTCTTGAAAGCTTGAAGATGAATTTATGAGCGTGAGGAAAGAGAAAGTTTTAACTTTGATATATATATGACTTGAAAAGACGGTTTAAGAATTTGAATCATTTCATCAAGATCAACGGTCAGGATTTAGTCTTGAAAAATGCATTATCTCTCTCCATATTAATGCGGCAGCATTTATATCCAATCATGGACATAATGGCAGATTTTTCCTCGATTAACGTGAGCATGTCTAGTGCTTAATACTAAACCGTTCCCGCTTCTTCAAAACGACATCATTTTTGTCATTTAATTATTAAATGACTCAGCTCAAGTTTGAAGTAATTTAACTCAGCTTCTCTCCTTCCATTAGATCAGCTGTCAGCTAACTCGATACAGCTGACTTTTCGATTTAGTTGTTTCACTTGGCATGAAATCAGTCTTTTTCCAAGCATTTGGCATGTACCTGAAGTACTTTTCCTGTCAACTATACATCAAGCATAGTCAGAGTCCGAATAACCAATAAGTTTGAATCCACCTTCCTTTGGATACCATAAGCCAACTTCTTGGCATCCCTTTAAATATCTTAGGATTCTCTTAGCTGCAGTCATATGGCTTTCTTTTGGTGCAGATTGGAATCTTGCACATACACCTACTGCAAAGGTGATATCTAGCCTGCTTGGTGTTTAGTAGAACAATGACCCAATAAGTGCTCTGTATCTTGTTTGATCCACAGGCTTGCCATCTGCATCCATGTCCATCTTGACTGATGTATTCATTGGTATTTTTACGGAAGACTTCTCTTCCATACCAAACTTCTTCATCAAATCTTTGGTGTACTTTGTCTGACTTATGAAGGTTCCATCCTTCAGCTGTTTAACTTGAAGTCCTAGGAAGAATGTCAGCTCTCCCATCATGCTCATTTCAAATTTGCCTTGCATGAGGTTTGAGAACTTATCACACAACTCTTCATTTGTGGATCCAAAGAATGATATCATCCACATATATTTGAATAATCGGTATACTTTCCCAATCTTGGATTCGAATAGTGTTCGGTCCACTTTGCCTTTGGTGAATCCATTCTCAATCAGTAAATTGAGATAATGTATCATACCATGCTCTTGTGCCTGCTTGATCCATATAGGGCTTTCTTGAGTTTATACACGTTATCTCCAAGAGTCTTCTGCTCAAATCCTGTAGGTTGCTCAACATAGACTTCTTTCTCTAATATTCTATTTAAAAATGCACTTTTCACATCCATTTGATATACAATAAAGTTTTTGTGTGCAGCATATGCAAGAAACATCCTTATGGCCTCTAATCTTGCAACAGAAGCAAATGTTTCATCAAAATCTATTCCCTCTTCTTAGCAATACCTTTGGCTACCAATCTTGCTTTGTTTCTCACCACAGAACCTTCCTCATTCATTTTGTTTTTGAAAATCCATTTTGTGCCAATAACATTTTGGTGTGTTGGCCTTTGCACCAATTCTCATACTTTGTTCCTTTCAAATTGATTCAGCTCTTCTTGCATAGCCTGAATCTAATGTGTGTCATCTAAGGCTTGAGACACATCTTTTGGTTCTATTTGGGAAATAAAGCAAGTAAACATTGTTTCTTGTTGAGCTCTTGATCGGTTCTTACACCATCTCTCACGTCTCCAATAACTAACTCGGTGGACGGTCTCTCACCCATCTCACATAAGGTTGGAGTAAGTTAGTGGGTTGATCGTCCTTGTTGTGTTGTTTTGAGATGACTCTTTCATCATCATTCACTACATATTCTCTTGTCAGTTTTTGAAATTCAGCTATCTCATCTTCATCTTGGTTGATTACTCCTGCTTGACTTCAACATAGGGACTCTTCTCGCATAGTTAGATTGATTCTTTATCGCCTAACTCTTCAATGTATTCTCCATTCACATTAGGTTCATCAAAACCATATGAATGGACTCTTCTATGACCATTGTCCTTTTGTTCAAGACTCTAAAGGCTTTGCTTTGTTTGAGTATCAAAAAGATACATTCATCGACTTTAGCATCAAAAGCCTTTAGATTATCTTTGCCATTGTTATGGATGAAGCATTTACATCCAAAAATACTGAAGTACCCAACATTTGGCTTCCTCCCATTCCAAATTTCATATGAGACTTTGTCAGCTGTCTGTTGATCATGCATCTATTTTGAGTGTAGCATGCAGTATTGATTGCTTCAGCCCAAAATCTTTTAGGCAATCCGACTTGGCTAACATGGTCCTAGCAGCTTCCTTGAGAGTTCTGTTTCTTCTTTCTGCTACTCCATTCTGTTGTGGAGTCCTTGCTGCAGATAGTTCATGAGCAATACTATTTTCAACACAATACTGAGTGATTATTCCATTAACAAACTCAGTGTAAGTCCAAGCGGATACGATAATCTAGAGGGGGGTGAATAGATTATCTCCATCTTTTCGATTTATAGAGGTTCAACCCACCTATGGCCTAATCCTCTACCATCCCAGTATATCCGGGATGGATTTCAAAAAGAAAAAGAATTTTATTAATTACCAAAATTAATACAAACTCAACTTACAACACCTTGAAGAGCACCACACTCTTCTTCAACACCACCTTTGGATATTACCACAATCTCCCTTTGAAGATTACCACAATCTTCCTTCAACGGCACCTTTGAAGATCACCACAATCTTCAATCTTGAAGAATACCAAATTCTTCAACACCTCAAGAGCACCACACTCTTGACACACCTATCACCTAGATCACTCAAGTGTATTCTTACCACAAGAATACTCACAAGGATGTCTTGTGTTGAATGATGACCAAAAACCAAATTTTTACACCGATGAGCAATTGAATTAAATGCATATTTATTGTCCTTTATTTGCATATTTAAGATACATATATTGCATAGTTAAAGGAATTATGCAGCATACATAATTATCATATTTAAATGCATATATTGCAATATCACGACATCAATTTTCAATTTGAGAAAATAAAAATCTTGCATAGTGGATTATCATTATTTGCCTATTTAGAATACAAATATTGCATATATAATTTTGTTTGTGTGTATAATTAGAATTAAATGCATATTTATTGTCTTTTATTTGCATATATAAGATACATATATTGCATAGTTAAAGGAATTATGCAACATACATAGTTATCATATTTAATTGCATATATTACAGTATCACGACATCAGTATCCAATTTGAGAAAATAAAAATCTTGCATAGTGGATTATCATTATTTGCCTGTTTAGAATACAAATATTGCATATATAGGTTTGTTTGTGTGTATAATTAGAATTAAATGCATATTTAATGTCCTTTATTTACATATTGAAGATACATATATTGCATATTTAAAGGAATTATGCAGCATACATAGTTATCATATTTAAATGAATATATTACAGTATCACGACATCATTATCCAATTTGAGAAAATAAAAATCATGCATAGTGGATTATAATTATTTGCTTATTTAGAATACAAATATTGCATATATATAGGTTTGTTTGTGTGTATAATCAGAATTAAATACATATTTGTTGTCCTTTATATGCATATTTAAGATACATATATTGCATAGTTAAAGGTATTATGCAGCATATATATAGTTATCATATTTAAATGCATATATTACAGTATCACGACATTAGTATTCAATTTGAGAAAAAAAAATAATGCATAGTGGATTATCATTATTTGCCTATTTAGAATACAAATATTGCATATATAGGTTTGTTTGTGTGTACAATTAGAAAAAAACAAGTGATTTTTTAAATATGTACCAATTTGGTCATTTTAAAACTATGTAATTTTGAACCAACAATCCCGCGTATAAACAGTTATTCAATGTGTGATTACTTTAAATTTCATATGAATTCCATAATGCATGTGGCATTCACTTTTATAATTAATACCCTGCATATTACAAAGTTATAATCTGTATGCTTATTGTTACAAGTTTGCATATTTAGTATGTACATTCTGTATTATATTATAATGTACAATTGTGATGGCCACAAACAAGAAGCGGACAACAAAATATCTAAAAAACACCCTCCAACCCAACTCTAAATATCACACTAAATTTGGTGTAATGAATAGTGTTACACCAAATTTGGTGTAACACTATTCCTTTACACCAAATTTGGTGTAATACAAATATTCCCTCTTTGCCCTCCAATTTCTTCTACTTCAAACTTTTAATTCCTATTGTATCCTATATTTGATATATAATTCATTTGTAACATGGTTTTAGTTATTTAAATTTTGTATATAATTATTATTTTGGATGAAGAATAGTTAATATTTACCAATAAATTATTATAAACTAAACTTAAAATTTTGATAAACTAAAATAATTAATAAACAAGATTATAATTTAATTAAAAAGGCATCAAAGAAATAATTGCATAAACAAATAAATAAATTAATGTAATATTAGTTAAATATTAGTTAAATATTAGTTAAATATAAGTTATATTGTGATATTAGTTATAATTTATTTATTGTGATATTAGTTGTAATATTAATTTTGCAATATAATTAATTAATGTAATATTAGTTAAATATAAGTTTTTATTTTGTTACATTAATAATAATAAAATATAAGCAAAAGAAATAATTGCATAAACAAATAAATTTGTTATTCCAAAATGAAAAGAAAATATTAAAATATTCATTTGGTGTAAGATTTAGTGTAGTGGGTTGGAGATGAGTTTTGCAAAATTACACCAAAACACCAAATTTGGTGTGATTTTCACACCAAATTTGGTGTTATGGGTTGGAGATGCCCTAAATGAGCTAATTATTATCAATTATTTCACATGGCATTGCCTCTTAGACTATATATTATTCTCCTCTTGTTCAAATAAAGAAAATAAATATTGAATATTCAATTTTTTTATGTAAAAATAGGATAAATACTGAGCGACACATGTCGGTATCCTATTGTATGAGCTAGTCTATAAATTATCATGCATGTCATCATTTTCCCCACTCACTTATAACCTCTTACACAAAAAAAGAAAAAAAAAAGAGAAAGCTCTCTCTCTGTCTCTCTCTCTCTCTAAAATTTCCCTCTATTTTTTTTTTAATAAAAAATTTCTTGCAAGTGTTTCGTCCACAATTCCAAAGAACAGTTGCGGCCTGCGGGAGATTAAGGGAAAGCACTTTAACTTCATAAAAAAGGTATGTTCTCCCTCTCTCTCTCTCTACAGCTTGAGTTAAGCACTTGTCTAAATATAGCTTATGGAATCAAGAACTTATCTGTCATTGTACTTTGATATATATAAGTTCATAGTTAATTCCAGAAGCTAGCTTGAGCTTTTTTTGGATATGACGTTTAGTTAGTGTTTTTGTCAGTCATTTGTTTGCAAACTGTCACTTGAGCATGTAGCTTTTTTTTTTCCTTTCAGTGAATTAGATCTTGACTTAAAAGTTGTTTCTTGTTTTAGCTGGGATAGCTTTTACCTCATTCTATCTGCTCTTTTTTTTTGATCGGATCATTCTATCTGCTCTAAACTAATGGATGAAAGAAGATTAATTAATTATAAGTTTATAGTTATGAAAAAGTTCTTAATTTTCCTTCATGAATAAGTTCTTTAAGCTATATAGATATTAAAGTATTAGTATGTTTAAATAAGCTTTTTTAAAATTCTTGATAGCTACTCCGTATGACCTCCTCTCCACTTGTTCCATGTGTGTTTCAGTCTCTGTGTATGTGTTTGTATGTTTGTATATAAATATATATTTATATATATGTATATTTATGTACTGTATAATTAAATACAAAACAGAAAGGGACACCAAGAAAGTTCATTAAATAAGCTTTGATCTCTCTATATATATACATATATATTATATTATGTGTGGGGTGTTGTGTGTGATTGAATTTCTTTCTTTTTTTAATGTTTTACTTTGAATTTCTATTAAAGGGATTTAATTGATTTTTCTACATAATTTTGAAATAAATAATATGTCTTGGTGAAGGTTAATTGTTCCTCCTTAATAAGAAATATATATATATATATATATTGGTTACACTTCTCGAGTAATAAATTTATTTATGGAATGAGTTTTTTTTAAAGCGAGTACAGATAAATACAACTCAATGACCATGAAAAAAAATTGAAATTCACACATCAACACTTTTTCCCCAAAAAGGAAATGATCTCTTAGAAATATGATTTATTTAGCACCAGCAAGGCCTTGCTATCGCCCCCTCCTTTTGGTGGGGGGGAGGGGTTCTATCCCGAGCGTGGCGTGTAACTCAGGAAAAAAGAAAAAAAGAAACATGATTTATTTCGAAAGAATCATCAAAACAAAACCATCATATAATGCACTTTCATATTCAGAAAAATTTACAAATTGATTTTTCAGGTCATTTTTTTATCAATAGTTTGTTTGGAATAAACGATAAGGTCAAACGTTTTTTTAAAGAAAAAATAAGCAATTTCGTATTTTTTTCTAGTGGTTATTGGGTTGGTTAAATTAGACTTTCTATTATTCTTGTCCACTTAATTGGGATTTATATTATCCCATAAATTTCTAACCGACTTGTTAAAATGTGGTTTTTAATATTTTCTTTTTAGTACAAATTAATCTTGGGAGGGGAGAATCTCGAACTCAGACATACACACTTTACAACTAGGCTAACAAACAATTCCATGGTTTTAAATACATGGCATCACTTTGTTTTGGTTATTAAAAACTTAAATGTTTTTTTGTATGAATCTTTTCTTATTTTCTTTATTAGTGTTTTAATTTCTGTGATTTATGAAAACATTAGGGACCGATTTTTATGAATGCAACATAATTGGAATTGAAAAGTGGATTATTGAAAAAAGGACGAGGAATACAAAAACGTAATTATCTCCAATTTATAACTTACTTTCGTGGATGTCTATATTTATATTTCAATGTATTTTTCTTATTAAATTCTTTATTTACCGTACTCAAGATTTAATAATTCTATTACATTCAATTGCAGTTCGTCTTGTCCCCAATAAGGCAAAATCTATGTTCCAAGGGTAATTTTCTCTACCTTTTACATTATCTCATACAAAAAACTCATTCATCATGTGATTGTTTCTTTTCTTTTCTTGAAAATGAAAAAAAAAGGACAAGATACATTTGAAAATGGGACAATGTGACAAAAATTCAGATAATGCTATAACTTAATTCCATATATTTTCTTAAAACAAAAAACATTCAAGGCCTCAAAGAAAAATGATTTTTTGTTCAGAAATGTTGGTGGGGGTGGGGTTAGGGCGGTGCACAAGTTGTTGGCATGATGTCCAGAAGGAATCAAGGAAACCATTACCAAGGCTTGTGTGGCTTCTAGTCATGTCTCGTATTTTGGCTGCCTTATTTTCTCTGTGATGCAACTAAAAGTTGATCAACTCACTACGAGTTAGGGTAATCCGAAATTAGGTATTTGACTTCGGTATAAATTTCAATCCACGTGTAGGAAATCAGCCTGCAACACGCAAACAAAGTTAGATAAGGGCCCCAGTTATTCTGGGGAAGTTCATCTGATGCTTAAGTCAGTAATGTGTAGGAGATAAGTCCAGAGCGTAAGTAGTAATCATATTTAATGAATAATAATTAGGGAGAGACTGTTTATACCAAGAACTGTCGTGTTAGCCTGATGTAATGAGTTGGGCCTCAATGGTTCTAATATGATGAATTGAGCCTCTAAGGTCTAGCGTTATGATTTGAGCATCGTGGGTTTAATGCATTGAGTTGGACAGCGTGAGTTTTTCTATTGACTTGACCCATTATTTTTGATGGGTTAATTATATTTAAAAACAAAATTAGAAAAATGACAGAATATAAAAAGGAAAAATTATAATTTTACCCTCATCACTATGTAAGTGGTAAAGTTTTATTGGGAATTGAGTTGGAAGAAATTTAAATTAATTATATTATGTGATTGGTTTATCGTTCATAAAGGCACAGACGAAGCGAGAAAAATGTTAGGAGCAATATTTATTTTTTTAGTAAAAATAGTGGATAAAGAAGTGTTTTTAAATTTTTTAAGGAGAGCAAGATTCACAATTAATAAATATACATAAAAAAAAACTTAAAAAGATACTGCCGTAGCTCCGTCACTGCATAAAGAGTAATAAATTACCTGAAAAAGTTTAACAGTACTTGTAATATAATTAGTTGTCGTATAGTTTTTGTTTATAAAGTGATATATATAAGTGCTTCAGTTTTTTATTTTCTATTTTGTGTTTTTTGGGAATAATTGTTGCATTGTGATTATTTTTCTACTTCTATGGTGGCTAAATGGTATTGATTTAGAAAATAATCTTTTTATATCCTATAGGTGGGATGTCATTAATACATTGTGGATTGAAAAATATATATTTACTAATTTTGGTGAAATTACATAATTTAGAATTGATTTAAGCTATTAATTAATTTGTTCAGCTTCCTCCATAGTCCAGTCCCATCAGCCAACTTTTCCTGCAATTAGAACCACAAATTAAAATAAGTTATTTTCATGGTGATATCTATTATCTGTATTATATAAGGTCTACGTATATTTAGTGATTGATATATGACTGACTCATAAATGTCTCATTTTCGAAAAAAAAGAATTCGACTTCTGGTTAATAAATGTGCATCAAATATATTTACATTAGATATAACATTTACAAGACCATTACTGATGCAGACAGAAGCGTGAAGAACAAAAAACACAAATACTACCGTTGATTCTCAAGAATACCATAAGTATTGAACAAAGCAATATAATTCTTAAAAAAACGTGTATTGCTTGAAGAAGAGATAAATCTCAAAATTAATAATATTCAATCTCTCTAAAATAATAACTAAACAACAATTTATAGGATTAAACTCCTACAATAATAAACTCCTAACTATTGAAAACTCTTAAAGATAATAAAATAATCTAATAAACCAATCATAATAGATAATAAGATATTTTTAATCCTTATCTCCATCATTCTCTCTGGGGTCGAGACGATTCGTCCCCGAATCGGAAGGGAGATCTTGACTAAAGGAATTGTCAACCCATTAAGGGGCGCGAGGAGGACGAGTTGGAAAAACAACATGAATATCAAAACATATTTAAAGTGGATCAATAATAAAATAATTCAGGTTGAACTGTGGAAAACCATCTCCACTTTGCCAAATCAATGGTTGATTTCTAGTGCATCCATCGAACCAATCTGAAACGTGTCATTCATTTCGCAATGTAGGGACAACAACAAAAGAAATAACAAATACATCATGAATTTTGTTTTCCTTATCCATGATGTCTTGTCGTTACTTGTTTTCTCTTTAGTTGTACATTGAAGATCCTCACCAATATTCTCAATTCCTTCATCGAAAATTGGTGGGTCATCATAACTGTAATTTCTTTGTCAAAAATTGGTGGGCCATCATAGCCACCATTATCCTCGTCAAACTGCAGATTGCAGAGGGTTTTCATAGCCAACCTCTGGAATAATGTCTTCACATTCCTCATCAAAAATTGGTGGTCCATCATATCCACCATCTTCAATGTCACTTGAGAATAAAACATCCATGTCTACGTGGAATTGGTTTCCAATGGGGTGAATCGGATGAACACAATATCGCTTGATCAAACTCACAACCATCAAGAAATCGTTTTTCAACAAGCCTTTTGATTTCTTGAAATTGAATGCGCACGATATGAAATTGTTTTGTCGCAAGTCGTCGACGGATCCGTGTGCGTGTGTCGTTTATGCGTTGTGGATTCGGATCTAGACAACATGGTTTAGGAGCGTAAACGGTCTCTCGAATACCAACCGATCTGATGTGAGCGTGAACAACAAAGAACACAAATACTACCGTTGATTCTCAAGAATACTGAAGTATTGAACAAAGCAATATAATTCTTAAAAGAACGTGTATTGCTTGAAGAAGAGATAAATCTCAAAATTAATAATATTCAACCTCTCTAAAAATAATAACAAAACAACTATTTATAGGATTAAACTCCTACAATAATAAAACTTCTAACTATTAAAAATTCTTAAAAGATAATAAAATAACATAATAAACTAATATTAATAGATAATAAGATATTTTTAATTCTTATCTCCATCAATTACTTCGTTTTCTTCTATGTGGAGATGAATAAATATATCTTTTCTAGAATGAGGTATTTATTTATTATTTAAACACTCAATGCATTATATACTAGATCTTACATGATTGTTATCGAGAATCATTGCATCTCGTTCGACATTCTACTCTCACAAAAACTAAAATAAAAAAAATAAAAATAAAAATGAAACAACATAAGAAAACCATTATATTAAAGGAGGGATATATGTATGGCCCTAAATAATCGGTTACTTAGTGCCTCCAGCAGTCTAGCACAAATAATTTTGCTTCATTTGGTCTCCAATGATTAGACAAATATTCAATTAAATCCAAAATTTTAATCATTACTGTACTTTATACCATCGTATAGAATTTGGATTTAGCGTCATTTATGCTATCGACATACAAAAACAAAAATAATATGTGACCCACATTGTAAAACTGTCGTCGATGTTGAATTTAGTGTCATCGCATATACATTGGTGCGCTACATCTGTTCTTCATTAGTTATTCTTAGTTGTGCAATTCAGATATTACGTGGGTAATAGACTTTTAAATGGACTTTTAAAAATGTGAATTACTCCATAAGCTCATTTTGGAGAAGTGTAAATTTGTGATTTTTGGATTCTTTTCTACCACTTCTACAAAATTCGTTTTAAAATATACTTTTGTCAAACACTTTTACATTGGGCATAAGCAATTTTTGAAAAAATTCATATTAAAAAATTCATTCCATAAATACACTTTCATTTTGGAAGTGCTCCCCAACATGCACTCTATTCTTATAGCTTCATAGGGTGTTTTAACTTTTAAGGGAGTGTTTGCAAATACTTTTGTTTTTTGATGAAGTGATTTATTCTTTGAGAAAATGACAAATAGTCTAGAATTAAAAGTTGGTAATATTTTATAAATAGAAGATGTAAATTGATTAAATTAACATAAAATGTTTTGATGATTAGTTGTAAAAGTGATTTATTTGTGTGTAATAGACAAACCAAAAGTAGAATAAGAAATCTATAGGAGTGTTCGCAAATACTTATGTTTTTAGAGAAAGTGATTTATTACCACGGAAAATGGCAACTTGGCAAGTAGTTGAGATTAAGAAGTTGGTAGTGTTTGCAAATAAGGGCTGACGATATTAAGAGAGAGTGTTTGATGGATAAGTTGTAAAATTTATTTATTTGTGTACAGGGACGAAGCTACCTTAGGGCCAAGGGGGGCACTGGGCCCCCCTGAAAATTTGAGAAATATTAGGGGTAATTTGGTAATTTCACCTTTTAAGCTTAAAAAAAATGTAGAAAATAGGTAAAAATGGAACAATGTTTTTAATTCCTTCATATTTATTGTTCCCTTCTCATTTGTAAATTTTGAAAAATATTTGAGTCTTGATCATTTTTCTCCTTTCTCAAAATTTTGAACATTTTCCTTTGCTCCATCATAATATTGAATATGAATTTTGGCATTATTCTATTGTACATCTATTCATCTCCTTTTGGGATTATTTAAGGTTCATTATCAAATTTCCACTAAAGAATTCAACATTATTGATGGGTTATTGAATGATTGTTTGGTAACATACACTAAAAAATATTTATATTACCAATGAAGATATTATAACGGTTTCAAAATATGAGAATAGAAGATGAATGTTATGATATATTGATGTAATTATACTATGCTATTTATTAATAGTAAGATTTAATTGAGGGAATACATTGACATTATCGAAATTAGTATTAATTCATAGTATTATTTTTAGAGTTGATGTATCGTATATTATTTTTATATTAATATTAATTGGGCCCCCCTACACAAAATTTAAGGCACACTTTGTTTGTGTACACAAATCAAACCAAGGGTAAAAAAATCTAAAGAACCTCTGCCCCACATTTAGATTTTGATTAAATGAAACATAATTAGAAGTAGAGATTGGCATTTGCAAACGCTAAAAAGTGAATTTTCTATCTAAAAGCTCAAAATCACTTTTTTTAGTGTTTGCACGAACTCCGTAAAGTACTCATCCCCTAATTTTAGATTATGATTAATGAATCAGAAATATAATTAGAAGCTGACATTTCCAAACACTAACAAGTATTGTTTGCAACTGAAACTTAAAAATCACTTTTTTTAGTGTTTGCAAACACTCCCAATACACTAGATCAACGTCACGTATATAAAAAAATATTGATGCAACTAAAAGTTAGGCAGTTCACTCCAAGTCAAGACACTTCGAGTTAAGGTATCTGTCAAAGTTCAAAATTCAACCCACATATAGGGAACTAGTATGCGAAGAAGGGCCCCGGGATTGTCGTGGGAAAGCCCTTCTAATGTTTAAGTCAACAATATAGGAGAAAAATCTAGAGCACAAGGGAAATTAAACAGCTAAAATGTATTAATGATTAGGGATGAGCTATTTATACCTGAGACTATGGACCGTATCTACATAGGCTTGGTGTATCTCACGGGCGTAATATAATAATTTGGGCCTCATGAACCATTTTTTATGACTTTGCCCAATTAACCAGGTTTATGGGCATATGCACTAGTGCGATATCTGCTTTTTTTTTTATGTGGTCTTAATTTTTCATCAAATGAGATATTTAACAATTATTATGTACCTAGTGTATTATTAATGCAACGTGCACTAAATACAGCATGTATTATTGCTCCAATTAAAATACGAATGCTTATATAGGTCATAGGGTTATAGCATATATTTAACACTTTAGAAGATTCAACTTTTAGATTAACAAGAAAAAGTCATTCGATTACGTGTATCCACGAACTCATAGTCATTATTTATTAAGAGCCAATTTTTCACTAACAATGTTTGCAATTAAAAAAAAAAGTATTTCTCGTTTTTTAGCTTAAAAAAACCGTTTTTCGTATTTGCAAGCGCCAACTTATACTTTTGATTATGTTTCATTTAATCAGAATCTAAAAACAGGGAGATGTGTAATTTAGATTTTTGTTTCTGCTTCTGATTTTATTTTACAAACAAATAAGCTCTTTTACAATATTTTCACCAAGGCAAAAATTTGTATAAGACCGTCTTACGGGTTTAAATCCGTAAGACGAATCCTACTTACCTGACCCGCTTCTCATACACGCCCAAATTCAGTTTTTTAGTTTTCTTTTTCTTTTTCGGTTTTAAACTAGGGTTCTTCTTCTTTTCCCGTTTTCTTCTCCTTCTTCTTCTTCCTGATTCTTTTCCGTCGCCACCAAAACTTCTTCTTGTTTCCTCTCGCTTCTTCTTGTGTTTGTCGTTCTTTTCTTTTTTTTTTTCTTGTTCTGTCGCTTCAAAAGTACTATATCAGTTTGTAATAAAGTTTCTGTATAAATCTTTGAACATTGATTCTTAAAAGTATCAAAAATCGCCTTACAAGTATCAATAATTTCCTTAAAAGCATCTGTTTTATGTCAATGTATTTCAACATTATATCACTCTGCATGTAGATCTTTGATGCTTAAAGTATCATAAATTGCCTTAAAAGTATCATAAATTTACTTAAAAGTATCATTTTGTAATAAAATTTCTATACAAATCCGTGAACAGTGATGCTTGGAAAAATTAGAAATTACTTTAAAAGTATCAAAATTTGTCTTGAAAATATCAACTTTATGTCATTGTATTTCAACATTGAATATATGTTATATCACTCTGCATGTTAGATGTCTGATACTTAAAGTATCATAAATTGCCTTAAAAGTATCATTAATTGCCTTAAAAGTATTAGTTTGTGATGCTGTTTTTGTATACAAATATGTGAACATTAATGATGTTTGAAAGTATGAGAAATTGTTTTAAAAGTATCTTACATTGCCTTAAAAATATCACTGTCACTTTTGAAAATATTTATTTTTGTGGTTGAAAAGTATCATATATTATATAATATAAAAAGTACAAGTAATTATATGAAAAGTATCATTCAACGAGTTAGTAACTTAAAATTATCATGTATGTATTTTAAGTATTTATGGGGGAGTCCACTATCAATTGAAATAGCCTAAAAGTATCATATTTAATCTGAAAAGTATCAGTAATTATATGAAAAATATAGTATTTTGCACTGGGATATGAAAAATATTAAAACGTAAAATATTAAAATATAAATATGGATAAGTATCAGAAATTGACTTAAAAGTATCATAAATTACCTTGAGCTAGAGAGCGTGAGCGGCAGACTTAGTTTTACTAGATTTTTCATTTTTTTATTAAACTACTGGAATCCATACTATAGGATCTGTCTTACGGATCCTAATCCGTAAGACGGTCCTATGGTAGACCTTCTTTTTCACCAAATACTCTCAACTTTTGATTCTCAAATTTTGATTCTACTTATGCTACAATGAATTATTTCTTCTAAAAGCAAAAGTTTTTGTAACACTCTCATTATCTACTTCATTATCTACTACATGACACACCACACAATCACTCATTATATTCATCATTCGCTATCATCACACAACCAATCCCCAAAGCCCAAATATGTAATTCACATCCAAATATAAAATATACAGAACGATCTTATATACGGTAGTTACTCCTCGTCAACAGTCACCACCCCACCCATCCACCTGAAAGAATTTGCTGCTCATTCTTTTCCAAAATTTTCTAATTTTGTTTTATTTTATCTTGACTTTTTTGTTCTGCTTGGATTTCTCTTTCCATTCCCTTTAGAATCTTTGTTTTCTCAATATGAAGAAGCAGAACACCAGAAACCACAACCAGCAGGCCGAGGTACTGTAATCATCTCTCTCTTTTTTGGCTGGACTGCAACTGTTCGATTATTTATGTGTGTGTCTATATATATATATATATATATATATATATATATATATTTTATCTTTGTTATATTTTGGTTTTTGGGATGACTTGAGAAGGATTGCAGAGAAATTGGGCTGAAATATTGTGTTTCGCTTGCACGTGCCTACAGCTCTCGTGGCGGCGCGTGGTGGTGCGCAAGTGGCTCAACATTGCCACCAGCAACTCTGATTACTCTGCCGATACCGACTCCGACTCCGATTCCGATTCCGAACCAGGTTCAGCACAAACGTCGTCGTTTTGCTTGATCCCCCTACTCTTATTCCATCTACTCACTCTTTTTAATTTGTGGTTTTGCAGAAATTAGTGATTTGCCCAGAGAATCTCGTTTCAAGAATGAAAAACCAGGCGAAGTACAGGTTGATGCTAATGGTAACGTGATTTTGATTAGTTTTTTCGTGTTCATAGTTGTCAACATCTTAATATTCTTCTTCTCTATTTTCTAGTCAAATTTATCTGGTCAATGTTGTTGTGTAATTTTAATGAACTTTTGGGGTCATTGGTTTGAGACAAAAACGTGTGTTACTGTTACTCACTGGACTGGTCAAGTCTATGGATTTCACTTTTTTTGGGATCTTTTTGATCCATTAAGTTTGGCACTGTTGTATAAAACAAGAACTTTATGTCAGGCATACCAGCATTGTTGAGCAGACTATGGTTTGTTAATGTAATTCAAATATCTTATAGGTAAAGTTTTTTTACAGTTCAAAGTTTCACAGTTGAGAATCTGGTTGAATCATGATTGTTGCTCTGTCAAATTAACATGTTATGCTTTGTCTTTCTGTCAAGTATTACTATTCTGGATACACTTTTTTAGAACTTGCTATTCAAATTAATAAATTAGGGGAAATATGTGATGGGATATAATTCTATAGTTTACTGTTCTTAGCAATTAGTCTTACTTACTGATTTGTCTCTATAGTGATCAACTGTTGAGGAGTTATATCACACTCTCGGGTATAGACAAGGGATTGATAAAGTTTTACTGGCCTTAAGTAATAAAGACCGAAAGCTAAGCATATTTGTGATGTTGAATGAATTGCCTGTCGTTATCTACCTGAAGAATCTTTAGCTTTATGTGGTCCTATTAACATAGCACACCAAAAAATCTATGAACATCATTTACTAAGGTTTCAGTTGAGATTTTGGAATTTATTTGTTGTCTTTTTTACATAGTAGTACCTTTATGCAAGCTGTATTTCCTAGTCACTCATGGAATAATTGCTTCATGGACGAAAGATGTTACGTATTTATTACAGTTGATTGCAACTTTATCTTATTTTTTGAGCTAGTTACATTCTTGTCTGTAAGAATAGAACTGTTACTTTTTGAGGTGACAACACTCTCAAGAAGCTCTCTGTCCATTTTTGACACTTGATCTAGAACTTGGTGAATGTTTTACAGCTTTCTTAGCTTTCTATATGTTAAAAAATTGTGCTAAAAAAAGAGAACCCTAAGATAATATGTGATTTGAACAAATAAGCATCAAAGACAAATTGGCTCTGCTTATATTTTACAGTAGGTACTATAACAAACATATATACACATATGTCATCATCATCATCATCAATCGCACTTATCCCACTATGTGGGAGTCGGTGGTGTGAAGTTTATAGTGTCGATTAATTGTCTAAAATTAGTTAACACTACAAATTCACATATGTATGTAATACTTTTACTAACTTGATAAACGCACAACTTGTGTGGATTTCCTTCGGTGGGAGGTACATGTGTGCATGTTCATGGTTTTCTTTTTCACATCATGCCATTTATGATGCTCTGACCAGGGTTTTAGAGTATCTATATCTTTCACTTTCATAATCAAAATCTGAATTATAAATTGTGCTTTTTTGTCAATTTCAATCTCAGATGCTCTTTCCAGGTTAAGAAGACGACGAAAATCAGAGACGTTTAGAGCTCAGTATATAAACACAAAGGAAATCAGGTATGTTTTTTTCCTTGCATTTTGTTGATAAAACAGCTTATTGTTGGTATCAAAAAGTAATCATCTTTTCATTTTTAAGATTACTAAGCAAATAGTGAGATTTTGATTTCCACTATCTTGTCTTTGGCTTTACTAGAATATGTGCTGCCACATGGAATGTAGGGGAAGAGTTCCTCCTGATGACTTAGATCTTGATGGTTGGTTAGACATTGATGACCCTGCTGATATTTATGTGATTGGGTATGTACATTATATTTTTGTTCGTAATCTACACATACATTGTAATCCAGCTATAAAATCTTGTTCTGGTTCTACAATCGATATGTTTTTGTCCATGTCATCTATTGCACATATGTACAGCGGATTGCAAATTATTCTAACATGGGATGTGAATTTCAATTTTCTGTGATTGTCCACTTCGACTTGGTAGTCTTAGTTAATTCACTTCGTTTTTATGTCAACTAAAACTTCATTCATTTGCCATGTGTTATTCATCTCCAGCCTACAGGAGATCATACCATTAAATGCTGGTAATATATTTGGCGCTGAAGATAGTCGTCCAGTTTCAAAATGGGAAAACTTAATTCGCGAAACTTTGAACCGAGTCCCACCGGTTACTAAGTTTAAAAGCTTCAGCGATCCTCCTTCTCCATCAAGGTTTAAACCACCTGAAGATGCCTTGGATATTGAAGATGAAATTGTACTAGAATCTGACAGTGATGTTGAGGAGGAAATTTACCCATTGAATGATGAATCAAATGTTTTTGAGGAAATCAAAGATGGAATGGTCAAAGGAGAAAACTCTTTTTTTGCTGATACCTCTGTCTCCGATGGCTATGACAACTTATCAAATTCAGTAGAACAAGAGTTGAAGCGGCAATTTTCTTCTCAAAGAAAGCTGGACAGATTAACTTGCTCAAGGACAGAGGATTCTGAAGAAAATTCTGAATTCCTAAATACCCAGTATACCAACAAATTAACCAAATCTCTTAGTGGGACAGAAAGGATAGGCTTAAGCTGGCCAGAGCCACCACTTCATCTCTTAGCTCAGCATGTTTTTGAGAGACCTAATTCGTTCAAATCTTCTAAATCTTTCAAAGCTTCCAAATCTTTCAAAGGTCCCAAATCTGTCAAAGCTTCCAAATCTTTCAAAACTTCTAAATCTTTCATGACATATAGTTCTTTCAAATCCAACACGATTACTGAAAATAGAATGCAATTCGACTTAGCTTCGCTTGCAGAAATTGACCTTGAATCTCTGATAAACCGGAAGAGAAGGCCTCCATATGTTAGAATTGTAAGCAAGCAAATGGTTGGCATCTTTATTACCGTATGGGTTCGCAGAAACTTGCGAAGGCATATACAAAACGTGAACGTATCTACTGTTGGTGTTGGTGTCATGGGCTACATAGGCAACAAGGTTTGTTCTTCTGATCTTTAGCTTGCATTTTGGTGAACATACATGACTGTGTGTATGTGATGTTTTTATATTCGATGATTAGAAACAGTAAATCACGAGTTGAATATGATACCAGGCTCATTTAACATTAGATGATTGAAGTCAATAAATATAATTTTGAGAACCCCCATTATCGTACAGTTATTTTATGGAAATAATAATCATTGACCATCGTTCATGGTGTGAAGTGTGAACCATAGTTGTTTATGGGCTGTCGCCCGTCGCTAGGCAACATCTTTTGATTGTTATGCCATTATTAAAATTTCATTATAAAGATATTGTAAGAATAATATTTTAAAATTTGTTTACTACTTTTTTTCCAAAAAGTTTGCAAATGAAATGAAAACTTCATGCTTATTGGTGGTATATTATAGATGTGTTAACAGCGGTACTGAATACAAATTACAAATTAATTGATTAGTAAATTGGAGAAAAATAAAGAAATGCATTATATTTTTCATCAATGGAAATAAAGTGCAATTATTATATGTTTTTTTAACTTGAACATGTTTCGTGGGCGACAGTTTGCGACGGCACTCACCTCGGTGATGAATCAGACTTGTCACCTGGTGTTGCTCATACCTACTTTCTTTCTCCTTCCCCCATCCTTTTTTTTTATTGGGTTACTATGTATATGTATTCACACATTTTCAGTTATTCAGGTAGCATAATTCTCTCTCTCTCTCTCTCTCTCTCTCTCTCTCTCTCTCTCTCTCTCTCAGGGATCAATATCAGTCAGCATGTCTGTACATCAGACACTCTTCTGTTTCGTTTGTAGTCATTTAACATCAGGTGAGAAAGAGGGGGATGCAGTTAAAAGAAATGCTGATGTGCATGAAATACATAGACGAACACGCTTCAATTCACTTGCTGGTATGCCTAGAAGCATCTATGACCATGAGTAAGTATATCTGTCCACCATCTCTTTCTTTAGCTCTTATTATTTTATATTTTTGGAAGGTCTGAACTTCGACTGAACAGTGGGATAGATCTTGTTATCCATGACTACAGGAAGCAAGTGTCAAAGAGACATAAATCGTTACAAGTGGAAGTAATTTGCCTTCGAAAGTAATCAGGAATAAAGCAGAAAATTTACAGAAGTATAAATGATGCTCAAGAACCATGTTACCTCCTAAACCATCATGCATTGTCCAAAATACTTTTGGAAGTTTTCCTGGATTCCCTTTAATTACATATAATTCAACTATTAAGCTACTTTTCTGCCCCATCTTGAAATATTACTTTTTTTACATGAATATGGCTATTCCCTTTCATAGTTATCAGAAAATGCAAAACAAACGTCCAGTAATTAATGAAAAATAATGTTTTCAATCTTCCCAAAACTTGGCTAGTCCTCAATAAACAGTTTTGAATATTTTAGTTCTTTTACGGTTTCCTCGACTTCCTTTCATGTCTGGAAAGTTCTCTGTCTTTCAAAGTTTGCTTGAATCATAGAATATGTTTTACACTTATATCTGCTCAGTGCTATTATGATCTCAGCAATATCCATTGGGTGTTTTTATGGGGAACTCTTTCCGGTGTTTGAACTTATAACTCGAAAAGCCTGGGGTAGGGGGATACTTAAAGCTATCGACTCATGTAGTTCTCTCTCATCACAAATCACCCCCATGTCTCATCTTCATATCACAGAGGTGTTTGGGAAAATTCTTACTTTACTCTCATTCTCTGTTTACCTGACATACCAAATTGAAAACCTGATTTAAGGTGCTTGTGCACAAGATTTCCCTCATGTGGAAGCATACTGATACGACTATGTATTACCAAACGTTATACAATTCCTAGCTTAAATTCATCAATTCAAAGGACCTTTAACCACTTCACCTGTTTCTTATTAATTATTCCCCTCAAAGCACATTTATGTGATCAGAAAGGTTCTTTTTTGTCTTAGTCCTCTAAAAGTGACTTCGTATAGTTCGAAATGCAAATATGATGATAATAACAAATCTCATCTGGTTGCAGGAGAATAATTTGGCTGGGTGACCTAAATTATCGAATCAATTTGCCTTATGAGCGAACAAGAGAACTGATTTCCAAACGGGACTGGTCCATGTTACTCGGCGGGATCAGGTGATCTTGTTTTCTGTATTTGTGCTCTCCTTTATTTGGTTGAAAATACTAAAATCCTATTAAGTATTTAATTTGGTTTGGCCCTGTTCACGCTTGGTTTTGGTTTGAAGTCTGGCAATTTTATTATTTGGATCACTTAAGGCTTCTTGCATACATATATGAATGCAAATTTTATTTAAGCCTGTTTCAATAAGTTTGCATTCGTATTATATAATATCATTTGGAAGTCCAGTTTGTGGCGACATTTGGAGCCAAATATATCCTTCCATGTAATTTGAACACCATTGCGTTGCATAACTTCAGATTGATTTCTATCTGTAAATGCAAAACTTATATTGAAACACTTGTCAAACTTCAGAAAGAGAAGTTACAAATGGAAAAAAAAATGATGCTATAATTTCGGTATTTCCACCTCATATCCATTAAAGACAAGCAGCATTCTCTGGTCACACCAAATTCAACAATATATTAACAGTGACAAATTCCTGAACAAACGAACCAATTATGAAACTATATATAGAAATTCCTTTCATGAACCACGCTAATTTATACTATGCTTTTTAAGATTCCTCTTTCTAGTTCATCCCCAAGTAATCCTTGTCGTATTTTACCAGAATATCAAATATACATCTTCTACTGGCCACTGAATCTAGCTAGAGTTCTTCTTAGTGAAAACTCGAAAATTGCTTTGATTAGATATTAAAAAGATTCAGTTTCGCGAAAGTATGAACTGAACTGCAGAAAAAAAGAACTACCACTAATAGCCTGTTACACATTTTACTTTCTATTCCTCATGCAAGATTTTCCTCAAGATCCTTTACCAATAATTGAATATTGTACAGAATGAACACATACATGTTTTAATAACAGTGCACTCATTTGATCCACAGTGCATCTCGTTTGCATTTTGCCTATGTTAGAGTGATTAAATATTAAATGGCTCACCTCTCTAACAGCTTAAGCTTTTAGATGAAGTGGTCATTCAACATGGTATCAGAGCAGGTTTTGATCGTGCTAATTCCTTAAAATCCTTTTTCTATATAGCATGATGGTCATTCCGTGCAAAATCCTTTTTCCTATATAGCACGATGTTCATGCCGGGCATTATCTTGGTTTTGCACTACCATCATATTGTAGCTTATTCCATGTTAGAATTGCACGATGTGTCATTCTGTGCCTCATTTATCTTACAATGGACTTTCAACCACAAAACTACAGTCCATCCAATTTAGGTTTTGTGGAAGCAATTCATTCTATTTCAAGTTGAACACTCCAACAAATTATTCATATGTTCAACTTGCGGGGAAGTGTTGAGAATTAGAATCGGAATCAAATTAGAATTGATTTGCTGTTGTAGTAGAATATTTCATTTAATGTAAATTGATGTGGATGATCTCTTTACATTTATATAAGGATTTCATTCCTTTTCTATGTATTTCACTCATGTCTTTTACACCTATATATAGATGATATTGTAATGAAGAAAGTAAGAGAGAAATGAAACTCTTAGAGCCCTTTGGGCATTTTGTTCGTGGATGTAGGCCAAAATGCCGAACCATGTTATTTCTTTGTGTTCTTCTTTCTCTCTTCAAAATTCAACATGGCATCAGAGCGAGACCAAACAAAAGGTCCTGAGTTCAAACCTCACCGCCACCCATAAAAGTGTCCACGTACTAGGCTTCATAAACAATCGCCTGCACGTGAGGGAGCGTGTTAGAGTGATTATATTTTAAATGGCTCACCTCTCTAATAGCTTAAGCTTTTAGATGAAATGGTCATTCAACAACCTACATATATATGATATAAAGTCTTGTTCCCTCAGGAAAAAGTGTACATGTAATCGTCTGCGGATATTTTATTATTGTTCCAAATGTTGCCCAGTAAAAATCTCATCCTAACTTTTCTAGTTAGTAATAAAACATGGTCTGTTACCCTTGAATCCCCAAAGAGCTGACTTGATTTTGTCATATCCTAAACTTTAACTGAAAATTTATGGTCTATGATGCAGCAATTTAGTGTAACAAAGGAGCACCGCTGATTTAACTGGTGCATAACTGACATGAAGAGAGAGATAATTCTCTAGTGGCCTGCATATATTAGCTCTGTTATATGTTTGCTTGAAGTCTTATTTAAACTCCTGTCTCCTTGAGTGGTGAAAATATTTCCTAGTTGTCCCTCCTAATAAAACTGCTAATCAGCACAAGTAAAGGGCTGAATATAGCTCTTTACATATTGGATAAAATTTCTTTAGCATATGATCAATAATCTGATACATTAAGCAAGAGACACTGTAAATAAAAGAAATAGAGATTGGTTCCCTTGTCTCAAGCCTCTAGAACTACTAACATACCCAGGCAAAGCTCTATTGTGATTGATACACAACATTCAGTTATACACCAGCATTGAAACTTATAAATGAACTTCCAAAATGGATCCCCTTCTCTCAAGCCCTCTATACGACTAATATACTCAATCGAGCTCCATTGAATTGGATAGAAAGCATTGAAGTTGTAAAAACACAAACTTTCATGGTGATGGGGAGAAAGCTCACAGACTGTCAGTTTCCAAAATTTACCAATATTGACTGATGAATAAAGAAAAGAATGATTCTTTCACTATCCAGATCTATTGCTCCAATTTGCTTCTTGGGATGTCCAAATTAAGGCTCCTTTCCTGTAACGTTTTCCCCAAAAATACCCTCACTCAAAGTAATGATTTTGAAACCACTGCTTTTGAGGAAATATTGTAAACACTTTCACAGCTTTCATCCACAACTCTGTGTCGAGTTAATTGCGATACCTAATTTGGTGAATAGAGTAAAATTTGTCTGTGTGTAAACACCACATTTTTGTCTAGTGTGTGATTAATTATCAATAGCCGCGAATAGGCATATGTCTGTTTCCTTTTTGGCTGTGGCGTTAATTTTTTGTTGCATCAAGTGAAGTTGATCATGTATCTTATGCCGATAAACTGACAACTGGCTTCTTTTTTTTTTTTTTAGCTTATGAGAGAGCTTAGGAAAGGTCGTGCATTTGATGGATGGTCTGAAGGCACTTTGAACTTTGCTCCAACTTACAAATATGAATTCAACTCCGAGTCTTACTGTGGAGCGGATCCAAAGACTGGGAGGCGAACGCCTGCATGGTATGCATTATGCTTGTCGGAATATTCCACTCATAATATATCTCTGTGTTTCTCCATATACATGGTCTTGAGACACATGTATAGTCCAATTCTGATAAAATTGCTTGATTTCTGGTTTTGTTGTATTTCATACTAATTTATGCGCCTTTTACATTTTTCTTATTCTCTCCTGAGTTATTGGAGAACTAATATTTATCTCCATTGTGGTTTGTGCTGAAATTTGTTCTCTCAATGTGTGCCTTGGAGGGTATTCTGGCTAATTGTCGGCAGCCAGAATCACACATCATAAATAGTTCTATTACAGTTTTCTGGATTTACCTTATTGATGTGATCGTATCATTTCATTTTATTATCCCCTTAATGCATATATCCTCAGAGTCGTAATTTTCAAATGAAATCTGACTTTTTTTTAAATAAATGACAGAGAAGCACTGTGTTTTATGATTTTATCATTGGCCTCTTTAGTTAATAGTTCTTGTCGATCCATAATATATACATGTACGTTATTTGTACATTCAGCGGACAACAGAAACATAATCCCTTATAGCTCGTTTTCTCAAAGTTCCCTATATTATCTCCAGGTGTGATCGTATTCTCTCATTCGGGACAGGAATGAAGTTGCTAAGCTATAGGAGATCTGAACTTAAGCTATCCGACCACCGACCTGTGACTGCCTCTTACATGGTCGAAATTGAAGTATTTTCACCTCGAAAGTTGCAAAGGGCACTCACTTTTACTGATGCAGAAATTGAAGAACAAGATATCGTGGCAGAAATGGGGCTTGGTGGTGGAATGGACCTGCTACGATTGGATGAGGTGAGTTGCTTAACATACTTTGGAACTAAATATTCAGATAGACAGACCTATGCAATTCTCAGTGAAGTTGATTCTGAGGTATTTGTTTATAACATTGGTACTCACCTATTTATCATAGAATTAGTCACAAGATAGTTTTTATAATGTCAAGCAAAGTATGGTTGTCTTGTAATTTGGTACTCCAATAGTTTTACTGAAAATACTTGGTTAAACGATTATAAGATATTAGGGAAAGAAAAAGGAATTTCACTTTCTAAACCGTTCACATAAAGTTCAAACATGTAACAGAACAATTCATTTGACATTAGGGTATGCTACAAAATTTTCAAGAAGACAAAAGTCAGTTGTTCATTCTTTCGTCATTTTTTTGTTTGGTGATTCTGGGTACTAGATTTGATATATTCAGCAGAATTGGTTTTAGCCTGTTTTTCCAGAACAGATTATATGAATTGGGATTAAAAAAAATCCTATCTGAGATAATAACATTTGCAGCTGCTGAAGTATATGTCCCACTCCCTATTAATTGTATTGAAAACATTCAAAAGCTGTTCAATATGCTGCAGTTACTTGTCCTTGAATTTTAAAATAGCTATTCTGAGATAAATTACAATATGTACCCTTGGGTTTTGCCTAATTACAAAAAGATTCGACTATCTTCCAAATTACAAATATCCCCTTTGATTTACAAACACCTTCTTGAGGTTTGTATTTGCGTAGAGAAAGCCCCCACGGAAGGTGCAATAGAAACAAATATCAAGGGGTATATGTTATTTTGAAAGATAGTTGCACTTGTTGTAATTAGACTGAACCTCAATGGTATGTTTTGTAATTTATCCTTTATTCTGTCTAAATCTTTATTTTGTATCCCGTCATCCGTTTGGCCATTCTTATTGTAGCAACAAGCATTTAGAAACATGTGACTGCTTATAAATATAATGTTATTTGATTTTATGTTTAGGATGTTTCGTATTGGGAACGCTGAGGGACATCGACTCATGAAAAGTGTCGAAGATCATCTGTCGCCACTGGAAATTTACACATTAATTCTTTTGATTCTTTATCATTAAGATACTTGAGGTTCTCTATATTGTGTTAAAATCTGTAAATGGCATTGCTTATATGTATATATGTTTTCTGCATTTGAGTTTGATATGCGTTGAGGTGTACAGAAAGAAATGAGGTGCTTAGACTGTCTCATGGAATTAATTCATGAAATGGATTCTACAAAACACAAAAAATGAGTTTTTTGTATGGGTTTGTGTTTGGGTTGAATTTTATTTACATGTAGGATAGGATTATGTCAATGACATCGTCTTATATTAGTATATTGAAGGCATTTCAGTTAGTGGTATTTGCTAGTTTATGTTCTACTTGTTTTAGGTTTACAATAAACTGTTCAAATTTGGATTTTGAATTCGGGTTTTGGATTTGTTTTGAGGGATTCTGTCATTTTGGTTTGATCCAAAACTTGTTCGGGTCTAATTTAGTGGAGTTATTGTTCTTGATGAAATAACATGAGATTTATTATTCAAAAAAGGGATAATTACAAAAGAATCCTTGAGGTTAGGGCTAATTACAAAAAAAATTAGACATTTTTTAAAATTGCAAAAAACCCTGTGAGGTTTGATTCGTCTTATATTTTTCCCCCTCACAAAAAAAGTATTTCAATCCATTGATATTTCTAGAAATATTTCAGTTAACACCATAACTTTAAGACAAAATCAAACTAGAGGGTTTTTTTCTGTAATTTTAAAATATTTCTGGGTTTTTTTGGTAATTAGCCCAAACCTCAGGGATCTCTTGTAATTATCCCTTCAAAAATTTAAAAGTACCAAAGAAAGATGCAAGTACTATGGATTTTCTAATTAATGGGATTTCTTACTAGAAAATATCTATAAATTCGTAAATAGTAGAAACTGTTGATTTCATATTCGAAGTGTTTTGATTTAAATTTACCAAATCTCAATATTAAAAAATTTAATCTCAAATCATTTATAAATCCCAAATTAGAGTAATTTAGAAATCAAATCCATCAACAACCATGCTCTTATTATTAGAAAAAATTAAAAAATACATTGAAATTGTAAACAGTATTAATGTTATAGAACAAACAATTCACGAAGACAAGAAAATTATTTTTATATTGATATTATAGAAATATCAAAAAATAAATAGTAGAGAGAATAATTTAGTAGAGAGAGTAAATACTAGGCATAATTACTACCTTATTACAATGATTTAGGTAGTAATAGTAGTGTATTTGGTAAAGTGGAGTGGTTAGAAATCCACTTATATTGTAACACTCCCCTTTGTATGTCTCACTACTAGATGAGTATGCCTCGTTAAAAACCTTAAGCCGAAAAACTCAGTTGGGGAAAAAATCGGATATAAAGGAAGAATAGTACATTCTCAAATCCAGACCTTATGCATGAACTGCCTCGTTAAAAACCTTAACATGGAAAAACCCAATGAGATAAGAGTAGACAAAAGGGAAAAAGAGTACAACACACATTATATTCGCTCCACCTAAAATGAAGAATACGAGATGCATAATTGATTCATTAATCTTGCTGCATATTGACTATTCTCATTCCGATGTCGTAAACCAGTTCCTCGAATGTAGACATTGCCAAGGATTTTGTAAACAAGTCAACAAGATTATGATAGTAGCGAGTTTGTTGAACATCTACCTCTCCATTTTTTTGGAGCCCATGTGTATTGAAAAACTTTGGTGAAATATGCTTGGTCCTATTACCTTTTATGTAACTACATCTTACTTGAGCTATACACACTGCATTACCCTCATTAATAATAGTAGGAGTGTGAGTAACCGACTTCAGTTGACAAGTATTTTGTGAATGAGTTATAATTGACTTTAACCGAACACACTCTTTTCTAGCTTCATGAAGAGAAATTATCTCAGAGTGATTGAAAGAAGTAACGACTAATGTTTGTTTGGTAGATCGTCATAGTATAATTGTACTGATATAGCAAAATATGTAACCAGATTGTGATCGAGCTTTGTGTGGATCACATCTATATCCACATTTGTTGGGAAATTAATTTTTAGATTTTGATGAATGCCATGTAAAACTTAGAATAGAAAGTTGGCACCCCATTTTTGTTGTAAATTGCATTGTATAGATAGGGCTGGTCGAGCTGAGTTAAGTCAGCTATGCCTGAACATGCAAGAAGTCAACTGGAGACTAAAAGGAAGACTCCGCTGTGAGGCAGCTGAGTGTGGCAAAGAAGAGAAGTCAGGAACTCGACTGAAGGTGCAGCTGAGATACAACCGAGTGAAGTGTCAATCAAGTCAACTCAAGATAGCCAAGTCTCAAGTTGAAGTGACAGATGAGTCATCCAATGATTAGAAGCTGACTTGAAGTCACCTGGGGAAGTCAAGGAAATGCAGTCAAGTCGAGACAACTGAAAAAGATCCATTGCACAGAAGTCAAGAGAATTACTTAAACAAGTAATACTTTTTCATCGCTTTCTTAAAGTGCTCGGTCACCCCGAGAAGCGTGCAAAAGGAATAAACCAATGGGAAGCTCGCACTGTGTCGAACTCGAAAAAGTTGAAGAATCATTCATACGAGGAAATGTCAATTCCAAGGACTGCAACAAGACAAGCCAACGACCACAAGTGTCTTTTGAAAATTAGCCTATCTCTTCAACGGGCAAATTTTCAAAAGAACACTATAAAATGCTGAGGAATCTATTTGAGAGAAAGCAGGTTACCTTGACAATCTGAAAACAAATACGAGCAAGAAAAGCAATATCTGTAACCTGAAATATTCTCAAATCATTCAAGTTCAATCCTCAAGCCTATACTACGAAGGAAATCAATCCAACACTCACATGTGAAGGAAAGACGACTTCAATCAGTTGAAGAGGAAACATTTGAAGAATCAAGGGGTCTACATTCCACAGAGGATTGTAGAAGGGTTCAAGGTCGAACCAGTCTCAAGTTTTTGGAGGGCTTCGTGATCAAATCCAAGAAGCTTGAGCAAGTGGGCTGTAGTAGCAAGGCAGCTGCCCTATGAAGAAGCTGAGTCGTACGAGAAGGTTTGTGTGACCAAGGCATCTCAGATCGAGTCCCAAAGGATCAAGTCATTTGTGTGATCAAGACTTGCATCCGGGTGATAACCACTTTGTATATTGATCAATACTTAGTGGATTCCTCCAGGAGTTGGAGAAGAGAGGAGTAGAAGAATTACCCCATCTTCGAACCTCTATAAAATTTATTGTGTCATTTACATTTTAGCAATTTAATTCCTGCACATTACTTTAATATCTGCTGATAAATTTGCTATCCAATTGATAATCAACAAAGTGCTAAAACCAAGTATTAAAACAAACTTAACTAAATTCAAGGGTGTTAAGTCTTCCGCTGAAAACATATCACAGTCGAGTTAAGTCTTTAGTCAAAATAGCTGAGTTATTCTATCAACAGCTCAGTCGAGTTTGTTGAGTGACTAACTCTGATGATTAAATAACTTAGCTGTCCATCTAGGACTCAACTGTGAAGTATTAACTCTGAACGTTTTAAAATCACTAAATCGAAAAGTTGGTTTATTCAACCCCCTTCTAAACCTTACACTCACACCCCTTGGGACCTACAAGTGGTATCAGAGCGGTTGGTTCATTGAGCCTTTCGTGACCGGTTCTTGAACTAGATCTCCAAATTTTTCAAAGCTTGCTTTAGCACTTGATCTTTCAAAACTCTTTTATTCAGCAAAGTTATTATCATGGAAGCAAATTTGACACGCATCCCTATGTTTACTATTGAGGAATTTGATGACTGGAAAATTCGTATACAGGCTCATGTATCAGAATTACACGATGAAATGTGGATAGTGATAGAAGATGGGCCACTCCAAATCTTAAAAGTGAACACAGCTGCAAGGAGAGTTGCAACAGAAGGAGAAGAGGATGATGCTCCCAGACCAGCTATGGTTGAAAAACCAAGAGCTGAATGGACAAATGATGACAGGAAAAGATATAACTTGGACAACATGGCCAAGGACATTCTTTACAAAACCTTGGACAAAGCCATGTTCAACAAAGTCCAATCATGCAAAACGGCAAAAGAAATCTGGGACAAGCTAACCTTGATTTGTGAAGGCTCAGAGCAAATCAAGGAAAATAAACTATCTGTTGCTGTACAAAAATTTGAAAATTTTAAAATGCTTGCAGGAGAAACCTTGGATCAACTGGATGCTCGGTTCACATAAATTACTAATGAACTATCTGCACTTGGAAAAGAATATACACAGAAGAAAATGTGTATGAAAATTCTAAGAAGTCTCCCAGCTGAGTGGGAAATGAAAGTCATGGCCCTGAGACACTCCATGGACCTATCAAAAACATCCAACCATGAGCTATTCTCAGATCTCAAAGCCTACGAATCTGAGTGAGAAGAAAAGACCAAGAGGAGACAGCTGTGCCCAAAATAGCTGCTCTAATAGTTAAGGATGGTAAAATAGCTGAGGTCAAGGAAGTCATTGACCAAGAGGAGATAGCCCTGATGGTTAAAAGGTTTAACAAGTTCTTTAACAAGAATTACAAGAGAGGCAAAGGTGAATCCTCCAGAAGACACTCAGCTCCCTCCAAGTCAAGGGAAGATAGGCCAACCAAGAGAGCAGAGCATCAAAAGGCTGAGTATCAAACAGCTAACAATCCAAGGATGGAAAGAACTGATCAAAAGGTTGAAAATTTATGCTGGAACTGCAGACAACCTGGTCACTATGCCATCCATATCCTGTAGTCAACAAATACAGGAATGAAGAGGAAAGAAAAGTCTTCAGAGAAAGAAGACAAGAGAAGAAAAAGGCAATGTTGGCTGCAGAGACTGTTGAGACAGTCAAGTCAAAAGATACAGCAGACTCGGAGAGTAGTGAAGCTGACTACTCAAGCTACTCTGAAGAAGAATCCTTGATCTGTCTAATGGCCAAAGAGCAAGACCAACCTGACCAAGAAGATGAGGTACACTATAACTCATCACACTCAGATTCTAGTGACAGTGATTGTGACACACACACTTCATCACCCACTGATCTTTATGATTCATTAGGCAAAATGATGAAAGACTTTGAACACATTAAATCCTCACACACACTACTAAATGAGGAGAACAACCTACTCAAAAGCCAAAACTCACGGTGACTAAGGAGCCGAGTACTCTAAGTCACATAGCCGATGAGAATAAAAGTCTAAAAATTTGAAAATGCTAAGTTAATAGCGAGAGATAGTGCTATAGAAAAGAGGGAGAATGACCTCAAAAATGTGATTGCCTCATTCACTAAGGCATCTAAATCCTTGGATGATCTTATTATGAGTCAAAGAGAATGTGGAGATAAGACAGGCTTAGGATTTAATTCCTCTTTGCTATGTCAAGCTCCAAAAGTGATTCTGGAAAAAGGATCTTCAAGTAATAAAGCAGCTCAAAAATCCAAAACTCCAAATGGTGCACACATATTTATTCCAAAGCACAATCACAAGCAAATTGGCCTTGGTTATAAAGGAAAAAGAAAACAGCCAGTTGAGTGTGCTGAGAGGACAGCTGAGAAGAAATCCAGCCGAGTTCCTTAGCAAACTCCAAACAGGGAGTACTTTGTAAAGAAGAAACAGAGCTACCAAAAGCCCCAGAAGTTCTATAAAAGGAACACATATGATGGGAATGGTAGACAATACCTAAGCCAAGCTGATTGGAATAATGTGAACTATCAACAAAGATCTATGGAATATAAGCCTAAATGGCA
Organism: Rehmannia glutinosa; assembly: GCA_016081115.2. Taxonomy (NCBI): domain Eukaryota; kingdom Viridiplantae; phylum Streptophyta; class Magnoliopsida; order Lamiales; family Orobanchaceae; genus Rehmannia; species Rehmannia glutinosa. The sequence continues at coordinate 2,707,834 of CM071935.1, forward strand.
AAGGCCTAAGACTCAGCAAAGGCCATTCCAAAGGCAAAAGAGCTATCATCAGCACACATATGCACTCAGGCACTATCCTCAAAGATATCACAACTACCCAAACAAAGCAATTGCTAAAACACATACACATGCATACAGACAAAAGAGACAGCTGTATGAACCTAAAATCCCCAAGCAATTTGCTAAAATTAATTATGATTATGGCACTGATAGATGGCAACCTGTTAGAGTCAAATCATTTGGCTATAGGTTGGTTGGATCATCTTACAATACTAACCCCTCAGGACCCAGACAAATATGGGTACCTAAAACCTAATTTCCTTGATTGCGGGTTCAAGGAGCGGTGAGTGCCAAGGAACTGGTACATGGATAGTGGTGCATTCCGGACACATGACAGAAATAAGAAAAATATGTCAAAATTCAAGGAGGTTAGAGGTGCAAAAGTCATATTTGGAGGAAATGAAGCTCCAGGAGAAATAAAAGGCATTGGATCCATCAAGAAAAATGGATTAGAAATTACAGATGTTGCATATGTTCAAGGCCTCAATTTCAACTTATTAAGCATAAGTCAACTCTGTGACAAGGGCTATAATGTTGGATTCAATATGGGAGTGTGCCAAATCAAGAACATCAATCTAATGAAGTAGTGTTGCAAGGATGCGAGACAAAAGAACATGTATGTGGTAGATTGGTCAACTGCAACACCAAGAACTTGTCTGCTAGCAAAGAGCACAACAGAATCAAGTTGGTTGTGGCACAAGAAGCTGAGTCACCTAAACTTCAAAACAATTAACAAGCTTGCAAGGAGCAATCTTGTGGAAGGACTTCGGACTCGAAGATACAAGAAGGAAAGTGTATGTGATGCATGCCGGATGGGAAAACAGATCAAATCATCATTCAAAGAAAAGACATGTCCATCTTCAACAAGAATATTGCACTGCTACATATGGATCTATTTGGTCCGATTGAACACTAGTATTAGTGGGAAGAAATACACCTTGGTGGTAGTAGATGACTACTCAAGATACACATGGACAATATTCATGTGTAAGAAGAAAGAAACTCTCGAGAAACTACCACAATCGATGAAGAGAATCCAAAATGAGAAGAGTCAAACCATTATCAAAATAAGATCGATGAGGAACCGAGTTTGTCAATGGTATAATAACTCAGTATTGTGTTGAAAATGGTATTGGTCATGAATTATCAGCAGCAAGGACTCCACAGCAAAATGGAGTTGCAGAAAGAAGGAATAGCACTCTCAAAGAAGCAACAAGGACCATGTTAGCTGAAGCAGGGCGGCCTAAAAGATTTTGGGCTGAAGCAATAAGCACAACATGCTATACTCAAAATAGATGCATGATAAACAGACAGCTGACAAATACTACCTATGAGATTTGGACAGGGAGAAAGCCAAATGTTGCATACTTTAGAATATTTGGATGCAAATGCTTCATACACAACAATGGCAAATATAATTTAAAGGCTTTTCATGCTGAAGCTGATGAAGGTATCATCTTAGGATACTCAGCTGGAAGCAAAGCCTACAGAGTGCTCAACAAGAGGACAATGATTACAGAAGAATCTATTCATGTGGTGTTTGATGAACCCAATGTAAATGGAGAAGACATTGAAGAGTCGGTGATAAATTTGAATCAACCAACCATGCGAAGAGTCCCTATGTTGAAGTCAAGTCGGAATTATAAACCCGGATGAAGATGAGATAGCCGAGTCTCAAAGACAGGTTGGGAAATATGCAGCTAAGTGATGATGAGAGAGCTGATCAAAATAACACAACTGCAAGACGACTGAATCCAGTTAACTTACTTCAACCTGATGTAAGATGGTTGAGAGACCATCCACCAGAACTAATCATTGGAGATGTAAGAGAAGGTGTAAAAACCAGATCGTAACCCAACAAGAAGCTATGTTCACTTCACTTGTTTCATCTCACAAATAGAGCCAAAAGATGTGTCACAAGCATTGGATGACACACATTGGATTCAAGCCATGAAAGAAGAGCTGAATCAATTTGAAAGAAACAAAGTGTGGGAATTGGTTCAAAGACCTACCCATCAAAATGTTATTGGCGCTAAATGGGTGTTCAGAAACAAGATGAATGAGGAAGGTTCTGTGGTAAGAAACAAAGCAAGATTGGTAGCCAAAGAGTATTGCCAAGAAGAATGAATGGATTTTGATGAAACTTTTGCTCCTGTGGCAAGATTGGAAGCCAAAAGGATGTTTCTTGCCTATGCTGCTCACAAGAACTTCACTGTATATCAAATGGATGTAAAGAGTGCATTCCTTAATGAGTTATTGGAGGAAGAAGTATATGTTGAACAACCTCCAGGATTTGAGTAGAAGACTCTTGGAGATAAAGTATACAAACTCAAGAAAGCTTTATATGGATTGAAACAGGCACCAAGAGCATGGTATGATACATTATCACAATTCCTGATTGAGAATGGATTTACAAAAGGCAAAGTGGATAGAACACTCTTTAATTCAAGATGGGAAGAGTATCGCTTGTTCAAATATACGTGGATGACATCATCTTTGGATCCACAAACAAAGAGTCATGTGTGATAAATTCTCAAATCTTATGCAAAGCAAATTTGAAATGAGCATGATGGGAGAGCTGACATTCTTCCTTGGACTCCAAGTAAAACAGCTGAAGGATGGAACCTTCATAAGTCAGACAAAATACACCAGAGATTTAATGAAGAAATTTGGCATGGAAGAGAAGTCTTCTGTGAAAATACCAATGAATACATCAGTCAAAATGGATATGGATGCATATGGCAAGCCTGTGGATCAAACAAGATACAGAGCACTTATTGGATCATTGCTCTATCTCACAGCAAGCAGGCCAGATATCACCTTTGCCGTAGGTATATGTGCAAGATTTCAATCTGCTCCAAAAGAAAGCCACATGACTGCAGCCAAAAGAATCTTGAGATATTTGAAAGGAAGCCAAGAAGTTGGCTTATGGTATCCTAAGGAAGGTGGATTCAAGCTAATTGGTTACTCAGACTCTGACTATGTTGGATGTAGAGTTGACAGAAAGAGTACCTCAGGTACATGTCAAATGCTTGGAAATAGGCTAATTTTCTGGTTTAGCAAGAAGCAAAATTCAATAGCTACCTCCACGGTGAAGCGCAGAATACATAGGCATGGGCAATTTGTTGTGCCCAAGTCTTATGGATGAGACAAAGAAAGTGAGAGACTATGAAGTTGAAGAAAAAGAAATTCCAATTATGTGTAACACAAGTGCAATTGCAATCACTCAAAATCCTGTGTTGCACTCAAGAACAAAGCACATTGATGTCAGATATCACTTCATAAGAGATCATGTTGAAAAGAAGGACATCACCTTGGAATATATCTTAACTGATAAGCAGTTAGCTGATATATTCACAAAGCCATTATGTGAATCAAGATTTGAAGAACTCAAGCATGAGTTAGGGTTAATTGAGCTGAGTTGACACTCAGAAGAGTCAAAGAAAAGAGATGAAACACGAAAAAGATGAAAAAGGGCTGAACTCTTGAATCAACTAAGTGAATCACCAGATCGGAGAATCACAATTGCGTCAAGTTAATCGACAAATTTGAGTACCTATGTGCAAAGAGAGAAGAGTTAAATCAGCTAAGGAATAAGCTGAGTCATTTATGAGCAAAATGACAAAAACGCAGTCGTTTTTACTAAGCGGGAATGTTTTTAAGAATGATGTCATCATAATTATGACGTGTACAGTCAAAAGCTGCATACCAAGCTTATGAATGGATATAAATGCTGCCGCATTAAATGCGAGAAATTAAATGTTAATCGGCGTACAAAATCTAAGCCGTTGATCTTGATCAAATTTCAAAAACCACCCGCACGTCCTTTCATAACCCATACATATACCGTTTCGCCCAACTTTCTCTCACTTTACCAAAACTGTTCATCTCTCTCGAAGGCAAAGAAAGAAATTTTCTCTCAAAACCCTACAAATCTTCAAAGTTCATTTTCAAAGTTTTGTTCGGTAAAACATCAAAAAATGGCATCTACTCACCATTTTGTCAAATTGGGAAAGCAAATCCACACTGGGTCTACTGTGGATTTCGATGGCATGATCAAACAGGGGTCTGACGACACCCTTGTGAAGAAGATAGCAGAGAAGCTGGAAAAGTCTGGACTGAAACCATTTTTGACGATGGAGTTTCCGATGATCTACGTGGAAGAGGTCGCACAGTTCTACATGAACGCTAAAGTTCACGATGAGGGCATCAAGTCCTCTGTTCACGGAAAAGAGTTCACCATCACTGCCAAGGATCGCGAACACGCATTCGTTCTTGCGGCGAAAGCGAGTGCCGGAGATTTATGAAGCTGATGTTAACCTGGCTGCTGCTTGGAAGGAAGTAGCCAAACCTGACTATGCTGCGAAGGTTGTCTACACAGCTGAGAAGAAGCTGCTGATGGAAGACTACCACAAGCTGTTGGATATTGTTTCCAAGTGCGTTGATATCAAATTTGGAAGCTTTAATCAGCTGTCCAAAACTAAGCTGATCGTGATGGTTGCGATCATAGAAGAAAAGAAGGTGAACTGGGTTGAGTTTGTATACAGCAGACTCTGCCAAAATGTTGGGAATAAATCCTTCAAGAAGGATTGTTCGTTTGGAGGATCCCTGGGGTACGGCCTGGCGATTGTCCGGATGATGGAAGTGAAAAGAGTCCCTTTTCGACATGGAAAGACGTTCCATGTCAACAATAAAATGTTCTGGTCTAACCTTTCCGGAGCACAGAAGTGAGCATATGCCAAGAGAGCTGATATGAGTGAGGGGGAATCAGCTGACCCTGAAGAAACAACTGTCTCCTCCTCTCCCCAGAAGAAGGCTGGCCTGCAGCTACAAAGAAGATCGCGCCCCCCGCAACAAAGAAAAAGAAAAGAAGATGCACTGCCCCGCCCGCATGAGCGGGGAGAAGGAGCCTCAAATACCTTCTCCAGTGGTCAAGAAAATGAGGAATGATAAGCTGAGACGGCCAGCTCCTCAGAAAAAGACAACATCACGGCCCCCGCCGCCAGGACTCAGAAGAAACCGTATCCGAGCCGGAAATCCCTCTGGTAAGGACTAGAAGAAGAAGAATCTTCAAGCGTTCCGAGCTTGAGAAACCGGCTGAGTCAGCCACTCAACTGAAACAGATACCGGAGACTGCTGGAGAAGTAGAGTCTCGTAAATTGTAGATGATGACATGACCAAGTCTGCTTTGAAGCCAATCGCCAGAGGCAAATCAAGACACACGATTGTCGCGAACAACTGAGTCACAAGAAGTAACTGAGAAAGCAAACTCTCCTGTTGACAGGGTTGTATCCACTCCTGCAACAGACGCTGCTGAGGGTGTGGAGCACCAAAGTTTGCTACCTTCAATCCCTGAGAACGAGGGACATCAAGGAGAAGATGATAAAGATGATGACGATGTGATGATCCTATCCCCACCATATCCAGACATCCAAAATCGTCTGTGAGAATAGAGGAAGTGGAAGCTGAGTCGATCCAGGGAATTGTTCCAAAGGCCAAAGTTTATTGAAGAAGAAGACGAATTGTTGAACTTTCTCGGATTGACCAATGTGGTCCAAGCACTGGATGAAGAAAATTGCACAGATATCTTGCAGATCCTCAAAGACAAGGAGAAGCAAAGATCGCGAGAGGAAGTCAAGCTCGTAAAAAGGCCGATGATTTGTCCCTTTACTGGAACCACTAATCATACACATCCTCATCTTGACATTCTCTCTGGGAGTGATGAGGATCTGGACCCTGGTGCTGCTACAGAAGAATTGGAGATGCAGCAAGCCATGCGGGAATCCAGGGCCCTACATGAGCAACAATTATTGGAAGGACCAGGGGAGTCTTCCACATCACAGCTGGAGATTGATCCGATGGGAGTGGTGCGCAAAGATATTGCCACGATTGTTGCGCCACCACTTCCCCTGCTCACTCAGTAGAAGGTGTTAAGGGAACTGGCGATGAAACTGGGATTGTGGGGACCCCAGTCAAGCCAACCCCTAATGAAGGTGTCTTACCACCTGCCCCAACGGCTGAACACTCAAAGGGAATAGCCGGGAGTCTGGAGACGAGTGACCCCATTCCAAGTCACTCGGTGGTGTGCCGAGGGGAAACTCCCTCCACCGCAACAAGGTCGGAGGATCTTGCGGTGACTCCTCAACGAATCTTGGAGGCGAAGTGGAGAAGGAACAACAAACGGATACACAAAAAATTGTTACTGACGAGGCTCAGACAGTTAAGTCTGTCTCAGCTGAAGTGCCAACTGCACTGCAGGCCAATAACGCTGCTGATGCAATCGAGGCACGAGGAGCGCCCGGGAGTTAACACTGGGCAATGAAAGTGCAATCCATGGAGTTGAGACTCAGTGGATGCCACCTCGAAAGACCCCAAGAAGTGGGGCCCGAAGGGATATCCAGTGCCCCACCTGCGCTTGAGACTGCAGGAGGTAATGAAGGCCGACGGGAGGTTGAGACTTCCCGGGGTAAAGAGACGTAAGCACAAAACATCCCTCCTACTATCATTGATCCATCTGAAAAGGAGATATGTAACCTTTCTGGGATCTGAAGGTGAAGACGAAGCTGAGTCATCCCCTATTGCCCATCCAAAAGACTCATCTGAGGATGTTCTCCCAAGCACGAGTAAGTCTGACCTTAAGGCTACTCGCCAAACCTTTAATTTTGATGATGAGCCACCCATGAAAATCTCATCATCGTCCGATGACGCTTCCGATATGGCCAAGGACGTCAACTCATATGGAAAAATCACCGAGACCGACGAAGCGAAGTTGTTAACACGATTGAGGCTCAAGTGGGTCAACTTCACAAATGCAGACCAAACAGAGTCAATCGCGCAGGCTCCCAAGCCGCAGCAGGATCGACTCCACCGGGAACTTCACGAGCACAAGTTGTCATCGAGCAGATTCCCGTTGCCCGTGATGATCCATTTGAAGAATCGTTTCCCTTCTCCCTGGAAGTACCTGACCTTCCTGAAGAATCAGCTCGAGATCAAGAACGTTTCCATAAACATGATCCCGTTATTCCAACAGACACCATCATCCCGAGACTTTGACTTTGACTTTTGCCGCCACCGAGACAAGTGACAGAGGTGAGGTTCGAGAAGTTTTCAAGGCCATATTTGCAGAGATAGAGAAGATGGAGAGGCACAGGTGTTTGATAAATGGTTTTCTCATGATTTTGATGATGTTGTTTTTACACCAAAACAATGTTTTTAAAGGTTGTCCAAATACTCCTAAATGATTTAAAATGGTTTTAATATTTTCCGGAGTAATTCTTCAAGTTTGTTTTCAACTAAAATGGACAACGCTTTTAATGATTTTAAGTCAATGGGTTTTTACATTAAAACTATGTTGTCCTAATACTCCCGATCGGTCTAAAATATTTTTACTATTTCTCAGAGTATTTCTTCAAGTTTATTTTCGATAAAATATTGGACAACACTTTTATTTTGAGCCCTACCGGTCGCCCTATAGGGCAACCCATACCTGAAGAGTACATTGAAACAGAATTTCGGAGTGAAAAAACAAGAAGTCGACGGTCGCCCAGTGCGCGAGGGCGTTGACGGTGAAGTTTTTGCTCTCGAACAGAAACTTTGGTCTTCTATTTCTTAAAGGCATGGACCAGTTGAGGCATGGGGTGACCGGTCGAACCCAACGTCGACCGGTCGCCCTGTGTAAATGTTGATACGATTATTTCAAACTCTATTTCTGTGCGACCGGTCGCCCTAATGTTTGACAGCAAAATTCTAACCGTTGTGCATCAGACAACTTTTCCCTAAATTGTGGGATTGATTTCTAACAACTATAATCTTGATTTTAATTGCAATTGTTTTGTAGATATCAGACTCCAAGAGGAGCCTATCAATGATCAATCATCTCCTATAAATAGAGGAAGATTTGAAGCACAAAAAAAAGAGAGAACAACACAACACAACAAGATATACTCAAGCAAACACTTGGTCTTTCATTGTTATTATTCTTGTTGTAATTTGCCTAGCTTATCACTTTCACATCCTTGAGGTCTAGGTTATTCTTGATTACACTCGCACTCAATTGTATAATTCATTATCGAGTTGTAATCTTGGATTTTTAGGTAATCATTCAACACAAGATATCCTTGTGAGTGTTCTTGTGGTAAGAACACACTTGGGTGATCTAGGTGTTAGGTGTGAGAAGATTGTGGTAATCTTCTTGTTGAGGTGTTGAAGAATTTGGTAATCTTCAAGGTTGAAGATTGTGGTAATCTTCACAAGGTGCCGTTGGAGATTGTGGTAATCTTCAAGAGAGATTGTGGTAATCTCAAAGGTGGTGTTGAAGAAGAGTGTGGTGCTCTTCAAGGTGTTGTAAGTTGGTGTTGTATTAATTTTGGTAATTAATAAAATCTTTTTTTTTCCTTTTGAAATCCATCCCGGATATACTGGGGTGGTAGAGGATTAGGCCCTAGGTGGGTTGAACTTCTTTAAATCGACGTGTGTTGTTTACATTCCGCACCTTTATTATTGTCTTTGAGCATTCGGTTTGAAAAAGAGGGTAAAATCGAAAAGATGGAGATAATCTATTCACCCCCCCTCTAGATTATCGTAGCCGCTTGGACTTACAAGTGGTATCAAAGCCAAACTCTTTGGCAAGCTCGTTTCACATCGCGAGTGAAGAGGAACGATCGTCGGCTACGAACGAAGCTCATCCTATCGGCACCTCCACCACCAAGCCACCACTATTTGATTCCAAAAATTACACATTTTGGAAAGAAAGAATGGAATGCTATTTACAAGGTTGCGGGTTCGACATTTGGAACACCGTCATAAATGGAGAATCCATTCCGATGAAAGATACACCACACACCTCCAAAGGCTTCAAAGAGCTCAATGATGAAGAGAAGAAAATCATCTCCTTAAACGGTAAAGCTCTCAATATTTTGTATTGTTCATTTACTAATTTGGAATATGAACATATTGTAGGAATTCGATCGGCACATGAAGTATGGAAAAAATTAGAAGCCATCTATGGAGTATTTGCAAATAAAAGGAGCAACTCAAAAGCATCTACTTCTCAAATGGATACAACATCAAATCCAACAATATGGGATGAGCCTCTTACAAATTCCGATGATGAAGTCGAAAAATGTCTTATGGGCTTCGAAGAAGAAAACAAGGTAAGTTCTAAACCTTCTACCTCTTATGATAATGATTATAGTGATTTGCAAAATGATTATGATGAACTTAAAAATGAATTCCAAAGCTTGCTTGTTAAATACAAAAATTTGAAAAAGGAATTCAATGTTTTGAAAAATGAAAAGGATAGTTTATTTACTTCCTATGAATCACTATCATGTGCTCACACCATCACACTTGACAAGGTTAGAAACCTTGAAAAAGAAAATAGTACTCTTGTTGAGGATATTAATTGCATGAAAAAGGATTTATCTAAATCCAACTTGAGTACCGATGAAATTGTTGATTGTTGTGATAATTCGAAACTAGAACTTGATCATAAGTTTAATGTTGTCAATCATATGAAAAAGAATCAAGTCTCTAAGCATGTTGGTCATTATGCTTCTAGAGTTATTACATGCTTTTATTGCGGTAAAAAGGGTCATACGGTAAATACTTGTCGGGCTAGAAATAGCTCTAATTATTGTTGGAGACCTAAAAGTCTCAAGACTAATCCCAAAGGACCCAAACACATGAGGGTACCACAAAACAATGTCATATTATGTACCTGGCGAAATAATGATCGAAGAAAATTTATACAGCCAAGAAGACATCAAATGACCGTTTCATTTGATCAAAGAAGGAGAAACTATTTTCGACAAAGCCAATTTCCAAGAAGAGGATATAATCAAAAATGGGAAGAACACAATCCTTGGAAATGGCAAAGACATCATCAACAAGATGATTTTCAAAGAAGAAGAGATTTTCAACAATGGGAAGGCAACAAACCATGGAAATGGAGTAATCAAAGAAGTCATCATCAACAAAGTGACTTCTCAAAGGGAAGATATCATCAACAATGGGAACGACACAACCCATTGAAATGACGTAATTGGTAACCCGTATCTCCCTAGTTAAATATGCATTTATTTTGTTATTATGCATGCTTTTATTTGTGTATTAATTGCAAAATGAGTTTTCAAGTATTTATTTTTTTTAATTAAGGTCTTCAATATATATTTGTGCTTTTAAAATATTTTTGAAAAAAGAAGACCTTATATGATGTTTTTAAAACTCTTGTGCACTTTTGTAGACTAAAGTGTGTTATCATCTCTTATGGATTTTTATGGCATGAGCTTACTTGTGATATCTTTTAGCCTACACTTTTATCATTATGATTTGTGCTAGATTTGTTTTAATAATTGTGTAGGATCTACATATTTTCACATATGGCCATTTACGTCATTATTTGTCAAGAAAGACATTAATTATCGAGGTACGTTTACGTGTGTTATTTTTACTCTTATAGACTCGATATATGTATTGCCATGTGCCTATGTGCTTGTTTTTCATAGTATTTCACACAAGTGCCATTAAGAGGATTTTTAGATTCTTTGAAAGGCACTATTCGATATTTGATTGCACATATTTGCTTTGTCAACTCTTGTTCAAATACTTCTTTTAAATGAGGTCTCACTATATGCTATCGGATTTTCAAAATTCAAAAGAGACCTTTTGTAGCTTTCTTAAGCTTATTTGAACTTGCATGATTTAGTAGACTCTTGATGATCTTCTAAATGCATAGTATGTGTTTCTTGCTTCATGGTATATATATATAGTGTCTATTTCTACTATGCTCTTATGGAAGATATTTTGTGATTAATGATTGAGGCATGTTTTTACACTTGGGCTATTTTTTCTTGCTTATATAAGCGTTGCCGTTAATGAGTTTGTTAAGTTGTGTAGATGAGAAATGAAGTACTCCAAATATTAGTTACCTCAAAATATTTGGATGTAAATGTTCTATTATGAACACCTTAGATCAATTGGATGCCCTATGATGATAGTAATGAAGAAGACGAAAAAGGTATTCTGGAACAAACTCGATGACCAAGGCAACACTGGTCGAACTAAGGCAAGGTTAGTAGCTCGAAGGTATTTTCAAAAAGAAGGTAATCATAGCACATTTAGTAACTATTTGCATTTTACTTGCTCATTCTTGTTTTAAGAAAATTTCAAGCTTTACCAAATGGATGTTAAATCCAATTTTCTCAATGGTTTTATTCAAGAAGAAGTCTATGTAAAACAACCTCCGGGGTTTTAAATTTTTCTAGGCCAAATGATTTTTATAAAAGGCCTTGTATGGTTTAAAACAAGTACCCCATGTACGGTATGATAGACTTAGCTATTTTTGCTAAATGATTTTACAAAAGGTAAAGTTAATACTACTCTCTTTGTTTTTGTAAAAAGGGCAAGATTGTTTACTTGTGCATATTTATGAGAATGTTTTTGGTGCTACTAATGAATATTTGTGCAAGATATGTTTTTCTAAGTTGATACTAGGTGAGCTTGAGATGAGCATGATAGGGGAGCTCAATTTCTTGCTTGGACTACAAATTATTCAATGCCAAGTAAATGGTTATATTTCAAAAGAACTCTTGAAGGAGTTAAGCATTAAAGAAAGAAGAACCATCTCAACCTCTATGGCTAAAGATTGACAAAGGTTGAGAAAGGCATATCGGCCGACAAACAAATTCGAGGTATATTTTCTTGTATTTTTCCTATAGACTCGACATTCCATATGCCTTATGTCTATTTGCTCGACTTAAAAAACTATCCCAACGAATCTCATTAAAGTGTCGTTAAAAGAAATTTTCAAATATTTGAAAGGCACTTCTTCTTATGACTTGTTGTATCTAAAGTTTTAAAACGTTCTTATTTTTCGGGATAACAAGTCCGGTATTTATTATATGGTTATTCGTATTCAAAATATGGTTCGTCATAATCGAACTAAACATATTGAGATTCGATATTTTTTTAAAAAAAGGGATTGAGTTTTTAACAAAAAACTTGAGATGTGTTTAATTCCGTCTCAAGGATAACTCGCGGACTTTTTAATCATTAACCGCTGAGTATTTTACCTCATTTCGAGCTTGATTATTACATAATGTATATTTAATGAGGTCTACATTTGCATTTTTCACGTTTATAAAACTTAGGGGCGAAAAATCGGATTTTTGGATCAAACTTCGGATTTTTTAAACAGAACCAAAACAGTGGGCTGCCAGGGCAGGGGCCGACCGGTCGCCCATGCCCTGGACCGGTCGCCCTGAACGTTTTTTTGGTTAAAAATGGTTCTGCTTCCAGACGTAGCCATTATGGCTTATTTTGTCCATTTTTCGTCCCCTTCGCAAATTGCACACAAATTTCACTCCAAATTTGTTTTATTGCATACATTTTATACTTTGGGGATTATCTAGCTCGGTTATCATCATCATTGATCGTCTTTACCGATCGAATGGTAAGAATTTCACTCTCTTTAGCTCAATTGGGTTAAACCGTTGAGGACTTGGTTTAAATGTCTATTTCTTGATGCAAATTATATTTGTTTGTGATGAGCTTATTGATTGTTCATGAATGATATTTGTTCAATTGCATTTGGTGATGAAAAACTTGGCTTGATTTCATTTACTAGGGCTATATATATCTTTATCAATTTTTGACGCCCGCCAAGTGTTCGATAAAACGTTTCAATGAAAAATTCATCACCTACATGACTCTCTCGATTTCAAAAGTCTTATATATTTATAGAGATCATGTTTTGCTTATCAAATGATCTTTCATAAGCTTCTACAAGTCGTATGATTCGACTTTTCCCTCCTATTTGGTTTATAAGCTTCAATGCTCAAATAGCTCGATACATCGGTTTAGTTGCGCACTTTGATATGAATATATGATATATTTATCATGCTAACATTCTTTTTGATGATTCCAAAGGGGGAGAAAAAGGCTATAAGCTCTTTAGTTCAAAGAAGCTAAGATAAGCTTAACGAAAAGAAGCTATAAGCTATGGCTTCATAAAGCCATAAGTTGTGGATCATATTTTGTCCACTCTTGGTGTATTATGGTTGTATATGTTTCTTAGTCCATTGGTTGTAGTATGGACTTATATATGGTTCTAATGATGTCTCTTTGACAGGGGGAGCTTTTAAGTTGTTGATACTTAAGCTCAATATCGAAAAGCTAAGATTTTAGCTTATGTTGAAGTTGCTTCTATATTACTCTTGTTGTGCATGTTGATAGGGGGAGCATTTGCTATATGTGTTTGAATATCTCTACTCCCATCCTTGTGTTTATATTGCGCGGAATGTTGTCGCTCTCATCGGATATTTATTTTTGACCGGAAAACTTGTTTTATTTTCAAAATAGCCTCTCAAAATTGTTTTGTTTTCAAAATCGGCCTTGTTGAATTGTTTTGGTTTGTAATCATCAAAAAGGGGGAGATTGTTTGATAAATGGTTTTATCATGATTTTGATGATGTTGTTTTTACACCAAAACAATGTTTTTAAAGGTTGTCCAAATACTCCTAAATGATTTAAAATGGTTTTAATATTTTTCGGAGTAATTCTTCAAGTTTGTTTTCAACTAAAATGGACAACGCTTTTAATGATTTTAAGTCAATGCATTTTTACATTAAAACTATGTTGTCCTAATACTCCCGATCGGTCTAAAATGTTTTTACTATTTCTCGGATTATTTCTTGGAGTTTATTTTCGATAAAATATTGGACAACACTTTTATTTTGAGGCCAACCGGTCGCCCTATAGGGCAACCCATACCTGAAGAGTACATTGAAATGAATTTGAGCCTGGAGTGAAAAAAAAGTCGACGGTTGCCCAGGGCGTCCGACCGGTCGGTCGACGTTGACGGTGACATGCAAGTTTTGCTCTCGAACAGAAACTTTGGTCTTCTATTTCTTAAAGGCATGGACAGGTTGAGGCATGGGGTGACCGGTCGAACCCAACGTCGACCGGCCGCCTGTAAATGTTGATACGATTATTTCAAACTCTATCTAATGAAACCTGACAAAATTCTAACCGTTATAGTGATGCTTTTCCCTAAATTGTGGGATTGATTTCTAACAGCTATAATCTTGATTTTAATTGCAATTTTTTTGTAGATATCAGATTCCAAGAGGAGCCTATCAATGATCAATCATCTCCTATAAATAGAGGAAGATTTGAAGCACAAAAAAAAGAGAGAACAACACAACACAACAAGATATACTCAAGCAAACATTTGGTCTTTCATTGTTATTATTCTTGTTGTAATTTGCCTAGCTTATCACTTTCACATCCTTGAGGTCTAGGCTATTCTTGATTACACTTGCACTCAATTGTATAATTCATTATCGAGTTGTAATCTTGGATTTTTTGGTAATCATTCAACACAAGATATCCTTGTGAGTGTTCTTGTGGTAAGAACACACTTGGGTGATCTAGGTGTTAGGTGTGAGAAGATTGTGGTAATCTTCTTGTTGAGGTGTTGAAGAATTTGGTATTCTTCAAGGTTGAAGATTGTGGTAATCTTCACAAGGTGCCGTTGGAGATTGTGGTAATCTTCAAGAGAGATTGTGGTAATCTCAAAGGTGGTGTTGAAGAAGAGTGTGGTGCTCTTCAAGGTGTTGTAAGTTGGTGTTGTATTAATTTTGGTAATTAATAAAATCTTTTTTTTTCTTTTTGAAATCCATCCCTGAGGATATCTTTGGGGTGGTAGAGGATTAAGGCCCTAGGTGGGTTGAACTTCTTTAAATCGACGTGTGTTGTTTACATTCGTTATTATTGTCTTTGAGCATTCGGTTTGAAAAAGAGGGTAAAATCGAAAAGATGGAGATAATCTATTCACCCCCTAGAAGCGCTTGGACTTACACCAGGCCTCCTTTGGACATGAGGCCGATTGAGACGCAAAATCTTACCGATCTGCGAGGAATAATTGTCGAGGATCGGGAATAGTGGCAACAACAACAAACAATGCGCATAGAACAAGCTCGAAAGGGGAAGAGGAATACCAAAAGGCGTTGAAAGGATCTCAAAAGGAGGACGAACAGCTTGTGAAGGGAAAGACAGGCGAGAACAGAGAAGAGAGAAGAAAGGAAAATCTGTTGAGGGGAAGGTTCGAAAGATATGACCTTGATGATTGCTAAAACCCCCAACAAGGTCTTGTCACATGGTGATATCATCAAAGACGCTCCAACATCCTGCAGCACCCATGGATGAAAAGAGAAAGATAGTTGAAGCGGGGATGAAGGAGGTGGAAGGAAAGATGGATGCCCGAGTTATAGATATACTAAAACAATATGGAGACATTCCAATAGAGAGACACCTATGCCATTTCGATGTCGAAACCGAGCAAGATCTGTTGATGAATTCAAGATCGCATCCAGGTTACTTCGCAAATATGTCCATGGCTCAATGGGATTTGTATTGGGAAAAAGGGCTCAAGTTATGTGAAGAAGCGACAGGCAAAGCAGAAAAACTCTGCTAGTCACTCACTTTGGGAAAAAGAAGGCCCAAGACAATACAAGAAGAGGAGGAAGAGGTTTCAAAAAGACCTCGCCCAAAAACATTGAATATATAGATCCAGGCAAGAAAGGAGGGATCTATTGGGCTGGATTCAACAAGTAGCCAACCGCAAGTGGCCAAGAACAAAGTATGTGAAGAGGATCGAGGAAGAAAATAGAAGACAAACTCAGCTGTGGGAAGAAAGGCAAGAACGAAAAAGAAGAGATGAAGCTGCCAGGAAAGCATATGAGAAAAAGAAAGCAGCTGAAGAAGAGAAGAAGAGGAATAGATCAGAAGAAAACAGAGTTGAAAAAGAGGAAAGAAGGATCAACAATGAAGGAGATGAAGTGTTGTTGTCCGCCCCTTCATGTACTTTACTATGTAAATGCATTTTTATGTAAGTCTTCTGTACATCGAATAAGATTGTATAATTTCTATACTTGCGTAGATATAGAATATCACGGTTACCTTAAGATCTGTTTAAGTTCTGATACACTCTGTAAACAGCTGTGTAAAGAACATGAATGTTATGATCAATAAAAGATTGAAATACATGTGATTCTACATTTTGTTATCTTTGCTTTGTTTAATTATTGTGTGAATGTTTTAAGTTTTGGCATCATCAAAAAGGGAGAAATTGTTGAGAAATTAATTTTTAGATTTTGATGAATGCCATGTAAAACTTAGAATAGAAAGTTGGCACCCCATTTTTGTTGTAAATTGCATTGTAATAGATAGTCTTCAAGTTATATGCCGAACATGCAAGAAGTTGAGACTAAAAGGAAGACTTTGTGAGGCGGTGAGTGTGGCATTTTTGAAAAGAACTCGATGAAGGTGCCTTGAGATAAGTGAAGTGTTTTTCAAGATAGCCAAGTATCAAGTTGAAGTGACGGATGAGTCATCCATGATTGCAAGTGACTTGAAGTCACCTGGGAAGTCAAGGAAATGCGGTCAAGTATCGAAAAGAGATCTAAGTCAAGAGAATTACTTAAACAAGTAATACTTCCATATGAAGCGTGCAAAAGGAATAAACAATGGGAAGCTCGCACTGTCGAACTTCAAGAATCATTCATACGAGGAAATGTCAATTCCAAGGATCGCAACAAGACAAGCCAACGACCACAAGTGTCTTTTGAAAATTAGCCTATCTCTTCAACGGGCAAATTTTCAAAAGAACACTATAAAATGCTTTGAGAATCTATTTTGAGAGAAAGGAGTTACCTTGACAATCGAAAACAAAATTGAGCGAGAAAAAGCAATACAGAATCGAAATATTCTCAAATCATTCAAGTTCAATCCTCAAGCCTATACTACGAAGGAAATCAATCCAACACTCACATGTGAAGGAAAGACGACTACAATTTGGAGAGGAAACATTTGAAGAATCAAGGGGTCTACATTCCACGGAGGATTGTAGAAGGGTTCAAGGTCGAACAGTCTCAAGTTTTTGGAGGGCTTCGTGATCAAATCCAAGAAGCTTTTTACTCTACTGTGAAGAAGACTCGAATTGTACGAGAATTTGTGTGACCAAGGCATCTCGGATGAGTCCCAAAGGATCAAGTGCTTGTGTGATTTGCATGGACCGATAACCACTTTGTATATTGATCAATACTTAGTGGATTCCTCCAGGAGTTGGAGAAGAGAGGAGTAGAAGAATTACACCATCTTCGAACCTCTATGAAATTTATTGTGTCATTTACATTTTGCAATTTAATTTCGCACATTACGTTAATATCTCACGATAAATTTGCTATCCAATTGATAATCAACAAAGTGCTAAAACTAAGTATTAAAGCAAACTTAACTAAATTCAAGGGTGTTAAGTCTTTGAAAACATATCAAACCAGTCGAGTTAAGTCTTTAGTCAAACAACTTGAGTTATTCTAAATTTGATCAGTCTGAGTGACTAATATGATTAACTAACTTAGTTGTCCATCTAGGACTCAATTTGTGACGTATTAACTCTGAATGTTTTAAAAGGACTAAATCGAAAAGTTGGTAAGGTTTATTCAACCCCCCCTTGGACTTACAACATTAGTGTAGCCAACTAACCAAGACTTAGTGGATTCCTTGGTATAGAATAACCCTAAATTTAGAGTATCACTAAGGTATCGAAAAATATATTTAATACCATTTCAGTGTCTTCGAGTTGACTCAAAACTATGTAGGTCTCAAATGGTGTGAGTGTTAAGTTTTGAAGGGGGAGGGGGGTTGAATAGACTTAACCAATTTTTGATTTTTAAACTTAAATCAGAGTTTTGATCAAGTGAGCAGCTAAGTCTTTGGAAGACAGCTGGGTTCAATTTCAACAGTCAAGTTAATCACTCAACAGTCTTGAGAAAGCTGTTGATTGAGTTATCTTAGCTGGATGAAGTGAACTGTTTAAAAGAACAACTAACTTGATTTTTACAGCGGAAGACTTACACCCTTTTTGTAAAATGGTTTTATAACACTTGTTTTAATGCAAGTTATTGAGAGAGCTTATGCAAATTTATATAGTTAATTAAATAAGTTGCATTTAAAAAATGAAAGTAAAAGACACAAGGCAATTTTTATAGTGGTTCGAGGATGGGTTAATTCCTCCACTCCACTCTTTTCCAACTCCTGGAGGTAATCCACTAATGCAACAACTGTTACAATATGGATTGATGTAAGCCTTAATGAGTGGTGAAAATGGTTTTTAAAATATAAGTATAATATAATTTAAAAACCAGGGCGTTACATGGTGGTCTACTCCTAGGACTCAACTTCTTCGCATGATGGTGTTTAATACTTTAGCTCCTTCAAATCGTTGGAATTGGTCACGTAGCCCTCCAACGGATTCAAAGCAGGTTCTAACTTGAACATCACTACACTTCCTTCACTTCACAGATGTGTAGACCTCTTCTGTCTTCAAGAACTTTTCCTCTTCAACTGGTTGAAGTATTTCTTCCTTCACTGAATGTATTGGTTAGATCTTCTTCGAAATTAGGCTTGAGGATTGAAATATATAGCCTGAGAGTAATTTGCTTGTTTTTCTCAGATTGCTTGTGTATCTCTTGTGCACTATTTTTCCTTGTGTTCTTCGTATATTTGAATTATTAGTTGTTCGAATTTGTATCACTCTGCATACATTCATCCACACTTTTTGAATTTAAATTTCCTCAACCTTTTATAGTAAGGACTAGTAAGAAACACGTGCTTCGCACATGATTCAAATGAATTTATTAAAATTTAAATAATTTTATTGATGAACATCTTAAAGTGCTTTACAGATAAATATGTACTAAGTAAATACTTGGATTATTAAAATTGAAATACTTCAAAGTATTTTAATGTATATTTTGTTTTTTCAAAGTATAAATCTACATAACGATTAAGTAAATCTTTTAAAAAACTAAATACAACAAAAAAATTATTATAACAACAAAATAAGTTTTATATTAGCTTATGATCATATTAATCAATTTTGTGATAGTTTAATGACTATGAAAGTATTTTTCTTATTAATTTCAGAACTTTTTTAAAATTAGCGATTAGTCGGTAATTCATGAGCTAAAAATTGATATATCACAAATTATTACATTAATTAGAAATTTAATGAGTTGGGAAAGATGGAATGGAGGGTATAAATCTAAAAATAATGGAATACTCAGCTTTATATCAACATCCTTACAAAGAGTGAGCAATATCACTTTAATTACAAACTCGTATAATAAATTTAAAAATTAGTAAATTACTTCTTTACCGAAATCAAGAATAAACTCATGCCTTTATTTGTAATTCTTATTTCTCAAAAAACATAGAAAATAAAAGTTAATATTATCCGGGTATGATCGTGTGCTTACTTCTTTCATTATCTCTAACTTCTTCGATTAAAGAAACATAACTCAAAACAGATATTAAAGTACAAAATATGTGCCGAAAAGAATAAGACTTTTCATAAAGAATCCTAATTCTAATGCCACAGTGAATATTTTTATCGTAACAATAGTTATAGCAATCCATTTATTATTTAAAATAATAAACCTTAACCCAATATAGATGAAAACTAATCCATTTTTGTCATTAAACGTTATGTTTTTAAAATGAAAAAAGTGATAACTTAAAATCTAAATTTTGAAACTCTATCCAATTGATATAAAATATATTCACTTAATAAACAATTAAACCAAAAATAGTTTACGTGTCAAAAAAAAACCAAAATAGTTAAAAACAAAAGTTATCAGTTTCCATATTAAGCCAAACTTCAACCATAAAATATAATACTTATTAAGTTTAATATTTGAAAATCACTTTACAAAAACTTATTTCTTTTAAAAGAATCAGTAACTCAATTAGTTTTAGAAATATATATTATACTATTATAGATGATACTTGTAGTTGAATTTGACTTTCTATTTATTATAAAATATATAGATGTAAATTTTCTAAAATATATAGTTATATAAATTATATTTATTTGTAATATGCTAAAATTAATTTATATTTAATTATTGTTGTAATATATAATTATCCATGTCTTTTCACCAAAAATTAATGCCTTACTGAAAGAAAACGAATATATAGAGTAGTTTAAGCTTTATTTAAAAAAATGGATTTTTTTGATCAAATAAGGAAATGTACTTACTAAAAATTTATACTTCAAGTCGCAAAAAATCCTTGTGGTTTCTTTATCTTTCTCACACCTTTAAACACATATATAGTATAAGTCGCAAACAATCCTTCAACTATCCTCTTGCCCCTCCTTAGGTCCATAGAATTCACAGTACTCTGCACGAAACATGGTCATTTCGCTCCAGTTTAGTATTATATATGGTTTAACACTGTTAATTTAATATATAAATAGTACTATGAATATTATATTGATATCTAATTAATTTGTAATTTAATACATACCAAAGTTTGACACATGTATCAAATCCTTTCATATTAAAAATTCATTTCATTTATTATTTTATAATAATTTCACATATATTTATTTACACACTTTTTATTTCTAATTTTGTCACATATTTTTTTATACACTTCATTTTGTAAAAGTTTAAAATATTTTATACTTGGATTTTGTAATAATTATTGTGTTTGTGCTTGAATCGTTATTACTTTTTGAAGGTATTCGTTTTAAGTAAATCAATTTATTTTATCAAAAATGCCATATTATATATATATATATATATATTATGGATGTTTTTTAATTTTTCTTCAGCAATTTATAGCAATCATACGCATATCATTTTTAGCTCTTTACTTTTAATCTTTGAACCTTTTATATGCTTTATTTGGTTAAATACGAAACTATCTTTTAATAACTTAGGTATTAAAGATTTGAACAATATCCCACAATATAAGTAGTAAATAAATATTTTTAATGGAATAGAAGTGACTGATACCACAATACAGTACAATTTGAATAAACAAATAATTTTAACATTGACAATGGAATAATATATTTTTGTATAATCAAAAGGTTTTCAAGAAACCATACAAAAATTCGCACTTTTAATATATAAGTTAGATAAATATATAGAAAAACAAAGTATAAGTAAAGATTTTTAGATATTGATAAAGAAAGTTGTTTAAATATATTTATTTGGTTTGCGAATTTATAATAAGTATCGTACTGATTTTTAATTTTTATAATATTTTAGGAGGATAATTTTTATCTCGCAATCTAGTGTTACTGAGAAACTCAAATTAATATGTATTGAATGACTTCTTCAAATTTTGTTAATAGGAAATATATGTCAATTTAACTCTATCACACTTAATGTTTTTTAATTACTAATTTGTATCATTCTTATTTGTCATTAAATCATACATTTTCTATTGATAATATATATTGAAATCATATATATATATATATATATATATATCTTAATAAAGAACAATAACTTTAAAACCAAAGTTTATGATGTGAGATATAAATATTATTTTGTAAAAGTCATATTGTTATCCATATTTAGAGTCTAAAAGGACATTTGTTTTGGCACAACGAAAATGTTTCGTCTTTCTTCTTGTTGATCTTTGTTATTTTCTTTTGTATTTTCGTCCATTAACATTTTTGGCGATGAAAAATAAAAAGCCCAAGAAAACAGCTAAAATGAAAAAAGAGATTACTCTTTCTTATACCTCCACATTAAATACTAAAAAATTATCTCGTAGAGTAGAAAATATTGCTATCATCCAGGTTTAGCTTACTTTTTATTTTTATTTCTTTTGAGCAGGAGATTTTTATATTATTTTTAATATACTTGCTTTAAAAGAACATTTATTTCGCTGCAAAAAAAATTATTTGGTCTTTCTTCATCTTTTTCTTTGTCAATTGTTTTGTACCTCCCTCCTATTTTTCAGGCCATAAAAAATAAAAGAATGCACATGAATATATTTCAAATAAAACAAAGACTTCTATTATTTTATATGCTCTTTGTTTATTTTATCATATTTTATATTTTCATATTTTATATTTTATATTTTATATGCTCTTTGTTTATATTTTATATAAAAAATAAAAGAATGCACATGAATATATTTTCATCATCAAAGTTTAGTGTATTTCTTGACTTTTTTATTTGAGTGTGAGATTAATATTGTTATATTATTTTAAATAATATATATATATATATTAAATTTATTATGATAATAATGGAATTGTCTTATTAAAAAACTTCCTCAAAATTATTAAATATATATTTGGGTCAAAATTAAGATATAAAATGTTAAATGGTACATCCGTTAAAAATTTAGAGATAGATTTGATAGTTCAAGGGTATTTGCATTCCAAATCATATATTTCACCCTCTTTTTTCTTTAATGAAAAATTCTATGATTAGAATTTTTATATTTTTTTCCTTTTTATTTCAATTGTAATTTAATATTTTATTTTCCTCTAAAATTATTATAAATATATTTTAATTATTTAAAAATACAAAAAACATTATAAATATACAACTTTGCATAATACTCAACTGTAAACCATTAAAATTCTATTATATAAAGTCTTCTATATATGCTTATAACATATCGTTGGAAAGCTTTCGGAATGTAGTTTAATATGAAACTGGTATTATTTTAAAATTCAAGATACATTAAAAGTTACAATTGAAGAAAATATAAGAAAACTTTGGGATATAAAAGGTCGCTTGTCTTGTAACTAAACAAATTTTAATAATTACCAAATTACTTCATTACCCCTAAAATTAACTATGTTAAAAGGATACTTTTGTCCAATCAAAAGTTTCAAGAAACATTTCAACCTATTCACACTTTTATAGTAATATAGATATAGATATAGATATAGATAGATAGATATAGATATAGATAGATATAGATATAGCTATAGATATAGATTAGAAAAATGTCCATTGAAGAGATAAACATTAATCTATTCTTTTACTTCTTGAGTGTTGGCATGTCTCAATGAGCAGCAAGTGATGGGTGCCTTGTTTGTTTAATGTTTCCTACACCCTTTTATCCCACTGACAGGTTTAGTACATCTCCATGAGATTATTTTATTTGCACGCCTCTAACTTTATGAACTTTTATGTGTTGCAACATGTGCTTATTGTTAAAATAAGTATACTCCTCAATTTCAGTGCAACGGTCCCTTGTCAGTTGATTCGATCTCATCAACTGCTTTATCCCTTTATTTGAGTTTTCTCCTTAATGCAGGTTGACTCAGTTGTTAGTCTGATGATAGACACATCTAATTCACTTGACTGAGAGCTTTCTCCCATAATCAGCTGCACCTCAGCTGTTTCTTCATTGCCTTCCTTCAGTCAACTTCTGCGATCTTCAACTTGGATGCTTCTTCACTCAGCTCATGTTTCCTATCTATTACATAGTTGAATTACAACAAAAATAGGGCACTAGCTTTCTAATATTCTATGTTTTGAATGCATTATCAAAATCTATACAAATAAATTTCCTAACAATTTTTTTCTTTTTGATGATGCCAAAATTTAAATGAAGAATACAACATAAAAAATACTTAAAAAGAAAATGATTGAATGAGTGATATATTTTATTAAATATCATTATGTACTTTACAAAATACTTACAGTATATTGTGTATTTACAAGTATGTAAAAATACAACAAAATTTGCAGATTTCTTTAACGCCTCTGCTGCTTTCTTCTTCTTTTTCCTCATCTTCATCATCTTTCCTTTTCTTTTCTTCAGCTTCTCTTTTCTTCCTCTTCTCATAATTTCTTTTCAACTCTTCTCTTCCCTTCGTCTTTCCTGATACTCTCTATACTGCCTCGCATTGTCTTCTTCATATTTGCATGCAAGCTCTTTATTGCGACAAGCAACTTCCCAGTTCTCAAGTTCTCTGTAGCCTATCCAATACAAATGATCCTTTTACTGAGGATCTACATACATAATATTTTTAGGTCTTATTCGTGGAGAACCTCTGCCTCTTCCACCAGACCTAGCGTCTCTTCCTCTTCCCCTAGCAGGGTCAGCTCCCTCGGGAGGTTGACTAGGCTGGGGCCTCGAAGTCTGTTGATTTATGCTGCTTCTTGGCCAAATTTTACCACTTCAAGTCCTTTTTCCCAGTATAAATCCCACACATCTTTTAGAGCCATTCCCTCGAAGTATCCTTCAAACTTTAGAGTTCATATTCCTCAAGTGACCTTTCCACTAAGTCAGCTGGGAGAGTGGATTCTTTAGCTGATTCTTGGAGCAATCCTACTGGAGGACCATGGAACTGGGCTTTCAAACACTCAATTATGCCATGCTGCCTTCGTTCAAGATCTTCTATATCAACTTGTTATTTTTTGAAAGCAAGCTCAACTTTCATTTCAGCTGACAAATCCTGTGGCAACTGAGATAGGAGAGAACTAGTAGATGATTCCTTGAGGGTTTTAATGATGATTTTCATGGGGGTCTTCCCAGCTGTTCCTTCCTCTTGCTACTTTCCCCATTTTTGGCATCATCACTTGGAATGAGAGAGAGATTGGGAGTGGACTGAAGAATGGAGTCGAGTTTCTTGTGAGCGATGGAGTCTGTTGTTTGTTGCTCTGTACGGAGTGTATGCAGCTCTGCCTTCATCCTAATATTTCAGCTCGCAATGTATTCTCCATATGCTGCATATCCTTTTCGGATTGTAGATTGAGCAGCTCCATATCTGACATGTGTGTTCTTTCCAGTCTGTCAATGTTGTCCCTCTGCCTCTGCTGAAATTGAGCTTGTTCTCCACACCAGATCACAAGTTTGGAGAAAAGTGACCTGATGTAGCCAACTTGCTCCCTGCGAAGAGCCTTAGTTTGAGTGGTCCATTCCCTGATTCTAAGCACAACTCCTCGCATGTCTCCAGAAATCATAGCATCATCATTGTCTATCCTTTGGTTGAGAGCAGCAAATCCACGTTCCATAGCTTCAATTTCTTTGCACATTGCTCGGAAAGCCTTTCTAAAGTCAGTTGTCTCAGGAGATGAACTGGAAGGAGGGATTCAAAATCATGACCAAAGGGAACCATCGTCATGTCATCTGGGAGCCTGGAAGTCTGTTAGACTTATATCAACATGATAGCGTGCAACTTACTCCGCAGTATCAACTTCTAAGGGGACTTCATCAATGTATGGAAAATCTATTTCAAAAAGGCCAGTAGACACTGAGGAAGGTCCCACTCCTCCTTCGGGAGCACTTCCCTCATTGCTTTGGCTACCAGCTCTTTGTGCCTCGATTGTTTGAGCTTCATTGGCATTCACATCTGTGGAAGCCTGCTGAGCTAACTGGTCCTCAATTGTCTTAACAGCTTCATTGGCACCAGTTTTATCATCGTTTTGAGGTATCTGGGTCTCAGTTGCCTGAGCAACATCACAGGCAGGTGATGGCGCCATGGGAGGTGGTCCATAAACCAAAATGAATTTGATGAGGCTATTTTGGAATGAGCCTCTTTCATCTGAGCCTCGAATTCTCTGTCTTCTGGATCGGACTCAGCTTCATTTTAGAGTCAATGAAATTCAGGGTTTCGTTATATGAGTCATGTAGAACATCTATTTCTTCAGGGTTAGATGACTCAGACTCAGGCAATGTGGGAGGGGCCTCATGTACTTGCACATTTACCCTGGAGGTCTCAACCTCTATAGGTCCCAAGGGGTGTGATGTAAGGTTTAGAAGGGAGGGTTGAATAAACCTTACCAACTTTTGCAATTTAGTCCTTTTTAAAATATTTCAACAAAGTTGACTCAAATCAGCAAAGTCCTTGGGGGACAGCTAGGTTGGCTTACTTCAGCAAAGTTACCCACTCAAGACTCGACTGAGCTGTTGATAGTATAACTTAGCTGCATCAGCTAACACTTAACTTTTTAGTTGATTTGGTCTTTATACATCGGAAGACTTAAAATTATTACAGAGTTAACTCAAACAGCTGTGTCCTTGAGGGACAACTAAGTTGGTTATTCAGAAGAGTTAGCCACGCAACAGACTCGATAGATATGTTGATAGAATAACTCGGCTGTTTAACCTGTACTTTAACTTGGCTATATTGGTTTTATCACCGGAAGACTTAACACCCTTTGAATTGTTTTAGGCTTGTTTTAACACTTAATTTTAGCACTTGGTTATTAATCAGTTGGATAGCAAATATGAGTTTATCAGCAGATATGATGTAAGTATGCAGAAATATAAATGTGCTGAAAAATAAATGACACACTTAATTTTTATAGAGGTTCGAAGATGGGGTAATTCTTTTAATCCTCTCTTCTCCAACTCCTGGAGGAATCCACTATGTAACAGATCAATTTACAACATGGTGAACAGTCTAGAGACGGCCTTGGTCACACAACTGGCTTCTCTTGCGACTAAGCTTCTTCACAGGGTAGCTGCCTTGCTACTTCAGCTCACTTTCTCAAGCTCTTGGATTTGACCACGAAGCCCTCCAATAACTTGATACTGGTTCGACCTTGAACCTTTCTACAATCCTCATTGGAAAGTAGACCCCTTTTGATTCTTCAAAAGTTTCCTCTTCAATAGTTTTGAAGTTATCTTTCCTTCACAGCTTGTGTTGGATCGATTTTCTTCAAATTTCAGGCTTGAGGATTTGCTTCAATATACTTGAGAATATTTCAGGTTAATAGCTTGAATAATACGTGCTTGTTCGTGGTTCAGGTAACCTTTTCTCAATGAGTTTCCTCAGCCTTTTATAGTGAACTTTCGAAATTTTGCCCGTTGAAGAGATATGCTAATTTCAAAAGTCACTTGTGTTCGTTGGCTTGTCTTGTTGCAGTCATTGATGTTGACATTTCCTCGTATTTAATGTCTTGCAGCATTGCAGCGTTTCTGACACTTGGTGCAGTGCATCGCATTGGTTTGTTCCTTTTGCACACAACTGGAACTAACACTTCATCTCTGACAACTTTAACATGTTACCATTCTGGTAACATTCTTGACTTTCATCAACAAATATCATTCAGTTGTCTTGACTTGGCTGCATTCTTTTATTCCCCAGGTGACTTGAGTTAGCATCCAATCCTCGGATGACTCATCTGTCACTTCAACTTGAGACTTGACTTCTTGAGTTGACTTGATTGACTCTCCATACAGCTGATTCACAACTGATACACCTTCAGTCGAGTTCTTGACTCTCCTTCTTTGCCATACTCAACTGTCTCACAGCGGAGTCTTCACTTCAGTCTTCAGTTGACTTCTTGTATTTCTAGGCGTAGCTGACTTGACTAACTTTTTCATTTCTATCTATTACAATGTAAATTACAAGGAAAATGGGGTGCCAACTTTCTAGTTTAAGTTTTACATGGTATCATCAAAATCTACAAGATAAATTTCCTAACAATTTCCCCATTTTTGATATGCCAAAACTTAAAAACATTCAACAAAATGTAAACAACAAAGATACATAAAGACAATGTAGTAACAAAGAATGTATGCTTTAATAGATCGTTTATTGATCATAGCATTCATGTCCTTTACATAGCTGTTTACAAATGGTATCATAGCCTTCTTTATCAAAGCAAAACACATATCTATGCTAAGATATAAGAGTAAATACAAAGTGAAATATTTCAGGGAAAATCACTAAGTATTACAGATGACTTACAAAAATGTATTGGCATAAGTAATATACATGAAGGGGTTTGCAACAACACTTCAACGCCTTCGCTGCTTCCTTCTTTCTTCTTCAGCTCTTTTGGAGTCAACAAGTCTCTTTATTTTTCTTTCTTCTTCTGAAGCTCTCTGCTTCTTTTCATAAGCTCTTTTAGAAGCATCATCCCTCCACTTCCTGTCGAGCCATTGCTGTATTTGCCTTTCGTTCTCTTCTTCTTGTCTTCTTACTGCCTCTGTGTTCTTTCTTGCCACTTACAGATTGGCCACTTCATCATACCCATCCCAGTAGATCCTCCCTTTCTTTCCAGGGTCTACATATTCAATATTCTTGGGTTGTGGTCGAGGTCAAAAATCTCTTCCACCACCACTTCCTCTTCCTCTGGGTGTTTACTGCACGGGAGTCTTCTGCTTCCCAGTTGAGTGACTGCTGGAAGTCTGCTACTTTTCAGCTTCTTCACACAATGCAAGACCTTTCTCCCAGTACAGATCCCAGGCTTAGGATAGTGATATTCCTTAGAAATAGCCTTTAGATTCGAACATTTTGAATTCTTCAACTGATCTAGGCTCAGATCCATTGTCAGGGTCAGCATCTTGATCCTTCCCTGTTGGAATACCACCATACTGTTTCAGCACTTCTTGAACGCGGGCATCATGCTTTTTGGAAAACTCCTCAATCCATGCTTCAATGATTCTTCTTTTCTCCGACATTCGCACATCAGAGTGCTCAATGGGTAGGGTTACGGGGAGTTTGCTCAGGATGGAGGCAGTAATTTGACCCTGCTGAGGGGTTTTAGCTATCATTTAGGTAAGATCGTTCGAACGTTCCCCCTCAGATGTTTTTCCTTCATTCTCAGCTGCAGATTCTTTCAACTTTTCTTCTTTTAGTTTCCTTAGGGACTCATCTTCCCCCTTTTTGGCATTATCAAAGGAAAGAGGGACCCCAGGGAACATGCCTGCGAGCTTGAAGTCGAGTCTGCTTAGAGCTGAATTTTGTTTGGAGTCAGCTGTTGCATAATCTGCTTGAAATTCTGAGCGAGTTGCCTTGGAATCGGCCGCCACTAACTTCATTTCAGCCATGAGTAGGCTGAATTTATCATTCATTGTGTTCTCAAGGCGCAGAATCTCTTTCCTCTGGAATTCTTGCAGCAGCTCCATTTCAGTCTTGTGAGACTCGTGTAACCTTTCGATTTAAGCCTGCATCCTTTGTTTGATATCGACATTGTCAGCCATCCAGACGAGCATTCTGCCATATAATGCTTTAAAATAACGAACTTGTTCGAGTCACATGGAAGATTGCTGCTGAGACCATTCCATGATCCTTACTACTATCCCTCTCAAGTCGGCTGTGAGGGTAACATCCCTGTTGTCCATTCTTAAGTCGAGTGAGGCCTGATGTCTTTCAATCTTCTCAATCTCTTCACAAATTTTCTTGAAGACCTCACGAATCTCAGCTGTCTCACTTGATTCAGCGGCATGCCACTCTTCATCAAAGTTGAAATCAGCTGGAACAATGGTGTTAGTGGGGGCGATTGGATCTTCTCTTACAGCAAATCTTTGCTATTGAGCGGCGGTCTCTTTTTCTCTTACAGTAATGATCTTCTCTTCTTGTAGGATTTGAGTGAAAGGAAACATCTCCTGAAAGGCATCATTGCGCACATATGGGATGGCTTGTGAGGTTTGTGCCTGCGATGATGGAGCTGGTATAGTCATTACTGCTGCAGCTGTGGGAGCCTGCGCAGTTGACTTGGTTTCAGCTGAGGCTTTGGGATTGCTTTGCCCAGCTGACTGAGCCTCAGCTGTCTTAACAACGTCTTCGGTCTCAGTAGGTTTTTCTAAATGAAGTACCTGGTCCTCTGCTGCATCATCAGCGTCATTGGATGATGATGAGACCTATGGGCTTGACTCATCATCGAAATTAAATTTTTGACGAGCCGCTTTGTCACTTGGCTGGCTATTAGTTTTGAGAACATCCTCAGCTGGTTCCTTACGATTTGCAATCGGAGTGGACTCAACTTCATCTTCGGACCCCAAGAACGATGTATCAAGGTTCTCGTGGGAGTCATGAAGTGCACTTATCTCCTTTTCTATTTCAGCGCTTTGAACTGGAGGAATGTTCTGTATCTCTTGACCCTTCCCTAGGGAAGTCTCAACCTCCCGTAGGCCTTCAATACCTCCAGTAGACTCAACTGTTGCGAGGCCTTCAGTGTTCCCTTCGACAGTCTCAATCGTCTCGGGGGTCTTGATGATCCCTTCGACGATCGCGGTACTGTCTTAGGGTCTTCGACCATGGCATCCAAAGGAATCTCAACTCCTTGGATTGCACTTTCACTGCCCAGAGTGTTAACGCCCAGGGAATCTCCATCCCGTGCCTCGACTGTAAGAACAATGTCATTAGCCTTCAAAGTAGTTGGCACTTCAGCTGGGACAGACTCAACTGTCCGAGCATCGTCAATTTCACTCTGTTGTGGTTCTTTTTCTGTTTCCACTTTGCCTCCTTTCTTCAAGTTGGCTCAACTTTGGTTCCCAAAATCCCAGTGTCATCGCCAGTGCCCTTGGATCCATCCTCTGATTGTACAGGGGACGTGGCTACAACGACAACTAAGGGAATGTGCCGTGCCACTCCTAAAGGATCGGTCTGCAGAAGAGATTGAGACGAATCCTAGTCCTTCAACCAACTGCTACTCTTGCATTAGCCTGGATTCCCTCAAAGCCTACTGCATATCTGACTTCTCTGCTGCAACAACGGGATCCATATCTTCATCACTTTTAGAGTACTCAACAAGATGTTCATGGGTATGTTCATGAGTACCAGTGAACATGCACATCTTCGACTTCTATAGAGCACGGGCTTTTTCTTTTTCTTCCTCCTTGACGATTCGAATAATATCCTTGCAATTGTCTTCATCAAGGGCCTATCGTATGGTATTTACGCCGAGGAATCGCAGAAATTCCTCTTCATCATCAATAAACTCAGGGTTTGTGAATTATACCATTGAGTGATCAAGTTTCCTTGCCCTCCACTCTCGTAGGTGTCGCTGGATGTTCGGATATACTGGAGAATACATGATGACATCGTCATCATCATCTTCGTCTTCTTGTCCTCCTTTTTTTGGGATTGAAGGCAAGAGACTCAGCTCCTCCTCGCCTTCAGTAGCATCAGTGGTAGGTGGAGAGACAACCTTTTAAACTGAAGGTTCCGTTGTCTCTGCTGCTTTACTTCCCTCAGTTGTTTCTCGTACAACTGTGTCTTTGGATGGTATCTGCTGCACATCATCAGCAAACTTAGTCGATTCATTAATCACTTTAGGAGACTGCTCTTCCTGAGTGTCAGCAGTCTCAACTTCTTTTGCTGGTTCAGTAGAAGATTCAACCTTCTTCTTCTCAAGCTCAAATCGCTTGAACAATCTCTTCTTCCTCAGAGGAACTCCTGGTTCAATATCCTCTGGTTCGTCAACAGGGAACACTGTTGGGTTTTTTCTTTGAGGTAGCTGCCTTTCGCGTCTTGGCAGTCCTCTTCTTTCTTATGGCTGGAGAAGGTATTTGAGGTTCCTTCTCAGCCTCTGATGCAGGGGCAGGAGACTCAGCTGCACGGGCAGGCGACTCGGCTACAGGGAAGGTGCATCATTTTTCTTAGCTGCAGGGGCAGCCTTCTTCTTCGGAGCTGCAGGGGAAGCTTTCTTCTTTGGAGGATGGGTAGCAGCTGTGTCTTGGGGATCAGCTGATTCCCCCTCACTTGTGTCAGCTCTCTTCGCATGAGCTCTTTTCTGGGCACCTGAAAGGTTTTCCCGGAATATCCTCTTGTTCACGTGAAATGGTTTTCCATGGTGAAGGTCAACACCTTTCACTTCCAGCAAGTGGCCAATTACAAGACCATATCCAAGTGATTCTCCAAAGGATCCATCCTCCTTAAAGGTCTTGTTCAAAACATTCTGGCAGAGTCTACTGTATACGAACTCAGCGCAATGAACCTTCTTACCCTGCATGATTGCAGCCATGACGATCAACTTAGTCTTTGACAGCTGGTTGAAGCTGCCAAACTTCATATCTACGCATTTGGAGATGACATCCATCAGCTTATGATAGTCGTCCTTCATCAATTTCTTGTCAGTTGTGTAGACTACCTTACTAGCACACTCAGGTTTGGCTACTTCTTTCCATGCAGCAGCCAAGTCTACATCAGCTTCATGTATCTCTTCTACGCCTTCCGACGGCAACAAATAGTTCTCAGCAAGGTCCTTAGCACTTATTATGATGTCCTTGCGGTGGACTGAAGACTTGATTCCTTTGTCCTGCACCTCCGCGTTGACATAGAACATCGCTACCTCCTCAAGGTAGGTGTGGGAATATTCCATTGTTAGAAAAGCCTTGAGACCTGACTTTTCTAACATCTCAACGATTTTTAGAACAAGGGTTTCATCAGAACCCTGCTTCACTATTCCTTTGAAGTCAACCGATGATCCTGAGTGGATTTGCTTGGAGAGCTTAACATAGTCGATCTTTGGTGCCATTTTTAGTGATTTTTACCGATTAAAAACTGGAGAACGAGCTTGAGGATACTTAGGGTTTTCGAGAGAAAAGAGAACTTGCTTTGCTTTTGCTTTGAAGATGAACAGTTTTCGTAGGGGAGAGAGAAGTCTGAAAACCGTATATATAAGGGTTATGAAAGGACATGTCTTTGGATTTTAAATTTTTGATCGAAATCAACGGCTCAGATTAAGACATCAAACCGCATTTAATTCCTCGCATATAATGCGGCATCATTTATATCCAATCATATGCTTATTGTGCAACTTTTTACTATACCTGTCATTATTACGCTGATGTCATCCTTAAAAAACATTCCACTCATTTAAAACGACCGCTTTTTTGTCAATTAGTTCATAAATGACTCAGCTTATATCAAATATGACTTAAATCTGCTTCTCTCTTTTCATTAAGTGACTCAGCTGTCAGTTAACTCGATACAACTGACTTTCCGATATGGCTGTTTCACTTGGCTGATTTGTGAAACTTGCTCTTTTCTCATCGACTATCTTTGCTGATTGAGTCTTCTGAGTGTTAACTCAACTCAATTAACCCTAGCTCATTCTTAAGCTCTTCAAATCTTGACTCACATAGGGGCTTGGTGAATATGTCATCTAACTGCTTATCAGTTGAGATATATTCCAAAGTGATGTCTTTATTTTCAACATGATCTCATATAAAAATGATATCTGACATCAATGTGCGTTGTTCTTGAATGCAACACAGGATTCTGAGTGATTGCAATAGCACTAGTGTTATCACACATAATTGGAATCTCTTTTTCTTCAATCTCGTAATCTCTCAGCTGCTGTCTCATCCATAAGACTTGGGCACAATGTTTGCCCAGACTATGTACTGCTTGGTGTGGATATGGCTATTGAGTTTTGCTTCTTGCTAAACCAGGAAACCAATCTATTTGAAGCATTTGACATGTACCGGAAGTTTCTTCTGTCAACTCTACATCCAAAGATCGAGTCTGAGTAACCAATAAGCTTGAATCCACATTCCTTTGGATACCATAAGCCAACTTGATGGCATCCCTTTAAATACCTTATATTCTCTTAGCTGCAGTCATGTGGCTCTCCTATGGTGCAAATTGAAATCTTGCACGTACACCTACTACAAAGGTGATGTCTGGCCTGTTGGCTGTTAAGTAGAGCAATGATCCAATAAGTGCTCTATATCTGGTTTGATCTACAGCCTTGCCATCTACATCCATGTCCATCTTGACTGATGTGTTCATTGGTATTTTCACAAAAGACTTCTCTTCCAAACCAAATTTCTTCATTAAATCTTTGTTGTATTTTGTTTGACTTATGAAGGTTCCATCCTTCAATTGCTTGACTTGAAGTCCTAGGAAGAAAGTCAGCTCTCCCATCATGCTCATCTCAAATTTGCCTTGCATGAGGTTTGAGAACTTATCACACAACTCTTTATTTGTGGATCCAAAAATGATGTCATCCATATATATTTGAACAAGCAGTACACTATCTCCATCTTGAATTCTAAAGAGTGTTCTGTCCACTTTGCCTTTGGTAAATCCATTGTCAGTTAGAAATTGAGACAATGTATCATACCATGCTCTTGGTGCCAATTTCAGCCCATATAAGGCTTTCTTGAGCTTGTACACCTTATCTCCAATAGTCTTCTGCTCAAAACCTGGAGGTTGTTCAACATAGACTTCTTCCTCTAGCAGTCCATTTAGAAATGCACTCTTCACATCCATTTGATACACAGTGAAGTTCTTATGTGCAACATAGGCAAGAAATATCCTTATTGCTTCCAATCTTGCAACAGGAGCAAAGGTTTCATCAAAATCTATACCCTCTTCTTGGCAATACCCTTTGGCTACCAATCTTGCTTTGTTTCTCACCACAAATCCTTCCTCATTCATCTTGTTTCTAAAAACCCTTTTTGTGCCTATAACATTTTGATGGGTTGGCCTCTGCACCAATTCCCATACCTTGTTTCTTTCAAATTAATTCAGCTCTTCTTGCATAGCTTGATTCTAATGTGTGTCATCCAATTCTTGAGACACATCTTTTGGCTCTATTTGAGAAATAAAACAAGTATACATTGCTTCATGCTGTGCTCTGGATCTGGTTCTTATGCCATCTCTAACATCTCCAATAACTAACTCTGGTGAATGGTCTCTCAGCCATCTCACATCAAGTTGGAGCAAGTCAGCTGGATTCAGCCGTCTCGCAGCTAAGTTGTCTTGAACAACTCTTTTATCTTCATTCAGCTGTAGACTTTCCAGCTGTCTTTGAGATTCAGCTATCTCATCTTCATCTGTGTTGATTGCTCTTACTTCAGCTTCAACATAAGGACTCTTCTGCATAGTTGACTGATTCATCTTGTCAGCTAACTCTTCAATGTCTTCTCCATTCACAATAGGTTCATCAAAAACCACATGGATAGACTCCTCAATGACCATAGTCCTCTTGTTCAACACTCTATAGGCTTTGCTCTCAGCTGAGTATCCCAAAAAGATACCTTCATCAGCTTTAGCATCAAAAGCCTTCAAATTATCTTTGCCATTGTTGTGGATGAAACATTTACATCCAAATATCCTGAAGTACCCAACATTTGGCTTTCTCCCTGTCCAAATTTCATATGGAGTCTTGGTTAATTGCCTGTTAATCATGCATCTATTTTGAGTATAACATGCTATGTTAATGGCTTCAACCCAAAATCTCTTAGGCAATCCAGCTTCAACTAACATGGTCCTTGCAGCTTCCTTGAGAGTTCTGATCCTTCTTTCAGCTACTCCTTTATGCTGTGGAGTTCTTTCTGTACATAACTCATGAGCAATACCATTTTCGACACAATACTGAGTAATTATCCCATTGACAAACTCAGTTACTCTATCAGACCTTATTTTTATAATGGTTTGGCTCTTTTCATTTTGAACTCTTTTCATCAGCTGAGGTAACTTCTGCAAAGTTTCCTTCTTTTTGCACATGAAGATTGTCCATGTATATCTTGAATAGTCATGTACCACCACTAAGGTGTATTTCTTTCCACTTATGTTGGCTGGTTCAACTGGACCAAATAGATCCATATGCAACAGATGTAATATCCTTGTTGAAGAAGGACTTGGCTTGTCCTTAAATGAATATTTTATCTGCTTTCCCATCTGGCATGCATCACATACGCTTTCTTTCTTGTACACTGAGTCTGGCAATCCTTCTACAAGATGGCTCCTTGCAAGCTTGTTGATTGTCTTGAAGTTCAGATGACTCAGTTTCTTGTGCCACAACCAACTTGATTCGGTTGTGCTCTTTGCTAACAAACAAGTGCTTGGTGTGGCAGTAGAATAATCTACCACATACATATTCTTCTGTCTTGATCCTTGCAGCACTATTTCATTTGATTCAACATCTTTAATCTGACACACTCCCATATTGAATCCAACATTGTAGCCCTTGTCACAGAGTTGGCTGATGCTTAACATGTTGAAGTTGAGGCCTTCAACATAAGCAACATCCGTGATTTCCAATCTATTCTTCTTGATAGATCCTGTGCCTTTAACTTCCCCTGGAGCTTCATTTCCTCCAAATATGACTTTTGCACCTCTAATCTCCTTGAATCTTGACAGGTTTTTCTTGTTTCCTGTCATATGTCTGGAATAACCACTATCCATGTACCAGGTTCCTTGGCACTCAGCTGTTCCTTGAACCTGCAATCAAGGAAATTAGTTTTTAGGTACCCATACTTGCCTGGGTCCTGAGGGGTTAATGCTGTAAGATGATCCAACCAACCTATAGCCAAAAGACTTGACTCTAAGAGGTTGCCATCTATCAGTGCCATAATCATAGTGCACATTTGCAAATTGCTTGGGGGTTTTAGGTTCATACAACTGTCTCTTTTGTCTGTATGCCTGTGTGTGTGTTTTAGCAATTGATTTCTTGGGATAGTTGTAATGTTTCTGAGTGTAGTGCCTGAGTGCGTATGTGTGCTGATAATAGCTCATTTCCCTTTGGAATGACCTTTGTTGAGGTTTAGGTCTTTGCCATTTAGGCTTGTGTTCCATAGGTCTTTGCTGATATTTCACATTGTTCCAATCAGCTTGGCTTGGATATTTTCTGCCATTCCTATCATATACATTTCTCTGATGAAATTTCTGGGGTTTCTGGTAGCTCTGTTTGCTTTTCACAGAGTATTTTCTGTTTGGAGTTTGTTGTGGAACTCGACTGGATTTCTTCTCAACTGCCCTCCTAGCATACTCAACTGGCTATTTTCGTATCCCTTTATATCCAAGGCCAGTTTGTTTGTGATTGTGCTTAGGAGTGAATGTGGGTGCAACATTTGGTGTTTTGGATTTTTGAGATGCTTCATTGCTTGAAGTTCCTTTTTCCAAAATCACTCTTGGAGTTTGACTGTGCACAAAGGAATTGAATCCTATGCCTGTCTTATCTCCACATTCTTTTTGACTCATGATAAGATCTTCCAATGATTTGGATGCCTTTGTAAATGAGGCAACCACATTTTTGAGGTATTTTTCTCTCTTTTCTATAGCAGCTATCTCTGTTGTCATTTTGGCAATCTCAGCCTTCTGCTTTGTGTTCTCATCAGCTATGTGACTTAGAGTGCTCAGCTCCTTAGTCAGCTGTGAGTTTTGGCTTTTGAGCTGGCTGTTTTCCTCATTTAGAAGTGCATGTGAGGATTTAATGTGCTCAAAATCTTTCATCATTTTGCCTAATGCATCATAAAGATCAGTGGGTTATGAAGTGTGTGTATCACAATCACTATCACTTGAATCTGAATGAGATGAGTTGGAGTGTACCTCATCTTCTTGGTCTAGTTGATCTTGTTCTTTAGCCATAAGGCAGATCATGGCTTCTTCTTTAGAATCACTTGAGTAGTCAGCTTCACTACTCTCTCGAAATCCGCTTCTTTAGACTTAGTTGTCTCAAAGACCAACAATGGCTTTCTTCTTTTCCTGTCTTCTTTCTCTGAAGACTTTTCTTTCTTCTTCATTCCTATATTTGTTGACTGGTGGATAGGAACAATCAACTGCAAAAAGTCCTTGTTGTCTGCAGTTCCAACATAGGTTCTCAACTCTTTGATCAGCTCTTTCCGTTCTTGGGTTATCAGCTCTCTAATATTCTACCCTTTGATGCTCAGCTCTCTTGGGTGGCCTATCTTCCCTTGATTTAGAGGGAGCTGAATGTCTCCTGGAGGTTTCACCCTTGTTTCTTTTAATGTTCTTATTGAAGAACTTGTTGAATCTTTTAACCATTAGGGCAATCTCCTCCTGGTCTGTGGCGTCCTTTGGTTTAGCTCTCTTTCCATCCTTGACTACCAATGCAACAATCTTGTGTACAACTGTTTTCTCTTGCTCTTTTCTTCTCAGCTCAAACTCGTAGGCTTTGAGGTCTGAGAATAGCTCATGGTTAGATGTTTTTGAGAGTTCCATGGAGTGTCTCAGGGCCATAGTCTTCATTTCCCATTCAGCTGGAAGGCTCCTCAAGATCTTCATACACATTTCCTTTTGTGTGTATTTCTTCTCAAGAGCTGAAAGCTCATTCGTGATCTCTGTGAATCTGGCATCTAGCTGGTCCATAGATTCACCTGCAAACATTTTCAAATTTTCAAATTTTTGAATAACAACAGACAATTTATTTTCTTTAGTTTGCTCTGATCCTTCACAAATTAAAGTTAGCTTATTCCAGATTTCTTTTGTTGTTTTGCAGGATTTGACTTTATTGAACATTGCTTTGTCCAAAGTCTTGTAAAGTATGTCCTTGTCCACATTGTCCAAGTTGTATCTCTTCCTATCATCATTTGTCCACTCAGTCCTTGGTTTTTCAATCATGGCTAGTCTTTCTTCAGCAGCAGCTTCTTCTCCTTCAGCTGCAGCTGCTCTTCTTACAGCCGTGTTCACTTTCAATATTTGCAGTGGCCCATCCTCTATCACAAGCCACATTTCATCTGTAGAGCAGATAGATGAGCCTGCATACGAATTTCCCAATCATCAAATTCTTCCACAGTGAACATAGGAATGCATGTCAAATTTGCTTCCATAATAATAGATTTGCTAAAAAAGAAAGATTTTGAAAATGCAAGTGTTTAAAACCTTTTTGAAAAGATAAAGATCTAGTTCAGTAACCATTGCGGATGGCTCAATGAACCAACCGCTCCGATACCACTTGTAGATCCCAAGGGGTGTGAGTAAGGTTTAGATGGGGGGTTGAATAAACCTTACCAATTTTTCGATTTTAGTCCTTTTAAAATTATTACAGAGTTAACTCAAACAGATGTGTCCTTTAGGGACATCTAAGTTGGTTATTCAGCAGAGTTATCCTCTCAACAGACTCGATAGAGCTGTTGATAATATAACTCGGCTGTTTAACCTTTACTTTAACTTGGCTGTATTAATTTTATCAGCAGAAGACTTAACACCCTTTGAATTGTTTTAGGCTTGTTTTAACACTTGATTTTAGCACTTGGTTAATAATCAGTTGGATAGCAAATATGAGTTTATCAGCAGATATGATGTAAGTATGCAGAAATATAAATGTGCTGAAAAATAAATGACACAGTTAATTTTTATAGAGGTTCGAAGATGGGGTAATTCTTCTAATCCTCTCTTCTCCAACTCCTGGAGGAATCCACTATGTAATAGATCAGTTTACAACGTGGTGAACAGTCTAGAGACAGCCTTGGTCACACAGCTGGCTTATCTTGCGACTCAGCTTCTTCACAGGGCAGCTGCCTTGCTACTTCAGTTCACTTTCTCAAGCTCTTGGATTTGATCACGAAGCCCTCCAATAACTTGATACTAGTTCGACCTTGAACCTCTCTACAATCCTCCTTGGAAAGTAGACCCCTTTTGATTCTTCAAAAGTTTTCTCTTCAACAGTTTTGAAGTTGTCTTTCCTTCACATCTTGTGTTGGATTGATTTCATTCGAATTTTAGGCTCGAGGATTTGCTTGAATATACTTGAGAATATTTTAGGTTAATAGCTTGAATAATACGTGCTTGTTCGTGGTTCAGGTAACCTTTTCTCAATGAGTTTCCTCAGCCTTTTATAGTGAACTTTCGAAATTTTGCCCGCTGAAGAGATAGGCTAATTTCAAAAGTCACTTGTGTTCGTTGGCTTATCTTGTTGCAGTCTTTGATGTTGAGATTTCATTGTATTTAATGTCTTGCAACATTGTAGCTTTTCTGACACTTGGTGCAGTGCATCCCATTGGTTTGTTCCCTTTGCACACAACTGGAACTAACACTTTATATCTGACAACTTTAACATGTTACCATTCTGAGTAACATTCTTAACTTTCATCAACGGATCTCATTCAGTTGTCTTGACTTTACTGCATTCTTTTATTCCCCATGTGAGTTGAGTTAGCATCCAATCCTCGGATGACTCATCTGTCACTTCAACTTGAGAATTGGCTTCTTGAGTTGACTTTACTGACTCTCCATACAGCTGATTCACGGCTGATACACCTTCAGTCGAGTTCTTGACTCTCCTTCTTTGCCATACTCATTGTCTCACAATGAGTCTTCACTTCGATCTTGATTGACTTCTTGTATTTCTAGGCGTAGCTGACTTGACTCAGCTTTTCAACGCTATCTATTACAATGTAAATTACAAGGAAAATGGGGTGCCAAATTTCTAGCTCGAAACTTATGGTTGAACCTTGAACCTTACTATAACTCCTTCAATCTTGGAGAGTAGACCCCTTTTTGTTCTTAAAACGTATTCCTCTTCAATTGGTTGAAGTATTTTTCTTTCACAGTGTGTTGGATCGAGTTTCTTCGAGTTTTAAGCTTGAGGAATTTCTTAGTAAGCTTGAGAGAATGTTTGCAGGTATTGCTTGCTTTGAATTGCTTCATATGCTTTTTCTCTCGTACATCTCTCTCTTGCTTCCTCAGCCTTTTATAGTGTTCATTTGAAATTTGTGATCGTGACATTTTCAAACGACGCTTTCTTGTCCGTTGGCTTGTCTTTTCTTGACGTGCAGCTTGTGATCGTGACATTTTCTCATATTAAATGTCTCTGCAACTTTTCAGGTCCTGACACAAGCTCCAGTGCTTCCCATTGGTTTATTTCTTTTGCACGATTCTGGGATGAACACTTTAAGACATGGCAGCATGGACATATTACTATTTTAAGTAATATCCTTGATTCCGTGAAATGGATATATATCAATCGACTTAACTTGACAACTGCCTTTACCCCTTTGACTTGTGTCAGCTCCAACCTTTTAGGAATGACTCAACTATCAATTCAACTAGTAGACTATGCTCCTGACTGACTTGACTTACACTTCTTCAACCTTTACTCAGTTGGATCTCCTTCAGTCGAGTCTGTGTCTTCCATCTTGACTACACTCAGCTAACACACAATTGGGTCTTTACTTTAGTCTTCAGTTGACTTCTTGCATTCTTCAACATAGCTGCCTTCACTTAGCTCATGCAGTCCTATCTATTACAAAATAGAAATACAAGGAAAATGGGATGCCACCTTTCTATTCTAAGTTTTACATGGTATCATCAAAATCTAATAATAAATTTCCTAACAATTTTCCCTTTTTGATGATGCCAAAACTTCAAAAAAGTACAACAAACACAAGCAGTGCAGTAATAAAGAATGTATGAGCTGAATATGTCAATTTTGTTGATCATATCATTTTTGTCCTTTACAAAACTGTTTACAAATTATACTCTATACACTATACAATGTATCAGAGCTTATACATACATTTGAATCACAACATGTATAAGAGCAAAGTTACAAATTTACAACAAGTATCAGAGCTTTATTACAAAATACTTACAGCTACGTATTTACAATTAAGTAAAATACATGAAGGGGTCACAGTCGTCTTCACAACTTGGTTGCTTCCTTCTTGTCTCTTCATCTTCAGCTCTCCTTCTGTCATCCTCTGCTCTTCTCCTCTTCTTCTTTCTTTTTCTTCTCATATGCGCGCTTAGCGCAAGGTCATCCCTGCAAGTATGACAAGAAAAGTAAGTGGATTGACAAGTATAATGGCAATATATGTCCTAGGATTGTTGACAAGTTGAACAAGATAAAACACAATGCTCTGGACTTTGAGCCATTTTGTGCAGGGGGAGGTGTTTGGGAGATTTCAGGGGGCTCAACAACATTTGTGGTGAACTTAAATAGGAATACATGCACTTGTAGGGAGTGGGATATCATAGGAATTCCATGTACACATGTTGTTTGTGCTATTTTTACAGATGATAAAAGTCCCAAAGCCTTTGTTCATCCTTATTATTCTGTTCAACGTTACAAGTCAGCTTACAATCGCATTGTTTACTCCCATGTCTCAAGCATTGTAAACTCTTCACAATCTAATGAAATAATCATGCCTCCACCCTTTAAAAGACTTCCTGGTAGACCTAAAAATCAAGAAAGAAAGAACATGATGAAATTGCTAATGGAACAAAGGTTACAAGAAATGGAAGAAATATGTCATGTACTAGATGTGGTGATACATCACACAGAACCTGTAAGAGGCCTCCAATGGAGAATTCAACTTTAGATCGCCAGGTAAGTACAAGTGTATTATATTAACTTTCTATAATTTCATTTCATATAAATTCATGGCGTTTTTTTTTTCATACTTAGGCTACTGATGCCACTGCTAAATTCTCTGGTATACCATCGACACAAACTTCTACTCAAGCTTCTAAAGTTGGCTTTACCTTTAATACGATAACTAGTAATATGACAAGAAGGGAAAAAGGCAGAAGAAGGAGAAGAGCAAGGGGGCTACTGTTCATGAAAGTGAAACACAAGTTGGAGAAAGTAGAACACATACATTTAATCAAGTAACTGTTGGTGGAAGTAGAATAGATGGAGGGAATAACACTGGAGTAAGAGGTAAGCCAAGAGGGAGAGCTAGAGGACAAAGAGGTGGAAGAGAAAACGGTCCAGAATGTATGTAGGTCTCAAGAGGT
This sequence comes from Rehmannia glutinosa, assembly GCA_016081115.2. Taxonomy (NCBI): domain Eukaryota; kingdom Viridiplantae; phylum Streptophyta; class Magnoliopsida; order Lamiales; family Orobanchaceae; genus Rehmannia; species Rehmannia glutinosa. The sequence goes on from CM071935.1 coordinate 2,749,898, forward strand.
GTGGTGTAAGGTTTAGAAGGGGGGTTGAATAAACCTTACCAAATTTTCACTTGTAGTCTTTTTAAGATTTACAACAGAGTTGACTCAAATCAGCTGTGTTCTTGGGGGACAGCTAGGGTGGATATATTCAACTAAGTTACCCACTCAACAGACTCGATAGAGCTGTTGATAGTATAACTTGGCTGCTTAAGCTAACACTTAACTTTAGTTGATTTGGTTTTTAACAGTGGAAGACTTAACAACCTTTTGATTGATTAAAGCTTGTTTTTAACACTTATTTTAGCACTTGTTATTTATCAGTTGGATTAGCAAATTAACTAACATCATATATGAAAATATATGTAAGAAAGTAAATACTGAAATAAAATGACACAAATAATTTTTATAGTGGTTCGAGGATGGGGTAATTCCTCTAATCCACTCTTCTCCAACTCCTGGAGGAATCCACTAAGTAATAGATCGAGTTACAAAGCAGTTCTCAGTCTAGAGACTGCATTGATCGCACAGCTAGCTTCTCCTGTGACTCAGCTTCTTCAGAAGACACATGTCTTGCTACTTCAACCCACTTTCAAGTCATTAGATTTGTTCACACAGCCCTCCAACAAACTTGAATCTCCTGGTTTGACCTTGAACCTTTCTACAACTCCTTCAACTTGGAGAGTAGACCCTTTTTTGTTCTTAAAATGTTTCCTCTTCAATTGGTTGAAGTTACCTTTCCTTCACAACGTGTGTTGGATCGAGTTTCTTCAAGTTTTAGGCTTGAGGAATTCTATGATAAGTTTTGAGAATATTCCAGGTTATGTTTGCTTGAATATTGCTTGTAAGATCGATTATTCAGGTATGCAAGGTTACCTTTTCTCAATTGTTTCCTCAGCCTTTTATAGTGCTCATTTGAAAATTTGCCCATTGAAGAGATAGGCTATTTTCAAATGACACTTCTTGTTTGTTGGCTTGTCTTTTCTTGGTCTGCAGCACTTGTGATATTGACCATTCCTCGTATTAAATGGCTTCGCAGCTTTACAGGGTCTGACACAAGCTTCAGTGTTTCCCATTGGCTTATTCCTTTTGCATGTTTCTGGGTCAAAACACTTTAGGACCTGGCAGTTTGGACATATTACTATATCGAGTAATATTCTTGACTTCCTTCCAACGGATCAATGTAAGTTGTCTTGACTTAACTGTTGCATTTACCCCTTGTGACTTGAGTCTACTCCAATCATAAGATTGACTCAACTATCACTTCAACTGATAGACTTGGCTCCTTTCATTGACTTGACTGACACTTCCTCAAACTTCACACAGTTGTTCCTCAGCTGACTCTCCTTCAGTCGAGTCTTTGTCTTCCTTCATGGCCATACTCGGTGACCGACACACAAAGAAAGTCTTCACTCTAACGTAGTTGACTTCTTGCATTCTTGACTTAGCTGACTTCACTCAGCTCTTTCAGTCCTATCTATTACAATACAGAATTACAAAGAAAATGGGGTGTTAACTTTCTAGTCTAAGTTTTACATAGTATCATCAAAATCTAACAAATAAATTTCCTAACATTGTGGATTTGGTAACTGTAATGGATTAGGATTCTCAAATATGACTCATTTTAGGCCTGCAACACATGTAAGTTTTGCATCTTTTTTCTCTCCGGTTCTTTATTTTTTTATTTTGTTTAACTAAAATATCAATGTTATCACAGGTACCAACCACATATGGTGTAATAACGACAACATGATTAATGTATCAAGCAGTGGGAATAGCAAAAATTCATCCACAAGCATCCAGGTTTGTAACTTTGAAAATTTTAAAAAAATGGAAATCATAACATTAGTAAAACGTTCATATTTCATTAACATTTAACTTTTACATTTTAGGTTCAAAAGCTAGCAACTCGACTCGGTGAAGCAATACTTTCAAGTCGACCTTCATCTAACAATTTTACATTGGTTAAAGACCATGGAGATCCAGAGGTTGATCACATGGAATAAAAATTTGCAGATAGTTTGTGATTATTGGAGGAACTAGTTTTTGAATTTAACATTTGAGATAATCCAGATTTTGAGTTTTAATATTTGTGGGCATGCCAAGTATTTTTTGAACATGATGAATATTTCTTTGGAAATTTGAGTGCTTTGTTTGCATATGAAGTTGGAACATTATGTTTTTAGTGTTTCTTTTATGATTAGAGCACACATGATGTTAAAAGAAAAATTGCATTATGGTAAATGAAAAAAAAATGTTTTATTCTACCAAGATTTTTCATATAATTCGTTGCTTATTTTATTCTTGTGAAGTCAGACTAACTAATTCGTTTTTATCCATCATAAATAAGATTTTTCATAACATTGGTTAAACAAAGTTGTAGACAAAATAATGTCAAACGGAGAAAATGTGAATCTATTTTGCATGAATCTTCCCAGTGCTTTTACTCTTCGTTGTATTGTTATTTTCATTTTTCTTTCTAGTACAAGTTATAATTTTTTGAAGAGTGGATCTCTTGTGAGACCATCTTACGGATCTAAGATCCGTGAGATGGAGCCCCAATACTCAAATTCTAACCCAAATTCAGATCTAATACACACAAAAAAATCGCTTAGATTTCTCCCCATATTAAATATCCAGTTTCTGCCCAGCTTCACGGTACCATACCATTCCAGTCAATGGTCCCCCTTGTTAGTCCAAATGGCTACGATAATCTAGAGGCCAGGGGTGTGAATAGATTATACCGATTTTTCGAATATCGCCCTCTTTTTCGAGTGCACAAGCAAATGACAAGAATGTAAATGCGAAAATTAAACAACACTCGATGATTTATAGTAGTTCAACCCATCTAGGGCCTCATCTACTACCACCCCAGTATATCCGGGATGGATTTCAAAAAGAAAAAATGATTTTATTAATTTCCAAAATTAATACAACACCACCTTGAGGATTACCACAATCCTCTTACAACACCTTCAAGGAGATTACCACAATCTTCCTTCAACCCCTATGAAGAGTACCGCACTCTTCAACACCTAAGATCACCCAAGTGTGCTCTTACCACAAGAACAACAACAAGGATATCTTGTTTTTGGATGATGGACAAAAATCAAGATTACAACTCTATAATAACAATACAAAGATTGAGTGCAAGTGTAATCAAGAATCAAAAACCTAGACCTCAAGAGTGTGCAAGTGAAAGTACTTAGACTAATACAACAAGATATGAATGTGTTTGCTTGTATGCTCTTTGCTTGTATATTGTGTTGTATCTTGTTGCTTGAATGAAGCCTCTATTTATAGGAGAGGTCTTGGCATGATTTTCAGACATAGGCTCCTTCTTGGGGAGTGATTTTCTGCAAAAGAAACCATTTAAAATCAAGATTATAATTGTTAGAAATCAATCCCACAAATTAGGGAAAAGTTGTCTGAAAATGCAACGGATAGTTTGCTGATAAAAGAAGGGTGCGACCGGTCGCGCAGAGATAAGTTTGAAATAAATTTTCTGCGAAAATTACACAGGGGGACCGGTCGACGGGGGGTCCGACCAGTCGCCCCCTATGTTGAATGGTTGGGGGTGCTCAAAATATAGAAACAGGGCGTTCTGTTCTTGAGAGCAAGTTCCAGGCACTGGTCGCCCTAAGGTCGACCGGTCGCCCATACCGGTCTCCCTTAGGGTCGACTGGTCGCCCTCCCCAATATCCCTTCCGTCCCGTTTTCTGTTTCAAAACTCAACTCAGGTACGGGTTGCCCTATAGGGCGACCGGTCGAGCATGAAACAGAATTGTTGTCCAATTTTGGTCCAAAATAAACCTCAAGAAATACTCCGAAAAAATAGTAAAAATATTTTAAATCGTTCGGGAGTATTCGGACAACATTTAGGAACATTGTTTTGGTGTAAAAACTCATTTGAACAAAATCATCAAAATCATGATAAAAATATTTATCTAACAAACTCCCCATTTTTTATGATTACAAACCAAAACAATTTTCAAGAGGACGATTTTGAAAACAAAGCAATTTTCCGGTCAAGGAGTAAACTATCCTTTTAAAAAGGAGTTAAGATTTTCAAAAACATTTTCCAAACGCTCCCCCTATCAACAAGCACATCAATAAGAATTATTACATAAGCTACAAGCACAAGCTTTTACAAGATAAACATAAACAACATGAGCTTAGAAGCTCCCCTGTCAAAAATACTCGTTATCTATGCATATAAGTCCATAAAACATTCAATGGACTAAATATTCTTAACAACTTATGGCTTTAAAAAGCCATAGCTTATAGCTTTTTTCGCGAGCTTTTATTAGCTTCTTTGAGCCAATGAGCCAATTTCTTGTTTCTCCCCCTTTGGAATCATCAAAAAGAATGTTAGGATGATAAAAACATCATACATGTATATCAAAGTGCGCCAAATAGTCAAGTTATCAACCGTTTTGAAGAAAAGAGGCGTAGAGTCCAAATAGAAATGGGAGAAATTAATCATTTGAAATCCATAAGCCCGTTTGATTGGCAAGACATGATCTCAATAAATATATAAGACATTTGAAAGCATAAGAGTCATGTAAACGTTGAAATTTTCTTTGCGACAATTCATCGAACACTTTGCGGGCGTGAAAAATAAAAGAAGTTGTATAAGGCCCTTGTAAATGAATCAAGCCAAAAATTTTCATTACCAAATTAGTTCAAACAACAATCATACAATAATAATTAATGAGCTCATCACAATCATATGAAACTAGCATCAAGAAAATGACACATAAGTCAAAAACTCAAGGGTTCAACCCAATTGAGCTAAGAGAGTAGAATTCTTACCATTTAATCGGTAAAGATGAGCAAGTATGAAGATAATCGAGCCTAATGAAGTCCAAGATATAAAATGAATGCAAGAATAAATTTGAAGTGAAATTTGTGTGCAATTTGCGAAGGGGACAAAAAATGGACAAAAGGAGCCAAAATGGCTAAGTATGAAAACAGAAACGTTTTTATCCAAAATCCAGCAGTGGGCGACCGGTCGGAGGGATGGGAGACCAGTCGAGGGGTGGCCGACCGGTCGGCCTCACCCCAGTCAGCCCACTGGTTCATTCTGTTTTTCAAAATTCGAAGTTTGAACTAAAAATTCGATTTTCCGTCCCTAAGTTTTAAAGACGTGCAAAATGCAAACGTAAACCTCATTCAATATGCATTATGCCTAACCGAGCTCGTATAGACGCAAAAGTCTCGGAAGATAGCAGTTTTGTAAAAATATCCGCCAATTGATCTTGAGATGGTACAAAAGATATCTCAATTTTTCGTTTAGAAACACAATCCCTTAGAAAATTATGTCGAATCTCAATATGTTTAGTACGGTTATGATGAACCGGGTTTTGAGCAATATTTATAGTGGATATATTATCACAAAAAATCAGAACATTTTCAAAAGAATATTTGTAATCCGCTAAGGTTTGTTTCATCCAAAGAAGTTGAGTACAACAAATAGCTGCGGAAATATATTCGGCTTCGGCCGTTGAAAGTGAAACGCAATTTTGTTTCTTCGAAAACCAAGAAACTAGGCAATCAACCAAAAATTGACATGATCCGGAAGTACTTTTACGATCATCAATATTACCCACATAGTCTGAATCACTATAACCTTTATGAGAAAAATTTTCATTCTTTGGATAAAATAAACCATATTGAATAGTGCCTTTTAAATATCGAAAAATCCGTTTAACGGCACTCATATGAGATTCTTTGGGATTGCTTTGAAAACGAGCACATAGGCATACGGCATGAAGAATGGACGGTCTACTTGCGGTTAAATAAAGTAAGCTACCAATCATACCTCGATACTTTTATTCATCCACGGACTTGTCTTTCTCATCTTTGTCAATTTTGACATTTGTTGCCATTGGGGTAGAGACGGTTCTTCCTTCATCAATGCCGAATGTTTTCAAAAGTTCTTTTGTATATATTGATTGTGAAATATAAATACCTTTTTGGCATTGCTTAATTTGAAGTCCAAGGAAGAAGTTGAGCTCCCCCATCATGCTCATCTCAAATTCACCTTGCATTAACTTAGAAAATTTCTTTGCACAAGGATTCATTAGTAGCACCAAAAATAATATCATCAACATAAATTTGCACAAGTAAACAATCTTGCCCTTTTTCAAAAACAAATAGAGTAGTATCAACTTTACCTCTTGTAAAACCATTTTGCAAAAGGAATGAGCTAAGTCTATCATACCATGCACGGGGTGTTTGTTTTAAACCATACAAGGCCTTTTTAAGTTTATAAACATCATTAGGCCTAGAAAAATTTTCAAACCCTGGAGGTTGTTTTACATAAACTTCTTCTTGAATAAAACCGTTTAAAAAGGCGGATTTAACATCCATTTGGTAAAGCTTGAAATTTTTAAAACAAGAATAGGCAAGTAAAATGCGAATAGCTTCTAAGCGTGCTACGGGTGCAAATGTTTCATCATAATCAATAACATCTTCTTCACCACTATCATCATTGGGTATTCTTTCAACACCCGAGGCTTCATTGAATTTTACATGAATAGATTCTTCAACAACCCCACTAGTCTTATTGTAAACCCGGTATATTTTGCTCTTTGTTGAATATCCCATAAATATTCCTTTATCGGCCTTAGGATCAAGTTTGTCCAATTGATCCTTAGTATTCAAAATAAAACACTTACATCCAAATATTTTGAAATAGCTAATATTTGGAGTTCTTTCTTTCCAAAGCTCATATGGAGTTTTATTCATTTTAGGACGAATATAAACTCAATTAATGACATAGAAAGCGGTACTTACGACTTCGGCCCAAAAATATTTTGGAAGTGAAAATTCATTGATCATGGACCGACTCATTTCTTAAAGTGTCCGATTCTTCCTTTTGGCTACTCCATTTTGTTGAGGTGTCCTTGGAGCCGAAACATTATGTGCATATCCCTTAGTTTCACAAAAGACTCTAAATTCACCATCAAATTCTCCACCTCGATCACTTTGAATAGACTTAATAGTATCTTCTTTTTCATTCTCAATAAGTCTACACAACTTAACAAACTCATTAACGGCATCGCTTTTACTAACAAGAAAAAAAGCCCAAGTATATCTAGAAAAATCATCGACAATAAGGAAGGTGTAATGTTTTCCACTTAGACTTGTCGTACCAATATCCCTATAGAAATCTAAACGAAGAAGTTGTAGAGGCTTGGTTGTGGAAATTTCATTTTTGAGCTTAACTAATTTGTTCTTTTGACAAGTGTCACATAAGCCAAGATTTTCAAAATTCAATTTGGGTAGTCCTTTTATATGTTGGTTTTTGTAAATATTTTTCAAATTCTTGTATCCAACATGTCCAAGTCGCCTATGCCATAAACTCGTTAAATCATTATTGGCGACAAGACAAGAAACATTTTGACTAACCAAATCACTAGTACAAATTTTGTAAAGATTGTCTTTTCTATTTACTTCACAAATAATTTCATCATTTTTAAGAATAAGGCATTTTTCTTTATTGAAAACAACATTATAATTTGAATCACAAAGTTGGCTAACACTTATCAAATTAAACTTAAGCCCTTCTACTAAAAGAACATTACTAAGAGAGAAAGAAGAGTTACCAATTTCTCCATTTCCAAGAATTCTTCCTTTGCCATTGTCGAACATGACCATACCCTCTTCTTGGAGCTTGATGTTGGTAAAAAGTTCTCTCTTTCCGGTCATATGGCGTGAACACCCGCTGTCCACGAGCCATTTTGAATCATCCATGGTTGTTATAGCCCCTATGACCTACAAAAGAATTATTTTTAGGTACCCTATAGTTTTGGGCTCAATGGGGGTTAGCCTTTTCTTCAATTTACAATAACTAATATAGTGACCAACTTTACCACAATAAAAACAAATGAGATTATGAGAACTACTAGCACAAACAAAAGTTCGACCTTGGTCATTTTTCTTAGAAATAGGTTGAAAAGGTTTGTAACCAAGTCCTAATTTGGAATGCTCACCTCTTTGTGCATCTAAAATTTTTGTAACTTTGTCCGTACTTATGTTAAAACGATGTACATCCTTTTTTAAACATTCAAGATCTTTGGTGAGCGATTCTTTTTCGATTTCAAGAGTATGAACTCTAGTAAGGGTGATAGCATGAGTTTTATCAAGAGATTCATAAGAAGTAAATAATTTTTTCTTTTCAATTTTAAGCTCTTTATGCTCCTTTTTCAAAGTCTTGTATTCAACAATCAAATTTTGAAATTGAATTTGCAATTCATCAAAATCACATTGCAATTCATCAACTAAGGAGGAGGTAGAGGAGTTAGAGCGTACCTCATTATTTTCATCGTCTATGGCCATAAGACCATGTTCGGTTTCACCTTCCTCGTTGGATGTTGCAAGTAGCTCATCCCAAGTCTTGACATCCGCATTTAGAGCCTTCTTTTTCGGAAAAGGCTTTTTCTTCTTTTGTTCCTCCTCTTCGAGTTTTGGGCAATCGGCTATGAAGTGCCCGAATTTTTCACATTTAAAACACGAGTTGTCTCTCAGTTTTCTCGCCTTATTTTTATTCACAAATTTTGCAAATTTACAAACAAGTGCGGCCGTCTCCTCATCATCCTAATCATTATCATAGTATGCATTATTAGAAGATGATGCAAGTCCTTTAGGAATATTTTGCATACCCGATTGATTGATGGATGGTTTGGAATTTTCCTCTCCTTGAGATAGACTTCGTAGATGAGGAGGTTCCCGATAAGCTCGTCGAACTTGAGTGTCTCAAAATTTTGTGCCTCCGTGATTGCCGTCACCTTTTCGGACCATGAGCCGGGAAGTGCATTCAATACCTTAGTCACCTTGTCTTCTTCTAAGATGACTTTACCGAGGGCCATAAGAGGATTGACAATGTTGTCAAGCCTTTCCACCATTTTTGAGATGCTTTCACCATCATGCATGTTGAAGTTTTCAAAGTCTTTAACAAGCATAGTTTTTCTTGCTTGTTTGACCTTCTTTGTTCCTTCATATATTGTCTCCAATTTTTCCCAAACTTCATGTGCCGACCTTATGCCTCTTATGCGATTATACTCGGTGGCAGTAAGAGAGCAATGCAAAATATTTAAGGCCTTACCGTTTAGAGAGAAAGCCTTATTGTCATTTTCATCGAACTCCTTGAAAGGTTTAGGAGCCGAGGTGCCATCCTCCAATTTCTTGGTTGGTTGAGCAACTCCTTCAATGACCACATTCCAAATGTCGAACCCGCACCCTTGTAGAAAGCACTCTATACGGTCTTTTCAAAATGCATAGTTGTTGGCGTCGAATAGTGGTGGCTTGTTGGTGGAGGCGCCGGTGGTGAGATAAGCTTCATTCGTAGCCATGGATCTTTCCTCTTTACTTCGGAACGAGCTAGCCAAAGAGTTTGGCTCTGATACCACTTGTTAGTCCAAGTGGCTACGATAATCTAAAGGGTGGGTGAATAGATTATACCGGTTTTTCAAATATCGCCCTCTTTTTCGAGTGATCAAGCAAATGACAAGAATGTAAATGCGGAAATTAAACAACACTCGATGATTTATAGTAGTTCAACCCACCTATGGCCTAATCTACTACCACCCCAGTATCGGGATGGATTTCAAAAAGAAAAAAATATTTTATTAATTTCCAAAATTAATACAACACCACCTTGAGGATTACCACAATCCTCTTACAACACCTTCAAGGAGATTACCACAATCTTCCTTCAACACCTATGAAGAGTACCACACTCTTCAACACCTAAGATCACCCAAGTGTGCTCTTACCACAAGAACAACAACAAGGATATCTTGTTTTGGATGATGGACAAAATTCAAGATTACAACTCTATAATAACAATACAAAGATTGAATGCAACTGTAATCAAGAATCAAAAGCCTAGACCTCAAGAGTGTGCAAGTGAAAGTACTTAGGCTAATACAACAAGATATGGATGTGTTTGCTTGTATGATCTTTGCTTGTATATTGTATTGTATCTTGTTGCTTGAATGAAGCCTTTATTTATAGGAGAGGTCTTGGCTTGATTTTCAGACATAGGCTCTCCTTGGGGAGTGATTTTCTGCAAAAGAAACCATTTAAAATCAAGATTATAGTTGTTAGAAATCAATCCCACAAATTAGGGAAAAGCTGTCTGAAAATGCAACGGATAGTTTGCTGATAAAAGAAGGGTGCGACCGGTCGCGCAGAGATAAGTTTGAAATGAATTTTTTGCGAAAATTACACAGGGGGACCGGTCGACGGGGGGTTCGATCGGTCGCCCCCTATGCTGAACGGTTGGGGGTGCTCAAATTATAGAAACAGGGCGTTCTGTTCTTGAGAGCAAGTTCCAGGCACCGGTCGCCCTAAGGTCGACCGGTCGCCCTCCCCAATATCCATTTCGTCCCGTTTTCTATTTCAAAACTCAACTCAGGTACGAGTTGCCCTATAGGGCGCCCGGTCGAGCATGAAACATAATTGTTGTCCAAAATAAACCTCAAGAAATACTCCGAAAAAATAGTAAAAATATTTTAAATCGTTCGGGAGTATTCAGACAACATTTAGGAACATTATTTTGGTAAAAACTCATTTGAACAAAATTATCAAAATTATGATAAAAATATTTATCCAACACCCCTCACCTAGAATGCCACGTCAATTCCCTTCTTCCCAATTATGCTCGTCTTTCTCTCTCTACTTCTTTGATTAATATGATAGATAAATGAGTGATTTGAAAGGCGACTATCGGTGACAACAGAATACTAAGAGTCGGAAGGGTAGCGAATATTTGTTCTGTTTCACTTATGTATGTATAGTGTGTCTAACCCTTGGCTAAAATATTCTTTTTTTTTTAATTAATCATTTGTATGTGATGAATCACATATTATACCGTGCATAAAAATATAATCAATGAAGTTCATTGATTATATTGTGCTCCAGGCTTGACTTTGCTTCATATAATTAGTATTTGAGACAGAAAATATCAAAATTCTAATGTTCTCTGGATTTAGCCAATAACACAAAGAAAATATGTTAATTCATGAAGGGTATAGCTTTTGAAAAATAAATGAACTTTTTCACAAAAAAAAAATATTTTTTAAGTAAAAAGTAATAATAGTATTAAAGGAAATAGTGCATAATTTTAAAAGAAATTGTAATTAATACTTTCCTAGTACAAAATAATACTTTTTAAGTAAACATTAATACTTTTAAACGGATTAATAAGTAATAATTTTAAGCAAAAAGTGATTCTTTTTATTAAAATAAAAAATAATAATTTTTAATGAAAAATGATAATGTTAAACAAGGTTGTATATAACTTTGCAAGTAATATCAATTTTGATACTTTGAAAACACATATTTTTTTAAGTTAAAATGGTACTTTTCGAGTCAAAAATGATACTTCTCTATCACAGTATAAATGATACTTCTTTGATAAAGTAATACTTTTCAGGGGGGAAGTAATAATTTTCAATTGAAAAGAAATAGTAAGTAAATTGATTTCAAGTGACCATCATGTGATAATACTTGTAATACTTTTTTAATAAAAAGTAATACTTTTTGGGTGAAAAGTTAATACTTTTCGGATGAAAAATATTAGTTGATTGCAGTGCCGCCATATTGCAATAAAATGTGATACTTTTAGAATAAAAAATGATATTTTTCAAGTAGACATCAATACTTTATTAGCAAGTAATAATTTTCAAGTAAAAGTATTACTTTTTAAGTAAAAAGTAATAGTTTTAAAAGAAATAGTATGTAATTTTACTTATCTGATGCAGTATATTACCTTTTTTAAATAAAAGTATTACTTTTTAAGTATATTTTTTAAGTAAAACTATTACTTTTTAAGTAAAAAGTAATAGTTTTAAATGAAATAGTATGTAATTTTACTTATCTGATTAAGTAAAAGTATTACTTTTTAAGTAAAAAGTAATAGTTTTAAAAGAAATAGTATATAATTTTACTTATCTGATGCAGTATATTACTTTTACAATAAAAGTAATACTTTTCGAGTAAAAAACTGATACTTTACAAGTAAACATTAATACTTCAAAATTGGATTAGTAAGTTATAATTTTTAAGTAAAAAATATCAGTTTTGAAGGAAACAGTATATAATTTTAAGAGATATAATAAATAATACTTGTCCAGTATAAAGTAATACTTTTTGAACACAAAACTATACATTATTGTTTCGAGTGAAATTCGTACTTCAAAAAGGAAAAGTAAGTAATATTTTTATATAAGAATTAACAAATTTAAAAGAAATAGTAAATAATTTTGTAAATTTTATATTATATATAGGTGTTCATTGTCTTAGTTGATATATTTGATTTAATAAAAAAAGTCAGATAGGGAAAAAAAACATTAATTTGATATTTTAAGTCTTGGTCTAAAAATATAATTAAAAAGGTCAAATATGGAGGAAAAAGAACCACCAGGTATGCTAATTAGATACGGAGTAGCTATAATAACTGATGGGGCACTGTACCATATTGATGGTCATAAAAGTCCTCGCATGCATCAAGAAAAGAAGAGTCTATCTCATTAATGTACATGCAACTAATCACAAAACTGTCACTGTTTAGTTTCCTAAAATTTGGCAGCAGACTTGTTTTAAGTAGATGAGACCCGTTTTGTGTGATATGGGTTATATGGAGCTCCATCTCACGAATTTAGACCCGTGAGACATATAAGTTTTTGTCTTTTTAGAAAAGAAAACTAAAAAATCCAGAATTTCAAACTAAATAGACAGTGTTGTGGGACACGTGGGAAAGGGTTTGTCTTGGAGAAAAATGGACAATGCATTAATTGAGCAGCTATATAGCACAAAGAAGGGCATTTTTGTCACAAAAATATTGCAATGGTTTCTAAACAAGGAAAAAGGAAGGGGATGTATGGATGTGTTTCCAAGTTCAATTTCCAGTTTCTAGTATTGGAAAATGAATTTTCAAACTTTATTGGTTTTCGTGTGAGAATTGAGAATATGTTTGGTTTGTTGTCTGAATTTCTGCTTGAAAATGAGAAGATGTTTGGTTATAGTTTTTCAAATTTATTTTTGACATAGGTTTGCGTGATTGTAGTTATTTTTACTTAGGTTTGCGTAATTGGAATGAAAAATTGTTTGGTTGTGTTTTCAAAAGAATATTTTTCATAAAAAGTGAAAACTGGAAATGACTTCATTTCTACTAAAAAACTTTTGAAACAAACATAAACCCATTTTCCGGAATAGTTGGAAAGTGGAAAAAGGGGGTTGGAAACACAACCATACATGACCGAAGCTTTCATACCATATCACAATTTATCATACCATATCACAATTCAACCATTAGCAAACTAATAGGGTGTTAACTTCAGAGGGGTAATTGAAGGTTTTCATAGTACAGATACCAAGTGAATAGTAGAATGGGTAAAGTGAAATTAACCTTTTTTTTTTCCCTTTCAAATCAACATTTATGATTAATTAAGGGTATACGGGGTATTATTATACATTCCTTAATATTGTGTTTTTTTTTCTCCTAAAAAGACATTTATTGTGAATATGAGAGTATTAAATAGTTCTACTGTTTTTTTATTTACACCAATAGTTACTGTTTTTTAGTACAATGGGGGAATTTTGAGGGGGGACACGCGCACTCGTATGGGCTCGAACTCGGGTCATTCACCCTTACAACATATGTATGTCTCGCCCTGATCTGGGCCGAGGTCGGCGGCCACGACAGGCCCCCCCGCGAGGGCCCCCACCCCAGATTTATTTTTATTTTATTTTAATCGTTTGAATTGTATTTATCTAATATGAAGACTAAGATTTGACTTAATGAGTTTGATGGTTCAGCGGTTGGCATGCTATTCTCCCACCGATATGTCGCGAGTTCGATCCCTTCAGTTTCAAATTGTGCCAATTTTTTAACGCTTTTCCTTTTTTTTCCCACCAGGCCATGTGCCCCCCAACCTTTATCCAATTCAACCTCTCTTTTTTTTTTTTTGAGTAAAACTCTTTTTTTTTTTTTTGGAGCATCAAATTCAGCTTTTTTAACACTGTTAACATACTAATAGTGCTATTGATGGTTTACTTGTTAGGTTGGTTACAGAGTTGTTAGACTCCTTTACACGCTTTTATACGCATTTTATCTTAGTATAAATAGCTACAGTGAACTGAATGTTAGTTGTAACTTTTCATTTTCCTCCTTCATTATATGAAATAATACAGCTGGTTATGGTGCTCTCCATTTTTCTTACGCACATCTTCTTCATTTTGTTGGTAAATTCACAAAGTTAACATGGTATCCAGAGCCACTGACATGAGCTTTCCTCTGTGGAGCTCCATCGTCGATGATGCGAGATATTCGCAGAATGATGAGTTTGCTCACGTGTTTGCCAATCAAACAGTAGCCAAGGAAGAAAATAGCTCGTTTCAACTCCATAGCTCCGATCATCCTGGTATGATGCTCGTCTCCAATCAGCTCACAGGTAACAATTATCTTAGTTGGCGTCGTTCGATGTTGATTGCGCTTGGTGCGAAAACCAAATTAGGTTTCATTAATGGCAAAATTCCTAAACCAAAGGAGGATTCCGATCAGTTTGAGAACTGGCGGAAGGTCGACTACACGGTTTTTAGCTGGATTTTGAATTCTTTATCAAAGGACATAGTTGATGCTTTTATGTACGCCGATACGGCGAAAGATCTATGGGATGATATTGCACAGAGGTTTGGAGAGTGCAATGGACCTTTACTTTATCAATTACAAAAGGAGATCTCTATGATTACGCAAGGGAATACCTCGGTCATGGTGTATTTTACAAAACTCAAACGTCTGTGGGATGAGTTGAGTGCTATAGATACAGTACCTACGTGCACCTGTGGTGCAGTGAAGGTTATTTCCGAGAATGAACAAAACACTAGGCTCATTCAATTCCTTATGGGATTGAATGAGTCATTTGAGCATGTGCGTAGTCAGATCCTGCTACTAGATCCTTTACCTAGTGTTAACAAGGCGTATTCCATGGTGCTGCGTGTTGAGAAGCATAGAGATGTTCAGGTCAATTTTCCAGATGTGATAGGAGGAGGAGCTATGTTGGCTAAAACGAGTGCTATGGGCGGCAGGCAATCGATTTAAACCACAAAGTGCCGGGCAACAAGATAGAGGACGTGGTTTTGTTAGAAGGACTAAAGAGGAACGAGCTAAGTTGTCTTGTGAGCATTGTAGGATACATGGACATGAGATCTCTGGATGTTTTAAGCTGCATGGTTACCCGGAGTGGTACAAAATATACAAGGAACAGAGAAGATCGTGGCAATTTTGTCGTAGTTGGTGGAAAACCTGTACATGAGGAACGATTAAGGGTGTGCGGATGTCCGATATTGCTTCATTGGTTCAAAGCAGGAAGTGGCTAAGGCGATGCATAGCAAACAGTCTTCACATGACTCTTCCTCCAATGATCATACCTTGATCAGTGGACGGTTTGCTCAATATGCGGTATGGTTAACACGGGAACTCACATTATGCCTTGTCTACTTTTGAGGATATAGGAAAGGATTCATGGATCTTAGACACAGGGGCAAGCGGGCACATGTGTGCTCATGCTTCATCCATGGTTAACATTACTCCCTTGTCATCCACAGTCACTGTATATCTTCCTGATGGCACAACCAAATTAGTTACACACAGTGGTTCTGTGCCTCTTTCCTCTCACCTAACACTTCTTGATGTTCTGTTAGTTCCTTCTTTTAAGTACAATCTTCTATCTGTTGCTCAATTAACACAGCATTCTCACTTAAAGTGTGTTTTCTTTCCCAATTGTTGTCTCCTGCAGGACCAAGTGACTGAGGTTGTGGTTGCCACTGGTTATGCTATTGGGAAACTCTACATTTCACACCCTCAACATCTGCATCTTCCATCTTCATCCCTTACACCATCCCATGTATCTTCTTTTTCTTCCATTTGTTCTGACAAAATTGATGTATGGCATACAAGATTAAGTCATGCTTCCTATTCTGTTCTGGAGCATTTACCTTTTCTTAAGACATTGTGTAATAAAGATGTGAAGCACACTTTGTATAATTGTTCTGTTTGTCATCAATCAAAACATCATTGATTGCCTTTTACCCTTAGTGATAATCATTCACAAATCTTATTTGGGTTGGTACACACAGATGTCTGGGGTCCCTATAATGGTTCAGAAAATATTCACACTCCTTATGTTCTTACTCTAGTGGATGATTGCAGTAGGGCTGTTTGGACCTACCTGATGCACCATAAGTCTCAGGTTCCCACAATTCTTAAGGCATTCTTGCTTATGGTGCAAAACCAATTCCATACAATCTGTCAAAATTATTAGAAGTGACAATGGCAATCAATTCACTAGTAGTGCTTGTCAATCTCTTTTCAGTGATCATGGTATTCTTCATCACAAGAGTTGCCCTTACACTCCACAACAAAATGGTGTTGTGGAGAGAAAACATAGGCACCTATTGGAAGTTTCTAGAGCTCTTATGTTCCAGTCCAATCTCCCTGCTTCTTTTTGGCCCTTCTCTATCCTCACTGCAACATACATCATAAATAGACTCCCTTCCTCCATTCTCAAATGGCAGACACCTTATCATGTCCTCTTCAACAGATCACCTGACTATTCTCTGATGAAAGCCTTTGGCTGTTTGGCCTTTGTTACTAACATATTGCCTCACAAAAATAAATTTGACTCTCGAGCACATAAGTGTATATTTCTGGGTTATGAATTGGGACAAAAGGGTACAAATTGTACAACTTAGAAACCAAGAAGTTCATTGTGTCCAGGGAAGTTCACTTTGTGGAGGATAATTTTCCTTTTGTCACCTCCACCACTCATCTCTCAACTCCTTTACCTCAGATCCCTGTCACTGAGCCTGACTCCTTGTCTTCCTCTACTGTTCAATCTTCCACCTCCACTGTTCCTCTTAGAAGGAGCAGTAGGATCTCTCATCCTCCTAGTTGGCTTAATGATTTTGTTACTAATAATGTTTCCATTGCTTCCAGTGCAACTGCACCTCTGTCATAGGTTTCCCAAGGTAACACTCTATATCCTCTTCATACCTTCCCTTTTCAGATTTCTTCTAATCTGTGTGAGCACTATAGTGCATTTCTTGTCAATGTGTCTAAGGACCATGAACCTACTTCCTACAGACAGGCGGTCCAGGATCCGGGATAGATCTTTGAAACAGAGATTGCGCCTTGGAGGCTAATCGACTTGGGTATTGGCTTCTTTGCCACCTGGCAAGAAGGCCATAGGGTCTAAGTGGGTTTACAAAATTAAGAGGCATCCGATGGTTCGGTGGAGAGGTATAAAGCTCGTTTAGTGGCCAAGGGCTATCATCATCAAGGGGGAAGACTATGTGGATAGCTTTTCTCCTGTTGCTAAGTTGGTTACAATCAGGTTGTTAGTTGCTCTTGCCACTATGAAGGGATGGTCTCTTCATCGTTAGACATAAACAATGCATTCCGCATGGGTTTATTGATGAGGAACTTTATATGCAGCCACCTTTGAGGGATATGAGGTGCCATCAGGCGGGTTTGCCTCTTGAAGAAGAGTCTCTATGGCTTGAAGCAAGCCTCGAGGCAATGGAATGTTGAATTTTGCAAAGCAAATTGGTGTCCTATGGGTTCACTCGATCGCCTAATGATCATTGTCTTTTTACTAAGACATCGACACTTCCTTCACACAAATTTTTACTCATGTATGTTAATGATGTTTTAATCACTAGTTCACTTGATTCGAGATTGTGGCCCTCAGCGATGCACTGGATGCTCGTTTACTATTAAGGATCTTGGCTTTGCTAAATATTTCCTTGGGATGGAGATTGCTCGCAGTGAACGGGTACTTGTTTGAACCGAGAGAAAATATGTTTTAGACATTTTGGATAGTGCGGGGATGTTGGAGTGTAAGCCTGTCTCTACTCCATTACCTCCAGGGGTTGACTTTGAAGGGTAACTCGGGGACTCCTTTGCCCTCTCGCACAACCTTATAGAACTCTTGTGGGCGTGCTCCTTTACCTTAATCTCACTAGCCCGACATCACATATGGGGTGCGGCACTTAGTCAATTCTTGAATAGTCCATGTAGTTCTCAATCGGGATGCCGTGAATGCATCTTCTTCGATACTTGAAGGGACTCCTCTCGGGGTCTTTTTATCCTTTACGTGTTGATTTTACTCTCACGTATTGTGATGCGATTGATTGGGGGAAGTTGCCGGGATGACACGCGCAAATCTTTGACTGTAGTTTTTGCATTTTCCTTGGCCCTTGCCTTGTTTCTGGAAGACTAAGAAGATCACCGTGTCCCGCGTTCCTCCACGGAGGCTGAGTACAGGGCCATGAGTAGCACTGTCTGTGAGCTCTTGTGGCTATCCTATGTTGGCACTGATTTATCCATGGATATTCCTCGTCCTATTTCCTTGTTTTGTGACAATCAAGATGCCCTTTATATTGTTGCTAACCCGGTATTTCATGAGCGCACGAAGCACCTTGAGATTGATTGCCACCTCGTTCGCAATCAATTCAAGCGTCGGATTTGTTCTTCCTCAGAAGGTGTCCTCTTCTTGTCAACTGGCTGATTTGTTTACTAAATCCCTGGCTGTTGGTCCTTTTGCTTGTTTGCTGTCCAAGTTGAGGCTGTTTGATCTTCATCACGCCTCAACTTGAGGGGGGGCTGTTAACATACTAATAGTGCTGTTGATGGTTTACTTGTTAGGTTGGTTACAAAGTTGTTAGACTCCTTTACACGCTTTTATACGCATTTTATCTTAGTATAAATAGCTACAGTGAACTGAATGTTAGTTGTAACTTTTCATTTTCCTCCTTCATTATATGAAATAATACAACTGGTTATGGTGCTCTCCATTTTTCTTACGCACATCTTCTTCATTTTGTTGGTAAATTCACAATGTTAACAAACACAAAAACCATGTTACTCCTCAAAAACCCCCAAAAGTACAAATTTGAAATAGAATTGTGTTGTTAAATAAAAAAATAGAGGTTTGTCTCTTAAAAAACATCAATCAATATTTGTTCTTGGTAAGAATTAAACTACTGTGTCGTCAAATAAAACAAAAAATAAAATTGTCTTGTAAAAAATTAAGATAGAAGCATCCATTACCAAAATAACTATCAACCAAATTTTGTTTTTCATAAGAATTATTCATCTTTAGTTGTTCCATTTTCACTATTAGCATGAATTCTATCGATCTTTATTTTATTTTGCTTAGAGTTCTTTCTCAATTTCTTTTTAAAATTTAAGATATATTTAGATTTAGTTGTTTGATTTTCACCATTAACAAGGATTTTATATATATATAATTTTTTTTTCAGATTTTATTTTTATATGAATATTGAGGGCCCATTTTTTATTTCCACACTAGGCCCTTTAAAATGTAGGAACGGCCCTTGTATGTCTCAACCACTAGAGCACAAGGTTGATCCCCCAATAATTATTGTTTTAACTAGAACACAAATGGTACGGCATTGTCTACGTGGAAGCGCAGGAGCCGTGCCTCCCACAGTTGACGCACGCAAGCATTACCCACTTTGTCGTCTATTTAAACAAATTGACAAAATGCAATCTTTGTTCACATTCAAATTCGTTTATCAATTACACAATTCGCTATGTTTCTTATCAAGGTCTGAAAATTTTAATTCTCAACGACCCTATTATTTTATTTTCGTATCATTCAATGTTATCCTGTAACTGTTTTATTTCCTTTTGTTTTGGTGTCTTTTACTGCTGTTGATTACAGACATGGAGATCGGTAGCATTTGGGCTATATGGGTACAAGAATTTCACTAAATCTGGTTTTATGTAAGTCCCATTGTGTTAATATCTGCTTCCCTTCGCTAAGTATTGATCTTTTTCTGCAATGGGTTCTGCTCTGAATTAAAAAAATTGCAGTTGCCTTATATTTCTTTTTGAGATTTCGCTTTGTTTTATTGAAGTACTGATGTTGCTGATTTTTCTTAATCGTTGCGCATCAATTGTTACCTTTTTGTTTTGGTAGATAAGAACATCCACAATGGGTGGTTCTATTTCAAGTTTGAGTGTTTTTGCTGCCGCCGTGGAAGATTCCGTAGTTGCAAGTTTAACTTTTGGTATCAATATATTGAACCTGGTTCGACATCAGTTTATGTTCAATATATTTGACGGGACACGTTGTGTACCATGAACTTGAACTTACTATTGTGATAATATGAGAGGGTTTAGTTCAAGATGACGTAACACTGCGGGACCCAAAAAAAAAAAAGAAACATGAATTTGCAACTATCATTGAGAATGTTCTAAATTTATATGATCAAACCTGTTATAGATTACAAGTATAGTCTGTAGGCTTCATCTGAGTTGTCATTGTATGACATATATTCGATTGTGCTTTGCCAAAGAAGGTGATGCTTTTGATTGTGTAATACCCAAAAAACAGATCGTATTTTGATTGTGCTATGCTGAAAAAGATGGTATTTTGAATGTGCTATGCTGGAAAAGATGGCATTGTTGAAGTTTTCTTGGTAGATACAGGGAGTGTTTGCAAACACTCAAAAAGAGTGATTGTCAGCTATTGGCTAGAAAAGAAATATATTAGTTTTTAGTGTTTTCAAATCTCAACTTTTACCTCTGATTCTGTATAATGTAATCAGAACTTATAAGTAGGGGGAGGGGTACTTTGAATTTCTGATTCTGCTTTTGGTTTGACTTTTCACACGAATAAAACACTTTTCACCTAACACTCCCTGAAACTTAATCAACTTTTAGCTTCTATTTGCAAACACTCTCAACGACTTTTTGCGTCTGCTGCAAAAAACCTTTTTCTAAGAACAGAAGTTTTTGCAGACAATCCCATATTCTATGTTTGAAAAGTTTTCTGGATAGATATAGTCAATTATGTTTGATTGGCAGATGTTTTGCCTTGATCGTGTAGTTACCTGGATTACTTTTCAATGTTAGGGAGCATTCAAAAAATTTCAAACCAGAAGATATGCAAGTACAAATTGAAGGAAAGAACTGCATTGTTACTGGAGCAAACTCTGGCATTGGTTACGCAACTGCCGAGGGCCTTGCATCGCGGTGCAGATTTATTATTACACTTTCTCTTCATCTTTCATTGGTTTGCAAATTTATGAGATCATGTTTAAGGACATATTTCATGAATGTTTAAGTAGTTGGTTTCATGTTTATGCAGCGGAGCAAATGTATATATGGTATGTCGGAATAAGGAGCGGGGTGAGGCTGCTCTTTCAGAGATTCAATCGGCAACAGGAAATAAAAATGTTTTCTTGGAGGTATTTGATTTGATTTCTTGTTTTAATTTGATAACTTAATGTGTTGTTTGTTGTCTTGACTTTTGAAATTACTGATTGTTTGGTTTACTTGTAGGTCTGTGATATTTCTTCCATTAGTGATGTCAAGTCTTTTGCTTCTAGATTTTCTTCAAAGGATGTGCCTATTCATGTTCTGGTAATTTCATATTTTTATTGACTTTTTATTTATCAATTTTAAATTTATAATCCATTTTTGAAGGTATATGAACTGATGAACTCTGTATATCTTTAAATGACACTATAATTATCAGCCAAGCAAACAGATAAATATTTGTATTCTACATGACATTATTTTATGGGTTAATTATAAGGAATACCCTAGACGTGCAATCTAATTACCAAAAAATAAATAAAAATCATACTATCTTTCAAAATCACAAATACCCCAAGACGGTGTTTGTAATACCTGCAAGGGTATTTGTAATTTTGAAAGATCAATGAATTTGTTTTCCGTAATTAGGCTAAACTTCAAAGGTAGTTTTTGTAACTTATCCTTCTTCTATATCATATGATCTTTTACTTGATAGAATCTGAATTGCCAAATCATATTAATATAATTGCATCTAATATCGATAGCGTTTCTGATGGATTTAAGGTGAACAATGCTGGTTTGCTCGAGAATAAACGTCTAATTACCTCAGAAGGGTATGCAGCCTTTCTTTGCTATTTCAGACTATGTGCATTGTTCTACTTGTTTATAAACTGATTCAAGAATACCTTCTTGTTTTTTATGCCACCAGATATGAGATGAATTTTGCCGTAAATGTTTTAGGCACTTACACCTTGACACAGCTCATGTTGCCATTGCTTGAGAAGGCTGCACCCGATGCTCGTGTCATTACAGTTTCGTCAGGTGGAATGTATACTGTTCCTTTGATGGAAGATCTACAGGTGACATTTAGTTCTTTGTAAGCCTTTAATTAGTTCACAGAATGGTTTCTTATTTCTGATAAATGAATTTATCTTTGCAGTTCAGCGGTGACAAATTTGACGGGGTTGTACAGTATGCCCGCAACAAACGAGTGCAGGTGAGTACATTTTTTGGACCGTTCGAAATCTAGTACCATTCCTTGATGAAAACATATGTTACTGTTTTTTTTTTTCCTTTCTTTTTGGTTTTTAAGGTATTTGATGGTAAGTACACTAAACTTCTGCTTTTAGATGAAGCGATTTATTTTTGTATAAGTAAAAAGTAGTTGAGAATCAGAGCTTTAGCTTACCATTTGTAAGCGAATTGAATCAGGGTTTGAACCTGAGCTTTTCAGTTTCATTTATATTAAATCTCCTCCCCTTCATTCAAAAAAAAAAAATCTCCTCCCCTTCACTCCTCTCAACTCATTTGAAAAAAGTAGTTATACATATACTAGTTAAAAGTTGAATAAGTTAGAGTGTTTGGTGAAAAAAAAATGTAAAAGTGTTTTTATTTGTGTGTTAAAGAACTTTTACAAATCAAAATAAAATCAGAAGTTTCTTTGCAAATCTACAGCTTCCCTCCCCCTCCCTCTGCCTTAAGATTCTGATTAAGTTATGTAGAATTAGAATCATAAATCGACATTTAAAAATACTAAAAACTACTTTATTCAGCCAAAACCTGACAATTATTTTGTTTAAGTGTTTGCAAACACTCCCTTACAATAAGCTACAATTTGTCTCTCAGGTGGCATTGACTGAAAAATGGGCCGATATGTACAAGGATAAAGGTATCTGCTTCTACTCAATGCACCCTGGTTGGGCAGAAACACCTGGAGTTGCCACGAGTTTGCCCAGTTTCTCAAAATCGTAAGGCCCTTCTCGTTTGTAGGCTGTTGTCACTTAAACGTCGAACTTTCAAGTCTCTTGAATTGTAAAATCAAGTAATATTTCAACTGATGTTTACAGGTTATCAGGAAAACTTAGAACAAGTGAGGAAGGTGCTGATACGGTGATCTGGTTGGCTTTACAACCGAAAGAGAAGCTCGTTTCGGGAGGGTTTTATTTTGATCGAGCCGAAGCATCTAAGCATTTGCCATTTGCAGGTACAAAGGGCTCTCATGCTGCTATAGACTCCATTGATGATACCCTCAAAACGTTGTCCGGTTTATAGTCATAATTATTCTTCATCTTTTTCGCGTTGTGGAAATGGAAGTTTAAACGAGTTGCAGACGCCTTTTGTTGGGTCTAGACGAGTTTATATGTCGAATGACTTGTAAATAAAAATAGTTTATATTGATATCAAGTACTGAGTAAGTCGAGTTTTACAGGCCTCTGCATAGTTATGCTTTTCATGTTCTGTCTTCTATTGAGAATTTGGTGTTGTGTTGATTTTCATGTGAGAATGAAAACTGTGGTCGGATGAATGAATAAAAAATAAATTTTAGATAGGTTTAAAAGCGAGATTATTTAGTTAAGTTGTTCCGAGCAGATTTTAAGCACGGAATTGTGTTGAAATAAAATTCTATTTTTTGTGTTTTATGTACTGTTTTTCAAAATTTTATTTTATGTAAATAATAATTTGAGTAGTTGCCAGTGATAATGTCCAATTTCAATATTTAATTTGAATATATGATATTATATTTGTAAGATATTTAGGCAGTGGTTCTCATTAGATTGACATTTAAATAAAAAAATTAAGTAAATTATATTTCTACAAGAAGTTATAAAATAATTTCATTGATAATATATTTTACCAAAACATATACTTATGAAATTTGGTTTTTGTGGAAAGGAAATTGAAAATTGATAAAATACGTGATTATAAAAGTAAAATATTATTTTATTTAAAATTTATATGAAAAAGTGAAATTGCCCAAAGTGAATATCGTACTAAGTTTAGATGTCTGACAATTTTTGCAAAGATTTGGAATATTCCACCGGCGGTAGCCCATATAAGCACCATGCAAGTATTATGGAGTTCAAGGGGTAAAGTGCGAAATAGGCCAAAAGGTTACCCAGCCTAAGTGGTGGCAATTGGCTAATGCTCTATTTGCAGAGAGACCTTTGCTCTCATCATCTACTCTTCTCACCATAAAATTGAAAACTTAGTCACAATCAAAGCACTTCTGGTAAAAACCAGATATTTTTCACATTATTACAGAACTGTTCTGAGCTAGACAGAAATCAAAGACATTCCACTAGGAACATCTATCTACTTTACATTTCATTCAAACACACACATTTTACTAATATATATAAATCACATTACTAAACACATACAATATCTACATAAATGTTGCAAAATGGGGTTTCAAGAATTGCCTAATTTGCTATGCTCTACGAATCCGTTAACACCATTAGGACAATATTCTTCTTCTTCTCCATGCACATTCAAGATTTCAGTCTTTGTCAACCAGTACTGCTCAAACCTCTGTCTCGCGTACTCCATGTAATCAAAGTCGATGTGGTTCACATACGCCTGCAATAATGACATAATCCCATGTTAAAAAATATTGAATGACTCGTCTAAAAGCTTAAGATGTTAACAAAAAATGATGCTGCATTACAATTTAAAGATCTTATATTTCCTATATTGTTTTATCTGGTGTTCCAATTCACCATATCAATGTCACGTGTAAAAGATGATGTCGTTATTGTACATGTGGCATTGATGTATTGAAACACCGTAAGGAATGGGAGATCCAAACTGAAATAGTAACGTGGGAATAAATAGAGTCGAAGATAGATGGATTACTGAGATTAACCCCCATAGTCCCCAGAAGATGTGGTTTGCAAGTGTGTACTTCCTTATATCATCCGCAAGCTGATCTATGGTTGTGTCACTAGGTTCTTCGCCTGCATATATTAATGAAAGGGTTAATTACCAAAAAAAAGTCCTTGCAATTCAGTCTAATTACAAAAAGACCCCAAATATTTTTCAAAATTACATATACCCCTGATATTTGTTTCTATATTACGAATTGCACCTATTCAGAGGATATTTGTTAAATAAATACAAATCTCAAGAGGGCGTTTGTTAGAGCTATCAAATGGTTAGGGCTATCGTGGCCTCGTGGGCCAAAGAGAAATCGGGCTAGACCGACCTGAAATTTCTTTGTCTGGCCAGACCCCAACCCATGCTTTAAGAATATAAGAAGTTTTATCGGGTTCACGGGGCCGACCGGGCCAGCCCGGCTTTTCGAAACAATGCGATCCTATGAAATTGCAGCCCGTCCATCCCTATCACCAGGCTAGGCTGTTTTTGACACCTAGCGTTTGTAAAACTTAAAGGGATATTTGTAATTTTAAAAGAATACCTATTTTACTTTTTTTGTAATTAAGCTAAATATCAGGCGTAAGTTCTGTAATTTAGCTGAAGCTTTCTGGGGTAATTTATTTCAGCCGTTTAGTGAAAATTAGGTCAAATAATGGGATAAGGATGAAGTCGTTGATGTATATATGTAGTCTTGAGATTAAGTTATTAGCAGGGTTGTCCCCACATGCCAAACAAAATTTGGAGGGCTACAAAAGTAGGTAATATTGGTAGGTTTGGCATACTGACTTTTTCCCAATTAAAGGGCCATAATTGAGATGTTAGCTATGTTTCATACCGGGGTGTTTGATACCTATTAAGTCAAAAGTTGGTTTGTCCATGAACAAAAAGTCAACCAATATGTTTGATAGCTATGCAATGCATTGCTTGCTCCAGCTATATTACTGTCTTTAATAAAAAATATAGGGTTAATTACAAAAAATACCCTTCATTTTTAGTCTAATTACAAAAATAGAAACTCAATTATCTTTCAAATTACAAATACTCATTGGCGTTCGTTTTCATTTTACAAATTGCAACTTCAAAGACAAGACGAGGTATTTGTTAAGTAAATATAAACCTCAAAGGTTGTTTGTAATACCACACGGGAGTATCTATATTTTTTAAAGAGTTACTGAAGTTTTGTAATTAGACTAAACCTCACAAGTAATTTTTTGTAATTTACCCTAAAAATACTGCTACTATAGTACTACATACAAGATATGCTGAATGGTCATTCTTTTTTCTTTTACTGTATCTTTTTGGTAATTTTTTTACGAATTTGATGAAGTAGATGGAAAAGTACAGATTACATCAACATCAGGGGATCATCATACATACAAGTTATGATAAATGGAATAAGAGGGTGTTTGGCTAAGTTTATTTAAACGATTATATAAGTTCCTACATGTTAATGTTAGAGTTTATTTTAAAAATAAGTTGTAGAAGTGTTTGAATAATATAAAATGATAGAACTTATAAGATGTTAGTAATGACAGTTTTGTAATTGAAATTATCAAAATCAAAGGGAGTTGTTAAAATATGATCTTAATCTGAAAATAAGTTGGGATCTCTCACATTTTTAAAAAACAGCTTATAAACTTCTATTATCTTATTTTGGGAGCTTATAAGATATTTTTTTTTTAGAAAAAAAAATTATCAAACACTTTTAAAGGGCTTATAAACTCTCAAATATCTTATAAAATATTTTGAAGAAAGCTCAGTCAAACACCCTCTAAGTTCAAATAATTGTTTTACATTCAAGTAAATAATATTGAGAACACCAACCTGCAGAACTGAGGTATTGCTTTATAAATCCCTGCCGCTCCTCCAGACCTGTTGTCAAGTTGAACTATAGTTATATTGTATGGAATGTGAAAAATTAAGTGAATTAATTAAATACAGACTTCAAATCACACAAATGAACACAGGAAAATAAAAAGAGGCATTAACAAATTACTGACCAGGATATTTGGTGTAGTCCAAGATGTGAGGTGTATCTGTGTGATAATCTGCAGCCATCTCACAGAAGTGGTTTGCAATATCATAGGCTACAGGATTGTAACTCGCATACTCATAATCCTGTAATCCAAGAAATAAAGCATAGATGTAATTTAAATCGCAATAAGTCAAACAGATATTATCACAAGATTGTATCCAATATTAATCAGGATCTAAAAGCACAACTTAATAGGTCTACTTCTACTTCTACTTGAAAAATGAAAAAAATAGTTTTTCGTATTTTCAAATGTCAACTTCTGATCTTGTATAATTTAATCAGAATCTAAAAGCAGTGCTTTGGATTTCTGATTCTACTCTAGTTTGGCTTTTACAATAAACAAAACACTTTTACAACTTATTCACCAAATTCTTTGTTGTAACTTATTCAATTTTTTTGTTTCTATTTGCAAACAATACCAACTTCTGATCACTTCTTTAAAAGCAGGAGTTTTTCCAAACACTCCCTCATCCTCATAAATAAAGTTTTAACAACCATCATCTGCATATATTATTTCTTGAAGTTCTTGCATAAGAAAAAGCAATTTTGAAAGAAAATTATATCTTGCATTGCCAATACTATATGCTGGTAGGAGAAGGAAAACATACAATTATAGTGATGGTTTTATTCTTGTCATTGATCATGATGTTACCATATTGCAAATCATTATGGCAAAATCCAATCTCTTGGTGGTGTCCTGATATTGCCTTCTCCAGTAAGCTGATTTCATTATCTAACCTATCCAATTGATATTCCTTTGCATGATCAGCAGAACATAAATTTTTCGCCTCATTGAGCCATTTTCTGCAAGAAAAACATACAAGCAATCAAAAAGCAGTTGAATTTTCAACTCGTTGCGTTTTTGCATCGGATTGGTACCTTAGTCTGTTCCACAAGATAGCATTCTTAGGACCAGGCATATCAAGATTATGAAACTCTCTCATTTTCTTTGCTATGAGTGCAGATGTTTCTGGATCACGAAGATCGGCAGCTGAAAGAGTCTGCAAGTTGGATAGCAGAAGAAACCAAATATTAGAAATAATTCATAGTTTTGAGGTACAAAAACGGTCCTGAGGTTTTTAGCCTAATTACAAAAAGAATCTCATTACCTTATAAATTTATAAATACCTCCTTAAGATATTACAAACACCCTTTGAGGTTTATATTTATTTAACCCAATACTCCTCTCTAGAGGGTGTAATTTATAAGAGAGAAACGAATATCAACCAGGTACTTGTAATTCCGAAAGATGGGTTAGGTTATAATCAAAACGCATATTGCACTTGCAAGATTTTTTATGTCAAGTACATAGTACTAAGAGTTATAGCTAGTAAACAGGGGGAAATACTCAGAATTACATGTAAAAATATATAAATGTGCTGATAAACAACTTTTTCCAACCCATGCTTTTGGTCAGTTCTAGCTTCAACAAACAAGAACACACTGAATCTAATATCCACAAGTGTTTCTACTTACTGAACAATTCAAATTCTCCGACTTAAAATTAAAGGGCTCTACTGCAAAACAATAATCCCCTTTTCTAAAACAGACAATGAGAGTGTTTGCAAAAACTTCTGCTTTAAGTAATTTATTGTAGAAGAAGTAAAAGTAGTTTAAAATCAGAAGTTGGTAGTATTTACAAATAAAATCAACCGGAAAAAAAAATCAGAAATTGAAAGTGTTACGTGAAAAAGTCGTAAAAGTGCTTATTTGTTTGTAAAAGTCAAACCAAAAGCAGAATCAATAATATAAAAGAACTCATCTCTCTTCTTTTAGATTCTGATTAAACGAAGTAGAATCAAAAGCACTAGTTGCCATTTCCTAACACTGAGAAGCGATTGTTTTTACCCAAAAGCTTAGAAGCACTTTTTTTTCAGTGATTGCAAACACTCCAAATAGGCTTAAGCCTTGAGCTACTAAGTATTGAAAAGGTCAAGCAAAAGAATGAACATTGAAAGTTAAAAAGAGCTGAACAAAAACCACAGAATACAATTTTTCACTTACCCTGGCATGAATAAACTCTTCGACTCTCCCCTCCCTAAATTGTCCTAAAAGCTTAGGCCCATGACCGTGAATCGAAATACACTCAAAAGTCCGAATTTCTTCGTCCCGGTTGAAGAAAAGCTCGACCCCTTCGCCATAAATCCTTACCAAAACTGTTCTTACAACATTTTCCATCATTGTCGGCCAGCTAATTCTGTATATCTCATTAGTCATGGCACCACTCAGATGAACAACCTTCAAAGTTCTAAAATCAATCACATCTCCCCAATTCGAAGCAAGAGATTGTAGCAGCTTTATCAACTCCTCAGGCAGAGTACCTTCAGGAAATCCATTTGTCTTCACAGCCATCAAAAAGATCAAGATTCTTTTATAAAAACCTTAACAAAAAAAAAAAAAAATTCAATTTTAGTTAATACTCAATTTCAATACTGATATTTCACTCCACAATTCAACATCATAGGTAATCAATATCACTAACCCCCAAATAATAATAAAAAATCAGTCTGTAAACTCCAAAGTCAGACAAGAAACCAAAACAAACTCCAAAGGAAAATGAAAAAAAGTAAACATTCACTAAAACCCAAAACAAAATAATTAAAAAAATTCAGTATTTAAATTCCAAAGTCAGCCCACAAACCAAAACAAACTCCTTCCATGAAAACTGCAGAAATTAACTCAAGAGGAGATATATGTCGAATTCAAGTGTAACAATTTATCAAACACTTCAAGAACTCAAATTAAGCAAAGCAAAAAGGCAATAAAACTCACCAAGAAAAAGGACAATCCCACAAAATCACGGAGCTGGTATTAATCAAAACCTTTTATTGCTAAAAAAGTGAGAAAATATATTTATTCAACAGGGACTTCTGCTATAGAGCTGAAACGTGCAAGATGTGTGTATAAATATGTATGAAATGAAGGAGAAAGATGGCAATTAGTATTATTCTATTGAAACAATCTCATATGGACCAAGAATCTGCTTTTGCTCTTGCAGCTACTTTTATAGTTTATTTATTTATTTTTGGTGTGAAGAAAATTTATTATTCGTCAGCGTATCTGATATTTTAAATAATTTATCAATCTGTGGGATACGTTAATAACACGCATCGAAACGCGTACCGGCATCAGATAGCCAATGGGAAAAGGACACGTGGGCAGTGATGCACTTGCCGGGAAAACTGGAGTACCTCCAAGTAAACGACCAAAAACTAACGCTGGTACGGAAATGAATCTTCGTTCAAGGCCGTTGGATTTGTGACGTGTTATCTTCAGTTTGTGGGAATAACTAGATCCAACCGTCAAAAATCCGGTTTATTCCATAGGAGGGTTATTTACTTATGTCAAATGCTATATAAATACACCATATAATTAAAATGAAATATATTTATATGTTTTCCTTTTACCTTTTGTACTTTCTTGATAAATTCCGAATGAAAAATCGAAGTATCAGTTTTATTGCCTTCTTATCATGTAAACATTCACTACTGCATTTGTGAATATGTTTGATAGTATGACTCAAAATACTGTTCTAAACAGTGGCAAACGTATGATTTGAGACTTGGAGGGGGTAGACAACCTGTTTTCGAAGACATTTACAAGAATTTTTCTTCAAAAATTTGAGGCAGATGTATTTTTCCTTTAGTTTATACATAGTTATGTACATTAGACGCCCTTCATTTAGATTGCAATTTTAAGTTATTTTTGTTGTTTTCTTTCTTTTGAAGTTTAGTATTATTTTCCATTTGCTACCTGATCGCCTTGTGATCAAGATATTTTCCTTTCTTTTTATATATTTTCATTTATTTTAAAAAAAATATACATAGTAAATAACTAAATATCAACTAAATTAAAGAAAAAGAAAAATTGAATTTCTTTTTTTTGGGGGTGGGGTGATGGGGCCAGGCAACAACAATCCCACTGTCCGAGATCCGTCATTCGCTTTAGTTCATTAAAATAATCATATTTTATTGTTGCGGTGAGACATACAAGACTAATAAGTTATGAAATCAAGAAATTAATCAATGATCTACAAATGGGAGATGTTTCTCATGTTAAACGCTATGCTAAAAAGTTGCTCATGTTAACTTCAAAAAAAAAAATAAAGTTGCTCATGTTGCTTTTTTTGCTTCTTCTTCTATTTCACCATTTGGAGTAAGGGATATTTTCCTATTTGGATAGAGGAACTTGTAGTGTAATGACTTTTTTGAACTGTTATTACTAAGGTTTTCACTAAGTTTTTTTTTTATAAATATTAAATATTACAAGTTATAAATTTGAGGTTTTTTGAATACAAGATGCACATTCTTTGCTAGAGTTGATCAAGAACCCTAGAAAATGCATATTCTTCCTTTGACTCAAAAAAGCTGTAGATTCCAAAGTAGATTATTGGAGCACCATCATGAATGATTAATCGATCACTCTCAAATGGACTATGAAAATTTGCAGCGATTTTGTGATTAAATATGGGTAGGGGCCCTACCCATGAGCCATGAAAAATTGCATCAATGGCTCTTTCAACGACTTTTTTGGTGATAAAAATAAATATTGCAATAGATATTTTGAATAATTAACATGAAATTTTAAAATATTGAAATAAGATGTTAATATAAATAAAACTATCAATCAAATTGGGTCACACTTTATGATATTTTTCTAATCAGTGACACATCTTTGACTTTATGCCAGTGGCATATGTCTCCACAACATTGATTGCAGAATGGTTTTTAACGGTGAATAATAGTTTGCCTCCTCAACCGGTGATATAATTTACTATTATAAAATTTATTTATTTTGTTATTATATCATTTTTTTTGTATTATATCATATTGATTTCCCTGTTTGTATTTAATTTTATTTATAAGAGTAAGGATATCCGTTTTACCTCTATTAGGGTTGACAATTCGAATTGAGTCCGAGTTAATTGACTCGAGTTCGCGGGCCAGAATCTACA
The DNA here is from genome assembly GCA_016081115.2 of Rehmannia glutinosa. Taxonomy (NCBI): domain Eukaryota; kingdom Viridiplantae; phylum Streptophyta; class Magnoliopsida; order Lamiales; family Orobanchaceae; genus Rehmannia; species Rehmannia glutinosa. The sequence goes on from CM071935.1 coordinate 2,781,881, forward strand.
AATTTGAACTCGAACCCGATCTATTTAACTTGTCTAATAAAATTATTTTTATATACATTTAATAATATCAACTATTTTTTTTAAAATCAATCACAATGATACACTGTTCAAGTCAATCAATAAATAATATCATAATTCACAACGTACAAAAAAACAACATAATTACATAATAACATGACATATTAATCATATTTTGAGGACAAGATACAAAAAAACACACAAAATAATAACAATATACATAATTAATTAGGTTTTAATTTTTAAATTTTAAGAACATGTCTTTTTGAATGATACTTTTGCCCCCTTGTACTTTTAAGTTGTGATTGGATATTAAAAAAAAATTAGGATACTTTTGGCTGGTGGGAATTTTCGTCTAAAAAATGTGCATGGAAATGATTTTTTTTGGAAAACAATACTACTTACTCACTTTTACTTTTTTTAGAGCAATCACACCTATTTTTTTATATCAAATTATCAATCATTATTACATATTTTTCCACAAATTCTATTATTAATTCACTCACGAGCATATCTCTTGTGAGACCATCTCATGGATATAGATCCATGAGACGGATCTACCCAGCCCAAACTCGGGTTTATACCCAGCCCATTCTCCCCAAAAAAGAAAAAAACTCACTCGCTGATAAACCCAAAAGTAGCACTGTCTTGTTTGGATATGTATGAAATATAAGCCCCGCACCAACCACGTAAAGCACAACAATGACAACTCAAAACCAGTTTGTTATGGATAAAAAGGTACAATATGATGGTCCCAGCACCATCATCCATTAATATGTAGAAGCCGACAAAAAAACTATTCTTTGTTCTAAAGTGAGTTTTCATACTAATCCCCAATAAGCCTTTATGAGATTTAAATCATAATAATACTAAATAACCTCTCTAATTCCCTTTTAAATAATTACAAGTTATAAATTATAAATCTTTTAGAAATCTGGTGAGAGAAAGTTTCATAAATCACTTCTTTTATGGTCATCATTTGATATTAAAATATGATAAAAAGTGATACTTTTAACCCAAAAATCGATGCCTTTTGAACAAAAAATGATACTTTAATAAGATGATAATTCTGCAATTTTATATTCTTTCATAATTATTTATTATATAAAGTGATACTTTTAATTAAAACATTGATACTTTTTCGATACGAAGTAATACTTTAATTAGGTAATATTTCTACAATTTTATGTTCTTACTTTCATAAATATTTTGAAATAAAAGTGAATACTTTTAACCCAAAAATCGATAACTTTTGGATAAAAAATAATATTTTAATAAGATGATACTTCTGCAATTTTATATTCATTCATAATCATTTATAATAGAACTTGATACTTTTAATTCAAAAATTGATATTTTTCACCAGAAAGTGATACTTTAATTAGTTAATACTTCTGCAATTTTATGTTCTTACTTTCATTAATATTTTGAAACAAAAAATGGTACTTTAAACCCAAAAATCGAGACTTTTTGAACCAAAATGATACTTTAATAAGATGGTACTTCTTCAATTTTATGTTCTTTCATAATCATTTATAACAAAAGTGTTTTAATCTAAAAACCGATACTCTGTGAACAAAAAGTGATACTTTTCAATCAATGGTTCTCTTTATATCCGATAACATACAACAAAACATACTACTTGGAATACAAGTCAGTGCTTACAATATAACATACATCATTTCACCCCTTTTTTTCTCTTTGAAAACACAAACAATAATAGTGACGGACTCTTCCGCGGTGCCTTCCACTCGATCGCCGCTCGCATCCTCGTCTCTTTCTGTTTTTTCCTTGCGCCGTCGCGCCATTTTTTTCCGATCGCTGAAATCTAGATTAATTAATTTTTTTGCGTTAAACATTATTTTGGGTAACAAACTGCAGAAAAATTGAAGAAACCAAACTGTGGAAGGAAAAAAATGGAAGGAAAATGGCTGAAAATCGCAAAAAAAAAGGGGGGACTGGAAAAAAAATCAACGAAGAGAGAGATGAGAGAAGTCAGAAGAGAAAAGAGAGAAGAGAAAGAAAAATCAGAGCAAGATTTAAGTAATAGGGTAATTTCAACAGGTATGGGTATTTGGGGCTCTATCTCCGGATCTAGATCCGTGAGACGGTCTCATATAAGTTTTTTGTGTTCACTCACATATTTCTAATTACAAAGTATATTAATCATCATTTCTCTAAAAATTTGTTGCCAAAACATGGCAAAAATCACAATACTTTTTTAAATTAGGGCGTGCATAATAAGTGATGCTGTTTTTTAGGGGAGATCATTCCAAGTCAATTGGGTTGACCAAAATACTTTTCTCGAGAAGGAAGTCTTCACGTCAATTCTCTTCCCGAGGGGAAGTCTTCTCATCTTCTTCTTCCCGATGGGGAAGTCTTCAAGTCATCTTCTCCGAGAGCTGAAAAATCCTTCATCTGGGAACTTGCCTGCACACGTACGCAAACATTAGGGGGGGTCCCTGAGGGTTGCCCAGGGAAGCCCCTCCGACGCTCAAGTCAGCATGGTGAACTAGAGAATAAACAGTAAACGAATATTGTATTAAAAATGCGTAGGAGGATTATGAATTAATTTACTTACAGATAATATGAGGGACTTTTTTATATCTGGGAGATGGACCTCATGAGCCGTGTAGGAGAATATAGCCTATGGGCCAGTCCGCGTAAGAGAAAAAGGCCGATGGGCGGAACCTGGACACCATTGGGCCAGTTTATTTATTAAAAGCCCATTGGGCGATTAATATTAAATAAATATATATAAAATGAATTATATATTAATTAATGAAATATCATTTTTGCCCCCATCATAAGCCCCTCAGCTCTGGTGCTGCGGAAGGATGAAGCAGTGCGGGAGCTAATCCGGTGTAAAAATATCTAGCTTGTCCTGTTTGTTCCTCTTGTCTTGCCTTCGAAAGATCTTTGACTGCTTTTGTACGAGGACGCTTGAAAGGAGAGCCTTTGACCATGTCTTCCAAAGATAATACTCTCTCTCTCTCTATCTCTCAACTTTGAATATTTTGCTTTGTAGAAGACCTAGGAAATTTCTTGAATGTGAGAGGTGAGGTGAGAGTTGAGGTGAGACATGAGGTGAAAGTTAAGGTGATAGCTCAGTGTTGTGGATCTGAAGAAAGAAGGAAAGGTTGGTTAAACTTAGATAGAGAATCGCGATCTAGTGTTGTCGGAACAAGAGGATAAAAGTGGGGAGAAATTGGTTATTGGGCTGCAGAACAAATGAGGAGTTAGCTGGAACATATTGGGCTGATATCAGTTGGGTTGGATAATATTTTGTTATTGGGCTGCTACACTTTTGGGCTGGAAGAATTGTTAGATTTAAAATTAGAATTAAGCACTTGTTTGAATTCACTATTGTTAACGTTATAATTTATATTTTTCAGATATTAGTTATTGTGGTCCCCAAATGGGCAAGTATGTAAGGGCTGCCAGAAAATGAAAAGGAATATCAGAATCTGTTACAAAATTCTCTCTCCCTCAAATTCTCTCTCTCTCCTTCCTCCATTCTTCTTCTTCAGCTAATTCTTATCATACAAGTTCTTGTTATTCGAATCAAATATACATAACAATATTAAAATACATATAGTAATCTAAATACATAACACTGAGGTGAGACTTGAGATGAGACTTGGAGTGCATCGAGCGGAGAGAGAGATGAGAGCACCTTGAGTCGTAGAGGGTGCCCCGGGGCGCCTCCTCAGAGTGGGCAGGGGCGCCCTCCCTAGGCGGCCACAAGGACATGCCCCGGGGGGCATCCCGAGCCCCTAAGTCTGTTATCCTTCCCATTTTTCTCCGTCTTCCCTCGAGTTTTCATATATTTCAAGTCATGTCCCAGATCCCGGTATCTCTTCCATTCCACTTGGAGGCCGAGTGTTACCGAGCGTTCAGTTTCTGGTTTAGTCTTCCATGTCCACCTTTCTCCATAGAGTTTGATATCCATCCCTTTGCTCCAGAGTTATGCTTTGATAGTGATGAGGAAGTAGAGCTTGAGCCGGATTCCAGCTCAAGTGAAGAGTCTTCTTAGGCGGAGTCCACAAAAGATAGTCCTGAAGAGGTCCACCCCACTAAATACCAGCATAGGCCTTCTCTGGGAGTCGAGCAGTTGTCCCAAGAGAGTTGGCCAGTCGAGCTTACCCTTTGTAAGGGTGTTAACTTATGTGTGTAAAATATACGTGTATTTTGGGGCTTAAAATGCTATATCATTTATGCATTTGCACGCATATTTACTATATTTTTACTTGGTTTCCTCTAAAGGGCATGATACTGCGTATTTTTGTAATTCTTGCAGGAAACTGAGCTTAAAATGAAGAAATATCAAATGGAATGCCCGGATAAGATTGTCGAATGCGAAGAGAAGATCAAAACGACGGAAAAAGTGGACAAAAATACTTCACATGGCCGGACCGTGTGAAGTCACACGGCCATGTGGACAAGGACAGTAAACCGCACAACCTGCCTGTGTGGATATGCATGCCTGTGCGACCAAGGGCTGAGCCCAGCACCACACGACCATGTGGTCCCACATGGCCTGGCCGTGTGGGAGTCTGTTTCAGCTTCGTTTTTCAGAGTTTGCTTCCCGTTCCAACTCTACAGGTGATCTCTCCATGCATCTATAAAAGGGGACCAAGTCTTGCACCAAAATCATCATTCCATACAACAAAAACACATCAAATAACACAGGAACGAAAGAATCAAAGATCTTCTTAGAGCAAAAGGCTGGGTCGCGAAGAACACCACAAGGCTTTCGCATCTAGGGAGCACAAGAGCTTGGAAGGAGAATCCATCCTGACAAGAAGGGGTTTTCTTTCTATGTCTAAGATCTCTTGTCTGTGCTTATATGATGTCAAAATATTGATTCGGATTTGTCTATGAGTTTGTAATCAATGTTTGGCATATTTTTCGAATCTTAGAGGCATAATCGAAATTGCTGCTTTATGTTAAATATGATTATTTGTTTTCTTAATTAATTCATGCTTTCTAAAATATGAATTCGAGTGTTTATACATAATTACTTTTTATCTGATTAATAATTTGCATGTCATACTTCTAGTCCATAATCCATGAGGTGAGTTCTAGTAAGACAAAAATCGAATTCAGGCATAAATAGAGTAATGTATCGGGAGACTACTTCTATTTGCGGGGAGTACTTCAATTCAAAGATCTTTTGGGAGTTAATAATAATTGTGATGGATCGGGAGACCTCAATTATTATGAATCTACTGTTTATGTGCAATAAACTATTTTAGGAATTGAACCCATAGAATTCCATGAATTGGTTTTTAAAACTTTAATTGCATTTAATATTGAAGAAGCATGTTGAGATTATGTACTTAAGGTTGCTCCTAAAGATGTTGAAAATACTTGTGGGGTTCACAAATTTATTTTTATTTCTTTTTATTAATTTTCGATTTTTAGTTAATTAAAATACTAGATTTTCGATCGCTTCAATAAAATTGGAATACGATGTTATTATAGCCTAAGTGTTTCGAGATTCAATTCCTGAGGAATACGACCTTGCTTGTCATTATTCTATAAATTACACTATACACTTGCAGTTGTATGAACTAAAAAATTTTTGGCAAACAAGTTTTTGGCGTCGTTGCCGGGGATTGATTAGATTCTACTTAGATATAGTAATAAGTAGGTCAATCTTAATTGAAGCGTTTTTGTAAATATTTTTTCTTTTTATTTTTTTCGATTGTTTTTATTTTTTTTCTTCTGGTTCGATTTTAACATTGCTTTTGTTTAGTGCAGATAGTGTATGATCACGTATTCCAAATCGACCCAGCCAATTCTCATTGATTTGGAAATTGAAAAGACAGCTAAGGAACTAAGGAAAAGAGCCAAAGCAATGGCGGATGGGACTAATCCGAATGTAGTGGAAAACAGAAACAATGAGAAGCGCCCACCAGGGGCCGGCATCCAGGATGGAATTATGGAAAGGCCCGCGAGAATGGTAGTTAGGGACTACCTCTAGACGGAGGTAAGCCAAAACTTATGGGGGTGTGGCCCGTCTGCCGATCAATGCAAACAATTTTGAACTAAAATCAGCATTGATCTAGATGGTATCTCAAAACCAGTTTGGGGGTAGAGCCACTGAGGATCCAAACGCCCATCTGCGCACTTTTTAGAAATTTGTGATACTGTTAAGATGAATGGTGTTTCTGAGGATATCATTCGATGCTGCCTTTTCGCATTCTCTCTACGCGATAAGACTAAGGGATGGTTATGATCTTTAACACCAACAGCCGGAAATTGGGCAAAACTAAGTCAGCGGTTTGTAGCCAAATACTTTCCCCCCAGTAAGACGCTACAATTGAAATCTGAGATCACCCAGTTTAGGCAATTAGATATTGAGCCACCATATGAAGCATGGGATAGATTCCGGGAATCGTTAAGGAAGTGCCCACATGGATATACCGACTACCAACAGGTTCAGTACTTCTATAATGGTTTGAGTGGCAACACAAGAACAATTACTCCTAAGGTAGCACTAGAATTATTAGAGGAGATGGCGAACAACAGTTACCAATGGCCATCCGAGAGGTCGACTGTCCGACGAGTGGCAGAAGTTCAAGATGAGAAGGTCACCATGCTCACAGAACAGGTATCCGTGCTGAATATGAAACTGGACGCAATGCAACAAGTGACTCCAAGAGATCCTGTTGTTGTTCAAGAGGAAGCAAACTTTGTGGGCCAACGAGGAAACTTCAACAATAATTACAGGAATAATCAGAGACAAGGGCGAGACTAAACAAAGATGAAGCCAAGATAGACAGGATAGAAGAACAGGTCACTCAGCTAAACACGAACGTAAACACAAGAGTGAAATCTCTGGAAACACAAGTAGCCCAGATCGCAACTAATGTGGGAGGCCAACACCAGAAAGGCAAATTCCCAAGCGATACTGAGCTGAATCCACAGGAGCAATGCAATGCCATTCATCTGATGGATGGCATTGAGGGTTCACAGGTTTCAAATGACAAAGTTTAGCAATAGTGATTAGAAATCTGAAGTTTGGCTGAAGACGTTAAACTTAGCACTTTATGGGAGGCAACCCAATTTATTTCATATTTTCCGTACATTTTTATCGCCTTCAATTTTAATTTCAATTTTAGTTTCAATTTTTGTTTATTAACTTAATTTTTAGTTTCGTTTAGTGTTCTTGAGTTGTTGTGTAGGAGGTGTCACGACAAACTCCCGGTAAAAAAAAGGTACGAAACCAACTCAACACGGGTGTGTGATATCACACGACCTGGCCGCGCGAGAGGGCGACTTTCCCAGCACCCCACGATCGGGCCGTGTGACCATCACATTGCATTATAATCGAGGGATGGAAATCAGACGCAGTGGGCAGCAACTTGCAGGTCGTGTGGCCCCAACTCCAGAATTGGGCAGACACCTTCTAACCCCTATTTTAACCCCAAAATCCCACTTTTTCTCACACTTTCTCCACACAAACCCTAACCCACAAAAATTCTCTCCCCAAATACTCAAAATACTCTCCAAATTCACCTCTAATCTCAAACTAAAATCACAAATCCTTCACTTTCTCAAGAAACCCACCACCAAATATCTTCAATTTTCAACTTCTCCAAGTTCTACACCAAGTTTGGGGGTACTCCAAAAATTCCCAAATTTCGGATTTTTACTCTTCAAACCTTGAAATTCATGGTTTCTAGGGATGAAAGAGGAGCTAGAAGGAATACGAGAAGAAGGAGGGAGCCGAATCCGGAGCTCAAACTCGAGCCTCAACCGATTTTCGACCCCGAGGAGCCCAAAGCTTCCAATGTCAATTTGCCAAATGAAACCCATCGAGCTAGATGGATGATACTTTACTTTCGTCCATGGATTAATACGAGGTATCCCGATGAACCTACTCTTACGAATTTGGGTTTATTGGAAGATTATAGTGCTTTATGTAAGAGAATTGATTGGCATGATTTTCTAAATGGGCATTGGGCTACTTACTCTATTATTACGCTTGAATTTTTAAGTAGCTTTGAACTGGTTGTGTGAAAAATAAATTTTATGGGGGTTAGATTTTGCTTGGGGAATGAACAAAGGGAACTGACAATTGAGAATTTAAATGAAATTTACAAAACACCGTCATATGGGATGGAGGAGCACGAGGAATTCGATAACGATAGGTTTTGGAAAAAGATAACTGGGAAGCAAATTTATACGCCAGGAACTTCTAAGGCGTCTAGTATTCGCAACCCGGTATTTCGATATGTTCAGCGGGTCTTGGCTGAAACCATCTTTGCGAGGGAGAAGAGTAGAGGGGCATTGAGGGTTGATGAATTATTTATTATTTGGTGTATGGCATCGGGGACTGAAGTAGTGTCAAACATTGGGGCTATGATAGCCCGGCAATTTGATAGGATTAGAAAGAGTGAGAGGGGTGGAATTTGCATAGGGGGGTGATTACCCCTATTGCTGAATATTTTAACATTAATTTGAAAGGGTATGCGGAGTCAGCTGGGCTTAAGTTGATTGATTTGAATATTCTATTGCGATGAAAATGATAAAATTCGATGGCATGATTACTGACTCATTCAGGAAGATAGAACAACTGTTAGGCTTCCGAACCCCGAAGCGACTTCAACTAGAAATAGGGGTAACTGGTTACTTAGAGAGGTAGAGGGGGCTGCTGCTCAAGAAGAGCAGGGTGAGCAAATGGGGGAGATGCCGAAATCCTCTCGCCAAGGGGGTAACAGACCATTTACTATGAGTGAGAGGCTCGAAATGGTAGAAGCTGATGTGGGGAAATTGATAGATGACACATATCAGTTGACAGCCACCGCTGATGAGTATCACCAGGAGTACTTACAACATTTTGATGCCATCACCGAGCAGCAACAACAATAGATGTACGAGATGATGTCTCGTATGGACCATTGGCACATCTCACAAGGCCACTACTATCCTCCTCCACCACCACAATAATCTCTGTAAGTACTTTTTACGCATTCCTCTTTCTTTTGATAATTTTCTCATATGTTCGGGATGAAGCATATTTTAAATTTAGGGGGATTGTCAAGAATGCATAATCTAGTATTGTTGCATTTTTCATTGCATTTAGGACTGCATGTAGAAGCACTTGCATTTTAATTTTCGAAAAAACAAAAACAAATCTATTTTTCTGTTAATTTTTTGTTTATTTGTGTTTTAGTGTTTTAGCACGTTTATTGCTTTAACACGTTTATTGCTTTAGCACGTTTAATTGCTTTTGTGTGTGATTTTTAATTTAGTTCGTATGCCCAGCTCCCTATAATTTTACTATGAATATTTTATGGCATGGGATAACATACTTGGGGGAATAATGTGATAAATTCTTGGGAGAAAAGTTATTTATTTACTTGGCATGTGTTAAGAAAATTTGGTATTTGAGCATGTTGCGAAAAATAAGCCTGTGAGCTTTTGTGCCTTAAACTGCTTTACATTATGCAGACTTATTTTTTTCTTGAGTGTCTCATTCATGATTGATAGAACTCTAGAACTTGCTCTGGTATCTTCATTAAAGCCATGCGTGTGTGCAATTTTTGAAAATGATCTAAGGCCATCTTTGTTTAGCCTACTTAGCCTAAAGAGCCTACCTATGAACTCATGGTTCCCTAGTTAGCCAATTTTGAGCTAAAACTTTTATTCTGAGCCACATTGATCTTTAAAATTTGAACATATTTTTATCCCTAATATTCTTGGGCTTATAGAAAATGAACAAGTTTGGCGGAGAAGTGGCAAAAATTTATGAGAAAGAGAGGAAGTTGGCAAAAGAGGGATGAGCAGTATCTGGGTAAATGAAAAAATACATGAAGCTCGAAAAAGAAAGAAAATCTCTGGAAAGAAAATAGAGAAAATCAAGCAAAGCAAAAGAAAATTCTAAAAAATTGTAAAAAAATGAGAGCTTGAGGCTAAAGAAAAAAAAACAAAAAGGGCTAAGAATGAAAAATGAGAAATAAAGGTGGAATTGAGTTGAAAAAGAAAAATTGATATTATGATGAATTTGGGTTGGTGAAATGCAAGTCTGTATGCTTAAATTCCATTTGCTCAAGTCAAGTCACTTAATCCAAAATTCCCTACCTTTACCAAAGAGCCTACATTACAACCAAATAAAAAAGGCCTTTTTGATTCTTAGATTGTGCACACAAAAGTGGTCGAGATGTTAGACGATTTGCAAGCCTATGGTAGTTCTACTTTCACTGAATTGAATTTGAGCGTAAACACTTACCATAAACTTCTGAGAGTAGAGTGATACACTATTTACTTATGAGTCGCGATGTCAAGTACCCGAAAGAGTATTAATGATGCCGAGTTTATGAATAACGACTTCTTGATGATGAGTTATATGGTTTCCTTGAGTATGGAGTCGAGTGCTATTTAATGTTTATAGTGTTCCTGGGTGTTCTTTCATTTTTACCCATTGTATTATTTTTCTAAATTTGCTCGGACGAGCAATGCTTTAAGTTTAGGGAATTTTGATGTGTGTAAAATATACGTGCATTTTGGGTTTTAAAATGATATATAATTGATGCATTTGCACGCATATTTACTATGTTTTTACTTGGTTTCCTTTAAAGGGCATGATATTGCGTATTCTTGTAATTCTTGCAGGAAACGGAGCTTAAAATGAAGAAATATCAGATAGAATGCCCGGATAAGATTGCCGAATACGAAGAGAAGATCAAAATGACAGAAAAAGTGGACAAAAACACTTCACACGGCTGGACTGTGTGGTGACACACGGTCGTGTGGAGTGATGGTGTGAAAATCACACAGTTGTGTGAAGAAGGGAAGAAAACAGGGGACAAAGCAGGTCCACACGGCCGGACCGTGTGAAGTCAGACGGCCGTGTGGACAAGGACAACCAACCGCACAACCTGCCCGTGTGGATCCGCACGCCCGTGCGACCAAAGGCTGAGCCCAGCACCACACGACCGTGTGGTCCCATACGGCCTGGCCGTGTGGGAGTCTGTTTCAGCGCATTTTTTAGAGTTTGCTTCCCGTTCCAACTCTACAAGTGATCTCTCCAAGCATCTCTAAAAGGGGACCAAGTCATCCACACGAAAAATCATCATTCCATACAACAAAAACACATCAAATAACACAAGAACGAAGGAATCGAAGATCTTCTGAGAGCAAAACGCTAGGTCGCAAAGAACGCCACAAGGCTTTCACATCTAGGGAGCACAAGAGCTTCGAGGTCTTGGAAGGAGAATCCTTTCGACAAGAAAGGGTTTTCTTTCTATGTCTAAGATCTTTTGTTTGTGCTTATATGATGTCATAATATTGATTTGGATTTGTCTATGAGTTTGTAATCAATGTTTGGCATATTTTTTGGATCTTAGGGGCATAATCGAAACTGTTGCTTTATGTTAAATATGATTATTTGTTTTCTTAATTAATTCATGCTTTATATTTTATGAATTTGTGTGCTTATTCATAATTGCTTTTTATCTGATCAATAATTTGCATGTCATACTTCTAGTCCATAATCCGGGAGGTAAGCCATAGTAAGATGAAAATCGAATTCAAACATAAATAGAGTAATGTATCGGGAGACTACTTCTATTTGTGAGGAGTACTTCAATTCAAAGATCTTTTGGGAGTTAGTAATAATTGTGATGGATCGGGAGACCTTAATAATTATTAATCTACTGTTTCTGTGCACAATAAACTATTTTAGGAATTGAACTGATAGAATTGCATGAATTGGTTTTTAAAACTTTAATTGCATTTAATATTGAAGAAGCATGTTGAGATTATGTGCCTAAGGTTGCTCCTAAAGATGTTGAAAATACTTGTGGGGTTCACAAATTTCTTTTTATTTCTTTTTATTAATTTTTGATTTTTAGTTAATTAAAATACTTGATTTTCGATCGCTTCAATAAAACTGGAATACGATGTTATTATAAACTAAGTGTTTCGATATTCAATTCCTGAGGAATATGACCTTGCTTGCCATTTATTCTATAAACTACACTGTACACTTGTAGTTGTATGAACCAAAATATTTTTGGCTAACATTAACCAAGTTCAAACCTTATATCTTTCAATTTCTCATAAATTTATCCTCTCCGTAGCTCGGAGGGAGCGCCCTTCTAGAACTTGGAGAGAGCCCATTTCTGGAGCTTGGAGAGAGCACCCTTCTCGAACTGGCTCCAAGTTGATCTTTTCCCACATGTATTAGCGTTTTTGCCTTTTTTTTCTTTCACATTTTCATCGTGGAGAAGACTTTACGATGATCCTTACAAGGAGGCCCTTTTCTCTGGGGTCTTCATCCGACAGAATTTTACCGATCGCACCGAGAGGGTCCCCGTGAAGAGACCTCCTCTCTCTGGGGTCTTAGCTGGAGAGGGTTTTTCCGATAACATCAAGAGAAACCCCGTGAGGAGACCCCTCCCCTCCGGGGTCTTAGCCAGAGAAGGGTTTCCCAATAATATCGAGAAGATCCCCGTGAGAAGACCCCTCCTCTCTGGGGTCTTAGCTGGAGAGATTTTTTTTGATAACATCGAGAGGATCCCCATGAGGAGACCCCTCCTCTCCAGAGTCTTAGCCAGACAGGGTTTTTCCGATAACATCGAGAGGGTCCCCCTGAGGAGACCCCTCCCCTCCGGGGTCTTAGCTAGAGAGGGTTTTTTGATAACATAGAGAGGATCCCCGTGAGGAGACCCTTTCTCTTTGGGTCTTAGCAGGAGAGGGTTTTTCCACCCGAGATTTTGGTCGGGTGAGGTTTTGTGTTCCGAATGTTGTTTATTGGAGTTTGGTGTCCTCTGCTTGGGAGTAGTATTCATGTCGACTTCATCGATGGAGTCTTTGTCTTCTCCAATGAGTTGAGTATTTCTTTATCCTTTTATGTTGAGGCGTACCTCTCTGGTGAATGGGGATTTTACGGAGTTCCCTCTAGCTGAAGATGGTTCATCGACAGGTCGTCTGGGAGTTCTTCTTTTTCTGTATAGATTTGCTTGTTCCAAAGATAGCTTGACTATTCTGGATGGCTCTTGGATCCTTAGCCCGAGCGCCAAGGGAAGTTTGTATCTATCCTTAATGGACATCAAGGTTTGTTTGTCCTCCATGAATGATGGCTTCTATAGTGTCTGGTTGCTCTCCAATTCATTTTTCCTCTCTTTCGTTCTAGTTTAGTGAGGGTCATTCTTCATGCAGCTGCTGCGGCCTGCAATGATTGGGTGCCCTTACGAGGGGTCTTTATGCAGCTCATGGTGCTCGGGGATATCCTCATGCGGCTCCGGGAGCATTGATGTCTTAGAGCGTTCCGGTAGCTTCATTGGACTGGAGAGCTTCTCGGGTTCAGCGGACTTATCTGGTGAGCAGATCCCTTCAGGCGGAGAAAATTGTGGAAGGACGCCGTTTTGGCCAGGCAAGGGCATCCCCTTGAGCGGGCAAGGGCACCCCCTTCAGCCAGGCAAGGGCGCCTCCTTCAGCTCTCTGAGTTGTTGAATGGCGTCCCTCTGGAAGGAGGGGTCTATCCTCATGTCTTCTCAATGATCTGCCTTGTTGCTTGGTGTTCCTGACTTTGGAGCCTGCAGCTTCTATAAATCACTTCATGAGGTCTTGCAATAACTCTCATTCCGATTAAAAAAGATGAGATATGGTATCTGAATACTTCCTTCTGATAGAGAATCATCGTGCGAAGCAATAGTGAGTTTGTCCATCCCCGTGATTGACCTAACTATGAGCTAATCAACCAAGTTAGTGTAGAGATCCGCCTTTGCATGGAGCTTCTCTATGTGCTCCTAGTGGACCTCCGGTCTTCTCATACTCTGGGAGGCTGGAGATCTTGATGCCCGAGAGCAATGACTTGGCCCGAATGGCAGGGGCCAGTGAATTTCCTCCCTATAGTGATGGCCTGTGAGTTGGCTTAGCTGATGTTTTACCTCATGCGACTCTTCTGTGGGCTTGTGAATGTGGACTTGGGAGTGTTAGCCGTTTTCTCGCTTCTCTCCCAAATGAGAGTGTCTTTGGTCTCCTTGACTCTTTCCAAGTCCTTCATTTCTTTTATCTTCTTCCCAGGGTTTGGGTCTTCAACATCTAGTGGAGCTTTGAGGAAGGTCTTCCCGTAGCTTTCGCCGCATCATGATTCCTTGAAGCAGCTCGATCAGCTTCTTCGAGCAGAGCTTCGAGGGCTATTCACATTAAAAAAAAATTCAACAGGCAGAGCCCCTCCAGGAGGAGGAGGCGGCGCTCTTCCTGTGGACAGGTAGCTAGCCTCCCGTCTTCTTGATGGCCTTTCTTCATGCTAGTCTCTGGCTCCAGGGCTTGCAGCTTGGGATTCGACTCTATGCGCTTGAGGTCGGGTCTGCGTCTTCGGGCGCTTTTGTTGTTCCCATAGACGGCGCCAAAATGATGCTGCTTTTTGTTCGCCAAAAATATTTGGATCTTACAACTACAAGTGTACAGTGTAGTTTATAGGATAATGGCAAGCAAGGTCGTATTCCTCAGGGATTGACTACGAAATATTTAGGTTATAAGAACATCGCATTCCAAAAGAAAATAAGCACTCGAATTCATAAAATAGAACGTATGAATCAATTAAGAAAATAATTAATTAAGATTTAACATGAATCCACAGTTTTGATTATGCCCCTAAGATCCGAAAGATTAGCCAAACATTGATAACAAATTCATAGAAAAACTTGAAATCAACATTGTGACATCGTTTAAGCACAGACAAGAGATTTAAACTAAGAAAGAAAACCCCTTCTTGTCAGGATGGATTCTCCTTCCAAGCCTTCGAAGCTCTTGTGCTTCCGTAGAGGTGAAAGGCCTTATGGTGTTCTTCGTAACCTAGCCCTCCTCTCTTAGAAGACCTTTGATCTTGTATTCCTGTGTAATTTGATGTGCTGTATGGTGTATTAATGAATGTTGTTATTTTCGTGCAGCCCTTGGGTCCCTTATATAGATGCTTGTAGAGATCACTTGTAGAGTTTAAATGGGAAAAAGACACAAAAATCCGCCACACTCGTCACATTGTCCGACCGTGTAGCTTCACACGGGCAGTCCACATAGTTGTGTGGCTCTCACACGGTCCGTGCGGCTTGTTTTTGTCCCTGGTTTCTTCCCAACTTCACATGGACATGTTATCATCGCACAGGCAGGTCACACGATCGTGTGGTCCCACATGGTCCAGCCATGTGACTAGTTTTTTCCAGTTTCTTCGTCTTTTCGATCTTTTCTTTGTACTCGTCAATCCTATTCGGGCCTTCCAACTGATATCTCTTCAATTAAGCTCCATTTCCTGTAAAAATTACAAGAATACGCAGTATCATGCCCTTCTAAGGAAACCAAGTAAAACACATTAAATATACATGCAAATGCATCAATTATATATAATTTTAAGCCTCTAAATGCACGTATATTTTACACGTATCACTTTTTAGGGCAGATCACTCCAAGTCAACTGGATTGACCAAAATTCTCTTCCCGAGAGGGAAGCCTTCACGTCAATTCTCTCCCCAAGGGGAAGTCTTCTCGTCTTCCTCTTCCCGAGGGAGAAGTCTTCAAGTCTCCTTCTACGAGAACTGGAAAATCCTTCGACTGGGAACTTGTCTGCACACGTACGCAAATGTGAGGGGGGTCCCCGGGGATTGCCCAGGGATGCCCATCCTACGCTCAAGTCAGCATGGTGAACGAGAGAATTAACAGTAAATGAATACAATATTAAAAATGCGTAGGAGGACTATGAATTAATTTACTTACAAATAATAGGAGGGACCTTTTTATACCTGGGAGATGGGCCCCATGGCCCGTATAGAAGAATTTGACCTTGGGCCAATCTGCATAGGAGAAATCGGTCGATGGGCCAAACCCAGACACCATTGGGCCAGATTATTTATTAAGAATCCATTGGGCAATTAATAGTAAATAAATATGTATAAAATAAATTATATATTAATTAATGAAATACCATTTTTGCCCCCAACAATAAGGATTCGACATATAGGCAGGGGCAAGATGATCTTATGTTTGGGACAATAGTACTATATTTATTACAGGCGCAAGATTGTCTCGCATTTGCTGAATGAGAAAAGAAATTGTGATCAACCTTATGCTCCAGTGGTAGAGTATTGTGTTGTAAGTACAATTGGTCCGGATTCGATCTCATACGAGTGCCTATGTCTTCTCCCCTAATATCCCCATTGTACTAAAAAAATTGTATTGCAGGCGCATGATAAATTGCGCTTGGAAAGGAAACTTAAAAAAATGATTGGTGAATTTGTCATGTCGTGGGCAGTGGGGATGGGTTTTGGGACTGGGTCAAGGGTGTTTTGTGTTTGTGTACATTAGTATTATGATTAAGATTGATATTATAATAACTTGTATATCGCCCGTGCGATGCACTGATTGTAATATAATAAAATGTTATATAATTTTGATATTCAAAAATTGATATACTATGGGAATGGTAATGGAACGGGGCAGGGCGAGTATCTCAAGGCTCATCCCGGCCATGTCCATTGAACAGGGGAATGATTGCAGGAGGATACGTCTTGATCAGAACAAAATAATTTAAGATTTATTAAATTATTATTATACTAATTTAATAAATTTTCACAAAATATTGTGTTAAAACAATAAATTAAAACTTAGGAAAAATGAAAAAAAAGAAAATAAATTGATTATATATTTGAACCAAGTTTATACACCTATTGAAAAACACTTGTTGAGTTGTCTAAAACTTTTTAAAAAAAATGTTTACTTTCGACAACTAAATTAAATTAGATCAATTGAGACATAGTTGAAATTTAGACCAATAAATTACTATTTACGTTAATTTAATAAATAAAATCAGAGTGTCATATGATTTCTAGATGACAATATCATTATACTCAAATCATGATTATTTGAGAAACTATCTTATAATATAAAATATTATCATTTGATAATAACAAATAAATATAACATAAGTACGTAATAGAACAAATAAATAACATTTCTTTTATGTAATAACTATTTACTTATTATATGTTAAAAAAAGTATGGACAAAATAATATTTAAATTATATATATAATTTGAATCTTTTTACAATTATATATATATAGCATTTCAATATTTCAGCCATTTCATACAATATTTATACATTAGATTATTTTAATGATTTTCATAGATATAATACACAGATACGAAGAATTATACATATATACGATTTTCATATTTCAAGTATTTAATGTAATATTTATGGTGAATTATTTCTCAAAAATAATACATTGATACATACAATCATATATATATATATATCTAAAACTTATATATTTATTCACGTTTTTGTAAGATAATTTTTTATTTCCAATGTGTCGAAATTTATATTCCATGTTCAGCTTTTTACAATTATATATATAAAAAATTAAATTATTAAGTTTAAATTATGATTCAGAATATGCTGAAAAGCGTACCAATTATAAAAATATAAGTATTCATATCACTCTTTTATGAGTAGGTCTCTAGTAGGACCGTCTTACGGATCCTATTCCGTAAGACGAATCCACCCGCCCCAGCCCACCCGCCAAGCCCGCCCCTAGCTCATCCGCCCAGCCCATCTGTTATTTTGAAAAAAAACAAACTTTCGCTTCAACGCTTGTGGGGAATCAAACCCGCACCTATGGAAACATAAAGTGATATTCTACCACTACACCACTAGTGTTTGTTGTGCAATTTTAGTATAACCATGTATATAAAGTCAATCATAAATACGCCTGGTAAATTGAATAAAAAATAAAAACGTCTCTAAATGCAGAGGCTAAGAATTGAACCCAAGTCTATCAAAAAACATGATACATTATCTCAATAAATGTATACTTATAAAGTGTTACTTTAACTACATCATATTTATTTTTTATTTTTCCTCTTTTTTTGTTCCTAGTTTGTAACTGTATTAAGAAATCTTATACATGATCTCAACAAATGGATACTTTTACTTATAAAAAGTGTTACTTTAACTATTATCATTTTTATTTTTTATTTTTTCTTCTTTCCTACATTTCTAATTTGTGATTATATTAAAAAAACATGATACTTTATCTCAAAAAATAGATACTTTAACGTATAAAAGGGTTACTTTAACTCTGTTATATATATATTTATTGTAATATATTCATAATTTGTGACTATATTAAAAAATATATTACTTTATCTCAAAAACCAAATATTTTTACTTTAAAGATAATTTCTGATAATTTCAAGTATCAAAGATGATGCTTCTATATGATATGATATATGCCCATTGTCGAAATACAAGTTTTAGATTTCGCATGTCTGCATGTTACACATCTGAGATACTTTAAAGGAATGAAATATTCCAAGACAAAAATGCATAAAAAAAATGATTCAATTACTATAAACTTGCAAGCTATAAAACACCCAAATGGATTAAACATGAAACTATCAACTCGACTACAACAATCTTCTCATTCACCAGACTTTGTTCTCTTTCATCAACTTTTTCAACAATTTTTTTGGACTCTCTTATTTGGGGTTGTCTATTTCCCTTCCACTGTCTCTACTATATACCAATTGTTTATGTCGTGTCATCTACAGATATGAAATAAAACTTGACAAGGAACCTGCACATTGTGAATATCACAATCAAACACAAAATATAGTAAACACCCAAGTCAAAAATCTAACAAAATGTAGTTACATAAAACATGATACTTTAAAGACAATTTCTGATACTTTAAAAGCAATTTTTGATACTACTAGCAAACAAAAGATACAGAGGCATAAAACTGATACTTTGAAACCAATTTATGATACTTTTAAGCTAATTTTGATACCACTAGCATGCATAATAATACAATAAACGGTCAATGTTGAAAGTGCACAAAAGATACATGGGCATAAAACTAATACTTTTAAGCCAATTTCTGATACTTTTAAGACAATCTCTGAAATTTCTAACATGCAGAGTGATATAATACAGTAACATAACAACTGATACTTTAAAGATAATTTATGATACTTTTAAAATAATTTCTGATACTACTAGCATGGCGAGTGATATATGCTCAATATTAAAAGTGCACAAAGATACAGGGGCATAAAATTGATACTTTTAAGCCAATTTCTGATACTTTTAAAAAAAATCTGATACTTCTAACATGTAGAGTGATATAATACATGACATAACAACTGATACTTTAAAGATAATTTCTGGTACTTTTCAAGTAATTTTTGATACTTCTAACATGCAAAGTAATATAATATATGTTAAATGTCGAAAATGCACAAAAGCATTTCCACTCACCATCTACACAAACAAACACTAACAAAAATGCAGGTTAAGAAAAAGTTAAACACAAAACCACAATCTTTAGAAAACCATGTAAAAACACTTTTTCTACTACAGTACACTATATAAATCAAAAGAAAAACATAGAATAAACAATAATGAGAGAAATCAGAAGCAAACAAAATGAAGATAACCAAAAAATTATGAAAAAACTCAACTGAAGCAAAAGAAAGATGTAGCGATAATTCCAAAACTAAGAAAAGATAAAATAATAAAGATTTCAAAAAAAAGTCTCAATCCTTTATTTTCTTATTAAAAGTTCCTCTTAACCAAGTTTCAACTTCAGGCTATTCCTAATTTTTTTTTTTAGGAAAGGTTATTCCTAATAATTACACAAACATTCACCGAAAAAGAACTCATAGAATTGTATTTCATACTTCAGATGAAGATTCAAAACAATGAATAACAGAGAATGAAAATTCAGAAACTCACCGAACCGAGCTTGACGAATTTCAATCGAACAACAAAAATATTCAAACTCTAGTTGATCACTTCAAGGGCCATTTCTAGATGCAAAAGCAAGTTCATATATACCTAACCATTAAATAATATTTGAAAATTAAAGTTTCTACAAGTGCTCGGTGGAATCTGGAAAGACGAAATGGGAGAGAGCAGAGAAAGCACGGGAACAAAAAAACAGCAAAAAGAAAAGAAAGAGAAAACAAAAAACTAAAGCTAAAACCCTGAAACCCTAAAAAGAGTAGGTCAGGAGGGTTGGACGGGTCGGACATGATCCGTCTTACGGAAAATGATCCGTAAGACCGTCCTATACGAGTTTTTGCCCTCTTTTGTATAGTGACCTTCATTATTTTGTGGAGATGAAAATATAAAATTATCTATTTTAAATTAAGAAAATATAAATTATGTGAAAATCCAATTTACTGAAACTAAGGAAATTTTATCTTTTTTAAATTAAGAGAGTGTAAAAGTTATTGTCAAAATAATTTTACATTAATAATCATAACTTACCAAATCATGTTGAGGGTAGAAACCCAATTTACTGAAAATAAGAAACTACAATAGTCAAAATACATGAATATACAAATTGTTCTATAGGCCAAATGAATAATTTTTAAAACCCACTACAAAATAATTTTTTGAGTAAATATATCTTTTTTTTATTATATTATTTTATTTTATATTTGCAATATGGATGTCAAATTGAAGATCGTAAAAAGAAGATTAATTTGCTATATTGTACGTCAAATACTAATCGAAAATAAAAAAAAAAGTTATTAATTTTTTTTTTTAAAAAAGACAAGTATAATAATTAATGTATTACACACACTTATTTGGAAAACCAATTAATGCAGTACATAGATTTGGAAACTATAAAATTACAAATATTTTTTACTTTTTTTTCCAGACTTTTATTACTTTTTATAGCAACAGAAAATGAGCGGGAAAATTTTATGATTACTATTTTGAGAATTGTATCCTTTTATATATATATATATATATATATATATAGATTAGTTTATATTGTTATAAAATTGATGATATAAAAATACTTTAAATTAATTTTTATGTAATTTAAATATAAGTATAAATATAAAATATAATGTCTAAACTGATCTTTCTTTGAACAATTTTTCTACATTCGCATCTGTACATTTAAGAATCCGTGTGTAATTATTTTCTTACCTTTTGTCCACAATAACTATACTTATACTCATTAATTGCCAAATTTTATAATCTGTTATTAGTTAATTTATCCAACCATTTATATATATATTTTTTGTATTATCATTCTTGAAAAATGATTGTTTGAAATTACTATTTTCACACCTAGTTAATTAAATAGTACTCCCTCCATCCCAATTATATAGTCTAATTGGACTTTTCATACAGATTAAGAAAAAGTATTAGAAATTACAAATATGTAGAAAAAAATTACTTGATTTGCCCTCATTTAATGAATAGTGTGAATAACAAAATGCATATTAAATAGAGTTATAATAGTAAAGGAATGGAAAATATACTATTAAATATGGAAAGTGGACTATATATTTGAGACATCCCAAAAACGAATATTGGACTATATATTTGGGACAGAGGGAGTAACAAATAAAATTTGGCATTTAATACATATAAGTTTTGTTAGTTAAAACGTGTATTATATCCGTATAGTACCCCTACGTATAAATAATTAAAAAAAATATTTATGTTTTCTGTATACATTTTGAAGCGCTGCGTAATACTCCATACTTTTGAAACAAAAGGTTAAATATATGTATTATAGTTATTCATGTAATACTTGCCAAATAATACTTCATTTTAATAAAATTTAATAAATATTTAAATAATCTATAAATTTTCCAAAAATCATTTATAAGCATTTATTAAATTTGCATAACCAATAAAATAAGAACATAATTTATAAATACACAAATTATGTATTTAATATTTATCTTTATCTTATGTCAAGATTCACAATTTATCCGTACGTTAAAAAATTCGTCTATTTAATTTCCATATTTTCTGCCAATTTAGTAACCATAATCTTTCACAATATACTCGTACATATAAAACGACGAATTTTCCTGCCTCGTATTTAACTAAGCAGACATATAAGTAGAAAATAGAATGTTGAGAATTGTTCAACAAAAAAAATTAGTTTAGACATTATTTTTTATGACTATACTTTTATTTAGATTTCATAAAAATAATTTAAAGTACTTTTATATTATCAATTTTAAGAACAACATAAACTAATCATTATAATAGCAATCTTAATCATAATACTAATGCACACAAATACAAAACACCCACCCCTAAACCCATCCCAACTACCCACCCCATGACAAATTCATGATGAATCTTATGGTGTTTTTTTCCCCTTTCACTTTATATATGTGGATATAAATAAAAATAGGATTGGTATGTTCACATGAATTAACCAACCAAAGCATATTAATCTAAATCTTATTATAAGCTGAACTTATTTTCGATAAAGATTCTCGAGCTTATGGGCTTAGTGCGAGGGACCCACAATCTTATGGGATCGTCGATCCAGAGTGTAGACAATTAAAATTTATGTCCAATTAAATGACAACACGTGAAAAATAATATATTAAATATCAATTTATATTTTCTATTTGTATTTTGGGAATTTATTCAAATTTAATTCCTAAAAAATAAATAGTTATTTTGATATTTTTTAATAAATAATTTATTGGCCAATCAAAAGTCGCCAAATGTCAAAATCAAATATCTTGTCAATCAAGATAATATCTCGTCAATTATGGAAGAGAATACCATCATTTCGGTAACTCAAATCGCATCTTCCGGATATGGCAACAAATTGAATCAAATCATCAAGGACCAATCAAATTGCGTCCTTCAATTATGGCAAGAACTCCTATTCCACAACTATAAATAGGGGTCTTCTTCATAATTCAAAGACACACAAAAATCCTAGAGAAGAAGTCTAAGCAAGAGGCGAATTCTCTCAAGTCAAGAAGTCCAAATCCAAAGAAGTCCACGGTGTTCAAAGGTGAAATTCAAGGCGTTCTTCGCAGAGTCCACCAAATCACGGCGTTTGATTCGATAATAAGCTTCCAAGCCCTCGAGTTGACGTTATTGAAGTCCAAACCATCTTGGCGGGAGATCAAAAGGTCTATTTCACCAAGAAGTTCATATATTCAAATCAAATATCATCAAGTATATCACGTTTGATTCGAGATCAAGCTTTCAAGCCCTCGAATTAACGATATTGAAGTTCAAGTTTATGTGTGGAGAAGATTAAACTGAAGAATCGACTCCAATTTCTCAAATTCCGGATATTTTGTTCTTGAAGAAAAGAATCAGAGGAGAAATAGAAATTGTAACCTATATATTTTCATTTTGATTTATATATATTTAATTTGTACGCTTTTTCTTGTTTGTTAATTGCAGACAATAAAAAATTGTGTTACAAATTTTTGGCACGCCCGGTGGGACAGTTTCTACCTCTCATCTCTTCTCTTCACCAAGTTCTCCAAGTATCATGGCCAATTGCAAAGTGACGATAGTCAAAGCTGCTACATCAAACTCATCAAAAGCCATCAGCGAAAGCATTGGTGTCATGACGAGAAGCATGTCCAAGAAGTTAACTGCGTCATGTGATATGAACCCCCTGCACGAAATAGTTGAGAAGGATTCGCCACTTCTCGAAAATACAAATGTAGACGATCAAGATCTGAACGACGAGTCTGCTTCATCGACTCCTCGCTCGGCGTCAAGTTACTCATTCACCTCAAACATGGCGCCTGCTATGGTGACAAATGTCACGACGTTAGAGGAGCAAATCGCAAGTTTGACGAGGGCCATTGAGGGACTCACCCATCATGTCAAGGAGCAAGACTCGCAAATTGAAAAGTTGATGAACAAAGTAGACAATGTTGATACGAGCCGTGCGATGGGAAAGCAAGTTGAAGCACAAGATGAGGCAGAGACATCTATGAAAGAGCAATCTGCTGAAAAAGGAAAATCTGTATCCAAAGAATTGCAAGTTTCAACCGATGGCTTGATCCCTGTTGATCAGCGGAAGGATTTCATCATGGGGACAATCAAAGACAAATTCGATGGAAGTGCCAAATCATCCTTGAGCTATGCTAAGCCATACACACAACGAATTGATAACTTGAAGATGCCTGCTGGTTACCAACCTCCAAAGTTCCAACAATTTGACGGCAAGGGTAACCCAAAGCAGCATGTGGCTCATTTTGTAGAAACGTGCAATGACGCTGGAACCTATGGAGATCGCCTAGTAAAACAGTTTGTCCGATCTTTGAAGGGCAATGCGTTCGATTGGTATATCGATTTGGAATCAAACTCGATTAACAGTTGGGAGCAGTTAGAACATGAATTTCTCAACCGATTTTACAGCACCAGACGAACTGTTAGCATGATCGAGCTTACAAATACACGTCAGTGGAAGGAGGAACCTGTCATCGACTACATTAATCGGTGGAGGAACTTAAGCCTTAATTGTAAAGACATATTGTCAGAGGCTTCGGCTATTGAGATGTGCATCCAAGGAATGCATTGGGGCCTTCGATATATTCTTCAGGGAATCCAACCAAAGACATTGGAAGAGTTGGCTACTCGGGCCCATGATATGGAGTTAAGCATGGCCGCAAGCGGAGTTGAAGGGCCACCCATCCAAGAGTTTCAAAGATCCAAAGAACGATATGAAGCCAAGAAAGGGGGAAAGTTTTCTTCTAAAGCTCCAAACAAGGAATCCATGGCAGTTAGCACAACACCTATCAAGTTTAAGGGCAATGTAACTGCGAAGGCTAATGAAAAGAAAGATATTCCTCAAGAGAGAGAGCAAAGAAAGTTGACTCTGAAGGAGATGCAAGCAAAGCAATATCCGTTCCTCGACTCTGATGTCTCTGGGACATTTGATGATCTGATCAAGGCAAACCTCATTGAGTTGCCAGAAATGAAGCATCCCGAAGAAGCTAGGCGAGTCGATGACCCGAAGTACTGCAAGTATCATCGTTTGGTAGGACATCCAATTCATGATTACTTCATTTTCAAAGATAAAGTCATGCAGTTGTCTCGCCAAGGAAAGATATCACTTGAAGAAGATGTTGCAACCAGCAATCTTGTTACCATCACATTTGGATCCATAGATGTTGCGATGGAGAACATACATAATGATGGAAATATTGCATGCAATGTGACGAGTGAGCAACATGTTTCATTTAGTGAATCATGTTTATTCGAGAAAGAGGTTAATACTATTGTTGAAGATTGTGTGTCGATGATTACCTTCACTGATGAGGACCTACTTCTTGGTTCCAAGCCTCACAACAGACCGTTGTTTGTGACTGGCTATACTCGTAAGCGAAAGGTGAATAGAATTTTGATTGATGGAGGCTCAGCGGTAAAAATCTTATCGTTGCGTACGCTAAAGGAGTTGGAGATCCCCATGGATGAACTCGCAAATAGTCGTTTGATGATCCAAGGCTTCAACCAAGGGGGGCAAAGGGCTCTCGGCATTATAAGATTGAAGTTATTGATGGGTGACATGGCCTCAACAGCACTGTTTCACGTCATAGATGCTAAAACTTCTTATAATATGCTTCTGGGACGTCCGTGGCTACATGATAATGGGGTTGTTCCTTCTACTTGGCATCAATGTTTCAAGTATTGTAAAGATGGTGTGGTGAGAAAGGTTCTTGGAGATAACAAGCCTTTCACCGGAAGGTAGTCACATTTTTGCCGACGCCAAGTACTACTTGAAGATATTAAGTCAATCAAGGCCAATGAAAATCCACCAAAACATCAAGATGATGAAGTCAAAGAGAACAAAGTCAAGGGTGCTTCTACAAGTCGTGATGACAATGGATCTTTGGAGGAATTGGTGTTCCCTTTAACAAAACTTGATGCCAAGAAACCATCTCTCCAGCCGCTCGATAAGTTTGTCCGCCCAACTGAAGGACCCAAGACTGAACATGGAGAAGAACTCCGAGATGCGAAATGCTTTGAT
Source organism: Rehmannia glutinosa (assembly GCA_016081115.2). NCBI lineage: Eukaryota > Viridiplantae > Streptophyta > Magnoliopsida > Lamiales > Orobanchaceae > Rehmannia > Rehmannia glutinosa. The sequence goes on from CM071935.1 coordinate 2,807,699, forward strand.
CCAAAAGCTTACAATCTTGGGTAGGCTCCCTTCTGAAGCTAAGGAGACCCAAAAGATGTCAAAAAAAAGTGGACATATTCGAACCGGTCTTGGATTTGTGGCACCAACTCCCATTCGAATAACCATTAGAAGAGCCAACGTCAATTATGTGTCTGAAGGAGAACTTTCATCGACAGAGGATGCCTTTGACAAAAATGGAAAGAAGGTGCGACGAATATCAGTCTTTGATAGACTTGGCCCCGTTCAAAACTTGAAGAGAAAAGGAACCATCCATCAAAGGTTGGGCATCTCTAAAACATCAAAGCAATGGAAAAGAGCCAAAAAGTCACAAGCGACTCAAGAGCTTCGAAGTGTGATTCCATCTCTCATGAAGCGACAAACTACTTTGCTTATATCTTGCGAAGAAGTCTTGAAAGCCAAATTTCATACTGTTGTTTTCACACAGCCTCAAGACAATGAAGATGATAAAGAAAGTGTGGCATCAACATACCATATTACGTTGAGCGAAGAAGGGGAAGAGGAAGACGCCGAAGATGCTCCTCCCGAACTTGAAGAAGGGATCAAAGCCACAGTTGACGAACTTAAAGAAATCAATTTGGGCGATATTGATAATCCACGACCAATCTACATCAGTGCATTGTTGACAATTGATGAAGAAAATTCGTATGTCGAACTGCTCCAGGAGTACGAGGATGTATTCGCTTGGTCCTACAAAGAGATGCCTGGATTAGATCCAAAAGTAGCAGTACATCATTTATCCGTTAAGAAAGCGACGTTTTCGGCCTAACTTGGTTCCATTAATCGAAGCTGAAGTAAACAAACTCATCGAAGCTGGGTTTATTCGAGAAGTCAAGTACCCTACATGGATCTCGAGCATTGTCCCTGTAAGGAAAAAGAATGGCCAAATCAGAGTTTGTGTTGACTTTAGAGATCTAAATGAAGCGTGTCCCAAAGACGATTTTCCACTGCCCATAACTGAACTCATGATTGACGCCACTACGGGCCACAAAGCACTATCTTTCATGGATGGATCGTCTGGATACAATCAAATACGTATGGCTCCAGAAGATGAAGAGTTGACATCCTTTCGTACCCCAAAAGGTATATACTGCTACAAAGTGATGCCATTCGGTATGTCGCTGCTCAAGAACGTTCTGTGGGAGCTTTACTAGCACAAGAGAACGATAATGGAAAAGAAAGTGCTCTATACTACTTGAGTAGGATGATGACGTCAAATGAGCTGAACTATTCTCCAATTGAAAAGATATGCTTGGCATTAATCTTCGCAATCCAAAAGTTGAAGCATTATTTTCAAGCTCACACTGTTCGTCTTGTTTCAAAAGCAAACCCACTAAAGTATGTCATGACGAGGCCGGTTCTTTCAGACAGACTTGCAAGGTGGTATCTTCAGTTGCAACAATTCGAGATCATATATGTTCCTCAAAAGGTCGTAAAAGGGCAAGTTTTGGCGGATTTCTTGGCTGATCATCCCATCCCTGCTGAGTGGGAGTTGTCTGATGAGTTACCTGATGAAGATGTGCTTGTAGTTGAAATTACTCCCCCTTGGAAAATGTACTTTGATGGAGCCTCACATAGAGAAGGAGCTGGTGTTGGAGTCATATTTGTTACATCGGAAGGGGAAGTGTTGCCCTACTCCTTCACCCTAACTCAAAATTGCTCAAACAATGTCGCTGAGTATCAAGCTCTCATCCTCGGACTGGAAATGGCAGTTGATATAAAGCAATTACGGTTGGATGTGTACGGAGATTCCAAATTGGTAGTTAATCAATTGCTTGGAATATATGAAGTGAAGAAGCCCGAGCTACTCCCATACGTTAATTACGCTAAGAGACTCATTGGATGGCTTGGAGACGTGACAATTGAACATATCCCTAGAAAGGATAATAGACAAGCGGACGCTTTAGCAAAGCTTGCTTCTACAATCTCCATGCCTGAAGTTGAAGCTCGTGTGCCGATATGCCAAAGTTGGGTGGTGCCTCCAATTTTTGAGGAAGAGGACTGCGATGATGAAGAAAATCATGTTGTTGAGGTATTCGAAGTTGATAAAGAAGATTGGCGCCAAATATTTGTGGATTATCTGAAGTATGAAAAGCTACCTGATGATCCGCGACAAAGGGTTGATGTCCGACGTCGTGAAACTCGATTTATCTATTACAAAGGCACACTTTATAGACGTTCATTCGATGGAGTCTTTTTGCGATGTTTAGGTGATGATGAAGCCATCCAAGCCATGGAAGAAGCTCACTCGGGGATTTGTGGTGCTCATCGGTCGGCCCGGTTACACTTAGGATCAAAAGAATGGGCTACTATTGGCCGACAATGGTGAGGGACTGCATGGATTATGCACAAAGATGCCAAGCCTGTCAATTCCATGCGAATTTCATTCACCAACCACCAGAGTGTTACATCCCCATCGTTGTTTCTTGGCCATTTGATGCTTGGGGTTTAGACGTAGTTGGTCCAATGACAAAGTCTTCTGGTGGGCATCTGTACATCTTAGCTGCGACCGACTACTTTTCTAAGTGGGCTGAAGCGATACCTCTCAAAGAAGTTAAGAAAGAAAATGTTGCTGACTTCATTCGTATCAACATCATTTATCGCTATGGGATTCCAAGATATATAATCACTGATAATGGGAAGCCTTTTTGCAACACTGCGATAGATAAGCTTTGCGAGAAGTTTGGCTTCAAGCAAAGAAAGTCGTCCATGTACAATGCTGCTGCAAATGGCCTTGCTGAAGCGTTCAATAAAACTTTATGTAATTTGCTGAAGAAAGTGGTCGCCAAGTCAAAGAGAGATTGGCACGAACGAATGAGAGAAGCATTATGGGCATACAGGACCACTTATAGGACGCCTACCCAAGCCACTCCTTATGCATTGGTGTATGGTGTTGAAGCTATTGTTCCTCTTGAGCAACAAATCCCATCACTGCGAATAGCCATACAAGAAGGGTTAACTAAAGAAGAGAATGCACGCTTACGCCTCGAAGAGTTGGAAGCTCTTGATGAGAAAAGGTTAGAAGCACAACAAAGACTCGAATGTTATCAAGCTCGTCTTGCTAAGGCATTCAACAAGAAAGCGCGATCGCGCTCCTTTCAAGTTGGTGACTGGGTTCTTGCGGTGAGAAGACCCATCATTATAACCCATCGAACTGGAAATAAGTTCACACCAAAGTGGGATGGTCCCTATGTTATCAAAGAAGCATACACAAATGGTGCTTATAAATTGGTTGCTGAGGATGGATTAAGAATTGGCCCGATAAATGGGAAATTCTTAAAACGATATTACCCTTGAAGTAAAAAAAAATCAAAAAAAAAGAAAAATCAAAAAAATCAAAAAAAAAAGAAGCAAAAAAAAAAAACACTCCTTGGCGCATGAGCCTAAACTGCATGTTACTCCTGACCCGCATGAGTATAAAATGTGAACGGTAACCACCAAAGGCAATGTATGTGGTTAAACTGCTAACTTCCCCACCAAAGGTAAATACATGTGGTTAAACTGTTGATTTACCCCACTAAAGGTGTTTTACGTGGTTAAAAGTTAAATACCCAACCAACGGTAAATACATGTGGTTAAACTGTTGATTTACCCCACTAAAGGTGTTTTACGTGGTTAAAAGTTAAATACCCCACCAAAGGTAAATACATGTGGTTAAAGTGTTAATTTACTCCACTATAGGCATTTTATGTGGTTAAACATTAAATACCCCACATAGTCCAAGGTGGTTAATGTTAGATAAATGTTTTTATCAAGATTTTGATGATTTTGTTTTAATAAGATTTTATACCAAAACAATGTTTTTATATGTTGTCCAAATACTCCTAAATGATTTAAAATGTTTTTACTAATTTTTGGAGTATTTCTTAGAGTTTTTAATTTGATAAAAATTGGACAACACTTTTGATGGTTTTGTTTAATTTGGTTTTTACACCAAAACTATGTTTATAAATGTTGTATAAATACTCCCAAATGATTTAAAATGTTTTTACTAATTTTTTGGAGTATTTCTTGAAGTTTATTTTTAAAAAACAATCGGACAACATTTCAAAGGGGAGGTCGACCAGTAGCCCAAATGGTCGACCTGTACCTGAAGATAAGAAAACACGAAACAGAACTTACGGACTTGAAAAATGGAGCAGGGGGACCGGTCCAGGGGAGGGCCGACCGGTCGCACCCCTGGGCGACCGGTCGAACCCCCCTGCAACCCCTACCTGGATCGCACTATTTTTTTCAAACGGTCGAAATCTTCAACAGGGCAACCGGTCGCCCTATGTTATTTTTGACAGCAAAATTCCAACCGTTGCAATCTGTGACAACAAGATTTGCTTTTCAATTTTGTATAATATTTGTACATCTTGTGATCTTCTTTTTGTAGACAAAAATGAAGATAGAGGAGCCTATGTTGGGAGCCTATGTTGGTGAAGACTTCCCTATAAATAGAGGATGAATTGAAGACACAAGATAAAAGAACACAAGCAAATTCACAACAAGAAATCTGCAAATTTCCAAGCTTTCATATTCAACACTCTTGTTGTATTTATAGCCTAAGTATTTCACTTTCACATCTTGAGGTCTAGGTTTTATTTCTTGATTACACTTTGCACTCAAATTGTAATATTCATTATTGAGTTGTAATCTTGATTTTTGGTTATCATTCAAACACAAGATATCCTTGTGAGTGTTCTTGTGGTAAGAAAACACTTGGATGATCTAGGTGATAGGTGCAAGAAGATTGTGGTGATCTTCTTATTGAGGTGTTGAAGAATTTGGTATTCTTGAAGGTTTAAGATTGTGGTAATCTTCACAAGGTGCCGTTGAAGGAAGATTGTGGTAATCTCCAAAGGTGGTGTTGAAGAAGAGTGTGGTGCTCTTCAAGGTGTTGTAAGTTGAATTTGTATTAATTGTGGTAATTAATAAAATTCTTTTTCTTTTTGAAATCCATCCCGGATATACTGGGGTGGTAGAGGATTAGGCCCTAGGTGGGTTGAACCTCTTTAAATCGACGCGTGTTGTTTACTTCCCACACCTTTATTATTGTCTTGGCGTAATTGTTTCAAAAAAGAGGGCGAAATCGAAAAGATGGAGATAATCTATTCACCCCCCCTCTAGATTATCGTAGCCGCTTGGACTTACAAGTGGTATCAAAGCCAAACTCTTTGGCAAGCTCGTTCCACATCGCGAGTAAAGAGGAACGATCATCGGCTACGAATGAAGTCTACCTTACTGGCGCCTCCACCACCAAGCCACCACTATTCGATTCCAAAAATTTTACATTTTGGAAAGAAATAATGGAATGCTATCTACAAAGTTGCGGGTTCGATATTTGGAACACGGTCGTAAATGGAGAATCCATTCCAATGATGGACACACCATACAAAGGCCTCAAAGAGCTCAATGATGAAGAGAAGAAAATCATATCTTTAAATGGTAAAGCTCTTAATGTTATTTATTGTTCACTTACCATTTTGGAATATAATCATATTGTAGGAATTAAATCGGCACACAAAGTATGGAGGAAATTAGAAGAAGTATATGCAAATGAAAGGAGCCACTCAAAAGCATTTACTTCTCAAATGGATACAAACCCAACATGGGATGAGCTTCCTACAACTTCCGACGTCGATGAAAACGAACGATGTCTTATAGGCTTCGAAGAAGAAAACGAGGTAAGTTCAAAACCCTCCACTTCTTATGATAATGAATTACAAAATGATTATAGTGATTTGCAAAATGATTTTGATGAGCTTCAAAATGAATTCCAAAGTTTACTTGTTAAATACAAAAATTTGAAAAAGGAATTCAATATTTTAAAAATTGATAAGGATAATTTATTTTCCTCTTATGAATCACTTTCATGTGATCACACCACCACACTTGACAAGGTTAGAAACCTTGAAAAAGAAAATAGTACTCTTGTTAAGGATATTAATTGCATGAAAAATGATTTATCAAAATCCAACTTGAGTACCGATAAAATGACCGAGATTATTGATGTTCATAGTTGTGATAAATTGAAACATGGACTTGATCATAATCCTAGTGTTGTTAATTATGTGATAAATCCAACTACGTGTTTTTATTGTGGTAAAACGGGTCACACGGTTAATACTTGTCGGGCTAGAAATAGCTCTACTTATTATTGGAGACCTAAAAGTCTCAAAGCTAATTCAAAAGGACCCAAATACTTGAGGGTACCACAAAACAATGTCATATTAGGTACCCGGCGGAATAATAATCGAGGAAAATACATATCGCCAAGAAGACATCAAATGACCATCTCATTTGATCAAAGAAGAAGACACCACCAAAATGAATTTCCAAGAAGGAAATATTATCAACAAAGAAAAGGATATAATCCTTGGAGATGGAGTAATCGGAGAATCCACCATCAACATGAAGATTTTCAAAGGGGAAGATATCATCAACAATGGGAACAACACAACCCATGGAAATGGCGTAATTGGTAACCCGTATCTTCCCAATTTAAATATGCATTTTATTTTGTTATTATGCATGTTTTTATTTGTGTCTTAATTGCAAATGAGTTTTCAAGTATTTATTTTTTTTAATTAAGGTCTTCAATATTTATTTGTGCTTTTAAAATATTTTTGAAAAAGAAGACCTTATATGATGTTTTTAAAAACTCTTGTGCATTTTTTTAGACTAAAGTGTGTTATCATCTATTATGGATTTTTATGGCATGAACTTACTTGTGATATCTCTTAGTCTACACTTTTATCATTATGATTTGTGCTAGATTTGTTTTAAGAATTGTGTAGGATTTACATATTTTCACAAGTGGCCATTTACGTCATTATTTTGTCAAGAAAGGCATTAATTATCGAGGTACGTTTACTTGTGTTATTCTTACTCTTATAGACTCGATATATGTATTGCCATGTGCCTATGTGCTTGTTTTTCATAGTATTTCATACAAGTGCCATTAAGAGGATTTTTTGAAAGGCACTATTCGATAATTGATTGCACATATTTGCTTTGTCAACTCTTGTTCAAATACTTCTTTTAAATGAGGTCTCAACTATATGCTATCGGATTTTCAAATTTCAAAAGAGACCTTTTGTAGCTTTCTTAAGCTTATTTGAACTTGCATGATTTAGTAGACTCTTGATGATCTTCTAAATGCATAGTATGTGTTTCTTGCGTCATGGTCTATATATATAGTGTCTATTTCTACTATGCTCTTATGCAAGATATTTTGTGATTGATGATTGAGGCATGTTTTTACACTTGGGCTATTTTTTTCTTGCTTATATAAGCGATGACGTTAATGAGTTTATTAAGTTGTGTAGATGAGAAATGAAGTACTCCAAATATTAGTTACCTCAAATATTTGGATGTAAATGTTATATTATGAACACCTTAGATCAATTGGATGCCCTATGGTGATAGTGATGAAGAAGACAAAAATGGTATTCCGGAACAAACTCGATGACCAAGGCAACATTGGTCGAACTAAGGCGAGGTTAGTAGCTCGAAGGTATTTTCAAGAAGAAGATATTTTTTTCAAGGACAATGCTAGGTGAGCTTGAGATAAGCATGATGGGGGAGCTCAACTTCTTCCTTGGACTTCAAATTAATCAATGCCAAGAAGGAATTTATATTTCTCAATCAAAATATACAAAGAAACTTTTGAAGAAATTTGGCATTGAAGAAGGAAGAACCGTCTCTACCCCAATGGCAACAAACGTCAAGATTGACAAAGATGAAAAAGGCAAGTCGGTTGATGAATCCAAATATAGAGGTATGATTGGTAGTTTACTTTATTTAACCGCAAGTAGACCGGACATTCTTCATGCCGTATGCCTATGCGCTCGTTTTCAAAGCAATCCCAAAGAATCTCATTTAAGTGCCGTTAAAAGGATTTTTCGATATTTGAAAGGCACTATTCAATATGGTTTATTTTATCCAAAGAATGAAAATTTTTCTCTTAAAGGTTATAGTGATTCGGACTATGCGGGAAATATTGATGATCGGAAAAGTACTTCAGGATCATGTCAATTTTTAGGCGATTGCCTAGTATCTTGGTTTTCAAAGAAACAAAATTGTGTTTCACTTTCAACGGCCGAAGCCGAATATATTTCCGCAACATTTTGTTGTACTCAACTTCTTTGGATGAAACAAACTTTAGCGGATTATAAATGTTCTTTTGAAAATATTCCTATCTTTTGTGATAACATATCCGCTATAAATATTGCTCAAAAACCGGTTCATCATAACCGTACTAAACATATTGAGATTCGACATCATTTTCTAAGGGATTGTGTCTCAAAACGAAAAATTGAGATATCTTTTGTACCATCTCAAGATCAATTAGCGGACATTTTTACTAAACCGCTAACTTCCGAGACTTTTGCATCAATACGAGCTCGGTTAGGCATAATGCATATTGAATGAGGTCTATGATTGCATTTTGCACGTTTTTAAAACTTAGGGCGAAAAATCGGATTTTTGGTTGAAAATTCGGATTTTGGAAATTTTATCAAAACAGTGAAATCAAGAGGTTCAGGCAACCGTCGCCCTCAACAATGACCGGCCGCCCGTCAACAAATTTTGGTTAAATTCGGTTCTGTCTTGATTTGACCATTGTGGCTTATTTTGTCTATTTTTCGTCCCCTTCGCCAAATACACTAAAATTTCACTTCAAATGTATTTTCTTGTATATGTTTCATTTTTTGGACTTCATTAAGCTCGATTATCATCATCATTGCTCATCTTTATCGAATAAATGGTAAGAATTCTACTCCATTTGCTCAATTGGGTTGAACCCTTGAGATTTTGACTTATTTGCAAAATTCTTGATGCTAGTTTCATATGAATGTGATGAGCTTAATATTTATGATGTATTGAATGTTGTTTGAACTGAATTGGTGATAAAATTTTTTGGCTTAAATGAATATCAAAGGCGTTATATACTTCTAGTTTTATTCGACGCACGCCAAGTGTTCGACAAAATGTTTCAATGAAAAATTCATCACCTACGTGATTCTCTCGATTTGAAAAGTCATATAAGTTTATAGAGATCATGTTTTATCAATCAAATGAGCTTTTGCAAGTCAATTGATCGACTTTTCCCTTTTACTTGGAATTTAAGCTTCAATTTTCAATAAGCTCGATAAATCGATAAATTTGCGCACTTTGATATGAATATATGATGTTTTTATCGTGCTAACATTCTTTTTGATGATTCCAAAGGGGGAGAAACAGGAAAAATGCTCATACGCTCAAAGAAGCGAAAATAAGCTTGCAAAAAAAGCTATAAGCTAGGGCTCTTGAAAGCCATAAGCTGTGAACAATGCTTAGTCCATTTGATGTATTGTGGACTTTTATGCTTGACTAATGATGTTTTGTGACAGGGGGAGCTTATAAGCTCATGGAATTCAAGCTTAAGTTGTGAAAGCTAAGCTTTTAGCTTTTAGTTGTTGCTTGTATACTTGTTCTTTATATGCATGTTGATAGGGGGAGCTTGTGCAAAAATGATTTTGAAAAATCTTTGCTCCTATCCTTGTGTGCTTGTACTTATGATGTATCTTGTTTGTAATTGATTATTGTTTTAAGACCGGAAAATTTGTTTTGTTTTAAAATCGACCTTCTAAAATTGTTTTGGTTTGTAATCATCAAAAAGGGGGAGTTTGTTAGATAAATGTTTTTATCAAGATTTTGATGATTTTGTTTTAATAAGATTTTATACCAAAACAATGTTTTTATATGTTGTCCCAATACTCCTAAATGATTTAAAATGTTTTTACTAATTTTTGGAGTATTTCTTAGAGTTTTTAATTTGATAAAAATTGGACAACACTTTTGATGGTTTTGTTTAATTTGGTTTTTACACCAAAACTATGTTTATAAATGTTGTCTAAATACTCCCAAGTGATTTAAAATGTTTTTACTAATTTTTTGGAGTATTTCTTGAAGTTTATTTTTAAAAAAAAAATCGGACAACATTTCAAAGGGGAGGTCGACCGGTCGCCCAAATGGTCGACTGTGCATCAAGATAAGAAAACACGAAAGCAGTAACTTACGGACTTGAAAAATGGAGCAGGGGACCGGTCCAGGGGAGGGCCGACGGTCGCGCCCCTCGGGCGACCAGTCGACCGAACCCCCTCCGACCGGTCGCACCCCGCAACCCCTACGGATCGCACTATTTTTTTCAAACGGTCGAAATCTTCAACAGGGCAACCGGTCGCCCTATGTTATTTTTTTGACAAACAAAATTCCAACGTTGTAACTGTGATGACAAGATTTGCTTTTCAATTTTGTACAATATTTCTACATCTTGTGATCTTCTTTTTGTAGACAAAAGTGAAGATAGAGGAGCCTATGTTGGGAGCCTATGTTGGTGAAGACTTCCCTATAAATAGAGGATGAATTGAAGACACAAGATATAACAACACAAGCAAATTCACAACAAGAAATCTGCAAATTTCCAAGCTTTCATATTCAACACTCTTGTTGTATTTATAGCCTAAGTATTTCACTTTCACATCTTGAGGTCTAGGCTTTATTTCTTGATTACACTTTGCACTCAAATTGTAATATTCATTATTGAGTTGTAATCTTGATTTTTGGTTATCATTCAAACACAAGATATCCTTGTGAGTGTTCTTGTGGTAAGAACACACTTGGATGATCTAGGTGATAGGTGAAGAAGATTGTGGTGATCTTCTTATTGAGGTATTGAAGAATTTGGTATTCTTCAAGGTTGAAGATTGTGGTAATATTCACAAGGTGCCGTTGAAGGAAGATTTTGGTAATCTTCAAAGGGAGATTGTGGTAATCTCCAAAGGTGTTGTTGAAGAAGAGTGTGGTGCTCTTCAAGGTGTTGTAAGTTGAATTTGTATTAATTGTGGTAATTAATAAAATTCTTTTTCTTTTTGAAATCCATCCCGGATATACTGGGGTGGTAGAGGATTAGGCCCTAGGTGGGTTGAACCTCTTTAAATCGACGCGTGTTGTTTACTTCCCGCACCTTTATTATTGTCTTGGCGTAATTGTTTCAAAAAAGAGGGCGAAATCGAAAAGATGGAGATAATCTATTCATCCCCCCTCTAGATTATCGTAGCCGCTTGGACTTACAAGTGGTATCAAAGCCAAACTCTTTGGCAAGCTCGTTCCACATCGCGAGTAAAGAGGAACGATCATCGGCTACGAATGAAGTCTACCTTACCGGCGCCTCCACCACCAAGCCACCACTATTCGATTCCAAAAATTTTACATTTTGGAAAGAAAGAATGGAATGCTATCTACAAAGTTGCGGGTTCGATATTTAGAACACGGTCGTAAATGAAGAATCCATTCCAATGATGGACACACCATACAAAGGCCTCAAAGAGCTCAATGATGAAGAGAAGAAAATCATATCTTTAAATGGTAAAGCTCTTAATGTTATTTATTGTTCACTTACCATTTTGGAATATAATCATATTGTAGGAATTAAATCGGCACACAAAGTATGGAGGAAATTAGAAGAAGTATATGCAAATGAAAGGAGCCACTCAAAAGCATTTACTTCTCAAATGGATACAAACCCAACATGGGTTGAGCTTCCTACAACTTCCGACGTCGATGAAAACGAACGATGTCTTATGGGCTTCGAAGAAGAAAACGAGGTAAGTTCAAAACCCTCCACTTCTTATGATAATGAATTACAAAATGATTATAGTGATTTGCAAAATGATTTTGATGAGCTTCAAAATGAATTCCAAAGTTTACTTGTTAAATACAAAAATTTGAAAAAGGAATTCAATATTTTAAAAATTGATAAGGATAATTGAGTTTTGTTGTCAGGAGTAGTTGTGTAATAAAAAAAAAAGAAAAATAAATAAAGAAAAAAAAAGAGAAAAAAAAGGGCTACGGCAAAATAAATGCACTTGAGAGATTGCAAAGTAGAAAGAAAAACAATATTTCTATTAAGTAGTCTTAAGAATGGTGTTATTTATTACATGAAGCAAAAAAAAAAAAAGGAAAAATACTAAGCAAAAGTATTCAGATTCTTCAACTCTTCTTTGGCGGTCTCTAGATGTAATGCTGAAACCTTCAAGTTTTCAACCGCTTCATCACTCAGTGGGGAAATATTCTCGATGGCAGTAATCTCCTCTTCAATATCAAAAACTTCAGCTTGAGCAATTTGAAGAAGTTCTTGTTGTTGCTTTAATGATGCAGTTAAGTTTTTCTTCCGTTTCTGCAAACTGTCAATCTCCTTTTTGATAGATTCCAAATCATCCTTGGTTGACATAATTTGGGCAAACTCCTTGTTTTCTTTGGTCTTCGCATCATGCAAGCGATCTTTAGCTTCACTTAATTGTCGAGCAAGGAGTTCTTTGGATCCCTTCTTAGAAGATATTGATCTTGCCTCATCATATGCAGCAGCCTGGGCAAAAAGCGCTTCCAACAATTCTTCTAAGTGAGAGATGTCAAAATCCTTGAAGCTTTTCATGGACTCAAGCACAACAAACACATCTTCTTTAATGGATGAAATAAAGTCAATCGAAGTGTTCGCTAATTTCTCACGAAGATCACTCCACATGTTCTGAAGGAACTCTCTTTGGTGCTTATATAGAAACTTCCCACCTTCGAACACCGAGAATGCCGCACAATGAGGTGTCTTCGTAGCCTTAGCCAAGTCACGCATCTCTTCTCGTGTTGTCTTGTCAACCATGGAATTCCTAGCCAATTCGTTAAGCCTCACGACCGACCTTTGGCTACCTTGTGACTCATCATCATCAATGTTGACAAGATCTTTCTCCAACTGAAATATTATATGCTTAAGTTAAAAAAAAAAGAAAGAATTATTAAAATAAGAAGTAAAGAAATAACCTCTTCGGCAAAAGTCTCAATTTGAAGAGGATGGTCTGCAATATCATCAATATCATGCGATGGTAAGGATCCAAAATCCTTCTTGGGCCTTTTCCAATGACGGTCAGCGTTACTACTACTTTCCTCCGCGGGATGAGAAGTACTCTTTCTTTTGTTGGCTTGAGCATTGCACTCGTTGGCAAGGGGAGCAACATGCAAAGAAGCTTGACTATTTGCATCAATCAGGCCACCTCCATTGTTGGGCTTTGTACCTTTGGGCAGTTCACCACTTCGCTCCATATTGATCAAGCTTGCGATGTTTTCTTGAAAAAAGCATCCATGGACCTTGTTCCACCATGTCTTGTAATCTTCAGAAGAGAACTTCTTTGCATTTGGGGGCATACAAGGCAAACACGCCTTAGAAAAGGTCTTTGACAATGTGCACAAACGCCAATAGTGAATTCCTTCATCAAGAGAAGCTCGACGTACATCTCGTTTAAGCGCTCCGGGCACCACTTGATAAAATCCAAACTGGCGACTGAATCTGTGAGGACTATAAGGTTCAACGATGAAATACCCACCTTGCCGCAAAGGAAGATAGTTTGAACGAATTGCAAGGAAATAGTTCCGCTCGAATTCCTCTGCATTCCCATTATCAACATATGTGAAATCTTTCTCCTTGGTGATCATGGTGCAAGTCAACGAAACAAGTTCTCCTTTATGGATCCGCTTGCGAGCATCTGCAGGATCATAGTACTTCGCACCTCCTTCGCCAGAAAAAGTCGTCATCTTGGGGCCACGTACTCCTTGCCAAACTTGATGGTGAGTTTTGAAGTAATGTGCCAACCAACCATGAACAAAATGGACGGGAAATGTTGAACATACGCGAGATGGCCTCGAAGAACCCGCAATCTTGTTCAAACCCTTGTAGATGCATGCCAAGACAGGAACCGCAAGGCCTACTGTTCACCCACTCGCCATGATCCCCGCCATTTTGAAAGTGCTGGGACGTATCATATTGATGTCGTCGTTGGGAAGAACAAACACGCAGAGCCAACATGCTAGAAATGCCGCCAAATATGTTTCTTCTCTCAAGCTCTCTTTGATATTGATCTTTGAAAAAGAAGCCTTCTCTGCAGGGGACTATTCTCCATGGACGTCTAAGTTGCCAAGTGGGTTGTAAGTCGATTTGGGGCGAGCGACTCTCTTTTTCTCTGTGCGAGGAGGAGGTTTGTTGTACTTCGTCAATTTCTTGGACCAGAATCTAATCCATTCGCTGATAGGCACTTGAGAAGATTGACCACCATTCACAATTTTCCGAAGATGATGATAAGCATGTAGTAAGTAGCCGCAAGAGCGAGGGAGAAATTGACTTGCCGCCTCATCGAGACCGGTGAGTTCTTTGGCACATGGGACGACTTCATCGTAAAGGGATCCGATTATGGGCAAACCCGCCAAAGTGTGCAAGTCCCACAAAGATATGGAGAGCTCTCCGAAGGAAGTCAACAAGGTATTCGTAGACGGGACACCACGCCTCGCAAAACGCCCTCATTATGTTGGAGTTGTTGTCATATGTGAAGAGCGAAGCATACACCGCATCGTAGATTTTCACCTTTTGAAGATTATTCTTGCAACGGCTAAGGACGTCCTCAGTCCACTCCCAATAGCCTTCGATGTAGTGGAACTCGCCGGCAAATTTGATGTCGTCACCCCATTTGGCTTGACCTTCAATGATGTGGCGGCCCAATGTCGGCAATGGAGTTGACTCGGCCGATTGTTGGTGATGTGTTGCTTGTAAAGTCCATGTTTTGGAAGTTTTGCTTGAAGGAACCTCCTTTGACCACTCCTCTAAGTAAGACGGATTTGTCAACCTTGGCCATGCCGTTGCATATCGTCCAACAACGGGATCGAAAACCGCCAAAATAGTACCCTTGTCGATGGATTGTCTCTCGTCATCGAGAATCATCAAGTGTTGGACACCTGATGGTGAAGAATCGTCTTTGAAGAAAACCATTATGATGCTAAAGAGTTAGATAAACATATATATAATAGTGATCTGAATTATCTCGTGATGATAAAGCTTACTGTAGACAAACTCAACGCAAGCAGTTGTACACGCTTATTTTTTCCGGTAAAGATGATCTGCAGTGAGTATAAGAGGAAAGATTAATTTTCTAAGCCTTTATCTTAGAAAAAGGATAAAACAAAAAGAGAAAGGAAAAAGGGGTATTACAGATGGAGCTCCAAATCAATTGCCAAGGAATGTCTTTTTCATGAGAAAACCACCTGCATGGACAAGAAGAATAAATCAAATTCAGAAACGTGAAGAAAAAAAAAGGGAAGCGAAAGATAGATGTTGCATTTTCACGAGCAGTTGGCGTGCACCAGCCACCAAGCCTATATGTTGGAGATGAGAATTATATTTTCACCACCTTAATTCTCAAATTCAATGATCAATCATGAAGAAACCAAAGAACACACAAAAAAAAACTGTGAAAAAGAGCAAAAGAGACCAATTCCATTCGCCTCACAAATTGCAGAAGAGAAAAGAGGCAATTTCTGAAATTTGCTTTGCCGTGTGATGAAGAAAAAAAAATTAGTCCATAGGCTCTTCCTTTTATAGAGAAGAATTGGTGTTCGAAATAGAAAATTTCAATTCTCTGTCAACTTGGAGCCAAAGAAAGAAGATGGAAAGATTCTCGGTATGATTATGGTAATTTTCCTCTTGCGGCCAAGAAAATTATCAAAGGATTTTAAATCTTTTGTTATTGCTAACTTGTTGTTGTCCTTGTGAACTTAAGAATGGAAAGAAAATCACGCAAAATTTTTGTTTAAGTGATACTTGCCGAATTCTGTAATTTGAGCAACAGGAGGTGGGTTTCTAATTGAATTTGTAGGCTTTGCCATCTTCTTACACAGGCCTAGGAGTTATTAAAAAAGTAAAAAACATTAATTTGTTTCTTAAGGTATGTGGGGCCCGCTGAAATTTCCCTTAAATTATAGATATGCGTACACATACATATCAAAAGGATGGAATGAAACTTGCCAAAGTTTGGTGAATTGCATAAGAATTTGTTTCTCACGAAGATCACTCCACATGTTCTGAAGGAACTCTCTTTGGTGCTTATATAGAAACTTCCCACCTTCGAACACCGAGAATGCCGCACAATGAGGTGTCTTCGTAGCCTTAGCCAAGTCACACATCTCTTCTCGTGTTGTCTTGTCAACCATGGAATTCCTAGCTAATTCGTTAAGCCTCACGACCGACCTTTGGCTACCTTGTGACTCATCATCATCAATGTTGACAAGATCCTTCTCCAACTGAAATATTATATGCTTAAGTTAAAAAAAAGAAAGAATTATTAAAATAAGAAGTAAAGAAATAACCTCTTCGGCAAAAGTCTCAATTTGAAGAGGATGGTCTGCAATATCATCAATATCATGCGATGGTAAGGATCCAAAATCCTAGAGAAGAAGTCTAAGCAAGAGGCGAATTCTCTCAAGTCAAGAAGTCCAAATCCAAAGAAGTCCACGGTGTTCAAAGGTGAAATACAAGGCGTTCTTCGCGGAGTCCACCAAATCACGGCGTTTGATTCGAGAATAAGCTTCCAAGCCCTCGAGTTGACGTTATTGAAGTCCAAACCATCTTGGCGGGAGATCAAAAGGTCTATTTCACCAAGAAGTTTGTTAGGAAATTTATTGTTTAGATTTTGATGAATGCCATGTAAAACTTAGAATAGAAAGTTGGCACCCCAATTCTTGTTGTAAAATGCATTGTAATAAATAAATTCTTGCTTAATCAAAGTAAAACAAAACCCAAGTTGAAAGCCGAGTTAAGTTATTCACTACACCCTAACATGCAAGAAGACAATCAAGACTAGAAGGAAGACTCATATATTCGAGATCAGTATATCACGTTTGATTCGAGTATGGCAAAGAAGAGTAGATGTGTGGAGGAACTCTATGAAGAAGCGAAGTGAGATGCACTGATTTTGTGGTGGATTTAATCGACGCCAAGTCAACTCAAGAAAAGCCAAGTCTCAAATTGAAGTGACAAGAGTCACCCAATGATTGGTAATTTGACTCTAAGTCACCTGGGGAAAGCAAAGAAATGCGATACATGTCATTTTACTCTCTTTCCGATATGTTCGAGATAATCGGAGTTCAAAAGATCCGTTACGTGGAAA
Organism: Rehmannia glutinosa; assembly: GCA_016081115.2. Taxonomy (NCBI): domain Eukaryota; kingdom Viridiplantae; phylum Streptophyta; class Magnoliopsida; order Lamiales; family Orobanchaceae; genus Rehmannia; species Rehmannia glutinosa. The sequence goes on from CM071935.1 coordinate 2,824,723, forward strand.
ATCAAGAGAATTAATTAAACAAGTAATATCTCCATACCACCTTTCTCGGAGTGCTCCGGTCGGAGCGTGCAAAAGGAATGAACCAATGGGAAGCACTACACCGTGTCGAACTCGTAGTAAAAGGTGAAAGAACAATTCATACGAGGAAATGGCAATTCCAAGGATCGCAACAAGACAAGCCAACGATCGCAGAGGACCCGAATTGGCCTCGGAGAGGAGTGACTTTCAAAAATAAGCCTATCTCTTCAACGGGCAAATTTTTGAAAGATCAATATAAAACTATGGATCCGAGGAGTTTGTTTGAGAATAAGTGATACACGAGAGACACAAGTGACAAGCGACACAAGTCACAGTTTGAACTAAAAACGTTCAAGCAATTATTAGAAAATCAAACATTCTCAATCCTCAAGCCTACACTACGAAGAACATCAATCCAACACTCACGTGTGAAGGAAAGATAACTTCAATCGGTTGAAGAGGAAAATATTGAAAAATCAAGGGGTCTACATTCCACGAAGGATTGTAGGAAGGTTCAAGGTCGAACCAAGTCTTAAGCTTTTTGGAGGGCTCAATCCCCGTGATCAAATCAAAGAGCTTGAGCAAGTGAGTAAGGAGATAGTATAAAAGAAATCAAAGGCCCAGGTAATATGAGGAAGGCCCGTTTGAAGAAGCCGAGTCGAGGTATTTTTAGCTATTGAGAAGCCGTTGAGAGTGATCAAGGCGGCTCCAAGAAGGGGAAAAGTCGAGTCCCAAAGGATCAAGTCATCGAAAGACGAGATATAAATGCATGATCAAGACCGAAATAATTTATTTCAAGATCGAAGGAAAGGAAAGGATTAGAGGGCACTGGTGGTTACCCACTTTGTACCTCCTACCCCCGATCATTACCTAGTGGATTCTTCGAGCAAAAAAAGAGTTGGAGAAGAGAGGAGTAGAAGAATTACCCCATCTTCGAACCTCTATAAAAATTTCATTGTGTCATTTACATTTCGAAGAACTTTAATTTTCTATAAATGCATCTTAATGAGCTTAGTCGCTTGCTGATAGGTTTGCAGGGGAACCATCCGGCCCCTTTTTATATCTCCCTAGAATGGTAAATTTTCCCGTTTCCTGGGAAGTGAACCCAATAGGAAGATAAATTTGCTATCCACTTGATAATTTAAGTACTAAACCAAGCACTAAATTCTTGCTTAATCAAACTTAAGGGTGTTAAGTCTTCCAATAAAAACAAAACCACAGTTGAGTTAATTTAGAGCCAACAGTGAGTTATTCCATCAACAAACTCGATTGAGTCCGTTGAGAGACTAACTCTACTTGATTGACTAAATTGACTGCCCTTCAAGGACACGGTTGTGTAGTATCAACTCGTATATTTAAAAGGACTAAATCGAAAATTTGGTAAGGTTTATTCAACCCCCTTCTAAACCTTACACTTTCACCCCTTGGGACCTACAAGTGGTATCGAGAGCGGTTGGTTCATTGAACCCTCCGCACCGGTTCTCGAACTAGATCTCCAAACTTTTCAAAGTCCGCTTTAGTACTTAAACCTTCAAAACTCTTTTTGTCATTAAAAGTTATTATCATGGAAGCAAATTTGACACGCATCCCTATGTTCACAATTGAAGAATTTGATGATTGGAAAATTCGTATGCAGGCTCATCTATCAGCATTACATGATGAGATGTGGATAGTAATAGAAGATGGGCCACCGCAAATCTTAAAGGTGAACACATTTGTGTAAGAAGAGTCTGCAGATTGAAGGAGAAGAGGATGTTGCTCCCTGCACTGTCATGGTTGAAAAACCAAGAACTGAGTGGACAAATGATGACAGGAAAAGATACAACCTGGACAATGTAGCCAAGGACATCCTTTACAAAACCTTGGACAAAGCCATGTTCAATAAAGTCAAATCATGCAAAACGGCTAAAGAAATCGGGACAAGTGACATTGATTTGTGAAGGCTCAAAGCAAATCAAAGAAAACAAATTATCGGTGGTTGTACGTAAATTTGAGAACTTCAAAATGATCCAGGAGAAAACCTGGATCAACTGGATGCTCGGTTCACGTAAATCACAAACGAGGTGTCCGACTTGGAAAGGAATATACGAGAAGGAAATGTGTATGAAGATCCTAAAAAGTCTTCGGTGAATGGGAAATGAAGGTCATGGCACCGAGACATTCCATGGACCTATCAAAGACATCCAACCATGAATTATTCTCGGACCTCAAAGCCTACGAGTTTGAGCCGAGAAGAAAAGACCGAGGAAGAGACAATTTGTACCCAAAACAATTTGCTCTAATTGTTGAAGATGGGAAGAGAGCCGAGGTCAAAGAAGTCATTGATCCGAAGAAATAGCCCCGATGGTTAAGAGGTTCAACAAGTTCTTCAATAAGAACTACAAGAGAGGAAAGGGTGAATCTTCCGAGAAGACACTCGGCTCCCTCCAAATCAAGGGAAGATAGGCCAACCAAGAGAACAAATCATCAAAAAGTTGAGTATCAAAGGGTCGACAATCCAAGAATGGAAAGAGTCGATCAAAAGGTGAATATCTATGTTGAACTGTAGACAACCAGGTCACTATGCCATTGATGCTCATATCCTCGTAGTCAACAAATACAGAATGAAGAAGAAAGAAAGGTCTTGAGAGAAAGAAGACAAGAAAAGAAAAAGGCAATGATGGGCGCAGAGATCATTGAAATGACCAAGTCAAGAAAGACGGTGATTGCAGAGCAAAGCGATGAAGCCGACTACTCAAGTGACTCGAAGAAGAAGCCCCGATCCGCTTGATGGCCAAGGAACAATATCAACTCGACCAAGAAGATGAGGTACACTCTAACTCATCAAACTCGGACTCTAGTGATAGTGATCGTGACACACACACCTCATCACCCACTCGATCTTTATGATTCATTAGGAAAAATGATGAAAGATTTTGAACACATTAAATCCTCACACACACTATTAAATGAGGAAAAAAACGGCCTACTCAAGAGTCAAAACTCAAAGTCGACTAAGGAGCCGAGTACTCTAAGTCAAATAGTGATGAGAATGAAAGTTTAAAGGTGAAAATGCTAAATTAATAGCGAGAAATTGTTGCTATAGAGAAGAGGAGAATGACCTCAAAAATGTTATTGCCTCATTCACTAAGGCATCTAAATCATTGGATGATCTTATTATGAGTCAAAGGGAATGTGGAGACAAGACAGCTTATGATTTAATTCCTCCGTGCCATGTCAAACCTCAAAAGTAATTTTGGAAAAAGGATCTTCAAGTCATGAAGAGTCGAAAAATCCAAAACTCTAAATGATGCACACACATTCACTCCAAAACACAAGTAACAAGCAAATTGGCCTTGGTTATAAAGGAAAAAGAAAACGGCCGAGTTGAGTGCTTGAAAGGACAGTGAGAAGAGATTCACCGAGTTCCTCAAAGCAAACTCCAAACAAAAATACTCTGTAAAGAAGAAGCGAGCTACCAAAAACCCAGAAAATCTATAAGAGAAATACATATGATGGGAATGGTAGAAAATATCCAAGCTAAGGTGATTGGAATAATGTGAACTATCAAAGATAGACTTATGGAATATAAGCCCAAATGGCAAAGGCCAGAACTCAAAGAAAGGCCATTCCAAAAGTATAAGAGCTTTCATCAAAGACACATATGCACCTAGGCACTACACTCAAAGACACCACAATTACCCAAGAAAGGCAATTGCTAAAACACATATGCAGGCATACTCTGACAAAAGAGACAATTTGTATGAACCTAAAATCCCCAAGCAATTTGCCAGGATTAATTATGATTATGGCAGCGATAGATGGCAACCCCTTAGAGTCAAATCATTTGGCTATAGGTTGGTTGGATCATCTTACAATTCTAACCCCTCAGGACCGGACAAGTATGGGTACCTAAAACTTAATTTCCTTGATTGCGGGTTCAAGGAGCAGTGAGTGCCAAGGAACCTGGTACATGGATAGTGGTACATTCCGGACATATGACAGAAATAAGAAAAATCTGTCAAAATTCAAGGAAGTTAAAGGAGCAAAAGTCATATTTGGAGGAAATGAAGCTCTGGTGAAATAAGAGGCATTGGATCCATCAAAAGGAATGGATTAGAAATCACAGATGTTGCATATGTTGAAGGACTCAACTTCAACTTATCGAGCATCGATCACCAACTCGTGACAAGGGCTACAACGTTGGATTCAACATGGGTGTATGCCAAATCAAGGATCTTGAATCGAATGAAGTTGTCTTTGCGCAAGGATGTAAAGAGAAGAATATGTATGTTGTGGATTGGTCAACCGCAACACCCAAAGACTGTCTACTAGCAAAGAGCACAATTGAATCAAGTTGGTTGTGGCACAAAAAGCGAGTCACCTAAATTTCAAAACGATTAACAAACTTGCAAGAAGTAGTCTTGTGGACGGACTTCGGACTCGGTATACAAGAAGGAGAGTATATGTGACGCATGTCGAAGGAAAACAAATCAAGTCATCATTCAAAGAAAAGACATGCCAATCTTCAACAAGAATATTGCATCCGCTTCATATGGATCTATTTGGCCCAAAGTGGAACAGCCAAAGATAAGTGGAAAGAAATACACCTTGGTGGTAGTAGATGACTACTCAAGATATACATGGACAATATTCATGTGTAAGAAGAAAGAAACTCTACAAAAACTACCACAATCGATGAAGAGGATTCAAAACGAGAAGAGTCAAACCATTATCAAAATAAGATCAGATGCAGGAACCGAGTTTGTCAATGGAATAATAACTCGATTGTATTGAGAATGGTATTGGTCATGAACTATCGAGCAAGAACTCCACAATGAGAATGGAGTTGCGAGAAAGAAGGAACAGAACCCTCAAAGAAGTTAAAGAAGGACCATGTTAGTCAAGCAGGTTACCAAAAAGATTTTGGGTCAAGCAATCAACACGGCTTGCTACACTCAAAACGGATGTATGATAAACAGACGGTGACAAAGACTCCTATGAGATCTGGACTGGAAGAAAACCAAATGTTGCATATTTGAGAATATTTGGATGTAAATGCTTCATCCACAACAAGGGCAAAGACAATCTAAAGGCTTTTGATGCTAAAGCTAATGAAGGTATCTTCTTAGGATACTCGGTGAAAGCAAAGCCTACAGAGTACTCAAGAAAAGAACTATGGTTGCGAAGAATCCATTCATGTGGTATTCGATGAGCCAAATGTAAATGGAGAAGACATTGAAGAGTCGGTGATAAGTTGAATCATCCAACCATACTGAGAAGAGTCCCTATCTTTGAAGTGAAGTCAAGTGGAATTATCAATTCGAGAAGAAGATGAGATAGATGAATCTCAAAACAAAGCTAGAAAATTTGCGGCTAAGTGATTACGAGAGAGTCGACCACAAAGAACAGTAGTGCAAGTCGATGAATCCAACTAACTTACTCCAACCCGATGTAAGATGGCTGAGAGACCATCCACCAGAACTTGTCATTGGAGATATAAGAGAAGGTGTCAAAACAAGATCCAGAACTCAACAAGAAGCCATGTTCACATGCTTCATCTCGCAAATAGAGCCCAAAGACGTGTCACAAGCATTGGACGACACACATTGGATTCAAGCTATGCAAGAAAAGAGTCAATCGGTTTGAAAGAAATAAAGTATGGGAATTAGTGCAAAGACCCATACATCAAAATGTTATTGGCACCAAATGGGTGTTCAGAAATAAGATGAACGAGGAAGGTTATGTGGTAAGAAACAAAGCAAGACTAGTAGCCAAAGGATATTGCCAAGAAGAAGGGATAGATTTTGATGAAACATTTGCCCCTGTAGCAAGATTGGAAGCTATAAGGATGTTTCTTGCCTATGCAGCTCACAAGAATTTCATTGTATATCAAATGGATGTAAAAAGTGCATTCCTAAATGGTTTATTGGAAGAAGAAGTGTATGTTGAACAACCTCCAGGATTTGAGCAGAAGACTCTTGGAGATAAGGTATACAAACTCAAGAAAGCTCTATATGGATTGAAACAGGCACCCAGAGCATGGTATGATACTTTGTCACAATTCCTAACCGAAAATGGATTCACAAAAGGAAAAGTAGATAGAACACTTTTTTAATTCAAGACAAAAAGAGTATCTTGTTTGTTCAAATATATGTGGATGACATCATTTTTGGATCCACAAACAAAGAGCTGTGTGAAAAGTTTTCAAACCTCATGCAAAGTAAATTTGAAATGAGCATGATGGGAGAGTCGACATTCTTCCTGGACTCAAGTGAAACTTGGTGAAGGATGGAACCTTCATAAGTCAAACAAAATACACCGAGATTTAATGAAGAAGTTTGGTATGGAGGAGAAGTCTTCGTAAAAATACCAATGAATACATCATCAAAATGGACATGGATGCGGATGGAAAGCCTCAGTAGATCAAACAAGATACTGAGCACTTATTGGATCATTGCTCTATCTCACAAAGAAGCGAGGCGGATATCACCTTTCTTTGTAGGTGTATGTGCAAGATTTCAATCTGCTCCAAAAGAGAGCCATATGACAAATAGAGCTAAGAGCGAGCCGACACTTAAAAATCAAAGAAAAGAAATGGAACACAAAAAAAAATGAAAAAGAGTGAACACACAAATCACTCAAGAATCACCAGATCGGAAGACAAACTACACCGAGTCGAGTCGATTGATATGAGTCACTAAGAGAACTATGAGAAGAAGAGTTAAATCGGCCTAAAGGATAAGTCGAGTCACTTATGAGCAAAGTGACAAAAACGCAATCGTTTTGACTAAGCGGGAATGTTTTAAGGAATACGTCAAAGATAATGATGATGTGTACTGGACATAAAGCTACACACCAAGCTTATGATTGGATATAAATTTGCCGCATTAAATACGAGACATTAAATGCTAAATAGGCGTGCAAAATCTAAGCCGTTGATTTCGATCACATTTCAAAAACCACCCGTACGTCCTTTCATAAACCATACTTAAACCATTTCCGTCTGTTTCTCTCTCACACTATCAAAACTGTTCATTTTTTTCTCTCAAAAGCAAAGGCAAAAATTCTCTTGAAACCCAATCTATCTTCAAATCAATCTCTAAGTTTTTCTTTGATAAAATCCTGAAAAAATGGCACCAACCTATGATTTTACCAAGTTAGGGAAGCAAATCCACACCGGTCTACTGTGGATTTCGACGGCATGGTGAAACAGGGGTCCGACGACACCCTAGTGAAGAAAATCGCTGAAAAATTGGAAACGACCGGGCTGAAACCATTTCTGACGTTAGAATATCCGATGACCTATGTGGAGGAGGTCGCACAATTCTACGTGAATGTTGAGATTCACGATGAAGGAATAAAGTCATCTGTTCACTTTAAAGCGGTGACTATCTCTCGCCAAGGATTTGGTGAACATTGCTCACTACAGCCAGAAGGAGCATCGAGATTAATTAACGGTTTGATATAATCCTGGCCGATGCTTGGAAAGAAATAGCCAAGCCCGACTATCTTTGATAAAATAGTATACACAAAGCAAACAAGAGACTCGCTGAAGGAGGATTATCACAAGTTGTTGGACATAGTTGCCAAATGTATTGACATCAAATTTGGCGGCTTTGACCAATGTCAAAAGCAAAGCTGATTGTAATGGCCGCAATCATCGCAGAAAAAAAAGAAGATAAACGGGCTGAGTTTGTCTACAGCAGACTCTGCCCGAACGTAGGAACAAATCCTTCAAGGAAGATGGCACATTTGGAGGATCCTCAGGATATGGCCTAGTGATTGGCCGGTGATGGAGGTGAAAGGAGTCCCTCTTAGACATGGGAAGGCATTCCATGTTAACAAGAGGATGTTCGAGCAAACCTCTCTCGGCGCACTGAGAGTAAGAGAGCCTACGCCAAGAGAGCCGACACGAGTGAGGGGGAATCGGTGACCTCGAAGATATAGTTGTTTCCTCTCCACTCAAGAAGAAAGTCGCCCTGCAGTGCTAAGAAGATCTGTTGCCCTGCGTGAAAGAAAGCCAAACATGCTCCCGCCCCGCAGCAGAGTCACCGCCCCGCATCCGTGTCTCCCGCCCCGCAGCTAGCCGGTCGAGAAGGACTCACAAATACCTTCTCCGATCGTCAAAAAGAGGAGAATCGAGAAGCCAAGACGGCCCGCTCCTCGAAAAAAGACACCAAAGATCGGCCCCGCCGCCCAAGACTCGAGAGGAAACCGTCTCGAACTAGAAATCCCTCGGTACAAACAAGGAGACGAAGAAGAATCATCAAGCACTCCGAGCTTGAGAAACCAAATTGAGTCACCACTCACCGAGCAGAGCATCGGAGATCTGGAGAAGTAGAGTCTCCGGATGTAGTTGATGAAACAGACCAAGTCTTTGAAGGCGATCGCCAGAGGCAACTCAAGACACGGTATGTAGTTCACACAAACCAAGCACAAGAAGAAGCGATAGAGCGGATAGTGATGTGATGATCTATCACCTTACCCGGACATCCAAAATCTGCGTGAGTGGAGGAAATGGAAGTTGAGTAAATCAAGGAACAGTTCCAACGGCTGAGTTTATAGAAGAAGAAGAGGAACTCTTAAACTTCCTTGGACTAACCACTGTGCTCCCAAAGATGGATGAAGACAATCGCACCGACATCCTGTAGATCTTCAAGGACAAGGAGAAAGAAAAGCAAGCGAGAGGAAGCCGAGGCACGTGAGAAGGCAAGCATCTATCCTATCTCCCGCACACGTAACACACACATCCTCTCCTTGATGTCTTTTTCCGACGATGATGAGGATCCAGGAGAATGTCACGCCACGAGAAGAGTTGCAAATGTAGCAAGCATTGCATGAATCCGTAATCCTTCACGAGCAAAGATCGATGGAGGGACCAGGAGAGTCCTCTAGAACACAAGTGAAATTGATCCAATGGGAGTGGTTCAAAGAAATCGCCACCGTTGTTGTTCTGCCACCACTTCCCACTCACTCGGAAGAAGGCAATAAGGGACATGGCGATGAAACCGGGATAATGGGGACCCCGGTCGAGCCAACCCCTATTGAAGGTGTGTTACCACACCGCCCCAACGGCTGAACATTCAATCGAAAATAGGGAGTTTGGAGACGAGTGACCCCATTCAAGTCACTCGGTGTGCGCCCGGAGGGGGAAACTCCCTCCACTGCAGCAAGGTCGGAGAATGCTACGATGACTCAACAATGAATCCAGGAGGCGAAGTAGAGAAAATACAAACACAAGAAAAAATGAGCAAGTTGCCATCAACGAAGCTCAAAAGCGATTGAGACTGTCTCGGTGAGGTGCCAATCGCTCTCGAAGGCTAATAACGCCGCCGATGCACGAGGTCGAGGCCTGAAGAAACAGCCACTGGGAGTTAACATCTGGGTGATGAAAGTGCAATCCATGGGGTTGAGACTCCAATGGATGCCACCACAGAAGACCCTAAGACAGTGACCGACATCGTCGAAAGGAGGACAAGGCCTCATTGCATTTGAGACTGCGGGAGGTAATGAAGCCCACGGGAGGTTGAGACTTCCGGGGTAAAGAAGTCAAGTAGAGAACATCCCTCCCGCTATCATCGACCCATCCGAAAAAGGAGATAAGCGCGCTTCATGACTCCCAGGATAATCCGGATGTAACCTTTCCGGGATCGGAAAAGCGAAGAAAAGCCGAGTCATCCCCGCACTGCATCCAAAAGACTCGAGCCATGCGGATGTTCCAAGCACGAGCAAGTCCGATCCCAAGACTACTCGTCAAACCTTTAATTTTGATGATGAGCCACCAATGGAAATCTCATCATCGTCCGATGACGCTTCGATAAGGCCGAGGACCGTCTACTCAATGGAGAAATTAGCCGAGACCAACGAAGTTGTTGAGACAGTGAGGCTCACCAAGTCGGGTCCACTTCACAAAAGACCCTACCGAGACAGAGTCCACTACGCAGCTCCTCAAGCTGCAGCAGGTCGATTCCTAAAAGAACTTCACGCGCACCGCTCATCATCAAACAGATCCGATTGGCGGTGATGAATCCTTTATAGAATCTTTTCCTTTTTCCCGGAGGTACCCGACCTCCATGAAGAGTCGAGAAAACGAACGCGCACGCTACCACTGAACCAGCTCCCGTTTTTCCATCGGCACCATTGTTTCGGTGATTATGATTTTGACGCCGCATGGCCATCACCGCAACGGAAGAATCGATTGAAGTCCGCGAAGTGTTCAAGGCATTATTATTCCGAGATTGAACGGATGGAGAGGCATCGAGCCTCTATGGACATGCGATCGACAAAGAGATGCCAATCTCGCTGGCGATTTAAGAGGCATAATAGTCCGGATCGAGGAATGGTGGCAACAAAGAAGAAACAATGCGTGTGGAACAAGTTAGATACTTCAGGACATTGTTCAACAAGTCCGGGTATGGAGAGTGAAAATGCCGATGCAAAAACGAAGCCGAGAGAACATATTGAGCACATGCATGAAGCTCACATTGCCGAGATTAAGTGCTTGCATGAGCAAAACAAGAGTGATCTCTGGCGTTTGGAAGAAACCATGAATACAAAATTCAGCCTTCTCATGGTGAGATGAGATGAAGCCGATTTCAGCAGAGTCCAACGCTACTCGATCCGATTTCAGATCGCATACTCTGCAGCAGAGACTCGAGACAAAACTCAACTATCGCCAGCTCGACTTCCCGCTTGCAAGTCTGCTTTTCAGCGTTCCTCTCTCCTTTGATGATGCCAAAAAGGGGAAGAGGAATACCTAAAGGCGCAGAAAGCGGAAGCAGTGCGAAGGAAAGTCACCGAGGAAGTGTTGAAACAAAAGAACGGAAAGCTTGTTGAGGGGGAAGGATCGGCGGATGTGACCTTGATGATTGCACAAACCCCCAACAGGTCACATCACGGTGACATTATCGCCAAACAAACTCCTGTGACTCGCCACTCCAACACTCGCTATATCTATGGTGAAAAGAGAAAACAATTGAAGCAGGGATGAAGGAAGTGGAAGGAAGAATGGATGCCCGAGTTATGAACATCTTGAAAGAACATGGAGGCATTCCAAAGAGAAGAGACACTTACGCCATCTCGGATGTCGGGACGAGCCACGATCGTTGATGAATTTAAAACGCTCGAATCAAGGATACTTTGCAAATATGTCTATGGCTCAAGCTTGGGACTTGTCTTTGGGAAAAGGGTCTCACGTTATGTGAAGAAGGCCGACAGCAGACGAGACTACCGCGATCACTCTCTTTGGTCACTCTTGGTCACTTAGCTGGAAAGAAGAAGACCCCAAAGACAAAGATACGCCGTAGAGGTAGAGGAAGAAGCGATGGTGGAGGAAGAAGCTTGGACCAGGCCTCGCCCAAAAACATTGAATACGTGGATCCGGGAAAGAAAGGAGGGATCTACGGGTGGAAGCTTGACCAAGTAGCAAATTTGCAAGTGGTTAAAAGTAACGCCGAGTATGCAAAAATATTAGAAGAAGAAAACAAGAAACAAAGTCAGCTATGGGAGAAAAGACAGGAAAGATTAAGAAGAGATGAAGCTGCCAGGAAGGCATATGAAAAGAAAAAGAAGGCGGTGACGACGAGAAAAAAAGAAAAAAAGAAGAAGATGATCTTGAACAAGAAGAAAAGAAGGAGAGAAATGAAGGAGATGAAGTGTTGTTGTCCAACCCTTCGTGTATTTTATTATGTAAATACATACAATGTAAGTCTCCAAATAAAGCTATAAATTCTTTATTTTTCTCGTGTGGACAAATATGTGCTCGATACACCTTGTAAAATGTTGATTGTGTAAAAGAACAAGAATGTTATGATCAATAAAAGGATTAATTCTCGCGCATACATTCTATGTCAATACACTATTTGTATGTATCTTTGCTATTTGCATTTTTGAGTGGTTTAAGTTTTGGCATCATCAAAAAGGGGGAAATTGTTAGGAAATTTATTGTTTAGATTTTGATGAATGTCATGTAAAACTTAGAATAGAAAGTTGGCACCCCAATTCTTGTTGTAAAATGCATTGTAATAAATAGAGCCGCCTAAGCCGAGTTAAGTCGCCTACACCCTAACATGCAAGAAGACAATCAAGACTAGAAGGAAGACTCATTGTGAGACAGTGAGTATGGCAAAGAAGAGTAGACGGAACTCTATCAAGAAGTGAGATGCAAGAGTGGAGTATCATCAAGTCAACTCAAGAAAAGCCAAGTCTCAAATTGAAGTGACGGAAGAGTCACCCAATGATTGGAAGTCGACTCTAAGTCACCTGGGGAAAGCAAAGAAATGCGTCAAGTCGAGATAATCGAAAAGATCCGTTGTTTAAATCAAGAGAATTACTTAAACAAGTAATATCTCCATACCACCTTTTCTGAGTGAGTGCTCATCCCCGGAAGCGTGCAAAAGGAATGAACCAATGGGAAGCACTACACCGTGTCGAACTCGAAAAGGTGAAAGAACAATTCATACGAGGAAATGGCAATTCCAAGGACTGCAACAAGACAAGCCAACGACTGCAAGTGGCTTTCAAAAATAAGCCTATCTCTTCAACGGGCAAATTTTTGAAAGATCAATATAAAAGGCTGAGGAGTTTGTTTGAGAATAAGTGATACACGAGAGACACAAGTGACAAGCGACACAAGTCACAGACCTGAACTAAAAACGTTCAAGCAATTATTAGAAAATCTGAAACATTCTCAATCCTCAAGCCTACACTACGAAGAACATCAATCCAACACTCACGTGTGAAGGAAAGATAACTTCAATCAGTTGAAGAGGAAAATACTTAAAAATCAAGGGGTCTACATTCCACGAAGGATTGTAGGAAGGTTCAAGGTCGAACCAAGTCTTAAGCTTTTGGAGGGCTTCGTGATCAAATCCAAAGAGCTCGAGCAAGTGAGTCAGTAGTAGCAAGGCATTGCCTGTGAAGAAGCCGAGTCGCACGAGAAGCCGGTGAGTGATCAAGGCGTCTCAAACCGAGTCCCAAAGGATCAAGTCACCGTGTGTGATCAAGACTTGTATCCGGACTGTTACCACTTTGTATTCTCGATCATTACCTAGTGGATTCCTCCAGGAGTTGGAGAAGAGAGGAGTAGAAGAATTACCCCATCTTCGAACCTCTATAAAAATTTCATTGTGTCATTTACATTTTAACTTTAATTCCTGCATCTTAACTGTTTATATCTCGATAAATTTGCTATCCACTTGATAATTTTTTTTAAACCAAGCACTAAATTCTTGCTTAATCAAACTTAAGGGTGTTAAGTCTTCCAATGAAAAACAAAACCACAATTGAGTTAATTTAGAGCCAACAAGTGAGTTATTCCATCAACGGCTCGAGTTGAGTCGTTGAGAGACTAACTCTATTGATTGACTAAATTGACTGTCCATCAAGGACACAGCTGTGTAGTATCAACTCTGTATATTTAAAAGGACTAAATCGAAAATTTGGTAAGGTTTATTCAACCCCCCCTTCTAAACCTTACACTTACACCCCTTGGGACCTACAAAGTTCATATATTCAAATCAAATATCATCAAGTATATCACGTTTGATTCGAGATCAAGCTTTCAAGCCCTCGAATTAACGATATTGAAGTTCAAGTTTATGTGTGGAGAAGATTAAACTGAAGAATCGACTCCAATTTCTCAAATTCCGGATATTTTGTTCTTGAAGAAAAGAATCAGAGGAGAAATAGAAATTGTAACCTATATATTTTCATTTTGATTTATATATATTTAATTTGTACGCTTTTTCTTGTTTGTTAATTGCAGACAAAAAAAATTTGTGTTACACAGAGTTCTTTAACCAAGCTCGACCTTCTCGAAATGTTAAGAGCTTGGTTTGGTCATTAGGTCAGATTTAGATACTTTATAAGATAAGATTTGATAACAATCTCTAACACACACCCGCGTAATGGGCCTCAAATTCCAGTAACCACTTCCGTGATTCCCGAAAATCTTAGCTAAATTTCCTATATATATCCCTTTATCAGGTATGGATTACATTAAGTGCTCTGCACATTTTTACTGATACATGTCATTTTACTCTCTTTCTCTGATATGTTCTTATTTGAGTGTTGGAAAGGGCACGTCGGAGCAACCTTAATTCGGCCTTCCTTTTGGGTAGGTCATCGGCGGAGTTCAGATGGAAGGTGATTTTAGGGACTCACAGTGATTTTGGGATTGATCAATTGGGCGCCGTCTATGGAATATATTGGGTTAAGGCGTGAGTTTCAGAGGGTAATAATGGAAGTTTTGAGTCGGAACCTGACCGAGGACTTGAACCGCACCCCAATGGGGGACACCCCTGGAGGGGTGACGAATGATGGCATGATGCCTCCACCGCCACCATCTGCGGTGGAGGGTGCAGGGCAAGAAATTCCAAGGGTTAGAGTGAGGGGATCTATTCCCTTGTCTTATAGAGGAGTAGGGGTCTTAGAACCTATGTTTTTTGAGCAACTTGGTGGCTTTATCTCGAAGGCGGCAGACCAAGTAGTAGAGAGGAGGTGAAGAGATTTGGTACCACCACCTCTTGGCATTACTACTCCGGTTGGGGTTAATGTGGCTAGGCCGCCGAATGTCGATGACAGGAGTAGAAGAGGTGTCGCGGTGGTGGAAGAAGAACACTCATCTTGGGTGGAGGAATAGACGACGACAGAGGACCCGAATTGGTCGGAGAGGATGGATGATCTCCACTGAGAAGTGAGGGAAATCTAATGGAGGGTTTCATGTGCACCAGTTGGGGCTCCAACTCGAGTCCGAAGAGGGACTCCCTTTTTTGAGGAGATTATGGCATATGAGCTCCATTCTTCATATTGAGCCTTGAACTTTGAGGACGATGAACTATGGATCCTTGGGATCATTTGTGCCTGTTCGAGAATGGGGGGATGTTGCACAGGTTCTCAGATGGTATGATGTGTATGGTGTTCACCCTTACCAAGTCAGCGCAACAATGGTTCAATTAACTTCCCCCAAATTATATAAAAAGTTTCGATGAGTTCAGCTTGGTGTTTTTGCATCAGTTCACCAGTTTTAGAAGGTATCAGAAAGCTCCCTTGATGTTGTTTAGCATCAAGGAGAAGGAGGGAGATGGGTTGAGGAGTTACATCCAATGTTTCACAACGACAAAGTTAGAGGTACCCTCAGCCCGTCCGGAAATCTTGGCAAATGCATTGGCTCAGGGGTTGAGAGATAGGGAGTTCTTTGAGTCTTTGGTGATCGAGCTGGCTAAGACATTTGATGATCTCTTGGCTAGAGCTGAGAAGTATATCAACTAGGAGGAAGCTCGAAAGATGAAAAAAGATGAAGGAGATAAAAGGATAATGAGCAAAAGGGCTGGCTTGTGGAGATCAATTAGGGCTCCTATCTCTTAAACACCATAAGCAAAATGTAATGTTTGTTTGATTCTTTCCTTATAATTTTTACAGTTTCTTAATAAAATAGGTTGGAGATGTGACCTCAATCCCCCATCCCATCTTGGGATGTTTCATGCAAAAAAAAAAAAACAGAAGGATAAGGAGGATAAGTCGCGATAAAAGAAATCAAAGGCCCAGGTAATATGAGGAAGGCCCAGGTTTGACAAATACACCCCTGGTGGCTTATTAGGTGGAGGTATTTTTAGCTATTGAAAGGCACCCGAAGTTGAGATGGTCTAGAACATATGTAGAGGCTCCCAAGAAGGGGAAAAGTAATGAGTTATGCTGATTTCATAATGAATATGGGCATACGACGGAGTAGTGTACACACCTGAAAGACGAGATATAAATGCATGATCCAGGCAGGCTACCTGAAATAATTTATTTACATAGATCGAAGGAAAGGAAAGGATAGCCATAGGAGGGCACCTGGTGGTTACCAATCCCAACACAAGCCAGAAATGAGGGCGGGGAAGGAGATAACCTCCTACCCCCACCACTATGGTGTGGAGTTATACAAATGATAATGGGAGGACCAGCCGAAGGGGACTCCCATAGAGCAAAAAAGAGTTATATAATGGCGGTCGCCCCAGATAGGGTACATGAGCGCCTCAAGATTGAGCAGGTGGTGATTGGTTCAAACATTGAGTTTGGTCCTAAGGATGTAAAGGGAATCTTGACTCCCCATAGAGATGCATTGGTAATCATGGCCACCATAGCCAATTATGACGTGCAAAGAGTGTTTGTGCACACTGGAAGTTCAACATATATAATTTTCTATAAATGCTACGAGAAGATAGATTTGTTGATGAGCTTAGAAGTCGTTGATACGTCGTTGGTAGGGTTTGCAGGGGGAACCATCCAGTCCCTAGGAATGGTAAATTTTCCCGTTTCCTTGGGAAGTGAACCCAATAGGAAGAAAAGGATGGTTCATTTCATGGTGGTAGATGTTCCTTCCTCATATAACGCAATGTTGGGACGACATTCACTTAACATTTTCCAAGCAGTAGTGTCGATCTACCATTTGAAAATGAAATTCCCCATGGGACTTGAGGTAGGGGAAGTATAGGGAAATCAATACACCGCAAGAAAGCTTTATGTGGAGAGTATCCAAAAGGCTAAGCGAGGGAACCGCTATGATGATGGAAAGGGTAAGAAAAAGATCATTAAGCTCGACGATGAACCCATTGAGCATTTTTGGCCTGTTGAGGAGTGGTTGACGATTGAATTAGTGCCGGGAGAGCCAGAAAAGGTAGCCAAAGTGGGAAGCAACTTGTCACAGGAATTACGAAACAAATTTTTTGAATTCCTTCGGGAAAATATAGATGTGTTCGCATGGTCACCTAAAAACTTGGTGGGTATATGGCATACCTAAGAGAGGGAGCCTTACCAAATGATAGAAATGAGATAGCTCGGCTGAAAATATGAGCAACTCGCTTTTGTAATATTGTGGGATAGATATTGTACAAAAAACGTTTTAGCGCACCACTGATGAGATGTGTGAGCTATAAATAAGGAGAATATGATCTTAAAAGAAATCCATGAAGGATGTTGTGGGAGCAGGTACATTAATAAAGAAAGTACTGAGGACATGATACTTTTGGTCGAACTTAAGGAAAGATGCTGAAAAGATGGTAAAGAGCTGCGAGAAGTGTCAAGTACATGGACCACTCATACATAAGCCAACTGAGGAGCTTATGACCATGAGCTCGGCTTGTCCTTTTGCGAAATGGGGAATAGACATTGTAGGGCCTTTCCCTCAGGCCTCGGGACAATGAAAGTTCCTGATAGTTGTGATAGATTATTTTAGCAAATGGGTGGAGACTGAACCATTGGCTAAGATAACTGAAGAAACTGTTATGAAGTTTATCTGGCAGAACATAGTATACAGGTACGGGATACTGTGAGTCATTATTTCATAAAATGGCACATATTTTAATGGAGCAGGAATTAAGCATGGTGTGAGAAAATGAAAATCAAACAACATTTTACCTCGGTTGCTCACCCACAGGCAAATGGGCAAGTAAAAGTCACCAATAAAATCTTGGTGCATGGGTTGAAGGCTCGGTTGGAGAAGTCGGGTGGAGCATGGGTAAAAGAGATGAGCTTGTTATTATGGGCTTAAAGAATAAATCCAGAAGAATCCACAAGAGAAACACCCTTTAGCTTGGTATATGTCATGGATGCAGTGATACTATCTGAGATCGGGGTGAAAACACACAGAATTCAGACCTTTTAGGAAGGGTAGAATGACCTGATGACTCAAGAAGCTTTAGATATGATCAACGAAAAATGAGAAATGTCATTTCTACAAATGGAACGGACAAGGAGTCGAGTTCGGGCTAGTTACAACATCAAAGTGAGCAAGAGGAGTTTCCAAGTGGAGGACTTGGTGTTGCGAATGGCTGATGCAATAAAAAGCTGAGGAAAGTTGGAAGC
The DNA here is from genome assembly GCA_016081115.2 of Rehmannia glutinosa. Taxonomy (NCBI): domain Eukaryota; kingdom Viridiplantae; phylum Streptophyta; class Magnoliopsida; order Lamiales; family Orobanchaceae; genus Rehmannia; species Rehmannia glutinosa. Next base: position 2,842,570 of record CM071935.1, read on the forward strand.
TAACTAGGAGGGACCTCTCAGGGTGGTTACAGTACTGGCAGGATGAGCATATGAATTGGAAGAATAGAATGAGAAGAAGTTACCCCGAGCATGGACCATTGGTAATTTGAAGAAATATTACGCTTAAGTAGAAATCGATTATAGATCGATGATATCTACAATATCTTCTCTTTAGACCCCGATGTAAAAATGAAGATATATGAATTAAAGCGCTTGTGCTTTGTCATCAAAATTGTCTCTATATGTATGTTTGCTGAAAATTTGACTAAGTAAATTTAGTTTGGTCACCAAAGTAATTGAAAGCTAAATTTATCATAAGGATGGATAACCATAAGCTCAGCTCGAGTTTAGAAAGAGTGAAATTTGATAAATTTTAGCTTGGTCACCGAAGTGATTGAAAGCTAAAATTCTTAGAAGGATGGATGCCCATGAGCTCAGCTCGAGCTTACAAAGAGTGAAAAATTGACTAAGTAATCTTAGCTTGGTCACCTAGGTGAATGAAAGATAAAATTCTTAAAAAGGTGGAAACTCATGAGCTCAGCTCGAGCTTAGAAAGAGTGAAAATTTGACTAAGTAATTTTAGCTTGGTCACCGAAGTGATTGAAAGTTAAAATTCTTAGAGGGGTGGATACCCATGAGCTCAGCTCGAGCTTAGAAAAAAGTAAAAATTTGACTAAGTAATTTTAGTTTGGTCACCGAAATGATTGAAAGCTGAAATTATTAGACGGATGGATACTCATGCTCAGCTCGAGCTTAGAAAGAGTGAAAATTTGACTAAGTAATTTTAGCTTGGTCACCATAGTGATTGAAAGCTAAAATTCTTAGAAGGATGGATACCCATGAGCACAACTCGAGCATAGAAAAAGTAAAAATTTGACTAAGTAATTTTAGCTTGATCACCTAAGTGATTGAAAGTTAAATTTCTTAGAAGGGTGGATACCCATTAGCTCAGCTCAGGCTTAAAAAGAGTGAAAATTTAATTAAGTAATTTTAGCTTGGTCACTGAGGTGATTGAAAGCTAAAATTCTTAGAGAGGTGATACCAATGAGCTAAGTTCGAGCTTAGAAAAAGTGAAAATTTGACTAAGTAATTTGAAAGCTAAATTCTTAGAAGGGTGGATACCCATGAGCTCAGCTCGAGCTTAAAAAGAGTGAAAATTTGACTAAGTAATTTTAGCTTGGTCACTGAAGTCATTGAAAGCTAAAATTCTTAGGAGGGTGGATACCCATGAGTTCGGATGAGCTTAGAAAGAGAAAAACTTTGACTAAGTAATTTTAGCTTGGTCACCGAAGTGATTGAAAGCTAAAATTCTTAGAAGGGTGGATACCCATGAGCTTAGCTCGAGCTTATAAAGATTAAAAATTTGACTAAGTAATTCTAGCTTGGTCACCGAAGTAATTGAAAGCTAAAATTCTTAGAAGGGTGGATATCCATGCTCGAGCTTAGAAAGAGTGAAAATTTGACTAAGTAATTTTAGCTTGGTCACTGAAGTGATTGAAAGTCAAAATTCTTAGAAGGATGGATACCCATGAGCTCAGCATAAGTTTAAAAAGAGTGAAAATTTGACTAAGTAATCTTAGCTTGGTCACCGAAGTGATTGAAAGCTAAAATTCTTAGAAGGGTGTATACCCATGAACTCAGCTCTAGCTTAGAAAGAGTGAAAATTTGACTAAGTAATTTTAGTTTGGTCACCGAAGTAATTGAAAGCTAAAACTCTTAAAGAGGTGGATACCCGTGAGTTCAGCTTGTGCTTAGAAAAGGTGAAAATTTGAGTAATTAATTTTAGCTTAGTCACCGAAGCGATTGAAAGCTAAAATTCTTAGAAGGGTGGATACCCATGAGCTCAGCTCGAGCTTCAAAAAAGAGTGAAAATTTAACTAAGTAATTTTAGTTTGGTCATCGAAGTGATTGAAAGCTAAAATTATGAATGGAAAGAAAAGTAAAGTAGAGTTCGGCAAACAGAGAAGTTTCATTACGACATTGAAGATAAATGTACAAGAGGTACATTTAAATAAGAGATACATGACTTAATAAGTAGCTAAATCATCAACCCCACAATCCTCGACAGTCATAGGAATCTCGCCGAGGACCTCCAGGTCGGAATTTGCACCAGGAGGGATAACCTTGTTGGTCGGAGGTAGTACTTCGGGTGTGACTTCAGAGCTCATGGGAACAAATGGGTCTATGATTGGAGATGGAGGAGGAGCTGACAAGGAAGCTCAATTCACTTCCAATTGGCACATATTCACCCGATCAACTTCTTCAGAATGAGTAAAGCCAGTAGGGTTAGAAATGAATTTCAGGGTTTCATTTCTATCGAACTTCTCGGTAAAGCCCTTAGTTTGACTTGGGCCTCGGCCTGATCTAAGGTAAGATGGAAATAATCTAAGGCCCCATCAGACAGAACGTCGAGAACTTCATCAGACCCCAAGAAGTTCTTTTAGTCACTTCCCAAGCCTTCTTAACCAAAATATAACACTCTGGGGATTGAAGAAATTTTCAGTAGCCCATCTGAATACCCTTCTCCCGAGCTTCATCTATCCGTTTGGTATATTGGAGTTGTATTTTATTGAGCCTGAACTTGAGGTTAGCATTGTCCTCCTCCAATTTCTTCATATTGACCTCGAAATTGGTAGCTGCAACCTTTTGAAGGTCGGCCTCGCTCTTCATCTTCTTAATTATCAAAGTCATCTTAGCATCCCAATCTCAGAGTCTGGCTACTTGATTTCGCAAATCATTTCGATCATCCACGAGTTCGGGATCCGTAAAATCAATGCGGCCCCGAGCAACAATCTCGGAAAGGCGGATCAGAGCCTAAGAAAGAGAAAAAGAAGAATTAGAAAATTAAGCTTATCGTGAGGATATCAGGGACATCAAATAAAGACTTATTGTTATACAAACCTTCGATTGATTGAAACAGAAGTTCTCGATGAACTCCGCGCCGAGGTTTGCTGAAGAGGTTGGCGCTCATGAGTAGGGAGTAGGGTAGAGCCCTTGAAGAAATTGAGCAGTAGTGCGACCATCTGTGTTCTCCAAGACTGGAGATTGTAGGAAAAAGTTTTGGTTGGGGGGTAGAGATGTCCCCCGAGCCCGAGCTCGAGCCAACCTTAGACTTCTTTTGGGAGGAAGAATCCAATGGAGGATGAAGGAGTTTCTTGGGTTGAGGTTGATTGCTAGGATGGGAAAACTCTTTCACCACTTCCCGAGTAGAGTTTATACGAGAAGTTCGGGGGGACTTGGGAGTTTGGCCCTCAGTAGCATGAAGAGCTACCACATGAGTAGGAGGATTAGTAGGTGTAGAAGTCGAGGTACTTCCAGAGACAGAAGTTCGGCTCATAGAAATATTCCTTTGCCGAGCGACCTTTTTGTTGGCAAGTTTCATTTGCATCGTGGTATCTGAAAAAGAGAAGAGTAAATTTGTAATAATATGCACATATAATAAATTTAAATAAGGCACAAAACAAGTACCGAGGTCCTCGGAGAATTCGACGGGAGAGTGGCTAAGGTGGAAATGTCGAAGCAGAGCAGGACAAGAGATAAGGCGAGAAAGATTGTATTCTTGTTCATTTAGTCGATCTATAAGATCCTGAAGCTCAGAATCACACCTTTTAATGTTTATTTTCTCTTGAGGAGGAACTTCCTGCACTCCATTTGGAAGGGAAATGTCGTGGTTCAGAGGAAGAGAAGAAGAAATATCATCCTTCCAGAATTTATTGGAAGTAGGATATTTCCCCAGGAATTTAGTATCATCTGAGGAGGATAGATAAAAATGTCCTTGAGTTTGAGAAACTCTTATTTGAAAAAGAGAATAAAAGAGCTCGGTTGTGGCGATAATGTTTAGGTATTGAGTTACCATTATAAACCCAGCCATTAGCCTAAAAGAATTAGGAGACGTTTGGTTCAAAGGAACTCGATATACAATAGAGAGTTCGGCCATGAGCTTATGAATAGGGAACCGAAGCCCACTATAAATCTACCCTGAAAAGAAGGCTGGAAAACCTGGTGGAAGTCGGTTTGGCCTATCAGAACAGCTTGGAAGAGCTAACTTATAAGAGGGAGGAATATCTATATTGGTACGGAAAAAATTAAGGTTTCGAGCAAATAAGATAGAGGGATTAAGGGACTATCTTCGAAATGGCTCGGGTTATCTTCCCTTATTTCTATGTTAGAGCAGTTCTTATTAGAATCTATATCAGAATCACCTAGAGGGTTAGAAGAGGCTTCTTCTAAACTTATTGTCGAAGGTTGGTCTTCGGTATGAGGGGGTACTTCGATATCGTCAACCCACTCTTCATATCGAGCTACCTCAGGGTTAGTAGGGGTGGAAGAAGAAGAATTACGCACAGGAGAGGAAGACATTTTTTATTACAAATGAAAAGAGAAAAACAACAATAAAAGAATGAGAAGAAGAAGCTGAGAAAGGTACCTAGTGCAAAAAGGAGAACCTAAATAGAGAGAGTGAGAAAGTGGTACGCCGGAATCAAATCCGCTGGAATAGGGTCGGAAATTACTCTTTAGTGCATTGGAAATTTCCTTGAGAATGATGGAGGCTGCAAAAGTAAGAATAAGGGATGACCCTCCCATTTATATAGGCAAAGAATCCAGCCTGGAATCCACGAGAGGTTGATTGAGCCATTGACGAAAAAAGATCTATGGTCAGGATTGACCTTGGGAAGAGCAAGAGTTGTCCCATCAACAGGGTAATTATGAAGGCGCGTGGAACTCGAGGAGGCAGGAATTTCAAAAGATAAGGATGATGGGAATGAGTTTGGCTTATGTCTTTAATTAACACTATAACCGAACTTCTCGAATAGCTCGGCTATAATGGTGGGACTGATTGATTCGGCATAAAATAAGTCAAACTTATCCCCGATAAAGATTCCTGAGCTTATGGGCTTAGTGCGAGGGACCCACAATTAGCTCTTGTAAGGGTTTGTCGATCTGGGGTTCTTTAACCAAGGTCGGCCCTCTCGAAATGTTAAGAGCTTGGTTCGGTCATTAGCTTAAATTCAAATATTTTAATAAGATAAGATTTGATAACCATCTCTGACACACACCCGTGTAATGGGCCTCATATTCCCGTAACTGCTTCCGTAATTCCCAAAAATCCTAGCTAATTATCCTATAAATACCCCCTTAGCAGGTATGGATTACATTACATGCTCTATATATTTTCACTGATACATGCTATTTCACTCTCTTACTTTGAATATCTTCTGATTTGAGCATCAGAGAGAACATGCTGGAGCAACTCTCCACCTCCCCTTTTATGCAGGGCATCGACGGAGTTAAGGAGGAAGATGATTTCGGGGACTCAGAGTGATTTTGGAATTGATCAACCCAACCCATGACAAATTCATGATGGATCTTATGGTGTGTTTTTTTTTTCCTTTCACTTTATATATATGTGGATATAAATAAAAATAGGATTGGTATGTTCACATGATTTACCAACTAGAGCATATTAATCTAACTCTTATTATAAAGATGAATTACAATGTTACATTATATTATTTATTGATCTTATATCAAATTTGTTACATTTGAGAAGAAAAAAGAGACGAAAAAGGATGACTACTCGTCTTCGAAAACTCTTCTTGGATTCGTCTCAATGAAAACTGTTCAAGTCAAATAAATAATCAAAGTGAATCACTCAATTAAATGATATATATAATTAATACAAATAAAAGATATACATGATCCAGCTTGGATTTGGGGGTAGAGTTGGGACACGTACCTTGAAGACGACTTGACACTGGAGAGTCGGAGAGCAAGGTATAAGGCGTTTGTCGAGAAGTGGGAAGTCATTATAGGAATAGACCTGGACAGAAGTCTCGAGCCGATTCGAACCCCAGGGCTCCGTGGGAAGAAGTGCAGACATACGAGACCAAGGTTAATCGGTCTAGTAGTAGAGGGAGTACATGGCGGTTTAGTTGAGTGCATTTTTAGACGGAAAAAACAAAGGATCGACTTGGCAAGGAGTAACTAGCGACAGGATCGACCTGACAAGCTTTAATTATTTGTAAGTGCGGACCAATCAAAATTAAGTAACCTAGGAGGTCGACCTGATAAGAAGTAATTAGTGTCAAGAGTTGACTTGCCGAATATTAATTACCCTTTAAGGTAGACATGACAAGCATTAATTATCCTAGGAGGCTGATTTGACAGGAAGTAACTATTGTTAGTTAACCTGTTGTGGAGTAATTGTCTTAGTAAGTCGACCTGGCACAGTCCGACAATAAATTCAGCGACCAATTCGAGCTTGCCACGTGTCTTGTAAGGGCTGTACAGAAAATATATAAAAGGAAAGGTATGTAAGAGTAAGAAGGGTTTTTTTTTATTGGGTCTAAGAAATTATCTTCAGTCTTTTTCATATTTTTATATATTTTTTCTTGTAACTGACTTGATTGTCAGAGTGCTAAACGCCCTAGTTTTCTCCGGTAGTCTTTTGCAAGCTAGCGGAAGATCGAGTCAGAAATTTGGAAGGATCTCGGAAACGAGATATTTTCAATACATACCATAGGATGCAAAGTAGAAATGAATCTATTAATTTGTTTAGGTAACCCTTACCAAACAAATCATTTAAAAATCAAAGATTGCAATTAAGGTAAGATTAATTTTCCTTGTCCAAATCTTAGCATAAATAGTGAATTATGTTTCCCGTTAAGATATTAGATATAGGTCATGTCAATTCATCAGTTTGGCTTATATCCAAGTCACCCGTATGATGCAAACCTACACAATGCACCCTTGATTTTTATGGCTATCAAAGTCAAAGTATCAAAATGTTAGGACCAAGTTTTTGGGCCTAAGGACCATATCTAATTTAAACCGAATCAATTAACTTTTTTTTTAATAAAAATCATAATTCTATTGCTAAAGTTTTGTCCATCAACTGAAACCATGTTTTAGGTATGATGAGGAGAAAAAAAAATTCTCTAGCAAACCCCAGTTGCCTTTTGTCTCTTCTCTTTTTCCCCATCTTCCTATTATAGGAGGATCGAGAAAAATATTATTTTTCTTGTTTATTATTTTAGTTTCGTTCTCAAGCTTTTTTGTTGTGGTGACACTTCACAGTTTCAAGCAATTTGTGTAGAAGATCAAATGACCCATTATAGAAATATTACTGATAGGTGCAGGTTCGTGATTTGTCCAATACTTTTGTGATTTTCTGATACTACTAAACCAATAAGATAGTTAATTTGTTTATGTTTTAGGTCAGAATAAGTTTATGATTTTGTAATTTTTCTAAAAAAAAATGATTGATTTTAAAAAAAAAAACTAGTCTTTTGCCTGTACGATGCACGGGTGTATATCTGTGCGACGTCCATTTTGTACTGTGACATGTGTATTTTCCTAATAGTTCTATGAATTCTACCTCATGCATTATAATAATTTTAATATAGCATCAAGCAACAAACAAAAAAAAAGTATTTAATATTTTTTTATTGATAAAATCAAAAATAAAAAAAAAATATCATACCACTAAGTCATAAAAAAAAACATTCAAGCCTGTGTATTTGTGTTCAATCTTTGAAAACTAATTTTTCATAAAACCGTGCAGGTGCGCCTTCATTGCCCATTTCGTTTTAGTCATGTTAGATTCCTAAAAAGTGTAAAACTATCTGTCATGCTTTTTTTCAAAGGATGTAGTAGCAAATTCATATGCAAAATTATTTTTCAAAGTCGTCTCGTATGTGTAGGAGAACTAAGTGTACTAGTTAAGGAAATTGAGACGATGAAATATAGTTTTGGTAATATTACTGATTTATTATATTTATTTTTTGGGGGATATTTTTATTTTTTGCTGATTTTGTCATTTATTTTATTTATTCACATTGTTAAATCAATTTTTAAACTTTTGAAATTTTGTTGGGGAAATTTATGTTGTAATATTTGGAATTTTCAATTATTATGTTCTATTCCGGTTTCTCATATCTGGTATCTTTCAGATTGTGTGATGTATGAATTATATTTTATAATTTTTAGTGACTACAAAAAGTTTAGAATTTCAATAAATAATTAAAATATAAATATAATTAATTTAATAATAAACCATGCGATTAAATAATGAAAAAATAAATTATTATAAACTTAAAAAAACTTTTTGAATACATATATTTTTTTGATAATAAGTTTTGTGAATGTGAATTCTATTTATATATTGAACATATTTATCTATAAGAAAGTAAAGGTTTGAGAAAAAAAAATGCCAATGCTGAATATGTAGTGTATTGTTTTTTAATACAATTAATAATAAAATCATTTCAAATTCTAATATTTTTTTAGGATTTAGAAAGATGAGCAGTCATTAGAATATTAAGGGAAATAAACAAAAATTATGTTTATATTTAACAACATAATTTTATGGAAAAATAAATTATTTCAAAAATTAAAAACTATTCTATTTTTATATATACACATATATTAAAACAATATCATACAGACAAATTCATATCTAATAGTGCAAATGTACAACTTTAAAAGTTGAATATCTGATAAATATAAAAATTAATTTCAATTAACATGAAAAGTACGCTAAAAATATTTTTCATATATAAAAAACCATTATGAATATAATTTTATATTAAATACAAATTTAATTTCTTCTTACATGAATACATGAAATGCAATGTATGGATATATTTAATTAATATATATTTATAGTATTTGGATACACAGTTTGAGATATTTTCTTCAATTAAAATAAATATTTTTTTGATTGAAGTTAATCAAATTAAACAAAATTCTATATAATTATGAAGAAATGAGATAAACCCAATTAACAACTATACATATATCATAAATAATGAGAAAACTTATCTTATATAATTTTATTTAGTAAGTTTATTTTTTATTGTATATATGCAATATGATGTCCAACCGAAGATTGTAAAAAAAAATTATTAATTATATATATTATATGTCAAAAACGGATCTAAAAAAAAAAATTATTACTTTTTTTAAAAAAAAGAAAAAATATACATAATAATTAATGCAGTACATACACAGATTTGGAAGATAATTTAAATAATTTTATTTTTTATATAACTTTAAAAAGCGATTTATTGAAGAAATTTTAGTACCAAAAATAATGAAATCACAAATATTTATGACTTCATACTTTTCCATAGATTTTTATTACTTTTTTTTTAAAAAATAATTTTTGTTTAGAAACCGAAAAATGGGTGGGAAAACAATGAGTTACTATTCTAATAATAATCTCTCATTATTTATATATATATAGATAGATAAAATTGAAACCCAGTTTTCCTAACATAATTCATTGAAAAATTGTTACAACATGATTCCCTAACATGATTCACAATTGAGACTATATAGATAATTATATATAAATTTCCACTTTGTCAAAATACTATAATTTACTAGTGAATGTAAAAATATTATATCTAATAAATAAATCTTAAAAATTGCATGAGTCTTAGTTAAAAGTGATCTAAGAAAACTTTGGTGTAGGGTAAAATTGACAGAGGTTTTTCATTTTTGAGTTTAAACTCACATGTTTGACAAAAACTCATGTCAGATGGTCAAACAGGCCAAAGTTCGTTAGACGGATCCCAAACCGACCCGCTGACGTGTTTGTTTTATTAGTAGTGATATTTTTATAATATTCAGGGACGGGTATTAGCGGTCCTTCTGAAAAGTCTTACCAGTCTTTCTGAAACGTATTAGCAGTCCTTCTGAAAAGTATTAGTACTTAATTTACTTGAAAGTATTATATTTTTTAATATTGGACAGTTAGTATCACCAGACCCTAAAGAAGTATCAATAGTCCATTTGAAAAGTATTAGTAATTCTCCTAGATAATGTTTTTAGTAGTCCACTAAAAAATATTAGTTTTTTCCCTAAAAAAGTATTAATTTTTTTCGTCAAAAGTATTAGTAGTCCCCGTGAAACATATTAGTAGTTCTCCTGAAATATTTTAGTTTTTATCCTGAAAGATTTTAGTAATTTCAGTATTAGTTTTTCCAATAAAAAGTATTAGTAGTGCACCCAATAAGTATTAGTTGCCCGCATTAAGCAATTGCAACAGATTTACAACATAATTTTTTTTAAGAACCAGAGAAAAACTTATTTCACATCAAAATAATGAAAATGTGGTTGTGTCTCAAAAATTCATATATTGGAGTGACTCAATTGATATCTACAATCCTCACGTTTCTCGTGATATCCATCAACATCGATTTCCAAAGTCCCCAAAAACTAAAATTTCACTCTGTACTAAAATCTTCACCTGTTGGTCGCCACCGTAAAAACCAACTCCATGAAGCTCTGTAGCGCTGCGATGGTAGCCATATAGTCGACACACATATGTTTCACCACTGTGTCGACGTCGCAAATCGAAAAGATATCCATGCCCCGAGGCCTTAGCGGTTAAAGACTACATCAATGACATGAAATATGTGGTTTATTTAGTGTACTGTAGTTTAACCCAAATACTGAAGATGGATTGGGTTTAATACTCCTGTCAGACCATCTGACGGATCTAATTCGCCAGACGGATCCTCAAACCCAACCCATCTTCGGCATTTGGGTTAAACTACAGTACCACTAAATAAACCACATATTTCACGTCATTGATGTAGTCCTTAACCGCTAAGGCCTGGAGGCATGGATATCTTTCCGATTTGCGACGTCGACACAATGGTGAAACATATGTGTGTCGACTATATGGCTACCATCGCAGCGCTACAGAGCTTCATGGAGTTGGTTTTTACGGTGGCGGCCAACATGTGAAGGTTTTAGTGCAGAGAGAAATTTTAGTTTTTGGGGACTTTGGAAATCGATGTTGATGGATATCACGAGAAACGTGAGGATTGTAAATATCAATTGAGTCACTACAATATATGAATTTTTGAGACACAACCACATTTTCATTTTGATGCAAAATAAGTTTTTGTCTGGTTCTTAAAAAAGATTAGGTTGTAAATCTGTTGCAATTGCTTAATGGGGGCACTAATACTTATTGGGTGCACTACTAATATTTTTTGGGGTGATTACTAATACTTTTTATTGGAAAAACTAATACTGGAATTACTAAAATCTTTCAGGATAAATACTAAAATATTTCAGGAGAACTACTAATACGTTTCATGGGGACTACTAATACTTTTGACCAAAAAAACTAATACTTTTGTAGGGAAAAACTAATGTTTTTCACGGGACTGCTAAAAATATTTTCTAGGAGAATTACTAATACTTTTCAAATGGACTATTGATACTTCTTCAGGATTTGGTGATACTAATTGTCTAATATTAAAAAAGCTAATACTTTCAAGTAAACTAAGTACTACTCAGGGTCGGTTTGGGATCCGTCTAACAAACTTTGGCCTGTTAGACCATCTGACAAGAGTTTTTTTCTATGATAAAATAGAAAACGAACTTAAATAAACACAAGTAATATTGAGAGCATTCTCCTAGTAAAATATTTCAAAATATTGGAGAATTTAGGTTAAATTAACAGTTCATGTAAAACCCTCGTTAAATTATCTCTGCGCACGCATACGAGACCTACAAGTAACTGTTTTATACAACAAAAAATTATCAATATATTTTATATGTGAATCTTCGTTTCTTCAATCTTCATAGAGCTGAAGTTTTTAATCTTTTATTTTTGCATTTTTCATGCAGTTAAAGAAATGTCGAGGGATGCGAAGACTGAGTCACCTGGTAATGCTCGCATTTAATTTGTGTTTTTTGAAGTATATTTTAGAAGTTAAAATTTTAGAAAAAGCACATTTTTTTTTTTTTGGCATTTTTGTATGGGTTAACTGAGGGAAGTATTGAAATCGCAAATGAGTAATGTGGCTATCCATGTTCTCATTACAATGTAAGCGATTGTATGATTCTTTTAAAAGAGGGGTTTTAGTCTTTCTTAATTTCTTGGTTAATTGAACTACATTTTCTTGAAATTTTTTGATCACTTTTTGCTGAAGTTTTTAGCTTGTAGATTGTTGCATTTCTAGGGAATCATAATTTGTTAAGAAAAATAATGTTGAGAATGTTATGCTGTATGTATAGTATTTTCAACTCTGTTGCAGATATTTTATGATTGATTATTTGATATGAATATGATTGATACAAGGTTGTCTTTTTTATCTTTGATGAGGCAAACTAAAATTTGTTAAAAATTAACTGATTTTTGCAGGACATGCATTGAGATTCGCGATATCCAGTTCTCGAGACAAGGAATATTTGAGTCTAGCAGTAGGAAGCACACAACAGAAGCCATTTGATTTTTTAGGCCTTTTATATGGTATATGGTAATTTTACTTGCATAGTTGAATTTGTACCATAAATTTAAAGTTATGATCTTTAATCTTAAAATAAGCTTGCAATTTAACTGCATGAGAAGAGTGCAAATGCTAATCAAGGAACATGAATTTGTGTGTTAAGAATGATACACTCTAAGTTCTCATGTTGCCATTGACATTTGCATCACTATTGTAGGATCACTTTTAAAAATATTACATGCTTTTGATGATAGATTATAAAAGAGATTATAGTTGAAGCTTCAGATAGAATTTGGGAGAAGATGAACCGAATAGTGGTGATCTGATTAGGAGACCATTTCCAAATCCAAGAGAGAGCTTACATCCAAAACGCATTTGGAATTTCTCGAGATGCTATATACAAAATATTCTTTTTTGCTATTCAAAATAATTTATGAAAGAACTCAAACTAATAAAGCCTTCTTCATGCTTACGTGGGTAAAGAAAAAAATAGAGTGATAAAATAAGCATAAATTGATTGGAGAACTAGCAGTCTCTGTAGACAAATTTCATCGAAACCAGTTGGAATAATCAGTACCAGCTCTGTATATGCTAGACTTATCGAACTAAGCACGATACGAACAAGGCTTTGTTAATTTGAAGCTATGTGTTTTAGCTTTGGAGAATTCATTTATAGATAAGAGTAAAAACTGAGGGCAAACGTGGCCCATTCTTAAGTCTTAGAGAACGAAAAGTGGAGAAGGCTTATCTTCAAAATCGAATAAACTATGTCGAACCAAAGTAATAAGTTTCTTATTCAACCTTTATTTTAAGGTATCATACACGCCTTGAGCGGTGGCTGGGGTGAAACTGAAACCTTAGTTCACTGGTTTGGTTTCAATCTTCTTTAAGGTTTAAAAAATGTTGGGTTTCAGATTTACTGGAAAGGAAGGAGTTGCAATAAACATTTTCTTCTTTTGTTTGGGGAGAAGGAAAAAAAAGGGTGAGAAACCGCTAGAAATGGAGACTTTTGAATTTTGAAGAGAGAAAGAAGAACACAAAGAAATACGTGGTTCGACATTTTGGCATACTTCCACGAACAAAACGCCCAAAGGGCTATAAGAGTTTCATGTCTCACATTTTTTGAGGATTACAATATGACCTATATATAGATGTGAGAATTTCAAAAATGGAAAGATTCTCCCATATCAATTTACATAATATCAAATATTCTGATATCTCAACAAACCAATTTTGATTCATTCAGACTATCTAAACAAATTAGTTTTGATTGATTTTGACCCTCAACACACCCCCGCACGTTGCCCAAAGGGTTATAAGAGTTTCTTTTCTCACTTTTTTTGAGGATTACAATATGACCTATATATAGATGTCAGAATTACAAAAATGGAAAGATTTTTCCATATCAATTTACATAAAATCAAATATTCTGAAATCACAAGAAGTCAATTTTGATTGATACAGAATATCTCAACAAATTAGTTTTGATTGATTTTGATTCGCGACACCCCCCGCAAGCTAAACACGAAAAGTTTTTGTTGGAGTGTTCAACTTGAACAATGGAAATTGCAGCACTATGGTTCAACTACTGTGAGAAACCAAATGTTGATGCATGCTCAGAGGAAGAGGAGCAGAGCAAAGAAATTGTGGAGGAGGGTGCACCTGAAAGTTGGCATTGTTAATAATGCCCTTGAAGACAATGCTATGGAAAATGATGTCACTTAGGATCAGAGTGACAAAAATCAAGGGCAGAATTTTGTGAATCTAAAAAGAAAACATGAAAATGTGATGACGAAATCCAAGTCACGACAGATGACGTGATGTTTTCTGTAATTGGCACAGGATGTGTTCACTAGACTGGCCACTATCTCAATCATAATCGGCACAATAGTGATACAAAATTTTATGGAATTGATATTGAGAATTATGCAATACATAAAACGTTTAATGAGTTTTCTTCGGAGACTAATATATGAGAGGAGGTTTTTAGTGAATATGTAAACATGTCTACTTTATTAAGTAGGGTGCCTTTTTTTTTTAATCTCTGTTTATCAGTTTTATATGATCAATGTTTTGGCAACTGTGAACTTTAAACATGTTTCAAAATTGAGTAAATTAACTTGATCTTTATAGTTTATAGTTATGTTTGGAGGAGGCATTGTGCCTCTCTTTAGATGTTTTTGATTCATTTATAATTTTATGTGGTTAAATTCATCTGAAGCATCTTTTATATAGAGGTGGACACATTGCCTTCTAGTGTTTTTTCAGTTTATAATTCTTATAGGGTTGTGTAGAGGGTGCTGTGGCAGGAGCTGCTGCTGGTGCGGTGGTGGAAGCTGTTTTATATCCAATTGATACGATAAAAACTCGGCTGCAAGCAGGTTATTTTATTCAGAATACATACATTTGTATGTAAGTATATATTTGTTGTCATATGTTGGTATTGGTTTTCCATGTCCTACTCCTAGGTTGTTTACAATGTCATAACTTGTTCAGAATTAGAGTTCACTCCACATCCTTCCTGCTTTCTTCCGCGTTATAAAACTTTTTCATCTGGATTTCCAATTGTAATTTTTTGAATGGTTCCAATTGTGATATATTAGTTAGAAAAACGTGTTATCTTTATTGATTTCACTGAAGGCAAACTTTTGCTTGAATGTTTTGTTGTCCATTAAAAATACTACAGGAACTTAATTAACTGCGAAGCATGCATAAAGACACCAGTTTGGTTTATATTATCGGCACTTATAGTTTATTGATATTATATGGCGTATCACAACTCTTTCGGGGTTTTTATTAAGGCAGTTCGTGGTGGGGGTGAAATTATTTTGAAGGGCCTTTACTCTGGATTGGCTGGAAATCTTGCTGGTGTTATACCGTAAGTTGTGAATATCAAATATTTTTTCCTGAACTTGAGTACTAAAGATTTAATCTCTAATTTATTCCAATTCGTTTTTGATCTATCAGAATTTTCGTGCATATATTCAATACATTCATCAGTTCCACGATGCTAAATACCAAGGCCTCTAATATTAACTTCTCTGCTTGATGCTGAATTACAAAAAGCTAAAGATTGGTGACACTTGATATTATATGCTTTTGTTTCATTTTAAATTTGAGACATCAATTTTCAAGAGTGGCATATGGACCATTGTTTCATTTAATGTTTGCTAGTAAAAGTTCTTGTCATAGTGAAGTGAGAGTGAAAGTGTAACGCCCCAGTTATCAAAATACAGGAGTAACTTAATTTAATAAGAAAACGTATTAAAAAGCTTATGAATAAGACACATCTAAAAAATAAGCGGAACCATTTTATTAATAAACCCCAAATAATTCCTGACTCTTCCGCTGCGCCACTCTGATTTCATAAAATATAGTCTAATTATAAAATTTTGCGTCCAAATAAACCAAAGTACTTTAATTCAAACCCAGACAACAGTCATCCAAAAATAAAATAGTAACTAAAAATCCGTTAACAAAATAAAATATTCCTAAAGTTGTAAAATAAATAAAATTATTGACTTCCACCCACCGCCTCAAATCCTCGCTCAGACTCCTCAACCTGAAAAGTGTTAATAAATATGAGGTGAGCTTTCAACTCGCTCAATGGGGACACATTTGTCATAATTAAATACAACAATAGGCATAGTCATAAACATTCAACATGTACTTTAACTTTTATTTTGACTGGACAGTTACTTTATAGTACTGCAGGTTCACCCGATGATACTTTTGATCCCGGACATTCTTACAGCCCCTGACTAAGTACTGCGGGTTCACCCCGAGGATGCTTTTGATCCCGCACCTTCTTACAGCCCCAGACTAATTATAACACTCCGGGTTCACCCCGATGATACTTTTGATCCCGGACCTTCTTACGGCCCCTGGCTAACATGATTTCTTTTATTCCACATATCACATAAATGAATACACATATACGAAGTATATAAAAATGACAAATAATAAATGAATAGAAATATCCCCACCTCGAAACTTTGCTTGAGAAATAGTGAACGATTTGATGCAATATCCCTATTGAACTTCAGAACATGCCATCCTCGTCGCCTAACATGGATATATATACATCTTAGTTCCTAGAAGTTAAAATTTAAGTATTAACTCAGTATCGGAAGCACTAAAATAACATTCTTGGAAGCTCACGGTATATTCCTAAGGTTTAAGGTTCAACTTGGTAGGTTTGAACAATACTAAATCTCTGCGCAGTTTGGATCGAATAATATTTTCTCATAAAACGTTTACTGTAATTATTCAATATTTTTACAGTAGATAATAGATTCAAAAAGAGATTCATATAAAAATTTCACAAAGATTCGATATGTTTAGCTATGGGTTTTGAATTTGTGAAACTGAAATTGCTGTAACACAAAATCATGCACAACTATGGAAAAAATTCATATTTAAATAAATATAGTACTATAGGATCTGGAATTTTAACTACGTATAATAAACATACCATAGTATAACATATCTAAAAATCATAATATTTAAAATTCGTTAACTTTAGGTTTTGATTTCATAAATTGAACCTTTTGTCATAGCTAAAACTGTAATGTTTTGGGAACTAGTTAATATCTAAATAAATATAAGTTGTAATGTCTGATATTTTATCTAGAGTCATCAAAAAGACCGACGGACGGCCCGCCCGAGCCCATCGGCTTTTTGAAAAAAAAATCGGGCGGGCCAAACAGTGTACCGGGCCGCAAAATTGGGGAATCCAGCCCTGCCTAAAAACAAAAATTACACTAAAAAAATCGGGCTTTTCGGGCTAGCCCGCCAGGCCGGGCTTTTGAGGCCCGACTTTTTTCGGGCCTTGAAAAATAGAGCCCAGCTCATTAGAAAATCAGACTGGTTCGGGCCGGCCCGTCGGGCCGGACCGAAATTGACAGCTCTAATTTTATCACAAGGTAGTATGCATTATAATACATAACACATAAAAAAATTCAGGTATTTTGAAGGTCTTTTATATATGGTTTCTTGAATTTGTAAATCAGAAACAGAGTATATTCAAGATTTGAAAAGCGTGAATGCGAATTTCATATAAAATAAAATACAACTCAAATATAAACATATGATAACATAATATATTAAAATTGCACGAATTTTGGATATGTATAAGTAGGGTTTTGGATTTTCTAAAACGAAAACAGGGAATAACATAAATTCTGGCATCTTAGTTTGAAAATTCAATAACTACAAAAGTACTCATTGGATTAATATGAAATTTTAACCGTACGATAAAAACTTATGAGGAATAACATATTAAAATCTCAGAAAATTTTGAACAAAGATATCCTGGGGTTTCGAAATTTAGAAGTAAATTACCTTAGGAGTTGAGAATGAAATAGGAAAGGCAATTGAGGGATCATGGCGTTGAAGAGAAACTTCGTCATGGTTGTGTGGTAGATGATGGGGGCTGAATGGCGTAGAGAGAAATAAAGCTGGAGCGTTTTTGTTTTTGTCATCCCTAATGTGGTATAATAAACCCTAATAACGAAAGGCTCCTAATATAATTACCCTAGGTAGTTTCTCAAGCACCTTAGGATTCCTCATAGGCCATGTAAATTGTAATTGGATAATCAATCCAATAATAATAATAATAATTCATTAATGGGCTATCTAATTAATTAAATACACTTCTTTTTTCTTTTCCCGGGTGTTACAGAAAGAGAAGCTTAGAGCATAATGGGGAGATAATGAAAAGAAAGCTATTAATAATTGATTTATTTTCAAGAGATGCGTGTGCCAAATATCGGAAACTGAAGGATCACAATAAGAAAGATGAACACATTAACAATTGCAATGCAGCTAGTTTTACAATGTGGATGATCCAGAGCACTTACGAAGAATGTATAATTCTTAACTTACAAAAAACTTAGTACTGACGTCAAGATCTTCGAGAAAAATTACTACAAGTTGCAACCTGTACAAAACTGGGAGCATCTATTTCACTCTACTGCAGGACTCCAAAATTTACCATGTTGAAACACTTCACTGAGTAATTGCTGACTGAAATTTAGTTATAATGCCAACCTAGAGTGTTGCAAGCCATATAGATTTCATGCTAAAAGGACTACTGAATTCAGGCATAGATTTGCTTCAACTTTGTCTTACGGAGTTACATGTAAAACAAGAAATATTTTTAATTTTACAATAAATTCTTGATGGAAACTGAGTTTGGTATAATACTTGTTACCTGCCTATGTAGAAAATGTGAATTTGGTCTTCCAGATGCTAAGACATATAACATGTGGTTGTTTAGGGAATGACTTATTATTATTATTATTATTATTATTATTATTATTATTATTATTATTATTATTATTATTATTATTATTATTATTATTATTATTATTATTATTTATTTTTCTACATGAAGCCAGTATGATTCTGTCTTCATATCTCCCTACATTTCCCATTAAACAAGGTTATATACTTATATAGCGATCAGACAAGTTTATATGATATTTCAATAAAGGTGATTATTATGTTTGTTATTATTTGGGATGGATATCTTCAGAAATTTCTTCTTACTTTGAGTGGCTGAGAATGAATAAAAGACTTTACTAACTATAACGAAACATAATTGTTTACAGGGCATCAGCAATATTCATTGGCGTATATGAACCTACAAAGCAGAAATTGCTGAAGATTTTTCCTGAAAACTTCTCTGCCATAGCACACTTGGTAAACAATAGCTAACGCTGTTAAGACTGAAATGGGTTATTCTTTTGTTAATCATGGTTTAATATGCAAAATCATTACTTTACTCTTAATTTCGTTTATCATGATGAAAAGATAGTTGTTCTGCATCTCGATTCCTTGCAAATCCATTTCAAAAGTATCTCTTTGGATTATGTTGAAATAACTTTAAACTCCATTTAGGCTGCAGGTGCTGTTGGAGGAGCTGCTTCTTCTATTGTTCGAGTTCCTACGGAGGCAAGTTTTTTCTTTGTATTGTTCACACACACGTGTGTGGGTGCGTTCTCATATATATGTATATGTGCATATATCTATGTATATACAAGGTAGGGCATATTTTTGTATATAAATGTTCCTCTGGCTGACAATGTAAATCTACACCAGGTTATTAAGCAAAGGATTCAGACTGGCCAATTCGTTTCAGCACCTGACGCTGGTCGCCTTATAGTTGCAAAAGAGGGGTTTAGAGGTCTTTATGCTGTATGTGGTACAATTTTATTAACAGATTTGCAAAGGCTTTGATTTCTTTTTAAAAATGCCTTCCCATTTAGTTGTTTGGTGTCCGTGGAAGTGTCTGGCCTTTGTTACAACAGGTTTGACTTACATGATATTTTTACTTGAAATAACTATGTCACATAATTGCATTACCTGCAACGGGAGTGACGAGTGTTTGCAAAAACTTCTGGTTTTAGAAGAAGTGATTTATCATAGCAGACTTAAAAGTAGTTGAGAATCATAAATTAGAAGTGTCTTGCAAATAGAATAAGAAGTTGAGAGTGTTTGGTGAAAAAGTTTTTTTTTTTTTTTTTTGAGAAGTGGTGAAAAAGTTGTATTAGTGCTTATTTGTTTGTAAAAGTCAAACCATAAGCGAAATAATAAATCTAAGGCAGTCATCTCCATGCTTTTATATTCTGATTAAATGAAACACAAAATTAGAAGCAGGAGTTGGCATTTGTAAACACTAAAAAGTGATTTTTTTTTCTGCCAAAAGCTGAGAATCACTTTTTAGTGATTGCAAACACTCCCAATATCCGCTAAACATAATTTGTAATAATTACATCTACTATGTTACTTAATTTCCGAGTTCTGAGAAAACTGATATTCTTATATTGCTTTGCCATACACCTCATTAACCAGTCCACTCGCCAACTTGTCCGGTGACCCGTTGGACCAACTTCCTCACTGGGTTCATTTCCAAAGCTGATTTTAAGCAACTGCCTCTTGATTTGTTCTGACGTTGCAGGGATATGGATCCTTTCTGTTGCGAGACTTGCCTTTTGATGCAATTCAATTCTGCATTTATGAGCAGCTTCAATTGGGTACAAGTTAGCAGTAAGTTGATTTCTTTTTTGTTCAGATCATGTGTTTTATTTCTCTACCATGCTACCCAATTGAAAAGAGCTGCTTTATTCATTCACTTCATGGATGTCCTTTGTGAGCCTTGATTCATGCACACCCCAAAGAATAACATGAGGATTTTGTCAATATGTCCAGTAATTGGACAATAAACTAGTACTATGTTCTGGCAAAACAATGATATATTAAATCAGTAGTACAGCGTCAATTTTTCTTGCATTAATTAATCGGATAATTACAAAAACACCCCTGACGTTCAGGTTAATTACAAAATAACCCAGTGGTTTTTGAAAATCACAAAAAAACCCTTGAGGTTTGATTCCGTCTTATATTTTCTCCCTTCATAACAAAAATGTTTCAAAACCCCCTTGATATTTCTAGAAATATTACAGTTACCCCTTAAATTTAACACATAATCAAACATGAGGGGCCTATTTGTAATTTTGAAACATCTTTGGGTTTTTTTGTAACTAGCCCAAACCTGAGGGGGTGTTTTGTAATTATCCCTTAATTAATAGGCAAGGAAGGCTGCATTACAACCTGTTGACGCGAGATACTTTAGAATTTATTTCAAGTAAATATGAGATGAATATATGACCTTAAGCTTGGGTTGAGTTAAAAAATATGAATTCCCTGCTGAAGCCTGATAGTGGACCCATGTTTTTTCCCCTTGGGAAATTTGGGGCTTTCAATGAACTATGCCATGATGAATATTAAAACATTCTGAAACTCAATCAAGTACAAACCCTTGATGTTGATCTTCAATTTGCTTGGCTCAGCTTAAAAATATGAAATTCCCAACTTCCAGATGGACTCTGATTATTTGCTCCTATATTTTCTGACCCTTGGAAGTTTTTGGGTTTTGAAACCTAAATAAATATTATTCAACGACCAATAATTTTTATGGATAATAGTTGGTTCATTGAGTTAAATTTACCATAAAGCATAATTGAAGTGCTTAAGCCCATCAAAGAACTCCTTATATATTTGAGCTTGGATAGGTCGAGCATCATTTATATGCTGGGGCTTCGATTTGTTGAAATTTAAACAAATTTCTCTGACATTTTGTTTATGTGACTCCAATAGCTTGGCCAGAGTAAGAGTTAGATTCGGTTTCACATTGAAATGAAAAATATAATTCAGATAACTAAAATTTTAAGACCTTTTCTGTTATAATATGAATCATATTTCGTCCTATTTCTCATGTCTAATACTTCTATAATTGCCTATACTGCAGGCAAAAAGGGATCTAAATGATCCTGAAAATGCAATTATTGGTGCCTTTGCAGGTTAAGGACTGATATTTCAACTTCTAATACACATCTTTCTAAAATTTAATCTTTCTTTGATAATTCTAGAACTAACGTTCAATTAACAGGTGCAATCACTGGTGCTATGACAACTCCTCTCGATGTGATAAAAACCCGATTAATGATACAGGTGGGATTGAGATGCTATTGATACATTAACCTAACTTTGACTTCTATAATAATTATATTTAACTTTCAGGGATCAGCGAAGCAATACAATGGTATATTTCACTGCGTTAATACTATTCTAAAAGAAGAAGGAAGCTCTGCATTTCTCAGGGTATGAGCTTCTATTCCACATTAATACAATGGAGGCTGATTGTCCGTTAATAGATAATAGACATTCTTTGATGTGAACTGTTGTGGACAGGGAGACGGAAGTATTCTTATTTATGGGATTTCTAAAGTAGCTTTTTGTTTGTTTTGTTTAAAAATAATAAGTAGGTTTTTCTCAGGTAATTTTCTACATTTATAGCTACGTATCTAAACTGCATTCTATTTTGAAGAATAATTTCATAATAAATTATGAAACTTGGAGAGTTATTCCAAGTTTCAGGTCATGCTTTCCCATATTTGTAAGTTAGCTTTTTTACTTGAGTTGTGCCGAATTCGACTGTTTACCATTTCGTTTAGAAGCTACTTTTCGTTTGAATATATATGTCAATGTGACATATATGATAATATCACCTACAATATCTTTATTTGTGCTTCAATAATTTCTTGACTCGAGAAAAGACCGCAACAAGATTTTTTTCCATGTGTGGATAAATACATAATAACTATTTATATTTTGATAATTATTTTGATTGTTCATGATGCAGGGATGGGACCTAGAGTGCTGTGGATAGGTATCGGCGGTTCCATATTTTTGGAGTTCTTGAGAAGTCGAAGCAGCTACTCGCCCAAAGGCGTCCTCTTAAAGAAAATTGAAATACTTTTAAGTGCAGAATCAATCTCATCCATATCATTGAAGATTAACTTCAGAAAATAGCAAGCTTAAATCAAGCCTATGCAACTCAAGTTAAACCAACTTAGTTACATCATTCTCCATGGACTTCTCTTCTGTGTAACGAATTATTTGACGTTTTATTGAACTTCTCGATTACCAGCTACCTGTTTCTTGTTTTTATTTTCTAAATTTAATTTTCTTTGCAGACTATGATATCAGATATCAAGCATGATTTTTTTTCAATAGTCTTGTGCTTTTCGATATCCTGATGTGGCAAGTGACCTCTAAACTTAATTGAATAGGGTATAGGAATTGTTAACTGCAATTATACAGCGTACTTTGTTGGGATCTTATTCGGCAAGCTTAAATGCCAATGATTTGAGTTTTCCTCATTGCGTGTTTACTGAAAGTAGTTCAATTTAGTTACTTGTTTTAAACTGGTTTATGCAGGTGGATGCTTGAAATGGTTCCAAATTTGCAAAGGAAATACAGTTTCAGGACAGGTGACAAATATGGACGTACGACTATATATGACTATTTTTTTAAATCAAACTTTAGTTATATTTGTCATACAATTTGAGTGCATTTGCAGAGAATGATTAATTTCTCTTGATTTATTGGGTCTTGCTAAAGTTGGTTTCAGAAAAGATCTATTGTTTTATAATTTGTTTCTTTTCCTTATAAATGGAATATTAGAATTCCTTGTGAAAGGATGAAATATGAGATTGGGGTTTCATAGGGCTTCTAATAAGTAGGCATTTGATGTTCGTTCATGCAAATATAGCCAATTTAGGTTTTAAATGATATGAAATAACTTAGTGTGCAGTTATTTGTGCTGCAGAATCATGTATAGTTGGCATTTCTGTAGCTCACATTGCCTCTGTCTAATCTTTATTTCTGATTGAGGTAATTTTAAGTTTTCCCCAACTATGCAAGTTTTTTTTTTTTATTTACCAATTTAACTTTTAACTATTCTACTTTATCACTTGAACTTTGCGAATTGTTTCACTTAGCTTATAATTTCCAAATTTGCCAATCTATGTAACATTTATGGTTTTTTTTTTTTTGTTTTGGGATCCTAGAAAATGGTTAATGTCTGGAATAATCTCGCTCCAGCAAGCCTATTATCGGGATTCATGGATGATTTTGATGGGCTTCTTAATCGTAGGATGGTTTGTAACATTTGATTCACCATAAGATAATTTATGTGAATCTTTTTGTCTGTTGCAAAGTATCTTAAGGTTCTTAATCGACTCCAACAATTGCTTGTTCAACATATCGATTGTCCTAATTTCTTATTCTTTCTTGGTGTTCCTCTTTATATCTTCAAAACTTATTATCAATAGCTATTACATCCCGAACAATTTGTTTGGATCCATTTTCTCCGAAAGTCTCCTCATCATCAATCAATATATAGATAGTATTAAATAATAATTAATTTAATCAATAAACCTAGGCTATGATACTATTTTCTAAGATCACAAAATAAAATAACCATAAATATTATATAAAGGGGCAAATTTGAAAATTATAGGTTAAGTGCAACAATTCGCAAAGTTTAGGATGTAAAGTAGAATAGTTCAAATTAAGTGTGGATAAAATAGAAAAAATCGCATAATTGGGGGTATATTAAAATTACATCTTTCTTCTTTTATTTTTAGAACGTTTTAGACTAAGTTTTTATTTTAGTTTTCTCAAAACTATGTTTTGAATTAACCTAAGACACCACGCTGTTGACCATCAATCACTATTTTTAAAAAGCAATATATCAAATATTGTTATAATATAATAGAAATTACACAACTTGATATGTAGAATAAATAAGTAAGAAAATACCAATAAAAGAGAATAGTATAGATAATAAAATGATCTTGTCTTGTAAATATCATTCATCATTTTCATTCCACTATTTATAATACAACAAAGATGATAACTTAAAGAGGGTAGTTAAAACCTAACAATAAAGTCTGCATTAAACTTACAAAGGAGATGTAACATCCACATATATTTAATATACTCATAACACTCCCCCTTGGATGTACATCTCATAATATACTGCCTCGTTAAAAATCTTGCATGGTAAAACTCTATGGGATAAAAACCACAGCTAAGGGAAAAAGAGTACAATAATAATCTCCCCCTTATCTTATCATATATCTTTGATACGTCACATACCAATATTTTGTATAAGAGGTTTAAATACCTTGGTAGGTAGCGACTTTGTAAATAAATCAGCTAAAGTTTAATCAGATTGAATCTGACAAACATTAAATTTTCCTTCCTTTTGAAGTTGATGGGTGGAGAAAAATTTAGGTGAAATATGTTTGGTTCTATTACATTTAATATATCCTTCTTTAATTTGAGCAATGCAAGCTGCATTATCCTCGTATACTATTGTTGGATTCTTTGAACTCAACTGGAGTCCACAAGAGTCTTGTATATGATGGATCATGAACCTGAGGCAAACACATTCTCTTCCTGCTTCGTATAATGCAATTAATGCTACATGATTTGAAGACGTGGCTACTAAGGTTTGTTTTGTAGAACGCCAAGATATGGTTATTCCATCATACATAAATACATATCCTGACTAAGATATAGCTTTATGTGATCGAATAAATATCCTGCATCCGCATATCCTACTAACCTTATAGTTGTAGGATCCTTGGAACTTTTGATAAAATAATCTCATGTTACTGGTTCCACGTAAATAACGTAGAATGTGTTTGATACCATTCGAGTGTCTGCGTGTTGGTGAAGAACTATATCTTGCTAATAAATTAACTGAAAAAGCTATATCTGGTCGAGTATTATTTGCAAAATACATAACATTTAGATATGGCACTTTAGGACCTAATAACATTTCATTGCTTTCTCGAGGACGAAGGATCCTTCTCAAAATTAAGTGACGGTACTACCATCGGTGCACTTAATGGATGTGATTTATCCATATTAAAACGTTTAAGGACCTTTTCTGTACAATTCAATTGATGAATAAAAATGTCATTCTTAGTATGTTCGAACTGAAGGCTGAGACAATTCCTTGTAGTACCTAAGTCCTTCATTTCGAATTCATTCTTAAGTAATTGGCAGCCTGTTGAATCTCTTCTAGAGTTCCAATGATATTTAAATCATCAACATATATAGCTACAATTACATATCTGGATTTATTTCTCTTAATAAACACACATGGACTTATATGATTATTTGTAAATCTTTTATTTTGTAAGTATTCACTAAGACGATTGTAACACATTCGTCCAGACTGTTTAAGACCATAAATGGATCTTTGCAATTTTATGGAATACAATTGGCGAGGTTTTGTTTGAAATGCTACGAGCATTTTTATTCCTTCTGGGATTTTCATATAAATTTATATATCTAATGATCCATACAGATATGCAGCTAAGACATCCATAAGATGCATTTGAAGTTGTTCTGCAACGACAAAACTAATAAAAAATCTAATGGTAATGGCATCCACTACAGGAGGATATGTTTCTGTATAGTCAACTCCTGGCTTTTATGAGCCTTGTGCAACTAATCTGGCTTTATACCTTATAACCTCATTGCGTTCATTTCATTTTCTCACGAAAACCCATTTAGTCCTTTTAAAATATTACAGAGTTAATTACACAGCTATGTTCTTGAGGGACATCTAAGTTAGTTAATCAACAGAGTTAGCCACTCAACAGACTCTATAGAGCTGTTGATAGAATAACTCAGCTGTTTAGTCCAAACCTTAACTTGGTTGTGATGAGTTTTTCAGCGGAAGACTTAACATCCTTGAATTTGATTTAACTTGGTTTTAACACTTGATTTTAGCACTTAGTTATTTATCAGTTGGATAGCAAATTATCAGCAGATATAAAATAAATGTGCAGAAATGTAAATATGCTAAAATGTAAATGACACAAATAGTTTTTATAGACGTTCGAAGATAGGGTAATTCTTCTAATCCTCTCTTCTCCAACTCCTGGAGGAATCCACTAAGTAATGATCAATTCACAAAGTGGTTATCAGTCTAGAGACAAGTCTTGATCACACAGCTGACTTGCTCCTTGGACTCAGTCTGGAGATGCCTTGGTCACACAGCTGGCTTCTCGTCCGACTCAGCTTCTTCACAGGGCAGCTACCTTGCTACTTCAGCTCACTTTCTCAAGTTTCTTGGATTTGATCACGAAGCCCTCCAATAACTTGAGACTGGTTCAACCTTGAACCTTCCTACAATCCTCCTTGGAAAGTAGACCCCTTTTGATTCTTCAAAAGTTTCCTCTTCAACAGTTTGAAGTTGTCTTTCCTTCACAACTTTGTGTTGGATTGATTTCCTTCGAGATTTAGGCTTGAGGATTTTGCTTGAATAACTTGAGAATATTTTGCAGGTTAGAGTTTGAATAATGCTTGCTCGTTCGTGGTTCAGGTAACCTTTTCTCAATGAAATTTCTCAGCCTTTTATAGTGAACTTTCAAAAATCTGCCCGTTGAAGAGATAGGCTGATTTTCAAAAGTCACTTGTGTTCGTTGGCTTGTCTTTTCTTGGTCTTCAATCTTGAGATGTAGACCTTTCCTCGTATTAAATGAATGTCCGACTTTTCGTGTTCGACATGAGGTGCAATGCTTCCCATTGGTTTATTCCTTTTGCACGCTTCTCGGGATCGAGCACTTTAAGACTGGCAAAGCATGGGTGTATTACTTGATTAAGTAATGTTCTTGACTTACGTCAGGCAAATGATTCTTTTCGATTAACTCCTCTTTGCACTGCGTCTTTTTCCCCAGGTGACTTGAGTCGCTCCAATCATTGAAGGACTCATCTGTCACTTCAACTTGTGACATGGCTTCTTGAGTTGACTTAACTGACTCTTCACACAGCTGTCCCTTAGCTGTTACGTCTTCAGTCGAGTCCTTGGTCCTTTGTCTTAGCCATACTCAACTGTTCCTCAGCGGAGTCTTCACTTCACTTCTTCAATTGACTTCTTGTATTTCCAGTATAATCGACGACTTGACTCATCTCATTCATTCTATCTATTACAATGAGAATTACAAGGAAAATGGGGTGCCAACATTCTAATCTAAGTTTTACATGACATTCATCAAAATCTACAATATAATTTCCCAACAATTTCGCCCTTTTTGATGATGCCAAAACTTAAAAACATTAAACAAAATGTAAACAACACAGATACATACAGACAATGCAGAAACAAAGAATGTATGCGTTGAATCAATAATTTTATTGATCATAGTATTCTTGTCCTTTACATAGCTGTTTACAAAGTGTATCAGAGCATAATCATATCTAAGCAATTTACAAGCATCTATGCTAAGATACAAAGAGAGAAAATACAAACACACTTTATTGAATGTACAGATGACTTACACATAAATGTATTTACACGAGTAAAATACACGAAGGGTTAGCAGCAACACTTCATCGCTTTCGTTGCCTCCTTCTTTCCTCTTCTCTGTCATCGCCTGGTTGATGGCTCAAAAGCTACTCTAGAAAACCGTAGGCAAGTGCACCTATCGTTTTATAGTATAGATTATTGAGTATGGAGTATCATTCCACGAGGATTGTAAGTACTAATAATTACCGTCTTTTTGTTATTTAATCTAACAATTTTCGAGTTTTTGTTTGATGAATAAGGAAAAAGAATCTAAATTAATAAATTATAATTTGTAAAAATGAAGGAAGATTTGTAAAATAAGAAATCAAGGGATAGAGATGGGTTTGAATGTAAATCCTCTAGAATATTTTTGTGATTTAACAAGTTAAAAATACAACCATAACCCCTTAAGCAAAAACCATCATCTTTTAATAAAATCTCATGTTATGTGGACCGTAGAAATTCTCGATTTAAGTTAAATCCTTTCTCAAGGTGAAAAACTCCTAATCTCAAGTTGATTAATCTGAAATCTCTTTCTAGTTAAAACCCCAAGACATCATTATAACGATTTGTGAATTCCCATATTATGGTTTGACCCTAATCCGTAAGATTTATATCGCCCTATATTTGGGATTGCATGCAACTCTTTTCACTTATATATGTTCTATTTCACCATGAATCTCTCGATTTCCGGATGAAAAATAAACTTCAAATCAATATTGCGCATATATCAATTCGAATGAACGAAGCATAATATAAGTGAATCACACAAAACATGAAGATTTTATTAAAAACATACACACCTTAATCACAAATCCATTCTAGAGTTCATTACATTCAAACACTAGGAGTTTAGCTACACATGATTTTGACCAAAGAATAAATTACACAAGAAGATTTAAGTATTGTAGACATGGTGTACTTATCTTTCTCAAAATCTCAATTGACTTCTTTCTTGATTGATGATGTTGCTCCAAGCCTTCTTCTCCAATGTTGCTACAAGCTTACTCCTCCAAGACCTCTTGATCTCCAATGTCTAATGAATTTAATAAATGAATCTATGAATATAATGAATTCAATGTCCTTTCCAACTCAAATTCTTGGCTTTTATAGACATCATTTTTGTGAAAGAACACATCAATAATGCTATCTTTTGTTAAACAAATGCTCCACTTTCATTGTTGGGTTGTTGAATTATTGTTTTCATATGATAATTGAGGGAATATAGGGACATGATGTAGCAAAGTTGGGGTGTTAAAGGTGTACAAAAGTGGTCAAAGAGCTTGGTTGGTGAGTTTTGCATAATTTTCCCATGGAAAGTTGCAAAAAGAAGTCCCCGACATGGCCATGTCGCAGAACACACACCCCGCCATGTTGTTTCTTCTTGATCGACATGGGCGTGTTGCACAACACGGCCTGGCCGTGTCGAGGCTGTCCAAGCCCAAAATTGTGATTTTTCGCCTGTTTTAACATGGCCGTGTTGCCCAACACCCCGGTCCGTGTTGGACCAAAAAGGCCCCAAAATGACGTGTTTGGATTGGGATTTCGAGCGTTTTGCATCCTTAAACTCCCGGTATGTTTTGACATGAATCCATGGTCCAAAATTAACCAAAATTAGCCCCAAATGGTCAATCTACATCAATAAAAGCACCTTGGAGTAATATGAACTATATATAACCAAAAATTTAAAAACTAACAATAAAATAACTCGAATTGTACTCAAATATACACATAAAACATGCATACAAAGACCCTTATCAAACCACCTCCAACTTTGAACTTTGCTTGTCCTCAAGCAAAACATTATATCAAAAAGAGGGATTCAATAAATCACAACACACAATTAATTTTTTTTTCAACACATTGAACACAAGCAGTCAAGTTCTTAGCCTTCTCAACCCAAAATTAACCATTCAATAAAAACATAGTTTTGCAAAGCGATCGATTGTCAAGAAAGACTGTAATATCAACAGGCTTTATTCAGACTTGAAATCATCACTCCCAAATACTAATATTTATGAACAACTTCAATTCAATAATGCTATGAAAATACAAGAACTAAATAGATCTTTGTAGTTAGCCTACTAGTCATATAACCAAGCTTCTTGAACTTTATGAGAAGTCAATGAGTACATTCTCTTTTTTGTTGGTATGCATATAATTATAAAATCAGGACATTTTTGAGGCAAACTTCCACTAGGTTTAAATTTTGAATGTCAAAAACTCCTAGGGTGGTGTCCCATACTCATATTTGTGCCGCCGTTTTACGTAAAAGACAAACATGGGGCTCATGAATGCTCCTAGTTACTAAGCAACAACAAACAGAGGAGTATAACCTCGATTTGTCCCTTTTTATAACAATACACACATATTTTTTTTTCGCTCTTTTTTTCAAGCTTGGTTTAACAACTAGTTAACCACTACTAAATCATGAGTTCTCGGACGTTCATAACACTAAGTATCGTCGTATATGCCTTAACACATCAAGTATTTATGGTGTTGGAAATCTCGTCAAAATTTAGCTTGCATCCACGTCAATCTATCCTAGACAATCAATTGCTTCACATTGAAAACACAAATTAACAAGTTAATATAGGTATAATTGGGCCAAGTTATTGACTAGCAAACATTCAATTTGTTAAAAAAAAATCACATCTCTCACAAACAAGCATACAAGCATTCCGAAAATGTTATTGTACCCACCTCCAACTTTTAAGATTCACATTGTCCTCAATGTGAAAGAAAGAAATGAACAAACACACACAAAACACTCAAAAAGCAAAGAAATTAGAATGATATAAAAGAGGTGGAAAAAGAAAAATACGACCTTACTACAATAGTGGAATCGGTGTTGAGCGATCATTGGGTTGTTTTGGTATAGGACCTTCAACGACATCTTCATACCTAATCAAAATTAAGCAACACACAACTCGAATACCGTGAAATCTCAAATATTCCCAATGAGGACAACCAAGAAGATGTTCAAGAGATTTTTTTTTTTTGATTTAAAAATGACTCTAATGACTTGTGATTATTTTGAAAAAAAAAGATAAAAAAATAAAAATAAATGAAAACAATTGCACACAAACATCGGGTTGCCTCCGGGTAGCGCTTCTTTAACGTCGTATAGTTGGACTATGTCACCTAAATGTGAAGATTTAATTGGGCGGAGCTTGAACTTATGAAAATCCTTAACATCGCCACCAAAGTCAAATTTCGAACAATTTACCTTGACGGTCCCATTTTTTGCACGACATCTTTAAATATGAACTTTTTTCGTGTGGGCATTTCTACATACCGAACATCACATGCTATGAAGGGTTTATTAGATGGTGTATCAAGCAAAAGATCATTTTTCCCAATCAAGTTTATAGGAAAAAAGTATCATCTATGTGATTTTTCAAGGAATTTTAAAGATAACTTGTTCACTCCCTACTCTCAAAATAAGTTTTTCCATCATGCACATCAATGAGAGATTTTGCAAGAGCAAAAAGGGACGCCCTAGAATGAAGGGAACTTCTATATTATCATGCATGTCAAGAATAACGAAATCGATCGAAAACACGAATTTATCAATCTTGACCAACACATCATGAATAATACCTCTAGGATGTCTAATAGATTTATCGGCTAATGAATGTCCATCCTAATAGGTTTAAGTTCACTTAATCCCGCATGCTTGAATGTTTCATAAGACATCACGTTGATACTAGCTCCCAAGTCGGCTAGTGCCCTATCAAGGTAAATCATCAATTGTGCAAGGGATAATAAAGCTTCCGGATCATTAAATTTTTGTGGTAGTTCATTGGAAGGACATTTATCATTCAATTGCACATTTGATAATTTGTTAAGCTTATCTTCACTAGGAATGATGTCATTAAGATCCTTAACATGCTTTGAAGGAGGGTCAACAAACGGAATATTGACATGTAATTGTTTGAAAGAATCAAGGTACTTACCAAATTTGTCCTCCTTCTATCTTCTTCGGTTAGACTCCTGTAAGGGATCTTGGGCTTGTATTCGCAACCTCTTTTTCATGAGCTTATCTTTGGGCATGTCATCCTCCACGATTTTGCATGGCGGCATTGGCATAATCATGCTCATGTGGAAAATTGATGGTGATTGCCTTTACGTGCCCTTGGGTTTGCTCAAGATACCCAACAAACTACATTGTGGCCTTTCGAAATCATCTTCGCAATCGCCTATTTGGTTTTCAGATTATGGATAGATGTCTCTTGATTTCTCAAATATGTTTCCACCATCCGGAATCGGGTATCTCGTTGATTGCACAAACTTTGTTATAAGATCTTCCAAGTTAGGCTTACCTTGATTTGGTGAAATCCGGAGACGTGTATAGATCGGGATTGGGATTAGGTCGTGGTTGGCCTTGGTTTCCCCAACCGAAATTAGGATGTTGTCGCCACCCAGGATTGTATGTGTTTTGTAAGGATTACTTGAGTAATTTTCGCCTTGATTCCCAACGTAATTAGTCCTTGTTCGGCGTGAGGTCTTGTGTGTGGCGAGTCGATGATTATGCAATCCTTCGCAAGTTTCACAAGATAAAACATGCGGTGGTGGTGGTTTAGGAGCCGCTAGATCGCCGATCTTTTGGGTCAAAGCTTCGACTTGTGCAACTAGTGTAATCACTTTGATCCGCATTATAAACACCCACTGTTCGTTAGGTTTACCTGACGGATTGCCATTGATAGCCATTCATGGCCATTCCTCTATCGATCTTGGCGACTTTCCGGTGTTTTATTGTTCAAAGTTCCCTCACGCACGATCAATCATTTGCCTTGTTGACGAGAGTAGCCCATTGTAAAATGTTTGGACTTGCATCCAAATAGGAAGACCATGATGTGGGCATTTCCGCAACAATTCTTTGAATCTCTCCCAAGTGTCATACAAGGTCTCGCTGCCTTCTTGAGTGAATGAAGAGATTTCATTCCTCAATCGTGCGATTTTGGCTAGGTGGAAAATACTTCAAAAGGAACTTTTCGCCATGATGCTCCATGTTGTGTCTGTTCCTTTGGCAAAGTATTTAGCCATTGTTTAGCCCGCCCCCAAGAGTAAATGGGAATAGGCGCAAACGGATGGCATCGTCAGAGACCCCATTGATTTTGAATGTATTGCAGATTTCGAGGAAATTTGCGATATGATTATTCGGATCTTCGTCTGGTAGGCCGTCAAATTGAACAAACTGTTGCACCATCTGAATGACATTTGGTTTTATTTCAAAATTATTGGTCGCAACAATGGACCCACGATACTAGATGACGTGCCGTCCATGGATGGTTTGGCGTAGTCGTACATAGTTCTTTGTTCATCCGCCATGCCAAAATCTTTACTTTCGTTAATATCTTCTTCGTGGTCTGCACTAGTACTTTCCTTTGTGTTGCTATCGGCGGTGTCACGTTTCCAAATTCGACGACGAGTTGGCATGCACTATGATAAATAGAGAGGATAAGTGTAATCCAAGACTTACAAAGATAGATAAAAAGAAAGATGATGGTAAAATTAAAATAATAAAAAAATGATTAAATTAACAAAAATAAAGCGTTCTTAATATTACAATCCCGGCAATGGCGCCAAAAACTTGACGGCTCAAAAGCTACTCTAGAAAACCGTAGGCAAGTGCACCTATCGTTTTATAGTATAGATTATTGAGTACCGAGTGTCATTCCCACGAGGATTGTAAGTACTAATAATTACCGTCTTTTTGTTATTTAATCTAACAATTTTCAGAGTTTTTGTTTGATGAATAAGGGAAAAGAATCTAAATTAATAAATTACAATTTGTAAAAATGAAGGAAGATTTGTAAAATAAGAAATCAAGGGATAGAGATGGGTTTGAATGTAAATCCCTCTAGAATGTTTTTGTGATTTAACAAGTTAAAAATACAACCATAACCCCTTAAGAAAAAACCATCATCTTTTAATAAAATCTCATGTTATGTGTGTTTGATACATGTTTTTATCTTAATTTTGATGATTTTATTTTTACACCAAAACAATGTTTTTAATTGTTGTCCAAATACTCCTAAATAATTTAAAATGGTTTTAATATTTTCCGGAGTATTTCTTCAAGTTTTACTTTAGATAAAATTGGACAACACTCTTTATGATTTTATGTTTATAAGTTTTTACTTCAAAACAAGGTTCCTAAATATTGTCTAAATACTCCCGATTGGTTTAAAATATTTTTACTGAATTTTCGGAGTATATCTTGAGTTTTATTTTCGACAAAAATTGGACAACATTCCGTCTCAAGGTCAACCTGTCGCCCTATAGGGCAACCCATACTCGAAGATGATTTTTGGGACTAAAAATGAGACGAACCGAAAATTGACAGTCGTGGTCGGCCAGTCGTCGGCCGCCAGTGGACGACACAGGAGCTTGGCATTCAATCGAACTCCCTGTCTCATTTTTTGGTCAAGGTCTACCGGTTGGAGGTTGGGCGTCGGCCGGTCGAAGTGTACGTCGATCGGTCGCCGTGTTAAAACGTGAAATGTTCAATTCAACTCTATTTCGTGATGACGGCCGCTCTATGGTTTGATGAAAAAAAATCGACCGTTTGTGGACATCTTTTCCTTAAAATGTGGGATTGATTTCTAACAGCTATATTCTTGATTTTAATTGTATTTTTCTGTAGATTTTCAATCCCCAAGAGGAGCCTATGCTTGATCAATCATCTCCTATAAATAGAGGAAGTTTTGGAGCAATCAACACAACCATTGAGATACAACACAACAAGATACACTTCAAACAAACACTTGTTCTTCATTGTCATTATTCTTGTTGTAATTTTGCCTAGCTTATCACTTTCACATCCTTGAGGTCTAGGCTATTCTTGATTACACTTTGCACTCATATTGTAATATTCATTATTGAGTTGTAATCTTGATTTTTGGTCATCATTCAACACAAGACATCCTTGTGAGTATTCTTGTGGTAAGAATACACTTGGGTGATCTAGGTGATAGGTGTTTCAAGAGTGTGGTGCTCTTGAGGTGTTGAAGAATTTGGTATTTTTCAAGATTGAAGATTGTGGTGATCTTCAAAGGTGTGCGTTGAAGGAAGATTGTGGTAATCTTCAAAGGGAGATTGTGGTAATCTCCAAAGTTGGTGTTGAAGAAGAGTGTGGTGCTCTTCAAGGTGTTGTAAGTTGGTGTTGTATTAATTTTGGTAATTAATAAAATCTTTTTTTCTTTTTGAAATCCATCCCGGATATACTGGGGTGGTGGAGGATTAGGCCCTAGGTGGGTTGAACCTCTATAAATCGACGTGTGTTGTTTACATTCCACACCTCTATTATTGTCTTTGAGCATTCAGTTCGAAAAAGAGGGCAAAATCGAAAAGATGAAGATAATCTATTCACCCCCCTCTAGATTATCGTAGCCGCTTGGATTTACAATGTGGACCGTAGAAATTCCCGATTTAAGTTAAACCCTTTCTCAAGGTGAAAAATTCCTAATCTCAAGTTGATTAACTGAAATCTCTTTCTAGTTAAAACCCCTAAGACAACACTATAACGATTTGTGAATTCCCATATTAGATTTGACCCTAATCCGAGAAGATTTATATCGTCCCATATCTAGGATTACATGCAACTCTTTTCACTTATATAGGTTCTATTTCACCATGAATCTCTCGATTTTCCGGATGAAAAATAAACTTCAAATCAATATTGCGCATATATCAATTCGAATGAACGAAGCATAATATAAGTGAATCACACAAAACATGAAGATTTTATTAAAAACATACACACCTTAATCACAAATCCATTCTAGAGTTCATTACATTCAAACACTAGGAGTTTAGCTACACATGATTTTGACCAAAGAATAAATTACACAAGAAGATTTAAGTATTGTAGACATGGTGTACTTATCTTTCTCAAAATCTCAATTGACTTCTTTCTTGATTGATGATGTTGCTCCAAGCCTTCTTCTCCAATGTTGCTACAAGCTTACTCCTCCAAGACCTCTTGATCTCCAATGTCTAATGAATTTAATAAATGAATCTATGAATCTAATGAATTCAATGTCCTTCCCAACTCAAATTCTTGGCTTTTATAGACATCATTTTTGTGAAAGAACACATCAATAATGCTATCTTTTGTTAAACAAATGCTCCACTTTCATTGTTGGGTTGTTGAATTATTGTTTTCATATGATAATTGAGGGAATATAGGGACATGATGTAGCAAAGTTGGGTGTTAAAGGTGTACAAAAGTGGTCAAAAAGCTTGGTTGGTGAGTTTTGCATAATTTTCGCATGGAAAAGTTGCAAAAGAAGTCCCCGACATGGCCATGTCATGAGAACACACCCCGCCATGTCTGCTGTTTTCTTCTTGATCGACATGGCCGTGTTGCACAACACGGCCTGGCCGTGTCGAGGCTGTCCAAGCCCAAAAGTTGTGATTTTCCGCCTGTTTTAACATGGTCGTGTTGTCCAACACCCCCTGGCCGTGTTGGACCAAAAAGGTCCCGAAATGACGTGTTTGGCTTGGGATTTCGAGCGTTTTCGCATCCTTAAACTTCCGGTATGTTTTGACATGAATGCATGGTCCGAAATTCACCAAAATTAGCCCCAAATGGTCAACCTACACCAATAAAAGCACTTGGAGTAATATGAACTATGTATAACCAAATATTTACAAAACTAACAATAAAATAACTCGAATTCTACTCAAATATACACATAAAACATGCATACAAAGGCCCTTATCATCAGCTCTCTTCCTTTTTCTTTCATCTTCAGCTGCTTTCTTCTTTTCATAGGCTCTCTTCGCAGCATCGTCTCTTTGCTTTCTTTCTTGCCTCTCTTGCCATAGCTCATCTTGTCTTCTGTTTTCTTCTTCTATTTTTTTCACATAATCAACATTCTTTCTGGCTACTTCCAGATTCACTACTTCATCGTACCCAGCCCAGTAGATCCTTCCCTTCTTGCCTGGATCTACATATTCAATATTTTTGGGTAGAGTTCTAGGTTGAAAACCTCTTCCTCCTCCTCTGGGTGTATACTGTACAAGAGTCTTCCTTTTGCCAGTTGACTTTTGGTAGTCTCGCCGCCATCGCCTTCCTCGCACAACTTAAGACCCTTATCCCAAAGATGATCCCGAGCTTGGGCTACGACATGTTATTGAAGTAACCTTCGGATTCGAGCGTTTTAAATTCTTCCACCGATCTTGGCTCATCTCCATCATCCGGAATGGCATCTTGGTCCTTCCCCGCCGAATGCCGCCGAATTGTTTCATCATGCTTCAATGTGGGCATCAATGTTTTTATCGAACTCTAAGCGATCCGCTATTACAATCTTTCTTTTTCTCGACATAGGAGCAAGAGTGTTCGATTGGCGGGAGTTACTAGAAGTTTCTTTGAGTATTGAGGTCGTGACATGATTTTTGAGGATTTTAGCAATCATTAGTGTAAAATCTTTTGACTTTTCCCCCTAAACAACTTTTCCTTTCTTCTTCTCAACAAATTTGCTTCTTCCTTTTGCTTCTTATTGTTGATTCCTTCAATTTCTCGCTTCTTCCTTTTGCTTCTCAAATTGTTTCTTCCTTGAATTTCCTCGGGTATTCCTCTTCCCCTTTTTGGCATCATCAAAGGAGAGAGGAACCCCAGTGGAACATTTCTCATGAGCATGAAGTCCAGTCGGCCGAGAGCCGAGTTCGCTTGGAGTCTCGTGCGGCATGTCTTTGTTCAAAATTCCGAGCGAGTGGCTTTCGATTCAGCTGCCACCAGTTTCATTTCAGCCATGAGAAGGCTGAATTTCGTATTCATGTTCTCCTCAACACACATAATTTCTTTTCGGTGAAATTCACGCAGTAACTCCATTTCGATTGTATGGGAGACATGCAATCTCTCCATATAGGCCCGCATTCTCTCGCTTCATATCAAGATTGTCAAGACTCCCAAACCAAAGATCTTGTTGTACAATGCCTTGAAATATCTAACTTGTTCTATCGTATTGCACTCTCTGCCGACACCACTCCTAATCCGTACCACAATCCCTCGTAAGTCTTCTGTGGGGGTTGCATCTCTATTGTCCGGGACGCATATCTAATGAGGCCTGGTGCCATTCGATCTTCTCAATCTCTCCGCAGATTTTCTTGAAGACCTCACGAATCTTATTTGTCACACGATTCGGTGGTGGCCAATCAACATCAAAATTAAAGTCTCTTTGGCACAATGGAGTCGGTAGGGATGATTTGGATCTTCTCGAATTGTGTATTTTTGCTGCTCTTTTTGTCTCTCCTCCTCTGCAGCGGCACTCAAGTGAAAAGGGGAATAATTGCTCAAAGGTATCATCTCGCACATAGGGGATTAAAATTTCGATCAGTGCCTTTGATGATCCTGGTGGAGTCAGATCTTCTTTGTAGCTGTGGGAGCCTACGTGAAGACTCGGTTCAGTGGGCCTTGTTGAGTGGGTTGGCCGATTGACTAAGCCTCAATCTGTCTTAATGACTTCTTCGCCCTCAATAGATTTTTCTAAATGAATTACCTGTTCCTTGGCTGCAACATCGGTGTCATCGGAAGATGATGAAACCGGGGCTTGGTTCATCATCGAAGTTGAAAGTTTGACGAGCTTGCGGCTTTGAAAATCGCCCGACTCATTGCGGAAGAACATCTCTCACCGGGTCCTTTTGATGTTCAACAGAGTGGACTCGGCCGTCTTGGATCCCGAAAGGATATGTCGGGATTATCTGGGAGTCATGAAGAGCACTAATCTCCTTCTCGATTCAAGAATGTTAACGGGAGGGATGTTCGGACTTCTTAAGATTTACCCAGAGAAGTCTCAACCTCCCTTGGGCCTTCAACACCTCCAGCAGTCTCAAGCTGCAGCCGAGGCCTTCTACATTCCTCGACATGACGCAATCGTCTTAGGGTCTTGGATCGTGGCATCCAAATGAGTCTCAACCCCTTGGATTGCACTTTTAGTGCCCAGTGTTAACTCCCGGGGCCTTTCCAACCTGTGCCTCGATCGCTATAGCAAGTGTCCTCACCGCAGCGATTGACACTTTCACCGGGACAGACTCAACAGTCCGAGCCGTCAATGTCATCTGCTGGTTCTTTTTCTTTTTCCACTTCATCCTCCTTTCTTCATTGTGGAGTTATCAAAGCATCCTCCGACCTGCTGTAGTGGAGTGACTTTCCCCTGGCACACCACGGTGAGTGATTGACGATGGGGTCACTCTTCTCCAGACTCACGCTTTCGTTGAGTGCTCAGTCGTGGGGGCAGGTGGTAAAACACCTTCAGTAGGGGTTGACTCAACTTGGGTGCCCAAATTTCCAATCTCATCGCTAAGTCCCTTGGACCCATCTTCGAAACAATCGGGACGTAATTGCAACTATGGTTGTGGCAATCTCCGCACTACTCCCAATGGGTCTGTCTCCAGGAGAGATTGTGAGGACTCTCCGGTCCTTCGAACATTGATTGCTCATGCATCATCCTGGATTCCTTAGAGCTTCTTTGCATGTCCGACTTCTCTGTTGCAGCAATGGGATCCATATCTTCATCACTCTCTGAGAACACATCAAGATGAGAGTGAGTGTGTTCTAGAGTTCCGGTGAGCGTGCATATCTTGACTTTCTCGAGAGCTTCTGCTTCCTCAGTTGCTTTGGCTTTTGCTTTTTCTTTGTAGATATGTAGAATGTTCAGGTAGTTATCCTCATCCAAAGCTTGAAGCACAGTGTCGACTTCGAGAAATTTGAACAACTCCTCCTCTTCTTCAATGAACTCGGGGTGTTCAAACTGCACCCTTGAGTGGCTTAGCTTCCACGCCCTCCATTCACGTAGACGACACGCCGTATGTCCGGATATATAGGAGAGTACATGATGACATCATCATCCTCATCTTCATCTTCCTGTCCTTCCTTTTCTGGGATGGAAGGTAGCATGCTCTGCTGCTCTTCACCTTCAGCAGCGTCCGTAGAAGGCGGAGAGACAACTTTTTCAATAGGAGATTCAGTTGTCTCACCGCTTTTTCCTCATTTGTCCCTCTCCACATCCGGGTCTTCTTGGGGCCTCACGATCACCTCGGAGAGACTTGGCGGTTTCATCAATTATTTCGGTGAGATCGCACTTCCTCAATGTCGTGATCTCGAGGTTTTCTCTAGCGAGTGGCAAACTCAACTTGTCTTTTCATGCTCGACTGACTTGGAGATTCTTCTTCTTCTCTTGGTTTTAAAGAGGAATATCTTTTTCCTCCAGTTCCTCAAACGTAAAGGCTTTTGAACTTCCTTAGAGGCAATTTTGCCTTTCTAGCTTGGCGCGGTCCTCTTCTTCCTTATGCATTTGGAGAAGGTATTTGGACTTCTTTCTCAACTTTGGTCTGCAGGGGGGGAGACACGGCTGCTCGGGCGGCAAGTGACTCGGTTGCGGGCAGGTGCATCCTATTTCTTCGCCGCAGGGGCAACCTTCTTCTTTGCAGCTTTCTCCAAAATGATGTCTTTCTTTTCAACATGATCTCTTATAAAATGATATCCGACATCAATGTGCTTTGTTCTTGAATGCAACACAAGATTCTCGAGTGATTGCAATAGCACTTGTGTTATCACACATAATTGGAATCTTTTTCTTCAATTTCATAATCTCTCAATTTCTTGTCTCATCCATAAGACTTGGCACAACACTGCAATTTGCATGACTATGTACTCGCTTCAATTTTGTGGATGTGGCTATTGAGTTTTGCTTCTTACTAAACCAT
The DNA here is from genome assembly GCA_016081115.2 of Rehmannia glutinosa. Classification (NCBI taxonomy): domain Eukaryota; kingdom Viridiplantae; phylum Streptophyta; class Magnoliopsida; order Lamiales; family Orobanchaceae; genus Rehmannia; species Rehmannia glutinosa. Next base: position 2,883,259 of record CM071935.1, read on the forward strand.
GAAACTAATCTGTTTCCAAGCATTTAACATGTACCAAGTACTCTTTTTTCAACTCTACATCCATCATAGTCGAGTCGAATAACCAATAAGCTTGAATCCACCTTCCTTTGGATACTATAAGCCAACTTCTTGGCATCCCTTCACATATGTTAGGATTTCTCTTAGCTGCGGTCATATGACTCTCTTTAGGTGCAGATTGAAATCTTGCACATACACCTACCGCAAAGGTGATGTCCGGCCCTTTGATTAAGTAGAGCAATGATCCAATCGAGTCTCAGATCTTGTTTGATCTACAGGTTTTCCATCCGCATCCATGTCCATCTTGAGTGATGTATTCATTGGTATTTTCACAGAAGACTTTTCTTCGATACCAAATTTCTTCATTAAATATCTGGTGTATTTTGTTAGACTTATGAAGGTTCCATCCTTCAGCTGTTTAACTTGAAGTCCTAGGAAGAAAGTCAACTCTCCCATCATGCTCATTTCAAGTTTGCCTTGCATGAGATTTGAGAACTTATCACACAGCTCTTTGTTTGTGGATCCAAAGATGATATCATCCTCATATATCTGAACAAGCAATATACTCTCTCCATCTTGAATTCTAAAGAGTGTTCTGTCCACTTTCCCTTTGGTAAATCCATTATCAGTTAGAAATTGAAACAATATATCATACCATGCTCTTGGTGCTTGCTTCAGTCCATATAGAGCTTTCTTGAGCTTGTACACCTTATCTCCAAGAGTCTTCTGCTCAAAACCTGGAGGTTGCTCAACATAGACTTCTTCTTCTAACAGTCCATTTAAAAATACACTTTTCACATCCATTTAATATACAGTGAAGTTCTTGTGAGCAGCATAGGCAAGAAACATCCTTATTGCTTCTAATCTTGCAACAGGGGCAAATGTTTCATCAAAATCTATTCCATCTTCTTGGTAATACCCTTTGGCTACCAATCTTGCTTTGTTTCTCACCACAGAACCTTCCTCATTCATTTTTTGTTTGAAAACCCATTTTGTGCCAATAACATTTTGATGTGTTGGCCTTTGCACCAATTCTCATACCTTGTTTCTTTCAAATTGATTCAGCTCTTCTTGCATGGCCTCAATCCAGTGTGTGTCATCCAATGCTTGGGACACATCTTTTGGATCTATTTGGGAAATAAAATAAGTGAACATTGCTTCTTTCTGAGCTCTAGATCTGGTGCTTACACCATCTCTCACATCTCCAATGACTAGCTCTGGTGGATGGTCTCTCAGCCATCTCACATCAGATTGAAGCAAATTGGCTGGGTTCAGCTGTCTCGCAGCTGTGTTGTCTTGAGCAACTCTTTCATCATTATTCAGCTGCAGACTTTCCAGCTGTCTTTGAGATTCAGCTATCTCATCTTCATCTGGATTGATTACTCTTGCTTCAGCTTCAACATAAGGATTCTTCTGCATAGTTGGCTGATTCAGCTTATCAGTTAACTCTTCAATGTCTTCTCCACTCACATTAGGTTCATCAAAAACCACATGAATATAATCTTCTGTGACCATAGTCCTCTTGTTCAGCACTCTATAGGTTTTGCTCTCAGCTGAGTATCCCAAAAAGATACCTTCATCAGCTTTGGCATCGAAAACCTTCAAGTTGTCCTTGCCATTGTTGTGGATGAAGCATTTACATCAAAATATTCTGAAGTACCCAACATTCGGCTTTCTCCCTGTCCAGATTTCATAGGGAGTCTTTGTCAGCTGTCTATTAATCATGCATCTATTTTGAGTATAACATGCAGTGTTGATGGCTTCAGCCCAAAATCTTTTAGGCAGTCCAGCTTCAGCTAACATGGTCCTTGCATCTTCCTTGAGAGTTCTGTTCCTTCTTTCAGCTACTCTATTCTGCTGTGGAGTTCTTGCTGCAGATAACTCATGAGCAATACCATTTTCAACACAATACCGAGTTATTATCCCATTGACAAACTCAGTTCCTCTATCAGACCTTATCTTTATAATGGTTTGGCTCTTTTCATTTTGAACTCTTTTCATCAGCTGAGGTAGTTTCTGCAAAGTTTCCTTATTTTTGCACATGAAGATTGTCCATGTATATCTTGAATAATCATCCACCACCACTAAAGTGTATTTCTTTCCACTTATGCTGGCTGGTTCAACTGGACCAAATAAGTCCATATGCAACAGATGCAATATCCTTGTTGAAGAAGGACTAGGTTTCTCATTGAATGAAGATTTGATTTACTTTCCCATCTGGCATGCATCACATACACTTTCCTTCTTGTACACTGAGTCTGGCAATCCTTCCACAAGATGACTCCTTGCAAGCTTGTTGATTGTCTTGAAGTTCAGATGACTCAACTTTTTGTGCCACAGCCAACTTGATTCGGCTGTGCTCTTTGCTAACAGACAAGTGCTTGGTGTTGCAGTAGACCAATCTACGACATACATGTTCTTCTGTCTTGATCCTTGCATCACTCTTTTATTTGATTCAGCATCTTTGATCTGGCATACTCCCATATTGAATCCAACATTGTAACCTTTATCACAAAATTGACTTATGCTGAGCAAATTGAAGTTGAGTCCCTCAACATAAGCAATATTTGTGATCTCTAATCCATTCTTCTTGATGGATCCAGTGCCTTTTATTTCCCCTGGAGCTTCATTTCCTCCAAATATAACTTTTGGGCCTCTAATCTCCTTGAATCTTGATAGATTTTTCTTGTTGCCTGTCATATGTCTGGAACAACCACTATCCATGTACCAGGTTCCTTGGCACTCAGTTGTTCCTTGAACCTGCAATCAATGAAATTAGTTTTAGGTACCCATACTTGCCTGGGTTTTGAGGGTAGTCTTTGTAAGATGATCCAACCAACCTATAGCCAAATGATTTGACTCTAAGAGGTTGCCATCTATCCGTGCCATAATCATAATTCACTTTGGCAAATTGCATGGGGCTTTAGGTACATACAACCTGTCTCTCTTTTGTCGTATGCATGTGTGTGTGTTTTAGCAATTACCTTCTTTTGGTAGTTGTGATATTTTGAGTCTAGTGCCCGAGTGCATAAGTGTCTTTGATGATAGCTCTTTTGCCTTTGGAATGACCTTCTTTGAGATCTAGGTCTTTGCCATTTAGGCTTGTATTCCATAGGTCTTTTCTTTGATATTTCACATTATTCCAATCAGCTTGGCTTGGATAATTTCTACCATTCCCATCATATGTGTTTCTTTGATAAAACTTTAGGGTTTTTGGTAGCTCTGTTTATTCTTCACAGAGTACTTTCTATTTGGAGTTTCTTTGAGGAACTCACTTTGGATTTCTTCTAAGTTGTCCTCTCGGCATACTCAATCAATCGTCGGTTCATTTTCCTTTCCTTTATATCCAAGGCCAGTTTGTTTGTGATTGTGCTTTGTAATAAATGTTGGTGCAACATTTGGTGTTTTGGATTTTTGAGATGCTTCATTACTTGAAGATCCTTTTTCCAAAAAATCACTGCGGGAGTTGATTTGTGCACAAAGGAATTGAATCCTATGCCCATCTTATCTCCACATTTTTTTTGACTCATGATAAGGTCATCCAATGATTTAAATGCATTTGTAAATGAGGCAATCACATTTTTGAGATCATTTTCCCTCTTTTCTATAGCAACTATCTCAGCTATTAGTTTAGCATTCTCGGCCTTGACTCTTTGTTCTCATCGCCTATGTGACTCCAGTACTCGGCTTAGTCACTATGAGTTTTGGCTTTTGAGTGATTGTTTTCCTCATTTAATAGTGTGTGAGGATTTAATATGCTCAAAGTCTTTCATCATTTTGCCTAATGAATCATAAAGATCAATGGGTGATGAAGTGTGTGTGTCGAGTCACTATCACTAGAATCGAATGAGATGAGTTAGAGTGTACCTCATCTTCTTGGTCCGATTGATCTTATTCTTTAGCCATTAGATAGATCATTGCTTCTTCTGAGAATCACTTTAGTAGTAGCTTCACTCTCTCGAGTCTGCCGCTTCTTTAGACTTAATTTGTCTCGGTGAGTCTCAAAGCAACCAACATGGCTTTCTTCTTTTCCTGTCTTCTTTCTCTGAAGACTTTTCTTTCTTCTTCATCCCTGTACTTATTGAGTGGTGGATAGGAACAATCAATTGCAAAATGTCCTGGTTTGTCTGCAATTCCAACACAGGTTCTCAGCTCTTTGATCAGCTTTTTCTGTCCTTGGGTTATCAGCTCTTTGATACTCAACCCTTTGATGCCCAACTCTCTTGGGTGGCCTGTCTTCCCTTGACTTGGAGGGAGTTGAATGTCTCCTGGAGGATTCACCCTTGTTTCTTTTATAGTTCTTATTGAAGAACTTATTGAATCTTTTAACCATCAGGGCAATCTCCTCCTGGTCTATGGCTTCCTTGACTTCAGCTCTCTTTCCATCCTTGGCCATAAGTGCAGCTATTTTGGGTACAACTGTCTCCTCTTGATCATTTCTTCTCGGCTCAAACTCATAAGCTTTGAGGTCTGAGAATAGCTTAAGATTGGATGTTTTTGATAAGTCCATCGAGTGCCTTAGAGCCATGGTCTTCATTTCCCATTCAGCTGGGAGGCTCATCAAAATCTTCATACACATCTCTTTTTGTGTGTATTCCTTTCCAAGTGCTGAGAGCTAATTTGTGATTTCAGTGAATCTGGCATCCAGTTGATCCATTGTTTCACCTGCAAGCATTTTAAAGTTTTCAAACTTTTGAACAACAACATATAATTTATTTTCTTTAATTTGCTCGATCCTTCACAAATTAAAGTCAATTTATCCCATATTTTTTTTTTTTGTTTTGCAGGATTTGACTTTATTGAACATTGCTTTGTCCAAAGTCTTGTAGAGAATATCCTTGGCCACATTGTCCAAGTTGTATCTCTTTCTGTCATCATTCGTCCATTCAGTCCTTGGTTTTTCAACTAAATTTGGTCTTGCCTCACCACAACTTATTCTCCTTCACTGCAATGCTCTTCTTCTTGCCTGTGTTCACTTTCGATTTGCAGTGACCCATCCTCTATCACTAGCCACATTTCATCATGTAAAGCAGATAGATGAGCCTGCATACGAATTTTCCAGTCATCAAACTCCTCAATAGTGAACATAGGAATGCGTGTCAGATTTGCTTCCATGATAATAACTTTTGCTAAGAATGAAAGATATTTAAAATACAAGTGTTAAAAATCTTTTAGAAAAGATAGAGATCTAGTTCAGTAACTAGTGCGGAAGGCTCAATGAACCAACTGCTCTGATACCACTTGTAGGTCCCAAGGGGTGTGAGTAAGGTTTAGAAGGGGGGGTTGAATAAATCTTACCAACTTTTTGATTTTAGTCCTTTTAAAATATTACAGAGTTAATTACACAACTATGTCCTTGAAGGACAACTAAGTTAGTTAATCATCGAGTTAGCCACTCAATGTAATCAATGGAGAGCGTTGATAGAATAACTCATTGTTTAGTCCAAACCTTAGCTTGGTTGTGATGAGTTTTTCAAATGGAAGACTTAACACCTTAGAATTTGATTTAACTTTGTTTTAACACTTGATTTTAGCACTTAGTTATTTATCGGTTGATAGCAAATTATCAAAGATATATAAAATAAATGTGCGTAAATGTAAATATCTTTGAAATGTAAATGACACAAATAGTTTTTATAGAGGTTCGAAGATGGGGTAATTCTTCTAATCCTCTCTTCTCCAACTCCTAGAGGAATCCATTAAGTAATGATCAATTCACAAAGTGGTTATCGGCCCAGAGACAAGTCTTGATCACACGGTGACTTGCTCCTTGGACTCGATCCGGAGATGCCTTGGTCACACAGGGTGGCTTCTCGTCCGACTCGGCTTCTTCACGGGGGCGGTGCGCTTTGCTACTTCACTCACTTTCTCAAGTTTCTTGGATTTGATCACGAAGCCCTCAAATAACTTGAGACTGGTTCGACCTTGAACCTTCCTACAATCCTCCTTGGAAAGTAGACCCCTTTTGATTCTTCAAAAGTTTCCTCTTCAACAGTTTGAAGTTGTCTTTCCTTCACAACTTTGTGTTGGATTGATTTCCTTCGAGATTTAGGCTTGAGGATTTTGCTTGAATAAAATATTTTGCGGGTTAGAGTTTGAATAATGTTTGCTCATTCGTGGTTCGAGGTAACCTTTTCTCAATGAAATTCCTCGGCCTTTTATAGTGAACTTTCAAAAATTTGCCCGTTGAAGAGATAGCCGATTTTCAAAAGTCACTTGTGTTCGTTGGCTTGTCTTTTCCTGGTCTTCAATCTTGAGATGTAGACCTTTCCTCGTATTAAATGAATGTCCGATTTTTCGGTTCGCACGAGGTGCGTGTTTCCCATTGGTTTATTCCTTTTGCATGCTTCTGGGATCGAGCACTTTAAGACTGGCAGATAGCATGGGTGTATTACTTGATTAAGTAATGTTCTTGACTTACGGCAACGGATTTTTTTGATTAACTCCTCTTTGCGGCTGCTTTTTCCCCAGGTGACTTGAAATCGCTTCTAATCATTGAAGGACTCATATGTCACTTCAACTTGTGACATGGTTTCTTGAGTTGACTTAATCGACTCTTCACACGCTGTCCCTTAGTTGTTACGTCTTGATCGAGTCCTTGGTCCTCTGTCTTGGCCATACTCAACTGTTCCTCAGCGGAGTCTTCACTTCACTTCTTCAGTTGACTTCTTGTATTTCCAGGCATAGCTGACTTGACTCAGCTCATTCAGCCCTATCTATTACAATGAGAATTACAAGGAAAATGGGGTGCCAACATTCTAATCTAAGTTTTACATGGCATTCATCAAAATCTACAGAATAATTTCCCAACAGGTTTAATATCTTTAGGTGTCGAACAATAGGTCCAAACTCGCTTATTATTTAACAAGTCAAGTTCATCTTGTATTGCTTGTTTCTAGCTTTGCAAATCACTTCTATGTTGACATTCCTCAATTGATCTAGGTTCAGAGTTATTTTCATCTACGATCTCTATGGTAATCGAATATGCAAAATGTCATCAATAGATACTTCATGTTTGTACCATCCAATTCAAAAGATTGACATAATTGATTGTTATCTCATAATTTTTTCTCTGTCTTATCCATGTCTTTATTTTCTAAGCCTTCGATAAAATATCTTTGGAATCTTATCTTGTGCAAAGTCTCTTATGGGATTATTTCATTATGGATAAGATTTGTCGGCTTATGATTATATGTCGAACAACTTTGAAAAATTCTTCCCCTTTCAAAAGTTTGAACTCCTCTTTCGAGGGTTCAAATCTTTAGATCCTAATGGTCGACCACGCTTCCGGCATTCTTGAGATTCACTTACTATATGTTTAGATATTTAAATAGGAATTTCTAAACGAGTGGAATATTTTTTTTGGTATATGAGATTGCATCACTTTCTTAGTATCGTGAACCCGTTTGGCGGTGATTTGCAATATTTTGCAAATGTATAATTCTTTGAACTTCTAGTTCACATTGATCCGTTCTTGGATCTAAAATATTCATGGAAAAAGTATTCCTTGTAAATAGAGCACCTGTAATGAGTTCTAGATTTTTAATAATTGAAGGGGACTCAAAGCCTACATAGATTCCCAACCTTCTTTGTGGTCCCATTTTGGTACGTTGTGGAGAAGATATAGGTACATACACAGAACATCCAAATACCTTTATATGTGAAATATCAAGTTCTCTTCCGGAGACAAGTTCTAATGGAGATAATTTATGATAAGCGGTTGGTCTAAGACTAATTAAGGCTGCAACATCTAAAATTGCATGTCCCCAAGCAGAGACGGGTAGTCTAGACCTCATTAGCAATGGTCTTGCTATCATTTGCAACCTTTTAATTAGTGCTTCTGCAAGTCCATTTTGAGTATGTGTATGAGCCACTGAATTCTCTATTGGTATCTAAAGTGGCTTACAATAATCATTGAAAGCTTTAGAATGTAAATTCTCTAAAGCATTATCCATTCTAATTTTCTTTATTGGATAACTGGAAAATGAACCCTTAATTTAATAATTTGAGCTAAAAGTTTTGCAAACACAATATTTCGAGTTGACAAAAGGCTAACATGTGACCACCTCGTTGATGCGTCTACCAACACCATAAAATATCTATATGGTCCAGATGTTGGTACAATAGGCCCACATATGTCTCCTTCAATTCGGTCAAGGAACATAGGAGATTCCAAATTCACTTTTATTTTAGACGGTCTTTTTACAAATTTTCCAAGAGAACAAGCCGCACAAGTTAAGTCATTAACTGTAAGAATTTCAGGTTCTTAAGTGGGTGCCCATGTGTATTTTCAATAATTCTACGAATTACTTTTTCACCTGGGTGAACTAACCTTTCATGCCACAAAGAAAATATTTTATGATCAACTAACTTCTAGTTAGTGACACCATTTGATTCAATTGGATCAATATATGTGCCATATAATCCAGACATGTAATATTGTATCATTTCTAAGACCCTTTTCTGACCAGTTTTATAAGATACAATACATAGATATTTAGTACCATCTTTATTACACATTTCGATGTTGTAATCATTTTGCCGAATATCTTTAAAGCTAAGTAAGTTTCTTTGAGACTTATTAGAGTGTAAAGCAATTTTTGTATTGATCTTTGTCCCTTTGGGTAACAAGATAGATGTTCCTCCGGAACCCTCTATTATATTAGTAAAACCCGATATAATAGTTAGAATTTTCTTTTCCATTTGAATATTATGAAAATATATTTTATTTTTTAAAATAGTGTGAGTGGTAGCACTATTGATAAGGCACAACTCTTCACCATTGAATCTAGCCATTTCTTGATCTAAACAAATAACAAAAAAAATTAAAATTGATTAGAACAATACATTAAACGTAATAATTTATTTATTTTTTTAATAAAAACCATTACAATGAGAATATTATTTAACTAAATGATAAAGTATTTAAATATAATATCACAAACTTAGTCAATAAACTCCATCCCCGTTATTGGAAAACTTGAGGGGTTCAATCCAAAGTTTGGCAAATCTTTATTCGAATCTTCAAAGATATCCGATACATCTAGATGGGTTTTATCAGAGCCTTCTCCTTCAATGAAGTTAGTCTCCACACCTTTTTCCTTTCCTTTTTCTTTTGAGGCTAAATATAACTTTACTAGATGTGTTGATGTACGGTAGGTACGAGACCAATGTCCGGTCATACCACACCTATAGCAAATAGTTTCATGGTTAGGTGTTTTGGTGAATTGTTTTTATTTGGATTGTTTCCTTTATTTCCATGAAGATTGGGATTGATCCAAATAATTTTATATCCACGGCCACGACTACGACCGCGACCATGAGTGTATCCATGACTTCTTCCACGTCCTCGACTGGAGGAGATAGCATTCACTTCAGGGAATGTTGAATTTGGATCAGGTAATGGAGTAGAACCTGTTGGTCGGGCTTGGTGGTTTTGCATAAGTAAATCGTTGTTTTCTTCAGCCACCAATAAATATGAAATAAGTTGAGAATATGTAGTAAAACCCTTTTGTCGATACTGCTACTGGAATATGACATTAGATGCATGAAAAATGGAGTAAGTTTTCTACAACATATCTTTATCAGTAACAGTTTCTCCACACAATCGTAGTTTAGATACAATTCTAAATATGCTCGAATTGTCATCACTGACTGTTTTGAAATCTTGCAACCTCAATTGCATCCATTTGTTGCACGAGGGAGTATAATGATCTTTTGGTGGTTGAAATGGTCTTTTAGACTCTTCCGAGTTCTAAAGGACTTTTCACTGTAAGATATTGATTCTTTAGACTTTCATGGAGATGGTGTCTAAGAAGGATCATAGCTTTAGCATTATCCTGCGTGAAAATTTGTTATTTTTTTTCACGACATCAACTAAACTATTTTCGGCTAGATGTAGTTCGACATCAAGAACCCATGATAAATAGTTTGGTAGGAGATGTTCAATGGGGTGAAGTCCAATTTGTTTAGATTGCCATTATTGTTCTATATGAGAATATATAAATATACATTTGTTAATGAAGATATAATAATAAAACAAAAATGATATGAAGAGAAGAAAAATAATAATTAAGAGCATATTTCATTTCCTTAAAAAAATCTTTTATTTTCATTATATATTTTATTAATATAATATTTCATGATATTGGAACACAAATATACTATCAAAATGTAACATAAAACAATTATGTGTAGTATAAAAAAAACTATCATAAAGATATGGGATCATAATAAAGTCACAATTAACAAATTAACATACATCATTAACGTCAAACAAAGAGGACATGGCGTAAGATCCTAATACTATTTTGTTGGAAATATGGAATTTGAGGAATAATATCATCTTTCTCATTAGAGGAAATTACACTAAACCCCCTGTACTATTCACGTTTTTATATTTTACCATACAAACGATTTTTTTGTTACACTTTACCTTATAAACAATGTAAATTTTTGCACTTTGCCCTATATGGACAATTTTGCCCCTAAAATTTATTTTTCTTAGAATAATGGCAATAGTTTATTATGGCCATCGGGCATATCAATCATGTTATCTTATATAAAATTAATATTTTCTTAAATTCATACATTGTTTCAACAAAATGTAGATAAGTATTTTTAATCGATTTTTGGGTTGCTCATCACATGTACAGTTTTACGGCTGCTTCTTACACTCAACCTTAAGAGGCATCGCAATGGTTCATACCAACAAGACAAAAAAGCAAAAATTACAAAGAAGAAAAAATTGTCGCCAACTTTGGATAGTAGCGATCAATCTTAACTATTCATCACTAACCAATTAAAAAGACAAAATAAAAATAATAAAACTTTAGGGGTAAAAATATCCATATAGGGCAAAGTGCAAAAATTTACATAGTTCATATGGTAAAGTGTAACGAAAAATAGTTAATATGGTAAAGTATAAAAACGCGAATAGTATAGGGGTTTAATGTAATTTCCTCTTCTCAATAATAGTAGCTACACAAAATACAAAGTAATCTTCTTAGGCAATGACATATGCAAAGCGTATTTAACATATTATAATGATAAAACAAGAGTAATAACATATGCATATTGAAATAGATAGACACAAATAAAATTACATATAAATAATTTAATCTATAACATGGATAATCAAGATAAATATATATGAGAAACAAGATTAATATTTAAACCTCATGATTAACTAGAACTTATTCGTCTTTGATAACGTGTTATAATATATATAAATTATATTACTTGATATGTAGAATAAATGAATAAGAAAAATACCAATAAAAGAGAGTAGTAGAGATAATAAAATGATCTTCTCTTATACATATCATTAATCACTTTCATTCCACTATTTATAATACAACAAAGATGATAACTTAAAGAGGGCAATTAAAACTTAACAATAAAGTCTACATGAAATTTACAAAGAAGATGTAACATCCACATAAATTTAATATACTCATAACAAATATGATTTTTTTTTTATATTTCTTCTAAGTTCCCGTAAAGTTACCCTTAAACTAGATCTATTATTTTAATGCGCTTATTAACGTTAACAAAAAAAAAAAAAAAAAACTTTAACACTTCAACTTTTTCCAATCTATCATGCTTAAGAAAACCCAAATTTTCAACTCCTCACCATTATTAATGCACTTAGTAAAGGCTAAAATCTTCTTGTATGAGTATGTACCGATAGTTAATTTGTAGTTTCTAACGCTGAAAAGTTTCTAACGTTGAAAAGTGAATTTTGAGATTTTATTGGTTTTATGTGAAAAATAAAATTATGTTTGGATAAATGAATGAAAATAAGTTTTCTATAGGTTTGAAAATGAGAATATATTAGATTGGATAATTTTGAAGTAGTGTTTTAATTTAAATATATCATATTATATTTGTAAGATTGTAGGTGGTGGATCCCATTAGATAGATATAATTTAAAAATATTAATATTTTAAGTAGGAAGAGTTGGTAGTGCTGGGACCCACATGTATAAAGTTAAAAATTAAAATTATAGGTTTGATGTAGAACCCCATATTTTTACCTATTCGAATATTGTAATTATATTATGTTTGATTAAAAAAATTCTTATTTGACTAAATGAGTAACTCTGATATTACTTCATATTTTATATATTCTCCCTAATCTTAGACTTAGACTTACACTGTGACAATTAAATTATATCAACGAGAAAGTGTTGGACTTAATAAGATTATTAGTTCATGTGTTGAATTTCAGATGTTAAAGTAAAAATTTGGCAATTTAAGGATTTAAATAAAAATTATATTTATTGGACTTTGTATCGAATTAAGAATTTTAACTTTAATCATATAGATTGAGTTAGAAAATCAGGGCTCTCTATTTATTTTCTGCTCAAATCAATATTATGAAAATCCAAATAAAATATAATTATATATCATCTCAATCCATTTTTGGCCCGATTCCATTTAAGAACACATTAATCTTTTTACTATAAATAGTTAATTCTAAATTAAAATTTTCTAAATTTAGAAACTTTCCTAAGGAGGTAAACTCTTTTTCTCTCTTTTCGAATCGCAAAACGCTCATTGCCAACGGCGCAATCAGCCACCTCCCATGGAAATTAACAAACCATTATTCAAACCCTTTTCATCGCTTTGTTCCAAACCGAAGTTGGATTTTGATTCGACTCCCCAATCACGGCAAATCGCGGTAAAAGTAAGAGATCCGACGTTAGATTTTCACAAACCTTCAACGAGGTTTCTAAAGCCACATTCCACTCATAGATCGGACGCCTAGATCGCCAAAAATTATCGGCGAAGTTTCGACAACTCTATCGTGAACTTTTGCCATTTTTGACCATCTATTCCCAGCGATCCACTCGTCCAAAATTAATGGATAAGGTCTCATTTTGTTCGGCTCTTCATGGGATTCAAAACCCCTCAATTAATTTTAGAACACAATATGATTAATTGAATTGAGTTCATGATGGTTTACATATAATATGAAGGGTGAAATTCTATTGGATGAGCTAATTGAATTTTTTAACTATTTTTCTTCAGATGGGATATCTTGACAAAGTTCTTTTACATCGTGAATTGAAGGGTGAAAGTCATGAATTTCTTTTCATTTTTCTTCACCTTACTCTCTGTCTCTGTCTGTCCGCCGAAAATCACTGCGCCGGGATGAGAATAATATGACCAGGTGTTGGTTGAGGTGTGAGGGGGTGGCGACGGCGCAGTGGAGTGCCAACACTGTGCGTGCGTGTGTGTATTTTTGGGTGGATTTTGGCCGGAAAATGATCGAGGGTGGGTGGAATAGGTCACCGACATTGAGAGATGTCGGCCCAGGAGTGTCGTCGAAAGTCGTAGTGGCGTTTTGGCAGCGGGAAAGGTGAAAGAGTTGGGGTTTGAGAAATATTGGGGATGCTATTCAGAATTTGAAATAGTGTTGGGCCTAGTTGCAAATATTTTTAACTTTCAATTCAGATCCCATATATTTCCCATTAAATCCTCCCGATTAACTCTCGATAATTACAATTTGACCCCAATAATTTGGTTCAATTTTCGAAATTCTCATATTTTCCACAACTTCTAATTAGAAAATTATTTAAGTCATAACTTCATCCTTTTTGACCCGAAAAGGAGTCAAACGAACTCCGATTGAGCCCAAAGTTGAACCATGGCCTCCTTATGCCCTCCTTGTATACAGGGTCTATTCAAAGATCTAGTTTTGTTCCTCAATCATCAAACTTCAAGAAATGAGTCCGAACAACCTTATTTATTTTTCCGCTTCTAACTTCTTTAATTCACCTCCAAACACCACCAAATTCTAAGGATAACTTCCTATAGTATATTTAAGCTATTATATTTTATTATATTTCCATTTCAGGCTTTTAAGATGCACATCATTAAAACGGCCTTTGAGTCAAAGGTGGGCAAAATGTTATTTTACTAAATAAAATTATGTTTGCATTTAATTTCATAAATATCATGACATTAGTTATTTCATAAACTTCACGACATAAAAATATTTCATGATTCCACGGTATACACATTTTTAAGATAATTTAGTTATTAAGAAAACATAAATTGTATCATTCATGGGTTGAATTTATATTTGCGTTTGTATTTTAACTATTAGAATCGCTTGACTCGCCCTTGGGCAAATAAATATCATTTTGATAAAATTATCGACTATTTTAGTCTATTACGGTGTGAGTAGGTTAAACAATGGATCGAACAGGTCCTTGTTTAACTACCCATGTGCCTAGTCCCACTTTTTGGTCGGGTAGGAGATGGCGGCGTAACTTAGGTCGTAGAATGTTATATTCCGAATATGACGATCTCTAGGTAAAAACCCATAGCTAAAGAGACGTTGAGCCTTGGGAGGGATAATAGCCTACCGGACTCGGGAGGGATAAGGTGGTGGGCTTTGGCCAAATATTATTAGGAGCCAATAGGAGAACGGACATGATCAGTATCCGATCAACAATGATCCTAGGTTTCTTGTTTTCTTGCCGGTTGGATTGATTGATTGATTGTTTTTATTAAAAAAATATTTTAAAACGATATATCTACTATTGGTTTTAAAAATTTAGATATTTATTACCATATGAAAAGCAAAACATTTATTGTACTTAATTACCTATTGCATAATGTATTTAGCATCATTGCTAACATTAAAAATTGATTGATCGTCATTGAATTGCAATATGTTCTTTATCATTGCGATAAATGAATTATTTGTGCACCATTGTCAATCATACATGAATAACTTTTTGGGCACACTAAGTAATCTCAAGCAAAAATAATAATGTCAACTTTCAATTATACATATATTGTATTCCTCTACCCCAACTCATTGAGCTCATTTAGCTCACCCCACGAATTTTATAAAATCTTTTTAGAGACCAAGTATTTTGAGATCAATGAGACCAAGACGGACTTCCAGATCGGGATTGACCCAATCTAGCTATTTGTTTTCTCTTGAATGACTTATCTGTCAACTTTTGAACAATGTAATTATTTATTTTATATTAGTTATGGGACTTGTAGTTATATTTTTGTATAATATGGATTTGTAGACTTCTGTTGTATTTATGGTTTTAGTTGCTAGTTTTTGATGATAGCTCTTCAGAAGCCTAAATTTAAATGACTGGGGTTGAACCCCATTAGCTTTAAAAAAATTTAGAATATGATGTTGGAGCTTGTGTGGAAGCTAATATTGAGCACCTAGATGAGGAGTGGATTTGGTACCACCAGTTCATAGAATAGAGTTGTGGATTTCTCTTATTAGTATTTTGAAAAATGTAGCTATTCTATTTGGTTATAGTGATTCGAAGTAGTTCTTTGTATTATTGTATATTATGGACTACATCCTATTATATTTGGTTATGAAAGTTTGGGCGTGACAATCATGGTATCAGAGCCTAGATGTAAACGGAACTACACCTAAGCTAACTTGGGATATGATTCTCCGCTTGTGAACTAGATTACCACTATTGTGTAATCTAAAAACCCAAGATTTAAGCTTAATTTGGGATATTTGTGTTGTTTTGGATTATAATTGATTAAATTTGAAGGTCAATTAGGGTTGAATTGAGACTTTGGATGCATCTTGAGATGATGCCTAGTATTGATTTGTTTGGATGTATTTATAAGGAAAAGGACAATCTTGGACTATAATTTGTGATCTTCTAGAATCCAATGAAAAATGAAATTATTGGAAAACTTAAATGGATACTAAAAAATTGAGTACTCGAATATGTCTTTGGTTAGGTGCTTGTGTTCGTGGTTGAGTTCTGGCCTGAACTTGATGTTTTTGTGGATTTTCATGGGTAAATATATTTGATGAAAATGATGATTACATATTTTGACTTGGATCTTTTCCCTTCTTATTGTAATGCAAATGAAGGCTTCAGGACTTCAGTTTGATCTTTACTGGAGTTGAGAATAAAATTATGTGGTCAATTGAGAATTAGGCGTAAAACCATAATTATATATTAATCATTAGTATATACATTTTCCAAGAACTTTGAGGTTTAGTTTTTAATGTTGTAAATTTTATTTTTTTAGTAGCTCTAAGCTTGTATTATAGGTAAAATTGGTTTATTATACTAAATATGTGTCAACCACTTCCAATAGAAAGCTCAGTGCTTATTAGAACTTTTCTTAATATTTGGGTGAAATTATTTAAGATGCTTTAATTCTTTGAGACATTTTTTTGAAGTACATATTATGTAACTGACTCGGTATATAACACGTGTTCTGGGTCATCACCATTAAAAGTTTTTAAGTTATGATTCTCTAATATTATGAAATGAGGTCATAAGAAATTATTTTGGGATACTAGCACATTAACGTAATACTTTCATAATGATTCTTGTTAGTAGATAAGCCTGAGGATAAAGTGGCTAAGTCCTTACATACATATAGGAAAAAGAAAATTAAGATTGCGATCGAGGCTTTATCTGTGGAGATTCCTATCCTTAAGATTTTCGTAAGGAAAAATTGTAAAATTCATCCGTTAAGTTTACCCTACTAGAGAATTGGTCCACGAACTTGTCAAAATTTAGTCTTCATGCAATATCTTTAAAATTTTAGCACATTGCATCCGATTTGGCCGAAAAATTTGAATTTTCCCGGAATTTGCTGATATGGCTTTAAATCGATTGATAAATATTGACATGTACAAAAATTTTAGGATTTCATGGAGGAAAAATGTCCATGTGGCGGTGATGTTTTATTTTGTTAATCGACAAAAAAAAAAAACAAAAACAAAATCTCATGTAGCATTTTAATTAGATAAAATGATACAATATATATTAATAAAAAAGTAATTATTTTCTACAACACCAAAAACACTATTTATCATAAAAAAATAATAAAAAATATGATTAATATATAGATAACATTTTTGTAAAAACTAAAAATTAATAATAATAATAATAATAATAATAATAATAATAATAATAATAATAATAATAATAATAATCAATTCTTGTTAATTAACCATTCAAGTTTTTGTTTCCAATTTCGCCCCACCGAACGTCGCCTCTACCACAACATCACATCCTCCTCTTCTTACTAGATTTGGGTGAATGTGAATTAAGGTTAATTTGGGTTGGTGCTTAGATCTGGACGATGGAGGGCAAAGATAAAAGAAAAGGGAGAGGGAAGTTCTTATGTTGAGTTGGGGCTTAGATCTGGAAAATGGGGACGTTTGGATTCGAAACATCTGTTGGGGTTTGCAGCGGCTGTGGAGGGCTTGGGTACTATGGAGTTGTGGCGATGTTGGGCTGCGTTTTGAATGGCTGGAGTGCAACGGCATTGTGGCGGTGTTAGGCGGCGGCTGTTGTTGAGACGAGTTGGGCAGATGGTGGTGGGATTTCTCTTGGACAATGTTTCCGGCGAATGGTAGTGTTGAGCGGTGTTGTCCGGCAGATGGGGGTGTTGAGCGGCGTTGTTCCGGCGGATGATGGTGTTGAGCGGCGGTCGACGGATGGAAAGAGAAGTTGAGGGAGAAGGTGAAAAAAATAAAAAAAGAAGATAAGAGGGAGAAAAGATGAATAATTAAATTAGGGAAACTTTATATGAATTAACAAAAGATTTTATATCAATTAGTATTATTTTTAATTTATCAAAAAATTGAAAAGCAGAAAACTAGGGAAAAAGATGAATAACTAAATTATACAAAATTTATGAATTAATAAATTTTTGTATATAAATTAAAATCATTTTTAAAATGAATAATTTATAAAAAAATTAATTTTTCCTTATAATTTGTCAGTTTTTTTTTTCGATTTTCATTTTTTATTGTAGGAATAATATTGGACTAATTATTTTTATTATGTTATTTATTTAAATTGCTTAAGTGAAATATATGTGGCTTCAAATTTCTTTGATTTTGTCCATATTTTATGACACACGTGCAATTTTCCCTCCGAATACTAAAAATTTTCAAATTAGAGTACACATCAGCAAATTCCGGGCAAATTCACAATTTCAGCCAAATTGGACGCAATGTGCTATAATTTTAAAGATATTGCACGAAGACTAAATTTTGACAAGTTGGTGGACCAATTCTCTAATAGGGTAAACTTAGCGGATTAATTTTACAATTTTCCCTTTTCGTTTTATGAATGAATTGAAATATATATAAAAAATGAAAAAGAGTGTGATCCCGATCATAAGGCTGATCGGGTAACCAAATAAATAAGCCTGAAAACAAGTGCGAGAGTAGATCAAAACGGTCACAAGCCGACCATATGGCTGAATGGTTAGGGCCTCGTTAAAACCTCCCAAGGTAAAACCCACCCTTGTGGGGAAAACCCTTGGCGGAAAAAAAAAAAAAAGAGTACCCCTCATGAAAGGAAAGAAGGCGCCCAAAATAAAAGTAAATACAAGACCGGACGCATTAAGTAACAAACCTATAACTAGATCGACCCACATAATCCTCCGTGAGGAGTGAACGATGTCCCGGGTGGGACGCCCACCAAGTCCTAATGTCCGGCTTTTTCAAAGATGTCCGCCACTCGATTGCCTTCCCGATAAATATGCGAAACCACCACTCTATATGTGAAAGCAGATGAAGTGTATAGCGCCACTTGCTTAACTGATGCCAGGGGACCTCAACGGATCTTTTGTTAAGTAGATTCACCACATAAATCGAATCCGACTCCAGCCAAAGTTGTGTCCAGCCTTTAGCAAATGCATAATGGACGGCCAACATTGCTGCCACTAACTTAGCCTCGAACGCGTAACCCGTGCCATAATGTTCCACAAAACAACCCCTAAAAAAGCCTCTGCAATTCCAAAATACGCCTGAAGCTGTAAGGCTTCCCGGCGCCCCCGAAGCGCTACCATCCGTATTCACCTTGATCCAGCCCGGGAGGGGTTTATGCCAGTTAACTTCCACAATCTTCAGGACTGGTCTAGGTTGCCCCAGAACACGCAGTCTATGGATTATGAAAAGGTCATGTTGATCATTGTGCATGCAACCCGATCTAGGGAAGCGGACTCGATGATGAGAACCCGCAGTGCGGGATAGCTGCATCCATCGTCGAGCTTATTGTGAAATGTCAACTCATTCCGGATATGCCAAATGAGCCGATGCGCAGGACAAAACAACCACTCACCATAAGAATCGAACCGCTCACTAAAACGAAAATTCATTAAACGCACTAGAAAATCATTAAAGCTATAAACACCAAATGGGTGGATGTCAAATGAATGAAAAACCCAACGCCAGAGAGCCCCTGTGAAAACACAAGAGACAAACAAATGATCAATCGATTCAATGGAGGCACAACAAAAAGCACAGACGGAGGGGCCAATGAAACTCCCCTAGAGCGTAATAAGTCCAAGACTGCCAATCGATTGTGAATCGCACGCCACGCCACAATCAACCGACGCTCCGGAATATGGGATAACCAAATCCAAGTGCCCCATTGTACCACCGGGGAATGAGGGCGAATATGGGAATACGCCACTTTTGATGTCACATTACCATCATCCAAATTCAACCAAACCCGCTTGTCCTACGATAAAGGAACGATGGGTACACGAACAATGTCCCGAACTAGATCCGTAAGCCTCAACGAATAACAAGGTGAAATGCCAGGACTCATCATAGAAATAATCCAAGATGTGCTGCCCAAATAAGTATCTGCACTCTTGTGGAATACCAATCCTGTCTGCAATAGAGTATCCCAACCAGTTGTCAATCTAGAATAAAACCTCAGAATTACCCCAGGGATCCAACGAGAATCATCTAAGCAATCCACGATGCAAGGCCTAATCCCGCCCAAATAGAAAAAGGAATGAACGAATTATGGATCGAGCCGTCCGATGTCGATATCGGTTTCTCGAGTTTTGAAAATGACCGAATCATAATTCATAACTTTCCATCCCAATTTCATTAGGAATGCGGTGTTAGCCGCAATAATGGACCTCACGCCTAAAACCACCTTCACCGAGTTGTGCAAAGAACGAGTCCGATTGACCACCACCGAACCTTTAGAGTTAACTTCCCCTGTCTAAATGAAATTACGCATGGCCTTTTCCATTTGTTTGAGCAAAGATCTAGGCCATTTGTAAATCATCATCGTGTGCACAAACAAAATGGCAATCATCGAATTAACAAGACAAATACGCCCAACCAGGAGAAAGAAAGGTCCCCGCCATCTTTTGAATTTGAGAATTACCTTATCAAAGACGGGTTGTAAATCCGATCTTAGGGGCACCCATAAAAATTGGTGCCCCTAAATAAACCATAGGTAAAGCCCCTAATCGGATACCCATGATGTTCGAACATGCCCCGCACATAATTCGAGACCCAAGATCCGAATCGAACTTTAGATTTCCGAGGATTAAAAGCCTGGCCCGAGATATCATTATATAAAGTGAGAATATGAAGCAGGATACGGGCATTAGTTGAGGATTCCCCACACATAATAACAATGTCATCAAAGTAGAGAATGGAGGACGAAAAATAATATTTCTCGGAGCAATGAATGGCCCAAGCTAGTTTTTTGACCGATCGGTCTCAATAAATTTGCTAAACACCTTCTCCGCAATGCAAAATAGCAAAGGAGATAGAGGATATCCCCGTTGAACACCCCTAAAGCACGAGAAATACCCCACCAAGGCGTCCCATTCGAAGATCAAAAGTGCGGAAGACCGAAGAATCACCTCAATCCGGTGAACAAATGTCTCGAGAAACCAACCACCGCAAGACATGAAGTAAAAATCCCCATTTTAAAGTGTCAAACGCCTTGCGGATATCAATATCCAAGATCATATTAGCATCATTCGACCATGCAAAACGTTGAAGCCTTCCGAGACCATAGCTATACGGTCATAAATTGCCTTCTCGGAATAAACCCGAATCGCGTAGAGGACAGACATCGCTGAAATAATAGAACCCAAGTGAGAAGCTAAGATTTTGGTAATAATATTGAAAAGAAAATTACTCATAACAATCGGCCGAAAGTTCTCAATAGTATTAGCATTCTTAGTCTTAAGTGCCATAAAACTAGCGTTCAATAAGTGCCATAAAACTAACGTTCAATAGAATCTCCCAATAGTGACAATAGAAAGCCCGATAAAATCGTCCGGGCCCGGCGAGCTGTCCGAGCCCATATCAAACACTATTTCCGAATCTCGGAGTACGAAGGAATATACGTTATAAGAGCATTGTCCACGGCGCCCACCATCGGAGAAATCACCTGATCAACCATAGAATAGTCCAAAGTGGCGCCCCTGTATCCGAGAAAAGCTCCTCATAGAAGGAAGTAATGTGATTCCCAAGAACCCTTGGATCATCAGCGTAATTACCATCAATCATCAAACCCTGAATACCCGACCTGCTACCCCGGATCTGACAATGTAGATGAAAAAAGGCCATATTATGATCCCCATCCTTAAGCTAAGCAGAACGCGCTTTTTGCCTCAGGAATTCCAATTGCAGTAATAGTATGTGAGACAGAGCCTTTGGGCATCGAATTCCAAATCCCGGCGAGCAGCAGAGTACCCCAGAGTCTCAATATCTGCCTGAATCTGTCTAACTTTCTCCATCTGACTCTCCACCTGAAGGTTAACATCCCCAAAGACGTCCCTATTCCAAACCTTAATAGACTGACGCAACCGTTTAAGCTTCCACATAACCCACAAAACATGGGATTAGGCAACGAGCGGGAGAGGGCCTAAAACGAAGTAACAAGGTCCCAAAAAGAATCATGATAAACCCACATACACCGAAAACGGAATGGTACAGGACCCTATTGATAGAAGACGAGCAAGAGACCAAAATGAGGTGGTGATCCAAACCAATACAAGGAAGAACCAAACCTTTATCAACTTGCCAAAGAGAGAAAAATGGACACGTTGCTAGTGCTCGATCCAATTTAGCCCTGGAGCGGGGATAGAGGCATTCCGGGGAGCACCAAGTGAAAGTATTCCCGTAGTAGGGACAAATAACAAATCAAAGATCCTCCACAAAATCTCTGAAGTCCTGACAAGAGTCCTGGGATAGAACACCACTGCCCAAACGCTTATGATGACCTAGAACCACATTGAAGTCCCCAATAAGCATCATATCATCAAGACCCAAATTTATCAAATCCAGCCAGAGCGTGCACCGAGTAATATGATTACATAAACCATGAGCGAAGCCAATGTGAAAAATCAGAGACCCCAACTGAACCTTCAGAACAATACAATGAGAAGACGACCAAACCTGTTGCAAAACGGAGATGCCTAGAATACAGAAAACCCAAATATCCGCCTGACCGTTAGAATGAAAATTCTGAGCCACAAAGTTCAAACCCAGACTATGCCAATATGAATCTGAAATCAAAGAAATGTCAACTTTAGGCTCACAGATAGCCAAGATAGAAGGCTTATGCTTGTGACATAAAGCCTTAAGAACATTGCGGGATGCAATGTTCCCAATCCCCCAGATATTCCAGAAGATGAATTTCATTGAGATGGAGGGCGTGGAGTAGCCCGTGTCGATCGCACGATAAAGAAGGGGGTATGGTGGGTCGCTGAGTCCGATGATTGCATATTAGCCATTTCATCAGCATAATTAGCCCATCGTTTTGAAGCCGCAAATTCTAATTCATTGGGTCCTGGGTGGTTCGGCTCAATCGTGAGATCATGGATAGCCAGAGAAGGGCCCTGTGCCACGTCCTAAAGTAGTTTTGATGTGGCCGCATCAAGGGAGCTATCCCGAAAAGCTCGACTGAGAGCACGGATAGGCTTCTCCAACGGATGCTGAATCGTAAGAGGCAGACTCGTAGAAAAGGAGCCAGCGTTAGAGACTGAGTCCTTGGGAACCGAGTGTCGATTAGGGTGAGTCAGAGAAGAATCCGCGGGACACTGCTCTAAATTGTCTTCCTCTGTGGCAAGAGCTTCAAAGGAATTTCCAAGGTGGATACCATTAGGATAAGTGACGATGGCACAGGAGGGGGAGCCCGGCCACATAGGAAAACCCGTATTATCAATTGAATCATCAACGACCTTGCCCTTGTCGATAGAATGTTGCACCGGATGATAAATTTTACAAGCCTTGGAACGGCCCCTTTGAGTTGAAGCATGGCTTCCATCCAGAGCCTTAGAGCGGCCATGAGCAGGACTAGGGCGTCTTTCCGGAGCCGAAGTCCCTATAGAAGTAAGATGGCAAGAAGCCGTCGAACGTCCCATAATATAACATTTCAAACAGAACTTAGGTAGTTTCTCATAGCTAACTGACACAAACGAACACTGACCCACCCATTCCACCATAATGTGATCCTTCAGCGGCTTAACCAAATCTACATCAACCAACATACGAAAAAAATGTCCCAAAGAGCCATTTGAGAACAATGATCAATTTGAATCGGGTTACCAATCACACTGGCAATCCCCAAAATGGTATTGGGATCCCAATATTCC
This sequence comes from Rehmannia glutinosa, assembly GCA_016081115.2. Taxonomy (NCBI): domain Eukaryota; kingdom Viridiplantae; phylum Streptophyta; class Magnoliopsida; order Lamiales; family Orobanchaceae; genus Rehmannia; species Rehmannia glutinosa. The sequence goes on from CM071935.1 coordinate 2,906,688, forward strand.
AAACTGAGCTCAAAAATGCGGACCCAAACACTGGAAACAGAAGTATGAACCTTGTACGGATTAAAATCTGGTACCCATGGAGAAAGCCGGATAGTGCCTGGATTAAGAGCCCAATTGATACGTGATTGAGCCCAAGCTCGATCCTGCGCATTAGAAAAATTTCACACAAAAATAGCCCTTGCCCAAGGGAATTAACTTCCAATCATTCTTAATGCCTCATATCTCGGAAAGACGTTTATGTAAAATCATAGTTGGCCAGGGCTTGTTACCTTTACCCAATATAACCCTCCCAATCAAAGAAAAAGAGAATTCAACAAGGCGTTGTTGGTAAACATGCTCATCAATAGTCACAGAGTCGTAATCACCTTTCCGAACAGGTTTAGGAATAGAATTAAAGTTGCCAGAAAGCACATGAGAAAAAGAAGCAACATTACCTGTGGCCTGGGGAAAAACTGGATTTGTGGAATGGAGGTTACCTGAACCATCTTAGCAAAAGTAGTACCCAAGTTCTCATTAGCATTAGCAATATGAGTTGAATGTCGGAGGTTCGATGTATCCATGGAAGTGGCTGAGCTTCCAATGACTTGATCAATATTCTTGGGGTAACATGCGTTGGTCATTCTGTTGGGGGGATAGATCCATGGGAAACACCGAAGAAGAGCCGTTGCCCGGGGCCATGACCCCCCTAGGCATGGGCGACTGCCATATGGAGCAAAATAGGCGGCCCCCTTAGATCAAGTGGAGGGCCGCACCTCCCATGGGGACTGGCAGTCGCGACTTGCAGTTGGGGGGCAATAGGAGGGCAGCCCCCCTGTTCAATGTCGGCCCCCTGAGAGATGCCAACCACTACTGCTTCGTTAACCAACGCCGCCAGAAGTAAGTATGATGAAGACGGAATGCGACTCATCGCATTTAAATTTAATTTCTCAGTGGGGCGCTGTTCAACGTTGGGGATGAAATTCCGAGGCAAAGGAAAACTAGAGAAGTTGTTGGAGGGTTGAACTAACGTCCTAGACCCCCAATCGAATCCTAACCTTCAATCTATCGCATGTTACCCATCAAACCATGACTTTCGATCGAGGAAAACCCTGGTTTGGAGGAGACGCCGCCGCAAGTTTGACAGGAATTGCCATGCCGAACGTGCGAAGAGGGAGCACCATTTTTCAAAGTAAGTCCAAAAGAGAAGAATCAGCCATGAGTATGCCGGAAAACAACCAAGAACACAATCGAAAAAATCAAAATAGAGGGCCGTGCACATTTGGGTTCATGTCATCGCGTTCCTCCTCTTCGGGAAATTCCGTCATTCAACAATTTTCCTTTTCGTAAAATGGCTTATAGTTTTATGGTTGAGGTTTCAATTATAAACTATTAGTGGATATAGTTTCAATTCGTACTGATTATATAGGAAATGCAATAATAAGAGATTGAAAATAAAATTTGACCTTAGGAGAATATTTGGTATCACAAGCAACGAGCTACTCCTTTTAGAAAACATCACACTAGTGATAGATACAATGCTTTGCGAACAAGCCACAAAGTTTGAGATACATGGTATTCTGTTAATTTATAGGTCTCGTGAGTGCCTTTCGTATAATTATTGGGTTTTTATGCTATGATTGAAGTAGTCACTCTAGTGCTTGACTTGGAAATTAATTAAAAATGGATATATGATTCGAAAAAAATATATTATAATGAATTGCTAAATAAATATTTTATTTAGAAGTTTAACTTAGTCATTGGATAATATACATTATAGTGGAAATACATCTCGTGGGTTGGAATATTCTCGTTAGTCTTACTATAAATACCATATTGGCCATACATCATTTGGGTTAATTATTTGATTCGATGATTTTTTTGCGAATTATGCGACTTAGATAAAAGAGGTTAGAATCACACATTGTGAAACACTTAAGTTCATGTATGAAAGAATAATACCAAGTTAGGATGTATCTTAAAATAGCAAATCGAAAAATAGTTTTTATTTGTTACTTAAAAAATGGTGGGGGATAGTGAAACATATATTTTAATTGATCCTATTGTCATAGGGCTAAGAAAATGATATAAATAATCGTATCATGAAATGATTAGAAAAAGGTTTATTCAAGAATTATAAGTATGAAGTAAAGATTATGTATAGAAATAGGAAAATGACTCTATTACTAAATGATCACTTGTGGATACAAATTAAGTAATTGATTCTCTATATAATTCTTGGAACTAACATCCCTATAAATGTTTCTAAGCCACGATTAAGCGATATTAAGTGCGATGGAAAACACTTGGGAAAAAAACAATTGTTATTTAAGCATAAGTGCGAAGGGGATAAGTGGAACTTATGTAATATCTAAAATGTATAAATATGGAATTTGGGGACAAATTCTTTTAAGAAATGGAGAATATAGAACCCCATAATTTTACCTACTCGAATATTGTAATTATATTATATTTGATATAAAAAATTCTTATTTGACTAAATGAGTAACTCTTATATTATTTCATATTTTATATGTTCTCCTTAATCTTAGACTTAGACTTACACTTTGTGACAATTAAGTTATATCAATGAGAAAGTGATGGACTTAATAGGATTATTAGTTCGTGTGTTGAATTTCGGAGATGTTATGGTAAAAATTTGGTAATTTAAGAATTTATAAATATTTTATTTTGGACTTTGTATCGAATTAAGAATTTATAACTTCAATCATATAGATTGAGTTAGAAAATTGGGGCTCTCTATTTATTTTCTATTCAAATCATTATTATGCAATTCCAAATAAAATATAATTATATATCATCTCAATCCATTTTTGGCCCGATTCCATTCAACAACACATTAATCTTTTTACTAGAAATAGTTAATTCTAAAATTAAAATTTTTCAACTTTAGAAACATTCCTAAGGAGGTAAACTCTTTTTCCTCTTTTTTTTCGAACTCTTTGGCAAAATTCCAACGGCAGCTCCACTTTCCACCGCCATTGCCGACGACGGCCACCAGCCACCTCCCATGGAAATTAACAAATTTTGGCTCCACTCATTGGCAAATTGCAAGTAAAAATATGAAATTCGAATGTTTTGACTTGGATCTATGGAAATTCGATCCTCGATTTTCACAAATCTTACACTATTAAAAAGCCCATTCAACGAGGTTTCTAAAGCCATATTTCACTCATAGATCGGAGGTCTAGATCGCGAGAAAGTTTCGACAACTCTATCGCGAACTCATTTGGTGCCGCCATTTTTGACCATCTATTCAGGGGATCCACTCATCTAAAATTGATTGGTAAGGTCTTGTTTTGTTCGTCTCTTCAAGGGATTCAAAATCCCTCAATTAATTTCACGATTGGAGTTCTTTTATGTCGTGAATTAAAAGATGAAATGAATTTCCTTTCATTTTTCTCCACCTTATCGGCATTATTGCACCATTCCCTCTTTGTCTCTCTCTATCCGCCGGTAATTGTTGCGCCGGGAAGGGAATAATATGTTTAGGTGTTAGTTGAGGTGTAAGGGGGTGGCGATGGCGCGGTGGAGCGCCGCCACCGTGCGTGCGTGCATGCGTGTTCTTTGTGCGTGTGTGTGTATTTTTGGGTGGATGTTGGCCGAAAAATGATCGAGGTGGGTGGAATAGGTCGCCGACATTGAGAGATGTTGGCCCAAGAGTGTCGTCGGAAGTCGTAGTGGCGGTTGGCGGGAAGGGTGAAAGAGTTGGGGTAAGAAATATTGGGGGTGGTATTTAGAATTTGAAATAGTCTTGGGCCTAGTTGCAAATATTCTTAACTTTCAATTCAATCCCATATATTTCCCATTAAATCCTCCCAAATTAACTCTCAGATAATTACAATTCGACCCCAATACTTTGTTTCAATTTTGAAATTCTCATATTTGCCACAACTTCTAATTAGAAAATTCCTTAAGTCATAACTTCATCCTTTTTGATCCGAAAAGAGGTCAAACGAATTCCGATTGAGCCCAAATTTGAACCACGATCTCCTTACTCCCTCCTCATATGAAGGGTCTATTCAAATATCTAATTTTGTTCCTCAATCATCAAACTTCAAGAAATGAGACCTGAACATCCTTATTTTTTTCGTTTCGCTTCTAACATCTTTAGTTCATTTTATTATATTTTATTATATTTAAGGACCACCAAACTTATTATTTAAGGACCACCAAACATCCTTATTATACTTATTATATAATAATCAAACTTCAAGAAATGAGACCTCCAAGGAGCACCAAATTCTAAGGATAACTTTCTCTAGTATATTTAAGTTATTATATTTTATTATATTTCCATTTTAGGCTTTTAAGATGTATTATATTACTTGTTTTGGAAACAAGATCGAGCCCGACAACTAGGATTTGCGCCCTGCACATCATTAAAATGGCCGTTGAGCCAAAGGTGGGCAAAATATTATTTTCCTAAATAAAATTAGGTTTGCTTTTAATTTCATAAATTTCACGCCATTAATTATTTCACAAACTTCACGATATAAAAATATTTCAAGATTTCACGGTATATAAAATTTTTAAGATAATTTAGTTATTAAAAAACATAAATTGTATCATTCATGGGTTGAATTTACATTTGCATTTGCATTTTAACTATTGAAGGCTGATCGGGCCTCTTGGGAAAATAAATGTCATTTTTTGACAAAAATATTGACTACCCATGTGCCTAGTTTCACTTTCTCGGTCGGGGTAGGAGATGGAATATGACGATCTCTTCGGGTAAAAGCCCATAGCCAAAGAGACGTCGAGCCATCGGGAGGAATAAGGTGGTGGACTTCGCCAAATATTGTTAGGAGCCATAAGGAGAATGGACATGATCGGTGTCCGATCAACACCGATTCTACTTTTCTTCTTGTTTGGTGACGAATTGATTGGTGGCTATTTTTATTAAAACAAATTATTTTAAAACGATATATCTACTATTGGTTTTAAAAATTTAGATATCTATTACCATATGAAAAGCAAAATATTTGTCGACTTAATTACCTGTTGCATAATGTGTTTAACATCATTGCTAATATTAAAAATTGATTGATCGTTATTGAATTGCAATATGTTCTTTATCGTTGCGATAAATGAATTGTTTGTGCATCATTGTCATGCATACATGAATAACATTTTGGGCACACTAAGTAATCTCAAGCAAAAATAATAATGTCAACTATACATATATATCATTCATCTACCCCAACCCATTGAGCTTGTTTAGCTCACACCCACGATTTTTATAAAATCTTTTCAGAGACCAAGTATTTTGAGATCAATGAGACTGCACGGGGCTTCCAATCGGGATTGACTCAACCTAGCTATTTGTTTTCTCTTGAATGACTTATCATTCAACTTTAGAATAATGTAACTATTTATTTTATATTAGTTATGGGATTTGTAGTTATATTTAGTTGTATAATATAGATTTGTAGACTTCCGTTGTATTTATGGTTTTAGTTGCTAGTTTTGATGATAGCTCTTCAAAAGCCTAAGTTTGAATGACTGGGGTTGAACCCCATTAGCTTTCAAAATTTTCAGAATTTGATGTTGGAGCTTGTGAGGAGGCTGATATTGAGCACCCAAATGAGGAGTGAATTTGGTACCACCAGTTCATAGAATAGAGTTGTGGATTTCTCTTATTAGTATCTTGAACAATGTAGCTAATAGCTATTCTATTTGATTATAGTGATTAGAAGTAGTTCTTTGTATTATTATATATTATGGACTACATCCTATTATATTTGTAGGTCCCAAGGGGTGTAAGTGTAAGGTTTAGAAGGGGGGTTGAATAAACCTTACCAAATTTTCGATTTAGTCCTTTTAAATCTACTGAGTTAATTCTATTTTGTGTGTCCTTGATGGACAATCGAATTAGTCACTCAAGAGAGTTAATCTTTCAATGAGACTCAATTTGAGTCATTGATGGAGTAACTCATTTGTTGGCTACAATTTAACTCATTTGTGGTTTTATTTTCATTGGAAGACTTAACACCCTTAAGTTAGATTTTAGAGCTTGATTTAGTACTTGTAAATTATTAAATGGATAGCAAATTTATCACAGATATAAGCGATTAAAAGTGCGGGGAATGTAAATCTTTGAAATGTAAATGACACAAGAGAGTTTTTATAGAGGTTCGAAGATGGGGTAATTCTTCTACTCCTCTCTTCTCCAATCCCCGGAGGAATCCACTAAGTAATGATCAGTTTACAAAGTGGTAGCAGTCCGGATACAAGTCTTGATCACAACGGCCGACTTGATCCTTTGGGACTCGATCCGGAGATGCCTTGATCACTCACCGTGGCTTCTCGCACGACTCAACTTCTTCACAGGCTTTTGCGCTTTGCTACTACTGACTCACTTGCTCAAGCTCTTTGGATTTGATCACGAAGCCCTCCAAATGCTTAAGACTTAGTTCAACCTTGAACTTTTCTACAATCCTTCCCGGAAAGTAGACCCTTGTTTTCAAAGGTTTCCTCTTCAATCTGGTTGAAGTTCTCTTTCCTTCACGGGTTAGTGTTGGATTGATGTACTTGAAATGTAGGCTTGAGGATTGAGATTGTTTGATTTTTCTAATGTGCTTGTCTGTCTCACGTATGTGTCATTCATGCATCCTTTTTCTCAAACAAACTCCTCGGCCTTTTATAGTGAACTTTCAAAAATTTGCCCGTTGAAGAGATAGGCTTATTTTTGAAAGTCACTTTGCGATCGTTGGCTTGCGTTCTTGGAATTGCCATTTCCTCGTATGAATTGTTCTTTCACTTTTTGAGAGTTCGACACGGTTTGGTGCTTCCCATTGGTTCATTCCAATTGCACGCTTCGGGACCGAGCACTCGAGAAAGGTGGTATGGAGATATTACTTGTTTAAGTAAATCTCTTGATTTCTCGGCAACGGTTCTTTTCTGATTATCTCGACTTGATTGCATTTCCTTGCTTTCCCCAGGTGACTTAGAGTCGGGTTTCCAATCATTGGATGACTCTTTCGTCACTTCAACTTGAGACTTGGCTTTTCTTGAGTTGACTTGGCTAGTGCTCCACCACCGCATCTCATTGCTTCTCAAAGAGAGTTCTGTCTACTCTTCTTGCCATACTCATTTGTCTCGCGGTGAGTCTTCCTTCAGTCTTGATTGTCTTCTTGCATGTTGGGCGTAGGCGACTTAACTCGGCTTGGCACTCTATTCATTACAATGCATTTTACAACAAAAATTGGGGAGCCAACTTTCTATTCTAAGTTTTACATGGCATTCATCAAAATCTAAACAATAAAATTCCTAACAATTTCCCCCTTTTTGATGATGCCAAAACTTAATTCATTCAAAAATGCAAATAGCAAAGATACATACAGATAGTGTAGTGACATAGAATGTATGCATATAATAGATCATGTTTATTGATCATATCATTCGTGTTCTTTTACACAATGTTTACAAGGTGTATCGAGCACATTTTGTCTATATCTTTTGAAAATAAAGAATTTATGGCTTTATTACGTAAGACTTACATTGTATGTATTTACATGATAAAATACACGAAGGGTTGGACAACAACACTTCATCTCCTTTGTCTCCTTCTTTCATCTTGTTCAAGATCTTCTTCTCTTCTCCTCTTCTTCTCGTCGTCACCGCCTTCTTTTTCTTCTCATATGCCTTCCTGGCGGCTTCTTCATCTTTCCTTGTTCTTTCCTGTCTCTCCCGCCATAGCCTGAGTTTGTCTTTTGTTTTCTTCTTCTATTCTCTTTACATACTCGGCGTTAGTTTTAGCCACTCGCAAATTCGCCACTTGGTCAAGCCCCCCCAAGAGATCCCTCCTTTCTTTCCGGGATCTACGTATTCGATATTCTTGGGCGAGGCCAGGTCCAAGCTTCTTCCTCCATCGCCGCTTCTTCCTCTACCTGGGCGTATCTTTGTCGGGTCTTCTTCTTCCCCGGTGATTGACTAGCGAGTGACCAGCAGAGGATCGGAAGTCTCTTTGTCTGTCGGCCTTCTTCACATAATGTGAGACCCTTTTCCCAAGACAAGTCCCAAGCTTGAGCCATGGACATATTTGCAAAGTAACCTTGATTCGAGCGTTTTGAATTCATCAACTGATCTTGGCTCGTCGGCATACGAAATGGCATATGTGTCTCTGTCAACCGGAATGCCTCCATGTTCTTTCAATATGTTCATCACCCTGGCATCCATTCTTCCTTCCACTTCCTTCATCCCCGCTTCAATTGCTTTTCTCTTCTCGGCCATAGATACAAAGAGTGTTGGAGTGGCGAGTCACTGAGGGAGTTTGCCGCTTATAATGTCATTTGTGATGAGGACCTTGTTGGGGGTTTGTGCAATCATCAATGTTACATCTTTGATCCTTCCCCCTCAACATGTTTTCCTTCTTCTTGATTTCAAAATTTCCTCGGTGATTTTCCCTTCTCACCGCTGCTCCTTTCTTTTGACTTGATTTTCTTTGCTTTAAGGTATTCCTCTTCCCCTTTTTGGCATCATCAAAGGATAGAGGAACCCGAGGGAACATCTTTGGCAAGCATGAAGTCGAAGTCTTCGATGGTTGAATTTTCGCTTCAAGTCTGCTGCGTTGTATGCGGCCGTAATTGACCGAGTAGCGTTGGATTCTTGAAATCGCTTCATCTCGGCATGAGGAAGGCTGAATTTTCTTGTCATGTGTTCTTCCAAACGCTGTATATCATTTGCATTTCGCTCACGCAGCGGCCTTGATCTCGGCGTGTGAGCTTCATGCATATGCTCAATGTGTTCCCTCACCGTTTCGCATCAACATTTTCGACTCCACACCGACTTGTTGAACAAGGTTCTCAAGTATCTCATTGTTCCACACGCATTGATTCTTCTTTGTTGCCACCATTCCCTTATCCCGACCGTGATGCCTCTCAAGTCACCGTAAGGTTGGCATCTGTTGTCGGGCGCATGTCCAAAGAGGCGATGCCTCTCCATCCGTTCAACCTCAAGCAAAGAGTGCCTTGAACACTTCTCGAACTTCAGGTGATTCTTTCTTGCGGTGATGGCCATACTGTTGTCGAAATCAAAATCGGCCGGAACAATGGTGCCCGAGTGAAAACAGGAGGTGGTCTGTGATAGCGTGCTTGCTCATTTTTCGACTCTTCGTGGAGTTCTGGTATCTCCAGTGAGAAAGGGAAAGATTCTACAAAAGATTCATCACCGCCAACCGGGATCATTCGATGATGAGCGGTGCGCGTGAAGTTCTTTTGGGAATCGATCTCTTGTAGCTTGAGGAGCCGGAGCAGTGGTTTACGGTTGTTTGGGTTTGGTTGTGAAATAGACCCGACTTGCCGAGCCTCGAGCTTGTCTTAACCGTGGGTCTCGGTGATTTTTCCTTTTCAGTAGACTTGTCCTCGGCCTTATCAGCGGCGTCATCGGACGATGATGAGATTTCTAGTGGTGGATCATCATCAAAGTTAAAGGTTTGACGAGTAGTCTTGGGATCGACTTGCTCGTGCCTGGAACATCCATGGTGAGCTTTTTGGATTTGTCATGGGGTTGACTCGGCTTCCTCTTCGCCTTCCGATCCCGAGAAAGGTGACATCGGGTTGTCCGGGAATCATGAAGTGCGCCGATCTCCTTCTCGGATGGGTCGATGATTGCAGGAGGGATGTTCTCTACTTGACCTCTTTACCCCGGGAAGTCTCAACCTCCCGTGGGCCTTCATTTCCTCCAGCTAGTCTCAATCGCTGCGAGGCCTTGGTCCTCCCTTTCGACGTGTGTTGTGTCTCGGGGTCTTCTACGATCGCATCCATTGGAGTATCAACCCCATGGATTGCACTTTCATCGCCAGTGTTAACTCCTGTACATTCCTTCCTCGTGCCTCGCATCGCGGCGTCATCGGCTTCGCCCGAGCTTGCGCATTGGCACCTCGGAGGCGATCTCAATCGCCTCCGAGCTTCGTTGATGGCAACTTGCTGTTCTTCTTGTGATTGTAATTTCTCTTCTTCGCCTCCTTGCTTCTTTGTCGAGTCATCTGCAAAGATCCTCCGACCTGGCCGCAGTGGAGGGAGTTTCCCCCTCACCGGGGCGCACCCGGTGAGTGACTTGGAGTGGGGTCACTCGTCTCGGACTCATTTGTTTCAATTGATGGTTCGGCCGTTGGGGCGGGTGGTAGCACACCTTCAATAGGGGTTGGCTCGATTGGGGTCCCCACTATCCCGATTTCATCGCCATTTCCTTATTGCTTCTTCGTAGTGGTGGGGAAGTGGTAGCAGCAACATCGGTGGCTATTTTGAACCACTCCCATTGGATCGATTTCCGTGTGTTCGAGGACTCTCCTGGTCCCTCCATCAGTCTTTGCTCGTGAAGGATTCTTGATTCATGCAATGCTTGCCTTTGATCCGCAACTCTTCGTGGCAAAGAAAGCATTCTGCAGTTCCTCGTCACTTTCGGAGAAGACATCAAGGAGAGGATGTGTGTGTTACGCGGGTGCGGAGATAGGCGGATGCTTGCCTTCTCACGTGCTTCGGCTTCTTGCCTTGCTTTTCTCTCTCCTTGTCCTTGTAGATCTGCAGAATATCCATGCGATTTGTCTTCATCTAGAGCTAGGAGCACAATAGATAATCCAAAGAAATTCGCAGTTCCTCTTCTTCTTCTATGAACTCGGCCGTTGGAACTGTTCCCTTGACTTGCTCGGCTTCCATTTTCTCCACTCTTTGACGATTTTGGATGTCCGGGTAAGGTGGAGATAGAACCATTACATCACTATCCGCTTGGGCTGGTTCTTCTTTTGCCATTTGTGTGAGCTACGTTGTGTCTTGGTTGCCTCTCACGATCGCCTTCAAGCAGACTTGGCTGTTTCATCAATTACATCCGGAGACTCTACTTCTCCGGTAGTCTCGTATTTGTGTTAGCCGAGTAATCGACTCACGGTGGTTTCTCCTGCTCGATTTGTTTGACAAGTCTTCTTCGTCTCTCTGGTTTGTACCAGGGAATTTTTGGTTCGGGCGGTGTCCTCTCGAGTCTTGGGCGGCCGGGGCCAGTCTTTGGTGTTTGTTTCGAGGAGCTGGCCGTCTAGGCTTGTCGGTTCTCATCCTTTTGACGATCGGAGAAGGTATTTGGGAGTCCTTCTCGACCGCCGCCGCAGGGCAGTGTGACACGGATTTCTTTGGGCGGTGACTCGCTGCGGGCGAGGAGCATGTTTAGATTTCTTTCTTTGCGCAGGGCGTGATCTTCTTAGCGTGCAGGGCGCTTTCTTCTTGTTTGGAGAGGAGACAATCTGTATCTTCCGGGTCGATTGATTCCCCTCACCGTGTCGCTCTCTTGGCATAAGCTCTCTTCGAGCACCGAGAGAGGTTAGCTCGAACATTCTCTTGTTGACATGGAAAGCCTTCCCATGTCTAAGAGGGACTCCTTTCACTTCCGAAAGAGCCGGCCAATCACAGGCCATATCCTAGGGATCCTCCAAATGTGCCATCTTCTTTGAAGGACTTGTTCCCCATGTTTTGGCAGAGTCTCTTTGTAGATAAACTCAGCCCAGTTTATCTTCTTTTCTTCGATGATTGCATCCATCACAATCAGCTTTGCCTTTGTGATTGGTCAAAGCCTTTGCCAAATTTGATGTCGATACATTTGGCAACTATGTCCAGCAATTTGTGATAATCCTCCTTGGCCAGTCGATCTCTTGTTTTGTGTATATAATTTTATCGGCAAAGGTCGGACTTGGCTATCTCTTTCCATGCATCACCAAGTTGACATCAGATTCCTTAATCTCGTTGCTCCGCCTGTGGTAGAGAGCAATATTCACCAAATCCTTGGCGTGATAGTCACCGCTTTCCGTGAGCAGATGACTTGATTCCTTCATCGTGAATCTCGGCATTCACGTAGAATTGTGCGACCTCCTCCACATAGGTCATAGAATATTCCAAAGCATTAGAAACAGTTTCATCCTGGACGTTTCTAACTTCTCCGCGATTTTCTTCACCAGGGTGTCGTCGGACCCCTGCTTCACCATTCCGTCGAAATCCACTGTCGAACCGGTGTGGATTTGCTTTCCTAGCTTGGTAAAGTCATAGGTTGGTGCCATTTCTCAGGATTATATCAAGAAAAAATCTCAGAAATTGATTTGAAGGTTGATAGGGTTTCGAGAGTATTTGCCTTTGCCTTTTGAGAGAAAGAGATTGAACAGTTTTTAGAAGTGTGAGAGAGAAACGGACGAAAAATGGTTTAAATATGGTTTATGAAAGGACGTGCAGACGGTTTTTGAATCGTGATCGAAATCAACGGCTTGGATTTCGCACGCCTATTGAGCATTTCACGTCTCGTATTTAATGCGGCAGCATTTATATCCAATCATAAGCTTAGTGTGCAGCTTTATGTCTGTACACATCATCATTATGCTGACGTGTTCCTTAAAACATTCCCGCTAAGTCAAAACGACTGCGTTTTTTGTCACTTTGCTCATAAGTTATTCAGCTTATCTCTTAGCTGATTTAACTCTACTCCTCGCAGTTCTCTTAGTGACTCGGCTCTCGGTGACTTGGTGTAAATTTGTCTTTTCCGTCTGGTGATTCTTCGAAATGATTTTTGTTTTCGGCTCTTTTTCACTTCTTTTTGTTCTAATTCTCTTCTTTGATTAAATGCGAGTGTCATTTCACTCAATTAACCCCAACTCATGCTTGAGTTCTTCAAATCTTGACTCACATAATGGTTTTGTGAAGATGTCGGCTAGTTGTTTATCGGTTGAGATATATTCCAAGATAATGTCCTTCTTTTCAACATGATCTCTTATGAAATGATATCCGACATCTATATGTTTTGTTCTTGAGTGCAACACAGGATTTTGAGTGATTGCAATGGCACTTGTGTTATCACACATGATTGGAATTTCTTTTTCTTCAACTTCATAGTCTCTCATTTCTTTGTCTCATCCATAGGACTTGGGCACAACTGTGATTTGCCGAGCCTATGTATTACGCCTCACCATTTGTAGAGGTGGCTATTGAGTTTTTTCTTGCTAAACCAGGAAATTAGTCTGTTTCCTAGCATTTGACAGTGCACTGAAGTGCTCTTCATGTCCACTGCATCCAAAGATAGTCGTAGTCCGAATAGCCAATTAGTCCAATCCACCTTCCTTTGGATACCATAGGCCTACTTCTTGGCTTCCTTTAAGGTATCTTAGTATTCTTTTAGCTTCTCTCATATGGCTTTCTTTTGGAGCAGATTGAAATCTTGCACATACACCTACATCAAAGGTGATGTCCGCCCGCTTGCTATGAGATAGAGCAGTTGATCCAATAAGTGCTCAGATCTAGTTTGATCTACTGAGGTTTGCCATCCGCATCCATGTCCATTTTGATGATGTGTTCATTGGTATTTTTGAGGAAGACTTCTCTTCCATACCAAACTTCTTCATTAAATCTCGGTATATTTTGTTTGACTTATGAAGGTTCCATCCTTGGTTTGTTTCACTTGAAGTCCAGGAAGAATGTCACTCTCCCATCATGCTCATTTCAAATTTACTTTGCATGAGGTTTGAGAATTTTTCACTGACTCTTTGTTAGTGGATCCAAAAATGATGTCATCCACATATATTTGAACAAGCAAAGATACTCTTCTTGTCTTGAATTCGAAAAGTGTTCTATCTACTTTTCCTTTTGTGAATCCATTTTCGATCGGGGGAATTGTGACAGGTATCATACCATGCTCGGGTGCCTCTGTTTCAATCCATACAAGGCTTTCTTGAGTTTATATACCTTGTCTCCAAGAGTCTTCTCGCTCAAATCCTGGAGGTTGTTCAACATATACTTCTTCTTCCAATAAACCGTTTAGGAATGCACTTTTTACATCCATCGATATACAATGAAATTCTTGTGAGTCGCATAGGCAAGAAACATCCTTATAGCTTCCAATCTTGCTACGAGGGCAAATGTTTCATCAAAATCTATCCCTTCTTCTTGGCAATATCCTTTGGCTACCGATCTTGCTTTGTTTCTTACCCACGTAACCTTCCTCGTTCATCTTATTTACGAATACCCATTTGGATCCAATAACATTTTGATGTATGGGTCTTTGTACTAATTCCCATACTTTATTTCTCTCAAACCGATTGACTCTTCTTGCATAGCTTGAATCCAATGTGTGTCAGCCCAATGCTTGTGACACATCTTTGGGCTCTATTTGCGAGATGAAGCATGTGAACATTGCTTCTTGTTGGGTTGGATCTTGTCTTGACACCTTCTCTTATATCTCCAATGACAAGTTTCGTGGATGGTCTCTCGGCCATCTTACGTCGAGTTGGAGTAAGTTAGCTGGATTGATCGACTTGCGGTTTGTGTTCGGGTCGCTCTCTCGTGATCACTCATTGCAGATTTTCCACCGCTTTTGAGATTCAGCTATCTCATCTTCTTGAATTGATAATCCCCCGCCTACCAAAGATAGGGACTCTTCGAAGGTTGGATGATTCAAACTTATCACGGTGACTCTTCAATGTCTTCCCCATTTACATTTGGCTCATCGAATACTACATGAATGGATTCTTCCGTAACCATAGTTCTTTTGTTGAGTATTCAGAGGCTTTGCTTTGTTGAGTACCCTAAGAAGATACCTTCATCGCCTTTAGCATCAAAAGCCTTTAGGTTGTCTTTGCCATTGTTGTGAATGAAGCATTTACATCCAAATATTCTAAAGTATGCAACATTTGGTTTTCTTCCGATCCATATCTCATAGGGAGTCTTTGTTTGTCTGTTTATCATACATACTGTTTTGGGTGTAGCAAGTTGTGTTGATTGCTTGCCCAAAATCTTTTTGGTAACCCCTTGACCTAACATGGTCTTTGGCCGCTTCTTTGAGGGTTCTTCCTTCTTTTCGCAACTCCATTCTCTTTGTGGAGTCCTTGCGGTGATAGTTCATGACCAATACCATTCTCAATACAAGATCGAGTTATTATTCCATTGACAAACTCGGTTCCTCTATCCGATCTTATTTTGATAATGGTTTGACTCTTCTCATTTTGAATCCTCTTCATCATTTGTGGTAGTTTTTGTAGAGTTTCTTTCTTCTTGCACATGAATATTGTCCATGTATATCTTGAGTAGTCATCTACTACCACCAAGGTGTATTTCTTTCCACTTATGCTTCTTTGGTTCCCTTTGGGCCAAATAGATCCATATGAAGCGATGCAATATTCTTGTTGAGGATGGGCATGTCTTTTCTTTGAACGACGACTTGATTTGTTTTCCTTCGACATGCATCACATATACTCTCCTTCTTGTATCATCGAGTCCACGGAAGTCCTTCTACAAGATGACTTCTTGCTAGCTTGTTAATTGTTTTGAAATTCGGGTGACTCGGCTTTTTGTGCCAAACCAACTTGATTCAATTTGTGCTCTTTGCTAGTAGACAGTCTTTGGGTGTTGCGATTGACCAATCCACTACATATATATTTTTCTGTCTACTTCCTTGCAAAGACCACTTCATTTGATTCAATATCCTTGATTTGGCATATACCCATGTTGAATCCAACATTGTAGCCCTTGTCACAGAGCCGATCAAACTCATAAGTTGAAGTTGAGTCCTTCAACAAATGCAACATCGTGATTTCTAATCCATTCCTCTTGATGGATCCAATGCCTCTTATTTCACCAGAGCTTCATTTCCTCCAAATATGACTTTGGCTCCTTTGACTTCCTTGAATTTTGACTGATTTCTCTTGTTTCTGTCATATGTCCGGAGCGACCACTATCCATGTACCAGGTTCCTTGGCATTTTCATTTGTTCCTTGAACCGCAATCAAGGAAATTAAGTTTTAGGTACCCATACTTGTGCGGGTCCGAGGGGTTAGAATTGTAAGATGATCCAACCAACCTATAGCCAAATGATTTGACTCTAAGGGGTTGCCATCTATCGATTGCCATAATCATAATTAATCGACAAATTGCTTGGGGATTCTAGGTTCATACTTGTCTCTTTTGTCCGTATGCCTGCATATGTTTTAGCAATTGCCTTCCTTGGGTAATTGTGGTGTTTTTGAGTGTAGTGCCTAGGTACATATGTGTACTTGATGAAAGCTCTTGTGCTTTTGGAATGGCCTTTCTTGAGTTCTAGGCCTTTGCCATCCGGGCTTATATTCCATAAGTCTATGATGATAGTTCACATTGTTCCAATCAGCTTGGCTTGGATATTTTCTACCATTCCCATCATATGTATTTCTTTTATGGATTTTCCGGAATTTTTGGTAGCTCTGTTTCTTCTTTACAGAGTATTTTCTGCTTTTGGAGTTTCTTTGAGGACTTGGTGAATTTCTTCTCGGTGTCCTTCCAAAGACACTCAACTCGGTCATTTTCCTTTTCCTTTGTAACCAAGGCCATTTGCTTAGTATTGTGCTTTGGAGTGAAAGTGTGTGCAATATTTAGAGTTTTGGATTTTTCGGACTCTTCATGACTTGAAGATCATTTTTCCAAACTTACTCTTGAGGTTTGACATGGCACAAAGGAATTGAATCCTAAGCCTGTCTTGTCTCCACATTCTCTTTGACTCATAATAAGATCATCCAATGATTTAGATGCCTTAGTGAATGAGGCAATAACATTTTTGAGGTCATTCTCCTCTTTTCTATAGCAAAGCAATTTCTGCTACTAATTTAGCATTTTCACCTTTAAACTTTCATTTTCAACAGCTATTTGACTTAGAGTACTCGGCTCCTTAGTCGACTTTGAGTTTTGACTTTTAAGTAGGTTGTTTTCCTCATTCAATAGTGTGTGTGAGGATTTAATGTGCTCAAAATCTTTCATCATTTTGCCTAATGAATCATAAAGATCAAGAGGTGATGAAGTGTGTGTGTCATCACTATCACTAGTGTCTCGAGCTTGTTTAATTAGATTGTACCTCATCTTCTTGATCTTGTTCTTTGGCCATTAAGCGGATCAAGGCTTCTTCTTCGTGAGTCACTTGAGTAGTCGGCTTCCGCTTGCTCTAAATCATCTGTCTCTCTTGACTTGGGCATTTTGTCTCGTGATCTCTGCATGACCATCATTGCCTTTTTTTTTCTTGTCTTCTTTCTCTCAAGACCTTTCTTTCTTCTTCATTCTCTTGTTGACTACGAGGATATGAGCGATCAATGGCATAGTGACACTGGTTGTCTACAATTCCAACATAGATATTGACCTTTTGATCACTCTTTCTACTCTTGAGTTGTCGACCCTTTGATACTCAACTTGTTGATGATCCATTCTCTTGGTTGGCCTATCATCCCTTGATTTGGAGGGAGTGAGTGTCTTCCGGAAGATTCGCCCTTTCCTCTCTTGTAGTTCTTGTTAAAGAACTTGTTAAATCTTTTAACCATCGGGGCTATTTCTTCCGGGTCAATTGCCTCTTTGACCTCGGCTCTCTTCCCATCTTTGACAATTAGAAAATTTGTTTTGGGTGTTTGTCTCTTCCTGGTCTTTTCTTCTCAGCTCAAACTGCAGGCTTTGAGGTCCGAGAATAGTTCATGGTTGGATGTCTTTGATAGGTCCATGGAATGTCTCGGTGCCATGACCTTCATTTCCCATTTGTTTGGGAGACTTTTAGGATCTTCATACACATTTCTTCTGTGTATATTCCTTTCCAAGTGTAGACAACTCATTTGTGATTTACGTAAACCGAGCGTCTAGTTGATCCGATTCTCTCCGAGATCATTTTGAAGTTTTCAAACTTTCCGACATACCATCGATAATTTGTTTTCTTTGATTTGCTCGAACCTTCACAAATCAAAGTCAACTTGTCCTGCATTTCCTTAGCCGTTTTGCAAGATTTGACTTTGTTGAACATGGCTTTATCAAGGTTTTGTAAAGAATGTCCTTGGCTACATTGTCCAGGTTGTATCTTTTCTGTCATCATTTGTCCACTCGATTCTTGGTTTTTCAACCATGACCGGTCTAGAGCTAAAGACATCTTCTTCTCCTTCACCGCAACTCTTCGTGACCGTGTGTTCACCTTTAATATTTGTAGAGGCCCATCTTCTATTACTATCCACATCTCATCATGTAATCTTTGATAGATGAGCCCGCATCGAATTTTCCAATCATCAAATTCTTCAATAGTGAACATAGGGATGCGTGTCAAATTTGCTTCCATGATAATGACTTTTAATGATAAAGAGTTTTGAAAGTTTAAGTACTAAAGCGAGACTTTGAAAAGTTTGGAGATCTAGTTCAAGAACGGTGCGGAGGGTTCAATGAACCAACCGCTCCGATACCACTTGTAGGTCCCAAGGGGTGTAAGTGTAAGGTTTAGAAGGGGGGTTGAATAAACCTTGCAAATTTTCGATTTAGTCCTTTTAAATCTACTGAGTTAATTCTACACAAATTTTGTGTCCTTGATGGACAAATCGAATTAGTCACTTAGTAGAGTTAATCTTTCAATGACTAAATTGAAATTTATTGATGGAGTAACTCATTTGTTGGCTACAATTTAACTCATTTGTGGTTTTATTTTTAGCGGAAGACTTAACACCCTTAAGTTAGATTTTAGAGCTTGATTTAGTACTTGTAAATTATTAAATGGATAGCAAATTTATCGTGAGATATAAGCGATTAAAAGTGCGGGAATGTAAAATTTGAAATGTAAATGACACAAGAGAGTTTTTATAGAGGTTCGAAGATGGGGTAATTCTTCTACTCCTCTCTTCTCCAATTCCTGGAGGAATCCACTAAGTAATGATCGGTTTACAAAGTGGTAACATCCGGATACAAGTCTTGATCACAACGGCCGACTTGATCCTTTGGGACTCGATGAGAGACGCCTTGATCACTCACCGGCTTCTCGCACGACTCGGCTTCTTCACAGGCGTGCCTTGCTACTACAACTCACTTGCTCAAGCTCTTTGGATTTGATCACGAAGCCCTCCAAATGCTTAAGACTTAGTTCAACCTTGAACTTTTCTACAATCCTTCTGGAAAGTAGACCCCTTGTTTTCAAAGGTTTCCTCTTCAACTCGGTTGAAGTTCTCTTTCCTTCACGGGTTAGTGTTGGATTGATGTACTTGAAATGTAGGCTTGAGGATTGAGATTGTTTGAGTTTTTCTAATGTGCTTGTCTGTCTCACGTATGTGTCATTCATGCATCCTTTTTCTCAAACAAACTCCTCGGCCTTTTATAGTGAACTTTCAAAAATTTGCCCGTTGAAGAGATAGGCTTATTTTTGAAAGTCACTTTGCGATCGTTGGCTTGCGTTCTTGGAATTGCCATTTCCTCGTTTGAATTGTTCTTTCACTTTTTCGAGAGTTCGACACGGTTTGGTGCTTCCCATTGGTTCATTCCAATTGCACGCTCGGGACTGAGCACTCCGAGAAAGGTGGTATGGAGATATTACTTGTTTAAGTAAATCTCTTGATTTTCGCAACGGTTCTTTTACGATTATCTCGACTTTTGCATTTCCTTGCTTTCCCAGGTGACTTAGAGTCGGCTTCCAATCATTGGATGACTCTTCCGTCACTTCAACTTGAGACTTGGCTTTTCTTGAGTTGACTTGGCTAGTGCTCCACCACTTTGCATCTCACCGCTTCTCGAGAGAGTTCTGTCTACTCTTCTTGCCATACTCAATTTGTCTCGCGGTGAGTCTTCCTTCAGTCTTGATTGTCTTCTTGCATGTTGGGCGTAGGCGACTTAACTCGGCTTGGACTCTATTCATTACAATGCATTTTACAACAAAAATTGGGGAGCCAACTTTCTATTCTAAGTTTTACATGGCATTCATCAAAATCTAAACAATAAAATTCCTAACAATATTTGTTTATGCAAATTTGGCGTGATATTTGAGATGTTATTTTTGTAAAAAAATGAAAATGAAAATGATGATTTCCATTGAAAAATTTATAAACAAATATGATTCTATTTCATGAATAGTTGAAAAATAGAAATAGGGGTTTGGAAAACATAACCATACATCACGATTATCGGCTCTTGTGAAATTCCAAGTCTCAAGAGAAAACACAATGCAAGTCACAAAATAAAAGACTAGTGATACAAACATATCTAATTATATAGATGAATGTACGTAAATATAGAGGATGGATATACGTTAGGGTATGTAAGATCAATGTACATTGTACTTTGTGAAAGGAAATGAAATGTAACCTTCCAACTTTCATGGAGATGAAGATATATGGACATGCTTTAACGTCTTATTCATAACAAAATCAATCACCAATAAATTTATGTTACATTTGATATACTCTTCTCCTTCCATCCCAATTACATAGTTCAATTTTTTTTTTTTACATAAATTAAGAAAGTATTGGAAAAACAAATTATACCAACAAACTTCCTACAATACCCTATTTAGTGGGTATTGGGTAATTAAATAAACTCACGTAAATAAATTTACAACATGGAAATTCACGCATATAATTAACTCACCACTTTGAATAAAGATTTTGTCTTTTAATGTTTACTATATCCCATATAAAAATCTTTTCCAAGATTGAAATTTCAAGATAATATAGGGGTATATTAGTAAATGAAAGTAAAAAATAATATTATCAAATATAGAAACTGGACTATATATTTGAGACAAAAAAAAAAAAAAATAACAAACTATATATAATTGAGACAGAGGAAATATTATTTGTGGTTATTTATATGATGGATATATAAATATCTATGGATGAAAGTGTTTGAAGATAGAGGAAAAGTGATGTTGCTTTTTAGGCGAGATCACTCCAAGTCAAGAATCGATAAGTTAGTTCAACTTCGTCTCTCAGTCGGGCAGAGTCTTGAAAGCCTTGTAACACATAGAATAAGGTTAGGGGGTCCTTGGGGTGGTCTAGGACGCTCAAGTCGTGATGGTGAGCGAGAGAATACTAAATCACGAAATATGAGAATATCGAATCGACTTACAAATGAGATGAAGGAACCTTTATATATCCGGATAGTGGGCCTCGTGGGCCGCATAGAGAAAAATGATTCGCGGGCGGATCCAGACCTCATGGACCGGGTTATTCCATATGTAGCCCACTAGTTAATAGACAATTAATGGGATTAAATAAATGTATAAATAATATTATAATGATAATAATGAAAGGACATTTTGCCCACAACATAAGCCACCCAACTCCGGTGCTGCAGAAGAATGAAGTAGTGCGGGAGCTAGAGTGATATTGCGCCTGGATTGTTTTATTCCTTATCTTGATTTGATCTAGCTCCTAGGCCGCGAAAGCGGGAAGAGCTGAGTGTCTTGCAAATATGTGATTTTTGAATGATTTGATCTCTTGAAAAGAATAGTGTTTCCTTAGGATGAGTGGTAGCATGGGAGCTCGCGGGAGCCCATGAATTAAGTTTCTTGCATGGGATGGGTCCCAGTAGGACTTAGCCTTTTTGAAAGGCAACATACTTCTTGTCAGTGAGTGGTCTTCATAGGACTTGAGAGTTGAGAGACCACCAGCGGATTAGTTCCTCTTTGAACCATTTATTCTTTGACCAGTGGAAGGTTTCCCAAAGAGTTGGTAGATTCATTGGTGTTGGGAAAATTTATTGTACAGATTTTTATGATGCTATGTAAAACTTAGATTAGAATGTTGGCACCCTATTTTCTGTTGTAAATTCAACTATGTAATAGATAGGATCTATAACCTGAGCCGAAGCAGCCAAGTTGAAGATCGCAGAAATTGACTAAAGGACAAAGTGAAGAATCAGCCGAGTTGCAGCTGAGTGTCAAAGAGAAGATCCAGTCAAGTATCAAAAACCTATCTTTGTCAGCTGACTGACAGCTGAGTCACTCCCAAATGTGTGGAGAAGACTTATAAAGGGGTTCAACAATAAAAGGACTTAAAGAAAGCTGAAGAAGTCCGTTGAATTGTAAAGTGAAAGAATTACTGAAAGAGGAAAGAAGACAGACCGCAACCTTAAAGCTGTTTTGCTGAAACAGTGCAAAAGGCTGAGAACCAATGAGATGTTCGCAGAACACCTATTGTGTTTCAGGCAAATATGCAGAGTATTAAATCAAGATTGGGTCAACATCAATTGCTGCACAACAAGACAAGCCAACGACCATGAAATGGAGTTTGAAAATATGTCTATCTCTTCAATGGACATATTCTTGAACTGCCACTATAAAAGACTGAGGAGCTTATGTGAGAGAGAACTTGCACACTTGAGATACAACATACACTAAAGCATTCAAGCAAATCTGAGCAAAGAGCAAGCAAACCAAAATAGTCTCAAGCAATACACTCTAATCCTCTAGCCTAAATTCAAAGTCTATCTAACCAACACTCTCAATCAAGGAAAGAAAATCTTCAACCTGTTGAAGATGAAACTTGTTTAAAGACAAAGGGTCTGCACATCAAGGATTGAAGGAAGTGCGGTGATGTTCAGTCGAACCAACTTTGGATTCGTTGGAGGGCTTCATGATCAAATCCAAGAATTCGAAGGAGCGAAGTAGCGAGACAACTGTCTTGTGAAGAGCTGAGTCCCAGGAGTGAAGCCAACTGTGTGAAGAGTGGAGAAAAGAAATTACCCCATCCTCGAACCACTATAAAATTGCTCTGTGTCTATTTACTTTCAACATTTATTTCTTGCATATTTTATATCTGCCAAACTCAACTGATAATAACTTAACTAAAACAAGTGTTGTAAAACATATTTCAACAAAAGGGTGTAAGACTTCATTTGTAAAAATCAAGTTAGTGAATATCTAAAAACCCAGTCCACTTAGTGAGTTACTCTATCAACAAACTTAGTGAGTCTGTTGAGTGGTTAACTCTTGTTGAGGTTGAACTAAGTTTGTCTATCAAGGACTTAGCCGCTACTTGTGTAAACTCGATTTAAATTCAAAAATTGGTTAAGTCTATTCAATCTCCCCTTCAGACTTAACACAAACACCCCTTGGGGACTACAAGTGGTATCGAGCGGTTGGTTTGAAGACCCTTCCGTCTTAGTTCTTGAACTAGATCTCAATCTTTTGAAACATACAACACTTAAACTATTTTTAAACTTTCTTTCAAAAGTTATTATCATAGAAGTAAATCTATCTCGTATTCTATGTTCACTTTTGAGGGAGTTTGATGATTGGAAGATTCACATGCGGACCATACATCTCTCAAAGACAACACGATAAAATATGGTTCATTAGTGAAGATGGACCGATAAAAATCATGAAAGTGAATACGGCTGTGAGAGCTGCGCATTTGTTGAGGGAGAGGCTTCGCAACACTGCTGCACCAAAGTGCGCTATGGTTGAAAACCCACGAAGCCAATGGACCAATAACGTGAGAAAAATATACAACTTGAACAATGTTGCCATTGGAATTTTATATAAAACTCTTGTGAGCCATGTTTAATAAAGTGAAATCATGCGGAAGCGCTCGTGAGGTATGGGAAAAGCTTACTATAATTTGCAAGGCTCGAGCAAATTAAAGAGAATAAGCTAATGTTCTTTGTACAAAAATTTGAAAATTTTAAAATGCTTGCGGTGAAACTCGGATCAAGCTGGATGCTAGATTTACATAGATTACAAATGAGCTTTCGGCTCACGGGTAAGAATACACACAGAAGGAGATGTGTATGAAAATCCTAAGGTCGCTCACGGTGAGTGGGAAATGAAAGTGATGGCCTTAAGACATTCAATGGGCCTGACTAGAACCTCCAACCATGAGCTATTGTCAGACGTAAAAGCTTATGAATTTGAGCTCACAAGGAAAGAGCAAGAAGAGATAGCTTTACCTAAGACAACTGCTCTATTGGAAAAAGGATCCTCAATAATGGGGGAATCCAGAAACCAAAAGCACCATATGAAGCACCCACATACAATCACAAGCACATACATGCTGGTCTAGGCTATAAAGACAAAGGTAAAAAACCAACTGAGTATGCTAAAATGACAACTGAAACGATATTGAGGGCGAGTCTATCGGCGAGGACTCCAAGCGAAAAATATTCGTGAAGGCAAAAAGAACTACCAAAAGCCCGGAGGTTTCAAAGAAATGAAAGCCATATGAAGGGAATGGTAGAAATTATCCAAGTCAGGGTGATTGGAATAATCAAATGAAACATCAGCCAAGTCCTATGGGATACAAGCCCAAGTGGCAAGACCTCGGACTCAATATAGGTCATTCTTAAGGCAAATGAACCAATATCAACACATATGCACCCAAGCACAATGCCCATTATTCACAAAAGTTCCCATATTATACAAAGAAAGCAAATGCGAGTTCGGGAACAACCGAGTGGCAAGCGCCAAGGAACCCGGTACATGGATAATAGTTTGTTCTAGACACATAATCGGGACCAAGAAGAGCTTATCCAAATTCAAGGAGTCAAGAGGAGCAAAAGTCATGTTTGGAGGAGGCTGAAGCTCCGGGGAGATAAGAGGCATTGAATCAATAAGAAAAATTATTCGCAAATCACATATGTAGCCTATGTTGAAGGATGAATTTCAATTTCTTTGAATATCACCAACTTTGTAACAAAGGCTACAATGTAGGATTTCAACATGGGTGTAAGCCAAATCAAGGATCTTGAATCTAATGAAGTTGTGCTATTTGGATCAAGAAAGAAAAACATATATGTAGTGGATTAGTCTCTTTGCTACACCAAGTACATGCCTATTGTTGGGAAATTTATGTAATAGATTTTGTTGCACTACAAGAATTTCGCTAATTCTGAGATATAATCATTGTGTATTATAATAATCAACCGTTGTCGAAGATGGTGTTGTAAAAAAGCCCGCTCAATGACAAGCGCTTCAATCCGTTGTCGTTAATAATAAGACAACAATTAGAATCCGTTGTCATTGGCGGGCTTTTTTACAACACCATCTTCGACAACATTGATTGATTATTGAAATACACAACAAATTATATCCGTTGTAATTTTGGACCACGGTTAATGTATTTTTTATTTTGTGTCTATTGTTTTTTCATTTATGGTAATATAAATTTTGATTTCATGTATGCAAAAATAAAACACAATACATGAAAACAACATATAACTAATTAAAACAAAACATGACATTCAAGTGATTGTATCTAGTACATCAAATGTTTAACAAACAATATCAAGTATTTAATGAAATATATCTAACAAGTGTTTAACAAAACGTCTAACAAGTTTTTAACAAAATATCTAACAATTATTTAAAAACGTCTAACAAGTTCTTTAATTGAGGGCAGTTGCAAAGCACTCCAATATCATGTTCACATAATTGAAGTTTTATGCCTGCAAATAAGAAGTATATACATCAATTTACATCAATATTAGATTCACTCAATTACAGAATATGCAGTCTTTATAACTATGAAAATTTGCATATAACTTTGAACAAAATACCTATTCCCTCATGTATATGATCTTGTAAGCATAAATACATAATAATAGGAAACCATGGTTTAGATACTTGCACCTAAACCTACATCTCTACGGGCAAGTCAGGTAACATGTTTTAGTAAAAAAAAACTACATAAAGCACACATATTTCGTTCAATAGACTCTGTTTGTTTTTATTTGCATTCACATTCTCATTAACTGAAATTGTAAAAATGTGTTTGTTTTGTCTCATTTTAAGAAAAGATTAAAAACTAACAACAAAAGTCAGAGTCCTCAAGTTAGAAACATTTTCAAATCATTTGCAACACCAAAACATTTCAATATAGCTCCATTAAAAATAACCATGGTTAGTAAGACACTCATCTTAAGTGTGATTATCACAATCCCAATACCCTTTCACAACATTATGAACACACTTCCCCATTATCATGACAAATTAATCCAATTTTTTCGCATTCTGATACTGTTAATTGATTCTATCTTTGAATGTGGTAATAAAGTAAACAAAGTTCAAAACTGGAAACAGAAGAGAAAAAGTGCTTACGGATACTGCTGAGGTAATCTTAGTTCATGTTACTCTTTTAACTCCAGTGTCCAAAGATGCTGAGGCAAGAAAAAAAGCAAATTTTCACTGATTTATGATTTTGCACCGTAGTAATAAAACAGGAAAATAAAATGCACCAAGCTCAAGGGTATAATGAAAAAACTTTCTGCAGACCAACACAAATTCTCAAATTCGCTTACCTTTCTATCGGATTAGACACTATGGGAGTGTTTGCAAACTCTTTAAAAAGTGATCCTCAGCTTCTAGATGCAAACAATAATGTGATTCTCACAGTTATTTTTTCCATCTAGAAGCTAAGGATCATTTTTCTTTTAGAATTTGCAAACACTCCTATATAATTCCATGGTGCGGGATAGTAATTGTTGCTATTATTATGTTTAATGCTCGAATTACCATTAGACACACACAACTTACAATCCTCCCTGATTGTAGCTAAATATATATATTGAATACACTTTCTCCTCCTATTTATGATACTCTAAAGATCATCTTATTAGCTTCAAAATCCGCAATACAAACACATTTGAAGTTTCCTGGCCATGCGAAGAAATCTACAGGCAGAACTCCAAAACTAGAAACTAGCGAAAAAATGCACATGTGCTTGCGAGTACTAAGCATAAAGCAACAAACACAGCACGACGACACCAGTTATCTTTTATTAGGTTGATTTTTTAACATATAGAGCAAAACACCCGCTCTATGCTTCATGGAAAAATTCATCTAAAAAGCTCCATGATCAAGAAAAAGTGATAACATCTCTTAAAACCTTTCATATTTTTTTTTTCCTATAACGCCTTAACGGAGAGAAACCGAACAAAATCAAGTTTGCATCCATACAATTAATAACCAAGCAGAAAAAACGTTACCTGAAACATGAGAAAAGCAAGACTTCTTAAAATGTGATTCCTTACCGCAAAAGAAGTGCGAATTGCAGAGCTGAAGATACATAGCGGACGTTGAGACGAGCTTCTGCTTAAAACCTCCACCTGTTATTTGTTGGGTTTGTTTCTTTTTCAACAAATGTGGGCAGATGGATTTCAAAGGTGGGCAACCACCATTGCACACATAATTTGAAAAGGAAGAAAAGTTCAAAGAAGCTAGTTGCAAAGTTGGCAACAAACTCTAAATTAAAAGTTGAAAATGTAATCCTCTTGAGCCTATAAATAGGCTTCATTGGGAGGATGCAAAAAGCACCGAGAAAGAGTTGAGAGAAGCCAAGAAGAGAGAGTTTGGCTGTTAGTTTTCTCGAGTGGGAGAGTTTTCTCCAATTGAGGGGGAGTAGTTACTCCAAAAGTAGTGATATAGAGATCACTATAAATATTTGACTGTGTGTCAGAAAATAGTGGGGTTGAGTTTCCCAATACTGTGTAAGCTTTGGGGAAATTTGAGTAATGACTCACCAAATGCGATGCAACGAGAGAAGAGGTGCAATCCGGTGGCGGCGTGGGCTGTGTGAAGTGGCAGAGAAGAGGAGATTTGAAGAGAAAATGAGAACATGGGGAAAATTAAAAAAAGAGGGAAAGGAAAAAGAGCAGGGCAGCGTGTTTCTGCTAAAAAAAACTTACACGAACCTACGGATGGACCTCCTCGGTAAAATTAATAACTTATATTTACCGACGGTAAGAAACCCGTCGGTATATTAAAAACAATTTAACAAATTTCAAAAGAAATGGTAATCTAAGAAGCAAAAAAAAGGTGGTTTAATATTAATAATTTAAAAATACTAACGGATTAGGGATAGCAATGGGGCGGGCGGCAGGCGAGTATCTCAATATCCGGACGCTTGATCCCTCCATGGGGGGGCGGGTCGGCCCATGTTGATTTTTTTATTATTTTTTTATCTTATATTTTATATTAATAGTAATTTTTTATTATATTTTGTAATATAAATACATATTATTTATAAAATTTGTCATTATATATGTTAAATTTAATATTAAATACATAAAACTATATTATTTTATATAAAATACATGTAAAATATACATTAAATATATTAACAAAATATAAAAAATATCACGGGGAGGAGCGGGGCGGGTACTCGGGCGAGATAATACCCGGGACGCCCGCCCGCCCGCACGGGCCACGGGGCGGAGCGGCCCAACCGGCGCGGGACGGGCGGGGCGGGTCAATTTTTTGACATATCGTTAAGCGGAGCATATTCCGTGGGTATATGGATTTATGTTATAATTCTTGGCGGAATATTTTCATCGGGAAAACATAAATGCGTTGTCGGCGGTTAATCGGCGGCAAATTAACGTGCCATTTTTTTGCGCAAAATATACCCACCAGTGCAGCGTATTGGTTATCCGGCAATCCAAAAGTATTTCGCAATAATATTTTAAAATTTTATGACCCAAATTTAACGGTATTCCATTGGTAATCCGTTGGTGTATATGCATCGGAATCAATCGTCGATACTTGGTGAAATTCTTGTAGTGATATGCGTTGAAATTGTTGTCGATATTATTGTTTATTAGGGTATTTTTTACTATTAGACAACACTTTGGTATTCACCATAGTAAAAATCATAGTCGATTATCACATTTTTGTCAATAATATACAATGATTTAAATAACCATTGTAAGAACCATTGTCTATTAGCGCAAAAATCCGCTAATAGACAACACTATGAGAACCCTTGTCGAATATGGAACAACTGTTTCTCTATGAGAGCAAAATCGCTAAAGACAACGATTTTAGAAATAACCGTTGTCATATGGTAAAAGACAACGGATATTACACAAAGCCGTTGTGTTTTGGTGTTGTTGATGAGCATTTTCTTGTAGTGATGATACCATGTAAAACTTAGATTAGGAAGTTGGCACCCCAATTTAACTCTAAATTAACTTGTAATAGATAAGACTATGTAAGCGGAAGCGGCAAGTTGAAGAGTTTGTGTGACAAATTCTAAAATCTTATGCAAGGGAAATTTTAGGCGAGTATGATGGGAGAGCTAACTTTCTTTCTAGGTCTTCAAGTCAAACAAATGAAGGATGGAATCTTAATAAGTCAAACCAAATATATCATAGATTTAATGAAGAAATTTCGTATGGAAGAGAAGTTATCTGTGAAAATCCCCATGAATACATCGATCAAAATGGACATGAATGCACGGCAAAGCTGTTGATCAAACCAGATATAGAGCCCTTATATGAGCATTGCTCTATTTAATAGCAAGTAGGCCAGACATCACCTTTGCTGTAGGTGTATGTGCCAGATTTCAATCTGCTCTAAAGAAAAGTCACATGGTCGCATGCCAAGAGAATCTTACGGTATTTGAAGGGATGCCAAGAAGTTGGCTTATGGCATCCAAATGATGGAGGATTCAAGCTAGTTGGCTACTCGGACTCGGACTATCTTTGGATGTAGAGTGGGGGAAAAGTACACCAGTACTGTAAAAATGCTTCAAAATAGATTGGTTTCTTGGTTCAGAAGAAACAAAACTCAATAGCTACATCCACAGCTGAAGCAGAGTACATAGCTGCAGGCAGCTGTTGTGCCCATGTCTTATGGATGAGGCAACATCTGAGAGATTATGATATAGAAGAAAAAGAGATTCCAATTATGTGTGATAACACAAGTGCCATTGCAATTACTCAAAATCTAGTATTACATTCAAGAACCAATCACATTGATGTAATATATCATTTTATAAGAGATCATATTGAAAAGAAAGACATCACTTTGGAATACATATCAGGCGATAAACGATTGGCGATATATTCACTAAGCCATTATGTGAATCAAGATTTAAAGATCTTAAAAATGAACTTGAGTTGATTGAACTGAGTTAGGAGGTTCATAAGATTCATTAAGCAGAGTCAAAGCAGAGAGAAATGGAAATCAACAACGTTTCATTTTTCAGCAAAGTGAAACAGTCAAGATGTCTAGTCAGCTGTATTGAGTTAGCTGGACAGCCGAGTGTCTATCAAGTGAAGAGAGAAGCATAATTAAGTCACTTATGAAGATAACTTAGTTATTTATGAGCTAAGTGACAAAAACATCGTTTTTACATGCGGCGAGAATTTTTAGGCTTAGCGTCAACGGTAATTATGATGTCATTAAAAAGCATGTACCCATTTTACCCATGATTGGATATAAATGCTGCTGCATTTGATGCGGGGAAATTAATGCGGTTCCAAGACACGATCTCAACCGTTGATCAAATTTCAATTTTTTAAATTCTAAAACCGTCCGCTCACATAACATATATAGAGAAATTGCTTGTATCTCTTCTCACACAATTCTCAACTCCCAAGCAAGAAGGAAGGATTTTTCTGCAACTAAGAAAGAAAACCCAAATTCTTCATTTGTTCAAATCTCCAGTTTTAAACTCAGAAATGACACTGACGTATGATTTCGTGAAGATGGCTGAGAAAATCCACACCGGAGCTACAGTGGATTTTGAGGGCTTAGTCAAGCAGGGAGTGGAAAAAGCCCTGGCCAAGAAGATTGCTTAGAAACTCGAGAAGTCTGGTCTCAAATAGTTTCTCTCGATGGAGTTTTTGCACACCTACCTGGAAGAGGTGGCGATGTTCTATGTGAACGCTAAGGTTCACGATGATGAGATTCACTCATCGGTCCACAGCACTGATATCAAGTTGGCTGTTGCGGACTTAGCTGTGAGCTGTGTTCTGCCTTTGTTTGCTTTGAAGAAGATAACTGAGAAGGACATTAACTCGGCTGCTGCATGGAAAGAGATTACAAAGCCAGAGGCTGCTGCGAAGCCTGTCTACACAACCAAGAAGTCGTTGACTAAGGAGGACTACCATAAGCTAATGGACGTGGTGGCAAAATATGTGGACATAAAGTTCGGAAGCTTCAATCATGTGTCTAGGACTAAGCTGACCGTGATGGCTGCTATCATGGAGGAGAAGAAGGTGAACTGGGCTCAGTTCATCTTTGGCAAGTTGTGCCAGAATGTGATGAACAAAACCATCAATAAAGCTGGCATGTTTGAAAGTTCACTTGGATATGGCCTGGTGATAGGCCATTTAATGGAGGCGAAGGGCATTCTCTCTCGGAATGGGAAATCCTTCCACGGGAACAAGAAAATATTTAGGGCCAATCTATTAGCTGCCCAATGACAAGCACATGTCGGGAAGGCGTCTGAGCGAGGGGAATTAGCCGATCCCCGTCCCCCGAGTACACAATTCCGATTGCAAAGGCCCATTCTCCTAAAGCCACGTGCGAGAAGAAGAAGAAGCCCCCTTCCCCACAGCAAATTCAGCACATGCCCCGCATCCATAGAAGATCATGCCCCGCCCGCATTCGAGAACGAATCCTCCGCTCCTTCTCCTGTTATCAAAAACAAATGCTCGGCTATGCCATGGAAGCCATCTACAACAAACAAGATGAAAGTGGCAGAGTCTGCTGCCATTGGAGATGAACCATAAGAGGTTGAGGTTCCATTGGTTAGAACAAAGAAAATGCATTTGGTGAAACATTCTCAGTATTAGCTAAGCCCCGAGTGCGTGCACTCTCGTTGAGAAGGAGCGCTAAGGAAGAGTAACAATCTGTGAAGGAAAATAGTGGTATAGAAACCAATGTGGAGGAAGAGACTACTATTGGCGAACAACAGAATTTGGATGAGACAACTGTAAGGGAGACATGTGAAGAAATCGAAGCCATCACAACTGACCAAGGTGAAGAGTTAGTTATACGCTCTCCTCGAGGCCGTCGCGAGGACAAGGCGAGGAAGAGAGGGCTCCACTTGAGCCAATGCAAGAGGATGATGACCTGGTGATGTTGTCTTCGCAAACCACGACATCCAAGAACGGTTTAGGAAATGGAGGTCCCTGGAAGCTAAGTTATGCCGACTTCAATTTAAACGCCCAAAATTCATTGAGGAGGAGGAAAAACTCTTGAAACTTTCTAGGAAATATATCTATTACCTCTGCCCTCAATCCTGATTTCTGCACCACCATTCTATATCAAAACAAGGATGGAGGAAAAGAAAAGACGATTGAGAAGGCCAAGGCCATTGAGGAGTCGAAAAGGCCTCATACTTGTGCTTTCTTTCAAGCACTGAAAAACGCCATCGCTAGCCACCTGGCCAGCGGTGATAGTGTTACATAGAAGAACTTAACCCTGTTAATGAGGTAGAGAGGGCTGTGCTAAGGCAAGCAATAAAAGAGTCCAAAGAGCTGCACGAGAAGACATTGCTAAAGGGTCCAGGAGAGTCATCTTCTATTCAAATCTCTCCTAGCCCTGATTTTGGAGATGGTGAGGGCAACCGATGCTACTAGCTCACCAGTGCACTCTGAGGGACAAGATACCGGGAAGGCGGCGATGAAGCTAAGGATGGAGATTAAGAGGGCACCTTAGCCAAACCTACCCCTGAAGAAGGTATTGAGACACCCGCTGTCGGTTGAACACTCAACAGAACAGCAGCCGAGTCTCACATTTCCAGTGACCCCAATCTATTCGAGACTAAGCTGATGCGCCAACAGAGAGGGAAACTGCAAACACCACGGCCGGGTCGGAGGAGGCTGTGGCAGAAGTTACAAAATCAAAGTTTGGAGGCGAAGTTGAGAACTTTAATGTACAACAGAGTGGGGTTGACAAAGCTCGGGCGATTCGAGACTATCTTAGTGAAATCCCAGCCGCACCGCAGCCGATGAAGTCGCGATGTCGCCAAGGCAAAGGATGGAAATGAAGTCATGGCGGTTTAGGCGCTGGCTCGAAAGTGCAATCCACAGAGGTTGAGACCTCAAAGGATGCCATCGAAGACCCTAAAGCGGCTCGTCTATTTGAAGGGATTCTTGAAGACCTTCTTTGCGATTAAGACGCACAAGGGGAACGTAGAAGGCCCATCAACGTTTGAGACCTGTTGAGGTATTGAGGGACTAATAGAGGTTGAGATTTCCTTGGGTAAGAAAGGTGAAGAAGAGATGCCTGCCCCTCTAGAAGAGTCACTAAAAACGATGAAATAAGTGCATTACATGACTTTCGGGAACATGTCTCCGTGGAGTTTTTAGACACGGATGACGAAGTTGAGTCCATCCAAAAGATAAACCTGAAGAGGACCCAACCGATGAGGAGGCTTTGGCACGAAGAAGAAGGAAAAGACAAAAGTGCCTTTTCAAAATTTACACGGTTGATGGCCCACCCCCTATAGACTATACTACCATCACCATCCCATGAAGTCGATGAACCGGTGAGAATAAGACAACTCAAGAGGAAGAAACCACTGATACCAATGACATTATTAAGACAACCGAGGATCAGTTAACTCAGTAGGCTAACAAAGCTACAGAAGATGCCGAGGACGCTGGAACAGCCGAGGCACACATAGCTGAAGCAAATCTAAAGGGAAAGGGTAAAGCTTCTCAAGGAGAAGGTGGAGAAGTTCCCATATTCGCTAATGAACTTTTTGCAGAGTACATTCCGTTTGTGGAGGAAGTACCTTTGGAGACGGAATTTGCTGCTGAGAGTGCAAGTATACTATCAACATCCCTGCTGAAGAATTTGAAACTCCAAATGATCATACCATAGTCTTTTTTTGGTTTTAATTTCGATGTTGTATGGCACGAGAACAGTCTCATCAAGCAACTGACTTTTGGAAAGCATTCAAGGCCATCTGTGCTGAGATTGAAAATATGGAAAAAGGATTTGCATCATTGAACCAAGGTTGGAGAACAGAGATGCAACGATGTCAAGAGATATTCGAGGACTATCTTGATAATAAAGGAATGGACATCTCGGACAAAAGCACTCGGGCGTGAGCAAGTCACCTACTTCAAGCCTCTATTTGCTAAAATGGTGATATGGAGCGCAGAAAACACCAAGTTTAAAAAGAGAGAGAGATCACATCTTGGGGATATATCAGTCACACAAAAGCAGATCCGGAGTTGTTGGGCACAACACAAGGCAAACCTTCTCAAAACAGAAGCCAACATGCGAACCAAGATGATGGTAATGCAAATAGAAATGAAGTTAATGGCAATTGAGATGAAAGCTCTGCGGTCAGAATTTAAAACTACACATTCCTCAAGTCATGAGAAGATGGACTTGACAAACAAGAAACTGGATCTTATCCTAGGAGTATCCTCTCAGCCGACTCTCCCTCCTGGTGATGATGCCAAAAAGGGGGAAGATAGTAGTAAGGGGACTATAGTGGTAGTGATGTGAAGAAACCACCCTCGAAGATCATGCTTGCAAAGACCCCTCAACAAGGCTCAGTCACTGCCTCACTCCTAAGCCAGCTACCCCAAGGCCTATCAGCTGAAGAGAAAGCTGATCTAGCTTTCAAGAAGACAAGAGCAGAAATAGAAGCTGACTTTTCAAGGTGGATGAGAGGCATCATGGCACGATTGAAGTCTTAAAGAAAAGTTCGATGGTCCCCCAATTCGGATTACTAAAGGACTCTCCAAAGAATGAAGCCCCTCGTGAGTTAGTTGTCCCGGATCGAGGATCGAGCCAAGATCCTTGGAGGAATTCTAAACGCTTGCATCAAAAGGATTTTTCAAAGGAAGACTCTACCGAAGCTTGGGACTTGTCCGGGAGAAGGGTTTGGAGATTTGTCAAGCAAGTAGAAGCATCGGACTTGAGTAGCCTGCAGACTTCAAGGGTACAACCTCGGCAATCTGATCCAAGAGGAGGGGCATGCACCGGACGAGGAAGGGGAAGGATTGGTGAAAGTGGAAGAGGCGGACAAACTCCACCGGCAAGGCCTAAAAATGTTCGTTATATTGATCCCCGGAAGAAATGGCCTGATATCTTTGGGTTGGGTTGACGAACTCGTCTAATAGAGAGTTGAATATGAGGAATGAGAAAGCTAGGAGAAGGCAAGAAGAAGAGAATGCTAGGCTTGATCGTGAATGGAGAGAAATGCATCAAAGGGGAGACCTAGCTATGAAGAAAGCCAATGAGAAGAAGAAGAAGAAGAAGAAGATAAGAAGAGGAAGAGAGTTGAAGAAGACGAGAAGAAGAGCAAAAGAAGATCCGATCAAAGAAGAAGCGGCCGAGGCGTTGAAGACGGTTGAACCCCTTCATATTGTATTTTTACTTAATCGTTAATATACATACACTTGTAAGTACTGTATATGCTCCGAGGTAATTAATGCTCTGATACCTTGTATTGATTTATACATTGCAAAAGCTCTGTAAAGTGCAAAGAATGATATGTTCGATAAAATGACATATTCAATACAATCATTCTTTATTTTCACACTATTTACTTTGCTATTTTTATTTAAGTTTTGACATCATAAAAAAGGGAAAAATTGTTGGGAAAATTTATGTATAGATTTTGATGATACCGTGTTGATGACACCCGAGCCGACCCAAGGAAGAACAGAGATATCTGAGTCGAGCTCAACAAAAATAAAGCCATGTGCCCATTCAGCCAATAACGATGCCAGCCGACCAAGGACGGCTCTGGCCACATAAGCGACCGACCCAAATGACAAAAGCTCCCGAGCCGATGTGGCACAAACCGAGCTCAACCTAGCGGAGCAAAGTCAGTAGGGACTCAAACAAGCACTTTGCCGAGCAGCGCATGTGACAGAGCGACCCCTGGTGACGCACCAAACGGTCAAGAAAACATACCCACAATAAAATAAGTTCCTCAAAAGCAACAATATTCCTTCAAGGTCAACAAGATTCTCCCAACTCATGGCTACTTCTCACACGCGCCGTAAATAGCACCATTATTTTAAGGGAAAGATGCAAATAGTAAGCTAGATACACCTACAGGATATCCTAGCGAAGAATTAAGAAAAGAACAAATGTCCCACTACCGAAGAATTTTTACCCCATGATTGGGTATAAGAAGAAGGAAAAAGGAGAAGAAAAAGACAGAAAATAGGAGAGTAGGAAAAGAAAGAAAGTGAAAGAAAGACCAAGAAACCAAATTGTAATAAGCGATGGCCGACCGGATACACTCGCTTTCGGTAAAATCAATAAAGAGGCGAATTAGCCCTTGTTGGTCGTCTTTTATTTTGAAATACTCCTCCACGATATTAAAACTCCCAATTTTCCTTTGTTGACCCAAAAACGCACGTCAACAAATTGGCGCTAGAAGGAAGGCTTGAACCTCCGACCTTAGAAATTGCAGCGATATTCCCTTACCAGTTTGAAAATTCCAAACAAAAGATTAATACGTTCTTTTCTCTTTAAAAAATGAGCGAGAACTCAAGGAATCTGCAGAGGATTGACGACCTGCCTCAGGGAACACAAATTGGCCAAAATACAAATGGCCAAAATGCACCACCAGCGGGAACTGGGGTCACGATCGCATCACCTGTCACACGACTCTTTATCGACCCTAACTTTCTCCAACAAATGTGCCAACTTTTGGCTCAAGCTCTCACGAATCCACAACCTCAAATACCACCTCAACCCCAAGTAGATCCCCTTCCGATGGATCCCCAAGGAATACTCAAAATCGACCACCGATAAACCCGGACAATCGGAGGCCAATTATCGGGGCCCTCAACCCGAGAACAGCAAAACAGAGAAGGCAACGCGAGGACCCCCGAACACAAAGATGGTGGCGAATCCTCTCCGCTCCGCCTCGCCGAGCTTGTTCTGTGTTTGCAGGACGCCTGGGACTGAACCCGGCTTGGGAACGACCCCAACGGTCCATAAACTCAAGACTACTATTCCCTAAAAACCGAGAATGTCCCGGACCCAACCGAACCTGTGGGCTTAGCCCACTGCACGAAAAAGAGAGCGCGAAATCACCCGGCTAAGGAAATGACTCAACGAATTAGAAGAAACAAACGAAGGGGCTCAACAACATCCAAGTCCCACCGTAGGAAGAACATGTGTGGCATCACCTTTTGCCCCCCATATCTTGGCAACCCCTCTCCCTGCAAAATTCAAAGTCCCCCAGATTGGACTATACGACGGAGAAACTGACCCTACTACCCACATTCACAAATACTTGGCATGGATGGAGCTCTACAGCCCGAGCGATGCCATTCTCTGTCGAGCTTTCCCTCTGGCATTGGGAGACCGGGCCCACCATTGGTTCCGAAGCCTATCGCCGGGATGTATACACTCGTGGAACGATATGATGCCTGCTTTCAACACGCACTATCTCGCTCCAAAGGTCCGTGCGGCCCCAAAGGACTCTCTCGTCAACATAAAACAATGCAGAGACGAGTCATTAAAGAGTTACATCGCGTGGATCAACAAACAAATCCGCAAAATCGAGCCAGTCTCGGATGACGCGATGGTCATCGCCGCCGTGGCTGGGCTCGCCCCTGGAACCTGGTTTGATTACGCCATCCACAAATC
Source organism: Rehmannia glutinosa (assembly GCA_016081115.2). Classification (NCBI taxonomy): domain Eukaryota; kingdom Viridiplantae; phylum Streptophyta; class Magnoliopsida; order Lamiales; family Orobanchaceae; genus Rehmannia; species Rehmannia glutinosa. The sequence goes on from CM071935.1 coordinate 2,943,756, forward strand.
GGGGGCGAGCACTTTTTAAGAGTTTCTCCTCCGGGCCGAAAGACACATATGTGCCGAGGAGGCCATGGCAAACATTCCCGCCGAGCATAGACCCCAAAATCATCAAAAGGAGGCCAAGAGGGACGCCCTCTTCGGGTCAGGTTCCGGCTTTAGGCCATTCTCTGACAATACCACGATGGGTTATAGGGCACACCAAGAAGTCGAGCCGAGGTAGCGGCGCAAGAGCACATTAACCCATGTTCCTTCAAACTATTTGGAGGACATCAGGAACCTTAACCTACTACCTCCTCGCCGCCCAATTAGGTTAGATCCATCTAAATTGGATTCCAACCGATATTGTGGTTACAACAGGTCAATCGGCCACGAAACAGATGAATGCCGAGACCTTGTTCGGGAAATCATGAAGTTAGTACAAAATGAAGGTTTGAAACAATATGTGCATAATCTCCCGCAAACCCCGCCACCACTGCTGGAGCCAATCAAGAACAACGCCCTAATCTTGCCGGGTACCACCACCTAATAATAACAACGGGCATGAAAGTTTAACAATGATCAATGCGAATATGGCTGAAGATAACCGGTCCAACAGAAAAAGAAAAGCCGAGGCTCGTGAAGCTGAGACCGCTAAACAACACATCCGAATTGCAGAGATCCAAGGAGGCCGACCAATGGGGTACTTCACCTTCTCTGACAAGGATGTTGATCAACTAGTACATCTCCACTCAGACCCTCTGGTCATCACGACTCCCATCCTGGGCATCCCCGTGCACATGATTTTGGTTCACTCAGGCAGCTACGCCTCGGTCATTTATATTAGGGCCTTCCGAAGGTTGAACGTAGATGAAAGTTACAAAAAACCATGCAACGACAGCATTCTGGGATTCAGAGGAGGGAGAATCATCCCACTGGGAGAAGTGGACTTATCCATCCAGATGGGCCAGGGGGCACATAAGAGAACAGTAATCACCACATTCAAAATAATCAATTCAGACTCCGAATACAACGCCATCATCGGCCGACCTCTGCTATACCATTTGAAAGCAGCTGTCTCAGTGTATCAATTCTGCATCAAATTTCCGACCTCAAGCGGAGAAGGAATTCACAAATGAAATCAGAGATAATCTCGGGAATGCTCCCTGAAGATCAGGCCCGTGGAAATAAATGTTGTAGAGAATGAAAAGTCCGATGGAGCAGCATTAAAAGTAGATGTCGGACCAGCCAGTGAGCCCGAGTTGGATTTTGGGTCGGGAAATAGAGTCATCGAGACCAAAGCCGACCAGAACAGATGACCCGGAAGAGGACCGGTAGAAGAAGGAGAATTACTTGAGAAAAAGGAAGGACGAGCAAGAAGTGAAAGCATCTTGAACTAGTAGAGAGGTCGACTTAGTAGATGTCGATAAGTAAGACGGGGGCGACAACTCGGGATCGACCACGATCTATGAGAGTCGCTTGATTAGAGCTCATTCAGTTCCTGAGTGACAATCTAGACGTTTTCGCGTGGACTCATGCCGACATGCCAGGCATCGACCCCAAACATGCCTCGCCACCGTCTAAACATCAACCTCACTTGCCGACCAAGTGATCTAGAGGCAAAGAAAATTAGGCCCAGGCAGCACGATCGCATTGGAAGTCGAGGTCGGTAAACTCATGGATAACAAATTCATCCAGGAAGCACTCTACCCACGGTGGGTATCCAACCTAGTACTCGTAAAGAAGAGCAGCGGACAGTGGCGTCTTTGCATCGATTTCACAGACCTAAATAAAGCATGCCCCAAAGACAGTTACCCTCTCCCAAACATAGATTACATGGTCGACGCAACAGCAAGCCATGAGTTGATGAGCTTCTTGGATGCATATTCAGGCTATAACCAGACCCGAATGCATCTGGATGACGAAGAGAATACTTCTTTTTACTCAGCTAGAGGAGTCTACTTACAAAATGATGCCATTCAGATTGAAAAATGCTGGGGCGACTTATCAGAGGTTAATCAATAAAATGTTCCAAAAGTTGATAGAACACACCATGGAAGTCTATGTCGATGATATGCTTGTAAAATCACTGTAGTTGTGGACCACTTACGTGATCTTATTGAAATGTTCAAAGTTTTACGCAAGTACAAAATGATGTTAAACCCAAAAAAAATGTACATACGGAGTCGGCTCAGGAATATTTTTGGGATATATGGTCAGTCAGAGGGGAATCGAGGCCAATCCGGACAAAATTAAGGCCATAATCAACCTAGAACAACCTAACTCAATAAAGAAGGTACAAAGCCCTTTGTGGGACGCCAGCCGCTCTAAGCAGGTTTGTCTCAAGGTCAACCGACAAGTGTAGGCCTTTCTTCGAAACAATAAAAAATAACAAAAGCTTCGAGTGGACTAACCAAGCACAGGCCGCGTTCGCCGCGCTCAAACAAAACCTGACGATCATCCCTATTCTTCAGAAGCCATCCCGAGGCGAAAACCTATTCCTATATCTCACTGTGTCCAAATACGCCGCTAGCTCGGTAATCCGTCATCTAGATGACTTGATCCAACATTCAGTTTATTATGTCAGTCAGGCCTTACACGATGCCGAGCTACGGTACCACCCAATGGAAAAACTAATGTACGCATTGGTCATCTCCTCGCACAAATTGAGGTCGTATTTCCTGGAGCATAAGATCATCGTATTAACTGAACACCCATTAAAACAGATTCTACACCGACCGACACCTCGGGTTGGATGATCAAATGGGCCATCGAGCTCACCCACCCGAGATCTCATACGAACTGTGGACACCCATTAAGGGACAGCCCTCGGCGACTTCATCGCAGAATTCACTCCACCCATCCGAGTGGAGTTTACGAAGAAGGGGAATGGATATCTTTGTTTGTCTATGGCTCCTTCACCTGCATCGCGGGAGAGCGGGAATTGTCTTAATTAGCCGGAAAGCAAGTGTTTACGCTTTCGGCCCGTCACGCGATTCAATTTCCGGCAACAAAACAATGAGGCGGAATATGAATGGCGATGGGATTGAAATGGCGGCCTCCATGAGGTTGAAAAAACTACTTGTCCATAGCGACTCCCAATTTGTGGTTAATCAAATTAACGAAAACTACAAAGCAAAGGAGCCAAAGATATCCCGATATTTGGAGCTCGCTAAAGGCGGAAATATTACACATCCCCGGGGTGAAAACGCAAGCCGACGCCTTAGCCCGGTTGGCATCTAGCTCGGGGACCAACCAGATCAAAAAGGTCACGGTTACTCATTTACCTCGCTTCATCACTAAACATCGACAAGATAAATGCCAATGAAAGAGCCGAGTCGACATAGATGACCCCAATCATTCAATACTTGGAGCACGGGATCCGGCCAGAAAACAAGGCTAAGGCCCAAACTCTTAGATCCGGCTCGATACACCATGGTGGATGGCATCTTATATAAGCGGATATTGATCCCCCTGCTCGATGCTTATCGAGATCGATGCCAACTTTGCCTGCGAGAGGTACATGAAGGGATCTGTGTGAACCATGCAGAGGTCAAACGGCAACAAATTGATCCGGCAAGGATACTATCGGCCATCCTCAAGCAAGATGCGATCTCGATGGTAAAGAAATGCGAAAATGTCAACGATTCGCTCCGCAGATCGATACCATCCCGAACAACTCACCTCAATCATCAGCCCTTGGTCGTTTGCCAAATGGGGAGTCGATCTCATCGGACCACTCCCCACTGGCAAAGAGGGCGTCAAATGTGCCATAGTCGCAGTGGACTATTTCACCAAGTGGGCGAAGCAGAGCCTTTAGCAAAAATAAGTGAGGACAAAACCACCATCTTTGTGTGGAAATCAATAATATGCAGATTTGGGATACCTTGCTCGATAGTAACGGACAACGGGAAGCAATTCGATAACAAACAATTTCGGGCTTTTTTGCGAAAGATTTCATATCAAAAATCACTTCTCCACCTCGTACCACCCGCAATCAAACGGATGGTTGAGGCGGTGAACAAAATTCTCAAATATACATTGAAGGCAAGATTAGAAGAATCTAAGGGAAATTGGCCCGATGAGTTACCCGATGTATTATGGTCTTACCGAACAACACACCGAATCGCCGGGGAAACACCCTTCTCATTGGCTTACAGAGCGAGGTCGTTATTCCCTGTGGAAGTTAGAACCCCAACATTCAGAGTTGCAAATTTTGATTTAGAAAAAGAGGAAGCCACGAGAACAACCGAGCTAGACCTATTGGATGAAAAAAAAGGTGTAGTCTTTGAGATGAAAAACACTATATACAAACAAAGGAGTGAAAGATACTACAACTCAAATGTGAAAGAAAGGAAGTTCCTAGTTGGGGACTTGGTCTTAAGGAAAGTCATCAAAGTGCCGAGCCTACTCCATTAAAACCAACCTGGAAAGGCCCGTACAAAATCAACAAGGCTTTATCAAATGGCGCATACGAGCTCGAATATTTAGATGGGGAAAAATTCAATCATCCATGGAATATAACCTACTTGAAGAAATACTATCGGTAAATCATGGGATTTGGGACATTTTACTTGATCCATTTTCCTAGATATTACTCCAACACACGGTGGAGATCTTAAAAAAAAGGGTGATAATAACAAACTCAAAAGATGGTTCTGTCAACTCGGGTAGTTGGCAAGAAATTGAGTCATCTTTTCATCCGATATTATGTGAGCTCTCTTTAAAAGATTACCTTCTATTCACCTCGATCAATGTTTTGGACGCAGACCACCCAAAAGACTCGGTCAAAATCGAGCACAAAATCTTGGAAATGATTCCACTACAAAAGACTTGGTCAAAAACCGAGAACAAAATATTGGAAACAATTCCACTACAAAGACTCGGTCAAAACCGAGCACAAAATCTTGGAAATGATTCCTTCAAAAGACTCGGTCGAAACCGAGCACAAAGCAATTGGGTGAGACGTCGAGAAATCGAGTACAATACTTAACAAATATGTATGCATTCAAGCACTCAGATTATCGTTCAAACCTAACATCTATTCGTTGGAGGTCGATAGGTACAAAAGTATGAAATGAAAGGAGAATGGGGTATTTATAGGATAAACTTCCCGTGGAAGTAACGCTCCATCCCAATAGCACGCCTATTCAAAGTTCAAAACGACAAAACGTCACATCCTCGCCGTAGTCAGATCATGTCTCCTGTTCCTTGTGCGAGAATGGTCCAACAATCAAGGCCACGTGTCCACCATCATAGCACACAATTAAGCGCCGTTTTGACATTTAATGCCATTGACGGTTTGTCGATGAATCGAAGGTTTTTAAGGTTTCTCTTTCAATTAAGATTCATGATTAGCATTTAAAGTTTAAATCCGACTCGAGAATAAATTCCTCCTCGAATTAAACTTGGTGGCCATTAATTACATCCGAGCCGACCCAAGGAACAACAGAGACATCCGAGCCGAGCTCAACAAAAATAAAGCCATGTGCCCATTCGGCCAATAACGACGCCTTGGTGACCAAGGATGGCCGCCACATAAGTGATCGACCCAAATGACAAAAGCTCCCGAGCCGACGTGGCACAAACCGAGCTCAACCCGGCGGAGCGAGTTAGGTAGGGACTCAAACAAGCACTTTGCCGAGCAACAAGACATGTGACAGAGCGACCCCCGGTGACGTACCAAACGGTCAAGAAAACATACCCACAATAAAATAAGTTCCTCAAAAGCAACAATATTCCTTCAAGGTCAACAAGATTCTTCCAACTCATGGCTACTTCTCACACGCGCCGTAAATAGCACCATTATTTTAAGGGAAAGATGCAAATAGTAAGCTAGATACACCTACAGGATATCCTAGCAGAATTAAGAAAAGAACAAATGTCCCACTACCGAAGAATTATTACCCCATGATTGGGTTTAAAAAGAAAGAAAAAAAAAGAGGAGAAAAAAAAGACAGAAAATAGGAGAGTAGGAAAAGAAAGAGAGTGAAAGAAAGACCAAGAAACCAAATTGTAATAAGCGATGGCCGACCAGGATACACTCGCTCGGTAAAATCAATAAAGAGGCCGAATTAGCCCTTGTTTGGTCATCTTTTATTTCAAATACTCCTCCGCGATATTAAAACTCCCTGTTTTCCTTTGTTGACCCAAAAACGCACGTCAACACATGTAAAATTTAGATTAGGAAGTTGGCACCCCAAATCAAATGTAATTCAACTTGTAATAGATAGGGTTCTATTAGTGAGTCAAATGCAACCAAGTTGAAGATTACAGGACTCGAATCAAGATTGAAGGAGAAGACCACATGGCGGCAGTGAAGTGAAGTGAATGTTCAAATAAGTGATAGAAAAGCTGTCTCGAAGCCGATCGACAAAGAAAGTCATTCCCAAATCATTGGAATTGAATGTCTAAGGGTATCGAACGACAAGATCAAAGAAAGTCGAAAGAGATCCATTGTCAAGCAACGTCAAAGTTTTTTGAAATAGGCATATGTCGATCGCTTACAATAAAGCTATTTTGCTAAAAAGGGTGCAAAAGCAAGGAGCCAATGGGATGTACCGTAATTTCTACGAGTTTAAGGAAAGGTGCAGAGCATTAAATTCAAAGTATGGTCTTCATCAATGCCGCAAGACAAGACAAGCCAACAACCTACAAAGTGTAGTTTGAATAATATGTATATCTCTTCAACGAACATATTTTCAAACGTGCACTATAAAAGGCCGAGGATCATTTGAGAGAACGTAACCAAGAATACAAACACGTAAGCATTCAAATAAATAACCCGCAAAGCAATATCTCTCAAGTATTCAAAGAATATCCTCGTGCCTAAACTCGAAGGAAATCAATCCAACAAACTTAGTGAAGGAAAGACGACTTCGTCTATTGAAGAGAAAAACTTTTTATGAAGAACAAAGGGTCTACTCTCCAAGGTTGAAGAAGATGTAGTAAGGTTCAGATCGAAGCGGATCTTTGAACCCGTTGGAGGGCTAAGTGATCAAGTCCAAAGGTTTGAAGGAAGTCAAGTAGCGGGGTAGCCGTCTTGTGAAGAAAGTTGAGTCCGGGAGTAGCTAGCTGTATGATAAAAGCTGACCCGGACTGTTGTCATTTTGTAAACAAGTCAAGTTACATAGTGGATTCATCCAGAGGTTGGATAAGGGTGGATTAGAGGAATTACCACATCCTCGAACCACTATAATTTCTTGTGTCTCTTTACTTTCAACACACTTACTTTCTTTCATGTCTTTATATTTGCTGATTGTTGAATTGCTAAAGTCTACTGATAATAACTTAGCTAAAACAAGTGTTGAAAAATGTATCAAAAACTAAGGGTGAAAGTTTCCCGCTATTCAAATCCAAGTCAACTGTTATTTTAAAGTGTTAGCTGAAACAAATAAGTTATATTATCAATAGCTCAGTCGAGTATGTTGAGTGGGTAACTTTGCAGTGTAAGCCAACTTAGCTGTCCATCAAGGACTTAGCTGACTTGAGTCAACTCTGAAATTATTAAAAGGACTAAAAAAGGAAAAGTTGGTAAAATTTATTCAACCCCCTCCCCTTCTAAACTTTACTTAATACCCCTTGGGACCTACAGTGATTGCATCATTCACTAAGGCATCTAAATCATTGGATGAATTTATAATGATTCAAAAGAAAAGTGGAGACAAGACAGGCAATGGATTTAATTCCTTTATGCATGCCCAAGCTCCAAGAGTGGTATTGGAAAAAGAATCCTCAAGTAATGTGGCAGTCTAAAAATCTAAAGCACTATATGTTGCACCTACACCCACTCAAAAACACAATCACAACCATGTTGGCCATGGATACAAAGGAAAAGGCAAAAAAAGCAGAGTATCTTTGAGAGGACAACAAAACAAAATTCGGAGAAGAGTCCATCACAGACTCCAAACGTAAAAAATACTCAGAAAGTCTAAATAGAGCTACCAAAAGCTCTAGAGGTTTCAAACAAAGAAAACCATATGATAGGAATTGTAGAAATTATCCCAAATAAGCCGATTGGAACAACAAAGAAAACATTGGCCAAGTCCAAAGGGATACACGCCGAAGTGCCAAAGACCCTCGATAAAAATGGTTATTCCCAAGGCAAAGAAGCTATAATCAACACACAAAATGCACCCAAGCACAAAGACCAATATGCAAAAAAATTTACTACTATTCCAAGAAAACAAATGCACAAGCTCACACACGGGAATATAGACAAAAGAGACAAAGCAATTTGAAAATGTTCATTATGTTTATGGAACTGATAGGTGGCAACCTCTTAGAGTCGATCAATTGGCTATTGGTTGGTTGGATCACCTTATAATGCTAACCCCTCAGGACCCAGTCAAGTATGGGTACCTAAAAACCGATTTCCTTGATTGGGTTCAAGGAACAACGAGTGCCAAGGAACCTGGTACATGGAAAGTGGTTGATCTAGACATATGACAAGCAACAAGAAGAATCTTTCAAAGTTCAAGGAAATAAAAGGTGTTAAAGTCATATTTGGAGAAAATGAAGATCCAAGGGAGATCATAGGCACAAGATCCATAAAGAAGAATGGACTAGAGATAACAGATGTAACATACGTTGAAGGACTCAATTTCAATCTGCTGAGCATCAGCCAACTCTGTGACAAGGGCTACAATGTAGGATTGAACATGGGTGTTTACCAAATCAATGATGTTGAATCAAATGAAATTGTGCTACAAGGATCAAGGCAGAAAAACATGTATGTAGTGGATTGCTCAACTGCTACACCAAGCACATGTCTGCTAGCAAAGAGTACAGCCGAATCAAGTTGGTTGTGGCACAAGAAGCTGAGTCACCTGAATTTCAAGACAATCAACAAACTTGCAAGGAGTCATCTTTTGGAAGGATTGCCTGACTCGGTGTACAAGAAGGAAAGCATTTGTGATGTATGCCAGATGGGAAAGCAAATAAAGTCTTCTTTCAATGACAAGCCAAGTCCTTCTTCAACTAGGATACTGCACTTATTGCATATGGATTTGTTTGGTCCTGTTGAACCAGCCAACATTAGTGGAATCTATCAAATGGATGTGAAAAGTGCATTTTTGAATGGACTTTTAGAAGAAGAAATCTATGTGGAGCAACCTCCAGGTTTTGAGCAGAAAACTATTGGAGATAAAGTCTACAAGCTCAAGAAGGCATTGTAAGGTTTGAAACGAACACCAAGAGCCTGGTATGATACCCTGTCCTAGTTTCTTATTGACAATGGATTCACCAAAGGCAAGGTTGATAGGACATTCTTCATAATTCAAGATGGGGAGAGTATACTGCTTATTCAAATATATGTGGATGATATCAATTTAAGATCAACAAACAAAGAGCTATGTGATAAATTCTCAAATCTCATGCAAGGAAAATTTGAAATGAGTATGATGGGAGAGCTGACTTTCTTCTTAGGTCTTCAAGTCAAGCAAATGAAGGATGGAACCTTCATAAGTCAAACCAAATATACCAGAGATTTGATGAAGAAATTTGATATGGAAGAGAAGTCATCTGTGAAGATTCCCATGAATACTTCAGTCAAGATGGACATGGATGCAGATGGCAAAGCTGTTGATCAAACAAGATATAGAGATTTAATTGGATCTTTGCTCTATTTAAAAGCAAGTAGGCCAGACATCACCTTTATGTGCCAGATTTCAATCTACTCCAAAGGAAAGTCACATGACTACAACCAAGAGAATCTTAAGGTATTTGAAGGGATGCCAAGAAGTTGGATTATGGTATCCAAAGGATGGAGGATTAAACTAGTTGGCTACTCAGACTCAAATTTATGGCTTTGGATGTATAGTGATGTAAAAAGTACATCAGTACTGTTAAATTCTTGAAATAGGTTGGTTTCTTGGTTTCGCAAGTAACAAAATTCAATAGCTACATCCACTGCTGAAGTATAGTACATAATTGCAGGAAACTGTTGTGCCCAAGTCTTATGGATGAGGCAACAACTGAGAGACTATGATATAGAAGAAAATGAGATTTCAATTCCTTTGGATGCACATTGGCGAGTGAAAGACGCTTTCTCAATATCTATTCAATTCTGCCATCAAGCATTTCTAGTTGAAAATAGGAGTGTCCCAATAGCTTTAGTAAAGTTATCAGTCAACTGGTCCACATCCTGCTATTCCACAGTACATTATTCATTAGTGTGAGTCAACAGATATAGCTCCTCAATATGTGTGATAACACAAGTGCCATTGCAATTACTTTAAATCCAGTATTGAACTCAAGAACCAAGCACATTGATGCCAGATACCATTTTATAAGAGACCATGTTGAATAGAAAGACATCACATTGGAATACAAATCAACTAATAAGCGGTTATTGATATATTCACTAAGTCATTATGTGAATCAAGGTTTGAAGAGCTTAAAATGAACTTGGATTGATTGAGCTGAGTAAGGAGACTCGAAGACTCAATCACAGAGTCGGAAAGAGAAATTGAAACAATAAAGTCTCATTTTTTAGCAAAGTGAAACAACCAAGATGGCTAGTAGTTTGTGACGAGTTAGCTAGACTCGCCGAGTGTTTATAAAGTGAAGAGAGAAAAAGAGTCAAGTCACTTTTAGGCTGATAGCGGGAATGTTTTTAGACTTGATGTCACCGTAATTTTGGTGTCGAAAAATCTCGCACCCATTTTACCCATGATTGGATATAAATCTGCTGCATTTAATGCGGAGAAATTAATACGGTTTGGAAGACACGATCTCAAAAGTTAATCAAATTTAAACTTTTGAATTCAAAAATCGTCCGCTCACATCCCATATATAGAGAATTTGTTTTCTCTCTCTTCTCACAATACTCTCTCACTCTGAAGCAAGAAGGCATTTTTCTGTGCAACTAAGAAGCAAACCCTAGTTCTTTGTTCGTTCAATTCTCAAGTTCAAATCTTGAAATGGCACCATTGTATGACTTCGTGAAGATGGCTGAAAAGATCAACACCTGAGCTACCATGGGTTTTGAGGGCTTGGTCAAGCAAGGAGTGGACAAAGCCGTGGTTAGAAAGATTCGGAAGCTTGAGAAGTCCGGTCTCAAGCGGTTTACGTCGATGGAATTCTCGCACACCTATCCTGGAATAGGTGGCGATGTTCTATGTGAACCCTTAGGTTCACGATGATGAGATCGCTCATCACCCACAACAAAGAGATTAAGCCGATGGGCCTGCAGACTTAGTCGCTATTTGTTATCCGCCTTCTCTCGGTCCGAAAGAGATAATCGAGAAAGACATCAACCAAGCTCGCATGGAAGGAAATAGCAAAGCCGTAGGTCTTTGCAAAGTTTGTTTATATAGCGAAGAAATCGTTGATAAAGGAGGACTACCACAAGCTAATGGATGTGGTGGCCAAATGTATCGATATGAAGTTTGGCAGCTTCAATCAGCTGTCTAGGACTAAGCTGACCGTGATGGCTGCGATCATGGAGGAGAAGAAAGTAAACTGGATTGAGTTCATTTTTGGCAAGTTGTGACATAATGTGATGAACAAAGCCATCACTAAAGATGGAGCTTTGGAAAGCTCACTTTGATATGGCCTAGTGATAGGTTATCTGCTGGAGGTGAAGGGCATTCCTCTCACGAACGGGAAACCCGTCCATGTAAACAAAGAGATGTTCATGGCCAATCTATCAGTTGCCCCACGCCAAGCTCATGCCAGGAAAGCAGATACGAGTGAGGGGGAATCAGCTGACCCTGTCCCCCAAGACACAGCTAGGACCGCAAAAGCCTCTTCTCCGAAGCCTGTCAAGAAGAAGAAGAAGGCATCTGCCACTGCAGCCAAGTCAGCTCATGGCCCCACACCCGAAGAAGACCGCTCCTACCCTCGCAGCCAAGAAGGAATCCCTAGCTCCCTCTCCAATTGTTAAGAAAAAATGCTCAGTTGTGCCTTGCAAGCCAGCTGCAACCAAGAAACAGAAGAAAGGAGAAACAACTTTCTGGTGAGAGCCTGAGAATGTGACCTGAGGTTCCATTGGTTAAGACAAAGAGAAGACTTGTGAAGAAATCTGCATTAGCTAAGCCAGCCGAGTCTGGTACAACTGTTGAGAAAGAGGCTGCTGAGGAAGTGCATCAGACTTGGTGATGTTATCTCCGCATACCCAGACATACAAAAAGAGGCTATGAATTTGGAGGTCCCGGAATTTGAGCGAAGCCTGTACCAATTCTAAAGCCCTCAGTTCATTGATGAGGAAGAATACCTCTTGGAGTTTTTGTGGAACATCGTGCACGCACATCACTTGATGAAGATTGCTACACCAACATCCTCTTTTATAGAAAGGAGGACGAGAACCTTAAGGCGATTGTAAAGGCCAAGGCCATTGAGGAGTCGAAAAAGCCTCACACTTATGCCTTTACCGATGCCCCTTAACATGCTTTAGAGGCAACCACCAAACCAGCGACACCGATGTCTAAGAGATAGATGTTGTTGATGCAAAATGTCGAAAAAGGTTGAGCCGAGGCAAGCAATCGAAGAGTCCAAGGAGCTACATAAATAGAATTTGCGAAGGGTCCGGAGAGTCATCCTTTATGCTTATCTCTCATAGCCCCGATATGACCATCGATGCTACTACGTCACTAGTGTACTGAGCGACAAGAAACCAAGAAGATTGGCGATGAAGCTAAGGAAGGAAATGAAGAGGGAACCTTAGCCAAGCCTACCCCAAGAAGGTGTTGAGATACCTACCCTATCGATTGAACACTCAACTCGGAATAATAGTCGAGTCTCAAGTTTCTAGTGACCCCATTATTCGTGACTCGGCTTGGTACGCCGCCTGAGGGGAATCTGCAAACACCACAGCCAGGTTGGAGGAGGCTGTGTGAGACCATAGAAATCTAAAGCTTGGAGGCAAAGATGAGAACGCCAATGTGCAATAGAGTGGGGTTGACGACGCCGATGGTTTAGACTGTCTCTTGAAATCCCAGCTGGCTACAGTCGATGAAGTCTGCTGATGCAGCCAAGGCAAATGATGGAAAGGAATCCATGGTAGTTGAGACTGCTGGCTCTGGTAGTGCAATCCTAGATCTTGTGACCTCAAAGGATGCCATCAAGACCCCGCGGGTTAAGACGTGCAGGGGGATGCAAGACCGCCGCTAATTCGCCAAAAGGGATTGTTGAAGGCCCAATAGCGGCGGTTGAGGGCGAGGGTAACAAAGGCCCAAATAAGGTTGATACTTCCTTGGGTAAGAATGCCGAAGAAGAAATGTCCGCCCTCAAGAAGAGCCAAAGTGGAAAATGAAGAAATAAGTGCCTCACATGACTCTTAAGAACATGTCTCTGTGGAGTTTTTGGACAGAGATGATGAAGTTGAGTCCGTCCATCAAGATAAACCTGAAGAGAACCCAATAGTTGGGGAGGCTTTGGCTCAGAGAAAGAAGGCAAGTGACAAAGCTGCCATATCTAAGTTTACACTGGTTGATTTACACAAAATCTTTTTGTTATACAACCTACGAGTGACCACGAGCTTTTAGCTCAGTGGTATCGCTCACCCAATCACCCTTTGTAAGGGTGTTGACCAGGGTTCAACCTTGTAATGGTGCCATCACCATCCCATGACGCTTATAAATCAGCTGAGGAGACGAATACTCGAAAGGAAGAAAACACTGATACCAATGACGCTGTTAAGACAGTTAAGGATTAGTCAGCTCAACAGGCTAACACAGCTGCAGAAGATGCCGAGGACGCTAAAACAAGCTGAGGCACACAGAGCTGAAGCAAGTCTCAAGGGAAATGGTAAAGCTCCTGAAGGAGAAGTTGGTGAAACTCTCTTGTTCCTGATGAACTTTTTGCCGAGTACTTTCCGTTCGTGGCGGAAGTACCTTTGGAGACTGAATCTACTATAGATAATGTGAAGTACACTGTCAACATCCTTGTTGAAGAATTCGAAACTCCAAATGATCGAACTGTAGTGCCGTTTGGTTTTGATTTCGATGTTGTTTGGCCTAAAGAGCAGTCCGCTGATTCAGCCGATTTCTATAAAGCCTTCAAGGCCATCTGTGCTGAGATAGAGAACATGGAAAAAGGATTTGCAGCATTGAACCAACGTCTGGACAATCAAGATGCAAAGATCTCAGGAGACATTCGAGGCACTATACTTAGAATAAGGGAATGGACAACATACACAAAAACACTCAAGCATGAGCAAGTCAGCTATTTTAATTCGCTGTTTGCAAATATGGTAATTTGGAGTGCTGGAAATGCCAAATTTTAGCAGAGATAGAGGGATCACATCTTTAGGATAGACCAGTCACACAAAACGGACATGGAGTTGCTGCAAGCTCAACATAAGGCAGACCTTCTCAAGACAGAAGCCAACATGCGCACAAAAATGATGGTGATGCAAACTAAAATGAAGTTCATGGCTGCCTAGATGAAGGCTCTGCGGTCGGAATTTAGAACAACACACTACTCAAGTCATGAAAAGATGGACTTTACAAACGCAAAACTGGATCTAATCCTTGGATTACCCTCTCAGCCGATTTTCCTTGCCGGTGATGATGCCAAAAAGGGGAAGATACAAATAAAAGAGGATGATGGTAAAGGAGAAAATGAAGGTTTGATTAAGGGGGAAGGTAGTGATGTGAAGAAACCACCCCTGAAGATCATGCTTGCAAACCCCCAACTCGGCTCGACCACCAGACTCACTCCTAAGCGGTTGCCACAAGTGCCTATCACCAAGAGAAAGCTGAATTAACTTTCAAGAAGACTAGACCAGAGATAGAAGATGATTTTGCCAAGGTGGATGAAAGGCAACATGGTAGAATAGAAATTCTAAAAGCCATATTCGATGGTCCCCCAATTGGATTACTCAAGGACTCTCCAGCAGTGAAGGCCCCTCGGGAGATAGCTATCTCATATGCAGGATCTGAGCCAAGATCCTTAAAGGAATTTCAAACGCTTGCATCTGAAAGATTTTTCAAAGAAATGACTCTACCAGAGGCATGGAACTTGTACTGGGAAAAGGGTTTGGAGCTTTGTCAAGCAGCCGAGAAGCAGCAGACTTCTAGTAATAGTCAACAAACTTCAAGTGGCCTAACCTGCCGTACACTCCCGCATGAGGAGGAGCAGACTGGACGCGGAAGGGGAAGTATTGGTGAAAGCGGAAAAGGCGAGGAACTCCACCACCAAGGCCTAGAGATGTTCGATATATAATGATCCCTTAAGAAAAAGGTCTGATATATTAGGTCAATGGGACGAACTAACAAATTGAGAAGTGAATAGGAAGAATGAGGAGACAAGGAGAAGGCAAGAAGAAGAAAATATTAGGCTTGATCGAGAATAGGGAGAAAGACAGCAGAGGGAAAACCTAGCTGCCAAAAGAGCCTATGAAGAGAAGAAGAAAAGAAGAGGTGGAAAGGAAGCGTAAGAGAGCTAAAGAAGATAGAAAGAAGAGAGTAGGAAGAAGTCGATTGAAGAAGAAAGCATCGAAGCGTTGTAGATTGCTAAATCCCTTCATGTTGTATTATTACTTAAATGTAAATACAAATACACTTGTAAGTATCAGATATGCTCCGATACAAATGTTGTTTGTACATTTTAAAAGCTTTGTAAAGTGCAAGAATGATATGTTCAATAAGATTGACATATTCAAAACAATCATTCTATATCTATGCACTATTTACTTTGGTATTTTTTTATGTAAGTTTTGGCATCATCAAAAAGGAGGAAATTGTTGGAAAATTTATGCAATAGATTTTGATGATACCTTGTAAAACTTAGATTAGGAAGTTGGTACCCCAATTCAACTGTAAATTAACTTGTAATAGATAGGACTATGTAAGCTGAGTGAAAGCAACCAAGTTGAAGATTGCAGGACTCGGATTGAAGATCGAAGATAAGACGCAGCTGTGTGGCAGCTGAGTGAAGTGAAAGGTTCAGTCAAATGACAGAAAAACTGTCTCAGTCAGCTGACTGACTACAAAGTCATTCCTAAATCATTGGAATAGACTGTCAAAGGGGTAACGTTGCAGACATGATCAAAGAAAGCTAAAAGAGATATGTTGTCAATAGAGATGCTAAATGGGTCGACCCATTGTCCCATCATTTAAACCAAAAAAAAAAGAGGATCGGGGCCAAATTATTTTGGCCCATTTAAATTCAAGTCCTTTTGGCCTGACCATTTAAACCGGCCGATTAGGGCTAGCCCGAAGGTTAACCAGGCTAGCTCGCTAGCCAGCCATTTTTATTTTTTAAAAAAATAAATATAATTTTAATATTTTATATCTATTTTCATCACCTATTACTAGGGATGGCAACAGGATAAGTCTGGGACGGGTTTGGTTTACAAACCGGGACCCGCCCCGCTAAGAAAATATAGGACCCAAGATCCGCCCCACCCCGCCCCAAGACCGCCCGCATTGAACCCGCGATCCGGCGGTACAACCCGCCAGACCCGCCTCAAGAATATTGACAGTTTTGATTTTCAGATTAATTAAGCCTATTGTTGATCCTCATTGTTGCTATCCATTGTTTTTGTGTGTAAAACTTGTAATCACAACCTTTAGTAAATAAATTATTAGCATGTAATCATTATCAAAGCCAATAAGCCTCCAAAATAACTAATGGCAAAGCAAGCTAGCAACATTAGTATCTAGAATTAAAAAAACATTAGATCTAACCGCATTATCAATCAAACTATTTAGAAAATAATGTCAACCACTGTAACATAAAAAAACCATCCTTGACCTTCACGTGATCGCAGCGCAGACAAGGAGAAGAGCAAAAATAATTTTAGTCCCTTGAAAGTTGCGACGCAGCCTTTGCTTGCTTGAGACTAGTCCTAAAAATTTAATAAATTTACTTAAGTAAATATGTACGGGTCGGGTCCACCAAGACCCGCTACCCCCTGACCGGGCGGGTTTTCCGAAGTTAGCAGAACCCGCCCCGGACCCGTTTGAGCAGTCCAGATCCGCCCGAACAGTATGTTCAATACTGAGCCGGGTTTTGACCCGCCTCATTGTCATCCCTACCTATTATTAGTAAATATTTTTTTCAAATTCACATCTCCCTCATATTTAAGTTTAACTTTATTTAACAAGCTATAGATTCTTGAAAACTTCTTTTATTTGTTTTATTTATTACATAATTTAGTTTTCCTAATTTTTATTGAATAAGAAAATGTGACATAGTTTTATTAGATTATTTAGGATATATAAATTATATTTCTAAATGGTGCTAAATCTAATTTTGTAATTTTGTTAATCCAATGTAATTATAAAACTATGCATGACTTTTTTATAATGAATAGATTAACTTTAAATGTTAAACTTAAATATCGTGGTATGCTTTAAAATTTTAGATTTAAATATCTAATTTTGAAAATTCTAACTTATTGTCATATGAGTAATTACAGGAAAAATATTAATTTTGGGTAGCTTTAGTTATTATTATTTTATTTTCAAAATTTAGATCATAAAATATTTAATTTTATAAGTTTGTTAATTCAATATAATTAGAAACTTTGCATGGATTTTATTTATGACGAATAGTTTAACTTAAAATGTTAAACTTAAATGTTTTATATATTCAATTTTAAAATATTTTATTAGCCCAAGCCCGATAGGTTAAGGTTAGGTGGCCCTATAGGTACAGGGGCCACCGCTTTAAATCTCTAGTTATCAAGCAAAGTCAAGGTTTTGTTGAAATAGGCATGTGTCAAATCGCCACTTTAAAGTCTGTTTTTGAAAGAGTGCAAAAAACAAGGAACCAATGAGATGTACCTAGAAACCTGCAGAGATTAAGGAAAGGCTGCATGACATTAAATTCAAGTTACAGTCTACATCAATGCTACAAGACAAGATAAGCCAACAACCTACAAAGTGTAGTTTGAAAATACGTCTCTCTCTTCAACAAACATATTTTCAAACATGCACTATAAAAGACTGAAGATTCATCAGAGAGAAGGTTACCCATATCTACGAGACATACAAGAAAGTAAGCAAGCAAATAGCCTGCAAAGCAATATATCTCAAGTATTCAAAGAATATCCTCAAGCCTAAACTCGAAGGAAATCGATCCAACATACTCAGTGAGGGAAAGACGACTTCATTTGTTGAAGAGAAAAGACTTGTTTCAAGAACAAGGGTCTACTCCAAGGTTGAAGGAGGTATAGTATGATTCAAGATCTAACCAGAGCTTTGAACCTATTGGAGGGCTAAGTGATCAAATCCAAAAGATTGAAGGAAGCGAGAGTAGCAGATGTACCGCCTTGTGAAGAAGTTTCGAGTCCTAGGAGAAGCTAGTGTGTGATCAAAGTTGACTGATCAGAACCATTTTGTAACCAAGTCAAGTTACACTAGTGGATTCCTTCAATGGTTGGAGAAGAGTGGATTAGAGGAATTACCCCATCCTCGAACCACTATAAATTGCTTGTGTCTTTTTACTTTCAGCATATTTACATTCTTGCATATCCTTATAATTGATGACTATTAATATGCTAAGTCAACTGATAATAACCTACCTTAAACAAGTGTTGAAAAACGTATTCAAAACTAAGAGTGAAAGTCTTCCTCTGTTAAAAAACAAGTCAACTATTATTTTAAATTGTTAGCTGAAACAACTAAGTTATACTATCAACAACTTAGTCGAGTCTGTTGAGTGGCTAACTCTGCTGTGTAGGCAAACCTAGCTGTCCACCAAGGACTTAGCTAACTTGAATCAACTCTGAAATTCAAAAAGGACTAAAAACGAAAAGTTGGTAAAGTTTATTCAACCCTCCCTTCTAAACTTTACTTATCACCCTTTGGGACCTACAATTATTAGCAAAGAGTACAGCCGAATCAAGTTGGCTGTGGCACAAAAAGCTTAGTCACATAAATGTCAAGACAATCAACAAGCTTGCAAGGAGTCATCTTGTGGAAGGAATGCCAGACTTAGTGTACAAGAAGGAGAGCATATGTGATTCATGCTAGAAGAGAAAGCAAATCAAGTCTTCATTTAAGGATAAGCCAAGTCCTTCTTCGACAAGGATCTTGCATTTATTGCATATTGATTTATTTGGATCTGTTAAACCAGCTAGTATCAGAGGAAAAAAATACACCTCAGTTGTGGTGGATGATTATTCAAGATACACATGGACCATCTTTATGTGTAAAAAGAAGGAAACCTTGCATAAGCTTCCACGATTTATGAGGAGAGTTCAAAAGGAGAAAACCAAACCATCATCAAGATAAAGTCGAGGATGAGGAACCGAGTTTGTCAATGGGGATTATAACTCGCAAGATTGCACGAGAATGGTATTGCTCATGAGTTATTAGTGCACTAACTCCACAAAGAGTGGAGTGGAGTAGCTGAAGAAGGAACATAACCCTCAAGGAAGGCCGCAAAGACCATGCTATTGATGCCTAAAAGATTTTGGGTCAAGCTATATCAACACGGCTTGTTACACTCGAATAGGTGTATGATAAATAGGCACCGTCCAAAACCCCATATGAAATTTGGATAGGGAGGAAGCCTAATGTTGGATACTTTCATATCTTTGTAGCAAGTGTTTCATTCATAATAATGGCAAGGATAATTTGAAAGCTTTTGATGCTAAAGTCGATGAAGTTATCTTCTTGGGATACTCAATTTGAGAGTAAAGCTTTGAGTCTTGAACAAGAGGATTATGGTAATGAAGAGCTATCCATGTGGTTTTCAATGAACCTAATGTAAATGGAGAAGACATTGATTAGTTAATGAGAAGATGAATCACCGACTATATAGAAGAGTCCTTATCGAGACATTCGACCGATGAAGATGAGATGGTGGATCTCAAAGATAACTGGAAGGCTTGCACTGAATCATGATGATCAAGAAGAAGTTGTTCAAGACAACTTAGTCTGAAGAAGACTTAATCCAATGACTTACTCCAACCGGATGTGATATGGCCGAGAGAAAATCCACGAGTTAGTCATTAGATATGTTAGAGAAGGAGTGCTAACAGATTGAAGACTCAACATAAAGTTGTGTTTACTTGT
Source organism: Rehmannia glutinosa (assembly GCA_016081115.2). NCBI lineage: Eukaryota > Viridiplantae > Streptophyta > Magnoliopsida > Lamiales > Orobanchaceae > Rehmannia > Rehmannia glutinosa. The sequence continues at coordinate 2,963,699 of CM071935.1, forward strand.
TTCATTTCTCAAATTGAGCCCAAGGATGTGTCAAGCATTGGATGACACACATTGGATTTTAGCTATGCAAGAAGAGTCAATCGGTTTGAAAGGAATAAACTTTGGGAATTGGTTCAAATGCCTACCCACCAAAATGTTATTGGTACTAAGTGGGTATTCGTGAATAAGATGAATGAAGAAGGATCTGATCTTGAGAAACAAAGCAAGATTGGTAGCCGAAGGGTATTTCCAAGAAGAAGGAATATATTTTGATGAAATGATGGCTCAAAAGCTACCTTTAAAACCGTAGGCAAGTGCACCTATCGTTTTATAGTATAGATTATTGAGTACCAAGTGTCATTCCCACGAGGATTGTAAGTACTAATAATTACCGTCTTTTGTTATTTAATCTAATAATTTTCAGAGTTTTTGTTTGATGAAAAAGGAAAACAAATTATAAATTGTAAAAATGAAGGAAGATTTGTAAAATAAGAAATCAAGAGATAGAAATGTGTTTGAATGTAAATCCCTCTAGAATGTTTTTGTGATTTGACAAGTTAAAAATACAACCATAAGCCCTTAGCAAAACCAACCTCTTTTAATAAAATCTCATGTCTTGTGGACCGTAGAAATTCCCAATTTAAGTTAAACCCTTTCTCAAGGCGAAAAACTAATCTCAAGTTGATTAACTGAAATCTCTTTCTAGTTAAAACCCCCAAGACAGCATTATAACGATTTGTGAATTCCCATATTAGGTTTGACCCTAATCCAGAAGATTTATGTCGTCATATATCTAGGATTGCATGCAACTCTTTTCACTTATATAGGTTCTATTTCACCATGAATCTCGATTTCCGGATGAAAAATAAACTTCAAATCAATATTGCGCATATATCAATTCGAATGAACGAAGCATAATATAAGTGAATCACACAAAATATGAAGATTTTATTAAAAACATACAAACCTTAATCACAAATCCATTCTAGAGTTCATTACACTCAAACACTAAGATTTTAGCTACTCATGATTTTGACAAAAGAGTAAATTACACAAGAAGATTTAAGTATTGTAGACATGGTGTACTTATCTTTCTCAAAACCTCAATAAACTTCTTCCTTGATTGATGATGTTGCTCCAAGCCTTCTTCTCCAATATTTCCCCAAGCTTTCTTCTCCAAGACCCCTTGATCCCAATTCTACTTAATGAAATGAATACAATGAATATTTCCCGAGTATCTAATGAATGCCTCTCCCAACTTCAACCCTTGGCTTTTATAGGCAACCAATACATTGATAGTACTTTCTTTTGTTAAACAATTGCCTCCATTTTTATTGTTGGTTGGTGAATTCTTGTACTCAATTGATGATTGAGGGAATATGGGGACATGTTGCAGCAAAATTGGGTGTTAAAGGTGTATAAAAGTGGTCAAAAAGCTTGGTAGGTGAGTTTTCCATAATTTTCGCATGGAAAAGTTGCGAGAAAAAGTGCCACGGACACGCCCTGTCGCCCGTAACGGCCGGGCCGTGCTGTTTTATCACACAGGGAATCAGGAGACATGGTCGTGCTTCCCAATACGGCCAGCCGTGTCTCGACATGGCCGTGTTGGGGAACACGGCCTGGCCATGTCGGAGGAGCTGTTTTGTGCGAAAAAATCAAGTTTTAGCTCCCGCGGAACACGACCGTGTTGCCCGACACCCATCGCCCGTGTTGGACCAAAAAGGCCCCGAAATGACGCGCGTTTGACTTGGAATTTCGAGCGTTTTTGCATCCTTAAACTCCCCGGTATGTTTTGACATGAATTCATGGTCCGAAATTCACCAAAATTAGCCCCGAATGGTCAATCTACATCAATAAAAGCACCTCGGAGTAATATGAACTATGTACAATCAAAAATTTACAAAACTATCAATAAAATAACTCGAATTCTACTCAAATATACACATAAAACATGCATAAAAAGACCCTTATCATGAAACATTTTCTCTTGTTGCCAAATTGGAGGCAATAAGGATATTACTTGCTTATGCAAAGACACAAGAACTTCATAGTCTATCAAATGGATGTGAAGAGTGCATTTTTAATAGACTTTTAAAATAAGAAGTCTAAGTGGAACAACCTCCAATTTTTGAGCGTAAAACTATTGAGATAAAGTCTACAAGCTCAAGAAAGCATTGTACGGTTTAAAGCAAGCACAAAGAGCATGGTATGACACATTATCTAAGTTTCTTATGGACAATGGGTTCACTAAAGGCGAACCGATGTAACACTCTTGTAATTCAAGATGGAGAGAGTATACTGCTTGTTCAGATATATGTGGATGCCATCATCTTTGGATCCACAAACAAAGAGCTGGCGAAAAATTCTCAAATCTTATGCAAGGGAAGTTTGAGATGAGCATGATGGGAGAGCTGACTTTATTCCTAGATCTTCAAGTCAAAATCAAGGATAGAACCTTCACGAGTCAAACCAAATATACCAGAGATTTAATGAAGAAATTTAGTATGGAAGAGAAGTCATCTGTGAAGATTCCCATGAATACTTCTGTGAAGATGGATATAGATGCTGAAGGAAAATCAGTTGATCAAACAAGATATAGAGCACTTATTGGATCATTGCCCTACTTGACAGCCAACAAACTAGACATCACCTTTGCTGTAGGTGTATGTGCCAGATTTTAGTCTGCTTCCAAGGAAAGCCATATGACTGCAGCTAAGAGAATTCTGAGAAATTTGAAGGGAATCCAAGAAGTTGGCTTGTGGTGTCCAAAGAAAGTTGGATTTAAGCTGATTGGATACTCAAACTCAGACTATGCTGGATGTAGAGTTGACAGAAAGAGTACATCTGTTACCTTTCAAATGCTTGGAAACACATTGATTTCTTGGTTCAACAAGAAACAAAACTCAATAACTACATCCACAGCTGAAGTAGAGTACATTGTTGCAACTGTTGTGCCCAAGTGTTATAGATGAGGCAACATATGAGAGATTATCACATAGAAGAAAGAGAGATTCCTATTATGTGTGATAACACAAGTGCCATTGAAATTACTCCGAATCCAGTATTGCATTCAAGAACCAAGCATATTGATGTCAGATATCATTTTATAAGAGATTATGTTGAAAAGAAAGACATCACATTGGAATACATATCAATCGAGAATCAATTAATTGATATATTCACAAAGCCATTATGTGAATCAAGATTTGAAGAACTTAAAAATGAGCTTGGATTGATTGAGTTGTGTTAAAACGCACAAAAGACTCATTCAGAAGAGTTAAAGATGGAAGAATTGCATATCAGAAGAATATCACTAATTCTGCCAAGTGAAACAGATTTAGTGGCTAGTCAGTCCAATCGTGTTAGCTGGATAGTCAAGTTTCATTCAGTCGATTCGAAGGAAGAGAGTAGCAGAGTCAAGTCATAAATGAAGACATTTGAAACATTTATGAGCTAAACGAGGTCATTTTCATTTAAGCGGGAATGTTTTACACTTGACGTCAACATCATAAAATGGTGTCAGACAAAAGTTGCGACAGTTTATCTATGATTGGATATAAATGATGCCGCATTTAATGCGATGAAATTAATGTGTTTTGAAACTTTTGATCTTCGTCGTTGATCATATTTCAAACCTTTGAAATTCTAAAACCGTCTCTTCAAGTCATTTACATACTCAAAAGTCATTTTTTCTCTCTTCACTTTCACTCTTTTGCTCTCGAAGATTACCAGTGAATTTATTTGCAAAAGCTAAACCCTAGTTCTTCATTTTCATTTTAAATTTGATATGGCACCTAAATAAGACTTCGCAAAGCTTATTTGAGAAGATCCACATGGGCTACTTGGTTGATTTGAAGGCTTTGTCAAGGGTGGTTGACAAGGATTTGGCTGAAAAAGATGACAAGTCACTTGGAGAAATATGGGTCAAAAGATTTCTCACGTTGGAAATGTCTCATACCTTCCAGGAGGAGGTGGTTATGTTTTACGTGAACGCCAATGTTCATGATGATGGGATCCATTAAATGCAGTGAATGGAAAGGACATTAAGTTGGTTGTGGTCGACTTGGCTAAGTATTTGCACCTTCCTCCGAGGTCTTAAGGAGTTGATAGGGAAGGAGTTCGATTTGGTTAAGGCGTGGAAATAGATAGCCAAGTCGGAGTCGGTGGCAAGTTTAACTACTCTTTGAAGAAGAAGTTGATCAAAGATGACTACCACAAGTTGATGGACGTGGTAGCCAAGTGTGTTGACATGAAATGTGGATCCTTAAATCAGCTGTCCCAGACCAAGATGATTGTTATGGTTGCCATTTTGGAGGAAGTTCAGGTGGATCGGAGTGAGTTCATCTTTGAAAAGTTGTGCCGACTATGCACAATGTGAAGGTTCTTTGATGGGAAGTTTGTTGATTCCTCGTGATATGGCCTCATCTTAGGCTATCTGATGGAGAAGAAGGGTGTACCCCTGCGCAAGGGAAAACCCTTCTAGGAAAACAAGAAGATGTTTGACGTCAACCTTTTCGGTGCTCAGAAGCTGGCCCATGCCAAGAAGACTACTAATTCTGAGGGGGAATCAGCTGAGCATGTCCTCGAGGACACAACTGCTTCCATTCCAGCTCCCTCACCGAAACCTATTGTTGCTGCCTCCCCAATGACTAAGAAGAGGAGGACAACTGCTCCTAGAAAGCAAGCTGTTAAGAAGTAGAAGATACAACCAGCAACAGAGTCAGCCATCGTGGCTCAAGAACACGAAGAAGAGCCAAAAGTCCCCGTAAATAGGAGAACTAGGAGACGACTTGTGAAGCCGCTAACAAAGTGTTGGAGCAATTTGATCCGCCACAATCGAGATCGAATCAATCGCCACCGTTGTCCAAAGAGAAATCAAAAAGATGGAGATAGTCAAAAAGGCACTGCTGAAGAAACTCAAGATAATTCAGCAGTGGCCCCCCAAATAGTAGCTTAGAGAGTTGATACTGAAAAAGCTCAAAATAGCTCATTTTGTCTCGGAAAGAGTGCGGTCAAGAAACTCAAGATAATTCAAATTGCCAACCCTCATATCTTTGTGCTTGTTGAAACCGAGGGAGATGAAGGGTCCAAGAAGATGCCGAGGATAAGCTTGTGCAAGAACCAATTCTTGATGAACGCCCCAGTCCCCCCGCTACCCGGAGATCGAAAGAAAGGCTGCGCGCATTGTGGCATTGGAAGCTAAGTGCCAGCCGAGTCTAGTTTATGAGTCTTGAAATGATTGATGAGAAGGAATACCTCCTTGAATTCCTGGATAATACCTTTGTGGTTTGTGGTCTTGATGAAATGTACGCTTGGTTTGTTCTTTTCGAGAAAAAGGATCGCCAAGGGTAAGGCGTTGGAGAAATCCAAGGCTCTCGAACCTTATTCTTGTGCTTTCACTGATCCTAATATTTCTGAGGATGCCTTTGAAAGTGCCAGAAGCAGTGAGATGGAGATTATCGATTCAGTTAACCCAATTGAGAAGGCTCAGCTGCAGCATGAACTGAAAGATTCCCGTGAGCTTCATGAGCAATCCTTGCTCATGGGTGCTGGAGAATCATCCATTCCTCTTTCTCCAACCCCAGTTATTCTTGATATGGTGAGGACCATCGATGCAACAACCTCACTAGCTCACTCAGAGGGACCAACCAGGGATGATGGCAATGAAGTTGGGAAAATTGATGAAGAGGGCAACCCAACTAAGCCATGTACTCGAAGAAGTTGCTAAGACAACTTCCTAAATGGCTGAACACTCAAAGGACATAGTTGAGTCTCCAGTGTCAGCTGACTTAATGCTCTTGAGTCATCTGGTGAGCCAGCTGAGGGGGAAGCTAAACACAATACAGCCAGGTTGGAGGAGGCTGTAGGAGACCTAGAAAAATTGAAGTTAGGAGGCGATGGTGAGACTCAAGAAGAACAACAGATTGGAACCAAAGAGGCTTTGATGGTTGAGACTGTCTTAGTTGAGAACCAAGCGCACCGCAGCCGATGAAGCTGCTAAATCAGCTGAGGCGTAAGATGGAATGAGGAGGATCGTGACAGTTGAGACTGCTGGTCTTGAAAGTAAAATCCTAGAGGTTGAGACCTCGAATGAGTGATTGGTATGAGTTTTGCATGTAATTTGGGCTTAATTGTGGTTAAAATAAGTTGATATGCATGCGTTAACTGAGTAAAATGGGCCATATTCTTATAAAGTGAAAAAGGTATTACGTTTTGCTCGTTTTGTAGGAATTAAACGATATTTGTAGCATTTTGGTGACAAAGCAGAGCATTGTGGTAAAGGACCTGTCAAGAATTGAGCGAATATATGCGTTTGGAGTTGATCGAGAAGAAGTCAGACGAACCGAGCAAGAAATAGGAATGAACGGAGTAGAATCGGCCTTAGCAGGGGCGTACGGGTAGGGCATGCATCTATCGCATAGCCCGTGCATCAATCCCAGGAGCAGCCAATCCCTACGGCATGGCGCACGACCTGTTCATGCCAGGAGGCACGGCCCATGTGTCAACTCATCAAAAGATTATTCTCTTTACTTTGGCCCGACGACGGACTGGTCATGCGTGGAGTGCACAACCCATGCGCCTGCAGGCGGCAAAGTCAAGTTTTGACGAATTCTAATCAGGTTTTGACCCAATGGGAGTACAAATAGAGACGAGGCGGCCCCAAACAAAGACACACTGATATTTGCCCTAGAAAGCAGAGAAAAGAGCAACCTTCTAGCAGAGGATTTGAGAGATTGATCGAGGTCGCAACCACGCGCTTGAGGATTGAAGATAGATCGAGAGATCATAGAGATCTCTGAGTTTTCTCATTCCATAGTATCTTTTACTTTTGATTAGTTAGACATGAACTTAATTAATTTGTCTATGAATTGTTTAATTCTGTATGCGGCTAGACACCTTGTGATTCCGGGGTTTGGGATTAGGTTAATGGATACTTTTGTTTGATGTTTAATTGCAATTGAAGTTATCATTTTCAAACCCTATTCTAGTACTCTATTCTATTTCTTGTTTTATCAAAAGGCCTTTGGTTTAACTTATTTTGATGTATTGATTCATAATTCGAGAGATGAGTTTCAATACTAGATCTTTGAGTACTTGACATGAATATTTGCATGATTGAGAAGTCTGTGAATATTTGAGAGGATTAATAATCTTTTGTGCTTTTGGGAGTTGGATATCTTATGTTGAGTAGAAATGCTAGCATAGATAATCCAATCAACGTATTTATAAACATCTCGAGAGAGAGGATAAAATACTTTCATGATTTTCTTATAGGGAAGAATAATAATAACTTTGGGTGTGATTAATCAGATAACAAGAGGGATATTAACTGAAACCATAACCCTGGAATCCATTCATCTCCTTGATCTTTCAATCAACTCTTACTTTGTCTTTTTATGATAAATTCTTGTCTTAGTTTTATAAACCAATCATCTAATTTCAATCGTCTAGATAAAAATAAGACTATTACAATCTCAATACTTAGTACACTAATTTATTAGTCTATGTGGATTCGACCTTGCTAACCATATTCTATAAACTACACCGTACACTTGCGGTAAAGCTAAAAATAAGGTGAACAAGTTTTTGGCGTCGTTGTAGGGGATTAATTAAATTTTTGGTACTAATATTGCGATAAATAGAATAATTTTTAATTTAGACATTTTTTCTTTTTATTTTTTGTTTAATTCTACTCCTATTGTGTTTGACTTGTTTCTTTTAGTTGGTTCAGGTAGTGCATGAACACTCGCTCGAAGCAGAGAGAATTAGCACCGTTGATACCGGAGGTTGAGGCTTTTGCTAGGCGACTTAGTGCGCCTACTAAACGGGCGGTAAAAACAAAGAAGATCATACTATGGAAGATGTGGAAGATAACAACGAGGGTAATAATGGAGGCAATAATGGAGGTAACAACGGATCGCAGGTCATTAATGAGTTATCGATATCAAGTCCAGCATCCAACAAAGCGATTTGCGATTACTTTCGCGCTCAGACAAATCGCAACTATGGTGGAAATGCCAATGTCCCAATTAATGTGAACAATTTTGAGCTGAAGCCAGCACTGATTTCGATGGTCCAGCAGAACCAGTTTGAGGGTTTTCCATCCGAGATCCCAATTCTCATCTTGCGAACTTCATGCAAATTTGCAACACGATCAAGATGAATGGGGTAACTGATGATACTATACGTTTGCGCCTATTCCCTTTCTCTTTAAGGGATAAGGCTAGAAACTGGATAAGCACGTTAACTCAGGGGAGTGTGAATACTTGGGACGAGTTGAGTCAGAAATTCCTGTTTAAATTCTTTCCACCAAGTAAGACACTCTGCAGCCTTAAGAGTGAGATCACACAGTTTTAGATAGTTTGCCTCCGAGCCACTTTGTATGAGGCCCGGGAGAGATTCCGAGATTTATTAAGGAGGTGTCCCCAACACTGGTTTCCGGAGGATCAGCAACTCTACTTCTTTTATAATGGGTTGATGGGACAAACTAGGTCGTTTGTGGATGCCGCAGCAGGAGGCACTTTATTGGTTAAATTTCCACAAGATGCATTTAATTTGTTGGAAGAGATGGCAATGAATAGCTATCAGTGGCCCTCCGAGAGGACAAATGTGAAAAGGGTAGCCGAAGTTTCTAATTCGGACCCAATTAAGGCATTGACAGCTCAGATGATTGTGTTGACGAATCAGTTGAGTGTATTGACAAAGGGGACTGAAGGAAATACGGGTGTGAATAATGGGGGAGTTCTTCTAGATCCCATGGAGGAAGCAAATTATGTCAATAATCGGAATTTCAACAATTACCGGAACAATCGACTCTACTCATTACCATCCTGGTTTGAGGAATCATGAAAACTTCTCCTATGCAAATACGAAGAATGTGATGCAACCACGGGGTTTAGTGTGACAAATGGTGTTATTAATTTTGAGGCTAAGCCATCTATGGAGAATTCCTCACCGCATTTATGAATGATACGAGGAACCAATTTAGTAAGGATGAGGCGAAGGTTTGGATAAAATCGAGAATCATGTCACTCAATTGGCCAACACCATAGGGTCCCAAATGAAAAATCATGAAACCCAGTTGGCCAATTAGCTACGATTGTAGGTGGGCAACGTCCGAAAGGTTAGTTTCTAGTAACACCGAGGTAAATCCGAAGGAGCAAGTGTAAAGCCATTCGTCCGAGGAGTGGAAAGTAATACGAGGGGCCAAAAATACTAGAAAGCACGAAAATATGCAGGACGCACGACCCATGTGCCACCGCATTGGCAGTCCCGCATGGTACAGAGAAAGCAGTTGTCGATCCGGAGACGCAGAAACATAAGCAAATGGCGATGTCGAGGCCGAGGAAGGAGTTGAGGGTCATATTGATGAGCAAAAGGGGTGAGAAGCTTAAATCTTCTTCTAACTCGATTTTTCTAAATTTACTACTCCCCTTCCTTTTCTCCAACGATTTCAAAAAAAAACGTTAGATGCGCAATTTGCAAAATTCCTGGATATATTTAAGAAACTACATATTAACATACCTTTTGCAGACGCATTGGAGCAGATGCCCAATTATGCTAAATTTTTAAAGGATGTTATGTCTAAGAAGAGGAAGATGACTAGTTTTGAGACAATCAATCTGACGGAGGAATGCAGTGCCATAAATTCAGAGAAAACTACCTCAGAAACTGAAAAATCCCGGAGTTTCACTATCCCTTGTGCAATTGGTGGTGTTTTCTTTAATAAAGCACTTTGTGATTTAGGAGCAAGTATTAACTTGATGCCCTTGTCTATTTTCAGGAAACTTGGATTGGGAGAGGTGAAGCCATCTATGGTCACTTTACAACTTGCGGATCGATCACTCATTTATCCGAAGGGAATCATCAAGGATGTGCTCGTGAAAGTCGATAAATTCATATTCCCTATAGATTTCTTAGTGCTAGATATGGAGGAAGATCGCGATGTTCCTTTGATACTTGGGCGTCCATTCCTGGCTAATGGGAAAGCTTTGATAGACGTGCAAAAGGGAGAGCTCACATTACAAGTTAATGATGAGCATGTGTTATTTTCTATCTATAAGGCGATGCAATTTCATAATAGTGTTGAGAATTATAATTTCATAGACGTAGTTGAGTCTTGCATTAATGATTACGTAGATCATACATTGTCTCAGGATGATTTAGAGTTTGGTTTAACATATTCGTGCTCGACGTCAAGTGTAATGCTTTATTTCGATAATCAAGACTTGTATGACTATGTTTGTGTTTTAGATATTATGTAGGAGCTACCGAGAAGCGCGAGAGGCGAAAATACGAAGAAAAACGTGCGAGAATCAAGTCTGCAGGGGCGCACGACCCGTGTGTTGGAGCACGCCCAGGTCGTGCGTGAGGACGTAGCAATTATCAAAAACCCTGAAGAACGCACGAGCTGTGCGTCTGAGCACGACCAGGTCATGCGTGATGCCGAAGAGACCCAAGTACAGAGTGAAGGATGCACGGACCGTGCGTCTGAGCACGGGCAGCCCGTGCGTGAGTCTGAAGCATCCAATTCGAGCCCAGAACTCAAGCCATTACCCGAACATCTCAAATATGCATTCCTTGGGGCAAACAACACAAATCCGGTAATCGTATCATCCCTTTTAACTTCAGCTCAGCTTGATAAATTGCTTAGGGTGTTGAGGAAACATAAGTCTGCTATAAGTTGGTCGATATCTGATTTAAAAGGCATAAGTCCATCAATTGTCATGCATAAAATTCGAATGGAAGATATTTATAAACCTTCAGTGCATAACAAAGACAATTAAACCCTATAATGCAAGAGGTTGCTAAGAAGGAAGTTTTAAAATGGTTAGATGTTGGAATTGTATATGCTATTTCTGATAGTTCTTGGGTGAGTCCGGTACAAGTGGTACCAAAAAAAGGGGGGATAACGTAGTAAGAAACGAGAACGATGAATTGATTGTAACTAGGATAGTTACTGGGTGGCGTATATGCATTGATTATAGAAAATTAAATTATGCCACTCGTAAAGATCACTTTCCTCTCCCCTTTATTGATATGATGTTAGATCGTTTGGCGGGATTTGATTATTACTATTTTCTCGATGGTTATTTCGGTATAACCAGATCATGATGCAATGCAGGAAGACCAAGAGAAAACAACATTTACATGTCCTTATGGTACGTTTGCATTCCGTAGGATGGCCATATTTCATGATCTTATTGAGAAAATAATGGAGGTTTTCATGGATGATTTTTCTGTATTTGGAGATTCTTTTAATCACTCTCTTGATAATCTTTCTCTAGTTTTACAGAGATGCAAGGAAACTAAGCTTGTTTTGAATGGGAGAAGTGTCATTTTATGGTACGAGATGGCATTGTATTAGGACACCGAGTTTCTTCGTAGAGGGTTTAGAAGTGGACGGAGCAAAGATTGTAGCAATTGAGAAACTCCCACCCCCAACAAATGAGAAGGCAATCAGAAGTTTCTTAGGGCATGCCAGAGTTCATTCGTGACTTTTCTAAAATCACCAAACCTTTGAGTCATTTATTAGAAAAAGATACTACTTTCAATTTTTCCGATGATTATTTTGGGCATTCGAGATTTTGAAGAAGGCATTGGTGACAAAGACCGATTCTAGTAGTTCTAGATAGGAGTGACCACTTTTTTGATGTGCGATGCTAGTGATTTCTTGATTGGAGCGGTTCGGGGTCGAGAAAAGGGATAAGTTGTTGAGCCATATATTATGCAAGCAAAACATTAGACAAATGCTCAGCCAGAATTACACCACCACCGAGAAGGAAGTGCTTGCAATTGTTTTTGCATTCGATAAGTTCCGATCTTACTTGATTGAAACAAAGACGATAGTCCACACAGACCATGCGGTGATTAAATATCTATTCGACAAGAAGGATGCCAAACCGAGACTCGATTGAGAGATTCTATTATTGCAAGAATTCGATGTGGAGATCAGAGATTGGAAGGGTTGTGAGAATGTGGTAGCCGACCACTTGTCCAGACTGGAGTACAAAAATGTTGAGAAAGAGGGTACCGATGTAATCAAGGAGGAGTTCCCCGATGAGCATCTTTTGCTATTATAGGCTAAATTCCCATGGTACGCAGATTTTGTGAATTATTTGGTAATGGAGTCATGCCTCCGGATTTATCATCTTATCAAAATAAAAAGTGCCTTCATGACGTCAAGTTCTATATGTGGGACGACCCCTTGCTCTTTAAGAGGTGCGCAGACATGATCATCAGAAGATGTGTACCTCAAGAAGAGTGGGAGGGAGTTCTACAACAGTGTCATTCTTCACCTTCTGGGGGACACTTCGGTCCGACACGCACTGCCGCAAAGGTATTACAGAGTGGGTTATATTGGCCTACTTTGTATAATGATTGTTATTTGTATGTGCAGCAGTGTGACAGGTGCCAGCGGATGGGGAACATTTCTAGGCGTCATGAGATGCCTAGGACCAATGTGATGGAAGTCGAGCTTTTTGATGTGTGGGGGATTGACTTCATGGGTCCCTTTCCATCTTCTTCGGGCTATCAATATATTCTACTTGCAGTGGAGTATGTGTCTCAATGGGTTGAGGCGATTCCGTCACAGACGAATGATGCTCAGGTAGTAATGCAGTTTTTAAAGAAAAATATATTTACTCAGTTTGGAACCCCGAGAGCTTTGATTAGCGATGGGGGGTCACACTTTGTGAATAAATTGATAAGCAATCTACTTGCAAAGTATGGGGTTAGGCACAAAGTGGCATTAGCATACCATCCGCAAGCAAAGGCAAGCAGAGGTAGCCAATCGCAAGATTAAGAAAATCTTAGAAAAGACAGGTGAGTATAAATTGCAAGGATTGGGCTATGAAGTTAGATGATGAGTTATGGGCATACCGAATCGCATTCAAGACACCGTTGGGCACATCACCTTATCAATTGGTATTAGGAAAATCGTGTCACTTACCCGTGGAATTGGAGCACAAGGCATTTTGGGCTATAAAGAAGTTAAATTTTAACTTCAAAACAAAGCGGGTGAAGAACGGCTATTGCATTTGAATTAGATGGAAGAGTTCCAAGATGAGGCCTACGAGAATTCAGAATTTACAAGGAGTGCACGAAGAGATGGCATGATCGGATGTTTAAGAAAAGAGAGTTTCTACCGGTGAACAATTTCTTTTGTACAACTTACGTCTTAAACTTTTTCCCGGTAAGCTCAAATCTCGGTGGTCGCTGTTTGTGATCAAGAAAGTGTTAAATCCTCCGAAATAGTGGAATTGTTGACCCAGGATGGGGAGACATTTATGGTGAATGGCGAGGAGAGGATTAAGCACTACTTTCATCGAGATCAAAAGAAAAAGTGCCAAGCCTCACCTTGCAGGAGCCGTGATCGAGTTATACAGCGTCAAGCTATAGACGTTAAATTTAGCGCTTGTTGGGAGGCAACCCAATGGTTTGTTGAATTGATTTTCGTTTTTTTCCCTTTATTAGTTAGGATTTATTTGCTTTTTTTATTAAAAAAATGAAAAATCTGGATTTTGGTACGGCATCACGCACGGGCGGGCGTGCGCCATGCGACGCCCATGAGTGCCTCAAGAAATCGAAAAAATACTACGGCATGACGCGGGTAGCTCACAGACGCGAGACGCACGGCCGTGCGTCTGTCAGCTGATTCATAAATTAGGTCGCAAAATAGGTTTGTTTTCACTCTTCAAAGCTCACTTGCGCCCTAATTCGAAAAAAAGCTCTCACCCACTTCTTAAATCTTCGATTTTACACGTGAATTTCATTGAAAAGCTCCAGCAAGAGGAGCCCTTTACAATGCCAACACCCACACCACATTGCACTATAATCTTGCTTCAATTTTGTATTTGCTTGAGGTTTAGTTGGAGAAATACACTAGGGCTTACAATTCCTTCTCTTTGCAAGTTCTTCGGATTTTTGGTAAGTTTTACACACTTTATTCGAATTTCTTGTTGAATTAGCATCGAGGGTTGTTATATGGAGCATGTTGTAATTCAATTGCTTTGATTACCTAGAATTATTCTATGAGGCACATTATCGAACATCTTGTGGGCTTAATTTAATTGAGGCATATTTGATGAATTGATGATGAATCTTGCATGAGCTTGGATGTTTAGGGTGTTAGTGGCTATGATTCTCTACAATTGTATTGTTATTTGGAATTTGGAGTTTAATTGTTGATTAAAATTGTGAGGAAGAGCCATTATGCCTTTTATGAATTGTTGGGCTTGAATTCATCTTATTGGTGTTTGTACTTGGCATGTTCGAAATCTCACATATGTTTTGCTAGGTACAGTTTTGAACTCATGGCCGAACGAAGAAACCAAAAGGGTAGGGGGAGATGCCCAAGGGGGGCCGCAGCCGAAGCTGCACCGAAAGAAGTGCAACCGGATAGCCCCGCGGCTTACGGGGTTGTTCTTACTAAAACCAGTGAATTCAATAAATTGGAGCGATGGAATAAGCTGGTCACCCGACCAATGGCACCGACATGATACGCTGATGACGAGTGTACCCAAACTCTTGGGATACACGATGATGTCTGGCAGTTATTTGACAGAGTTGGGTGGACCACTTTCATGCGAGGAAAGTGGCCGATTTACAAGAAACTCACGCTCGAATTCCTAAGCATAATTGATGTCTATAAACAGGGAGGAAATTACGAGCCGTGTGAGGTACATTTTTTGAACAAAAGCGAGACGCTTATCTATTGCCCAACTCAATGCCATTTTCGGGGTGCAGACTAATGCCCCTTACAAAAACGTGGAGCGCTATAGCCAGTATGAATTCTGGCGATTATTAGTTCAGACACCGGAGATAGGCCCCATGTTCTACGAGGCACACGCGACTAAAGCATCATCGCTCCGAAATCCGGTTTATAGGTATATTTAGAAGGTCACGGCTCACTCTGTCTTTGCTCGACACAATAATGGGGGGTATGCAAGTTCAGACCTTTATTTACCGCGGGTGTATGCTAACCCGCACCACCTACAACACGGCGATCCATTTTGCGAGAACATGTTGAATATGTGGCCAAGCAACCGAGTGACATGATCTTGATTGGGGGATGATCACTCCCATTGCTTGGTATTTTAATGTGGATTTGAGAGGCTTAGATCTAATTGAGGGCGTGGGAGGATCAATATGGCGGCCCTACTCCAAATGAAGATGATTACGAAAGAAGAGGACATGCACCTCTTCCAACAAATGGCCGGACCCGCCTTCCCACTTTCTAACCCGCCACTCACGATCGTGGCTAATATGAATGATCAGGCCAATTTCTTGATGAACTCGAGGCACATATCGAGTTATGGAGGCCATGATTGCGCAAAAAAGGCGAAGGGTTGCCGGGTTGCCCGATGAGGATGATTTGGTGGTTGAGGCAATGGAGTATGACAGACATGTGAGAGGGGTTTTGAGCAAGGGTTCGCCAAGGGGTGCCCGACATACCCGAGAGCTCTCACGAGGGTGGTGAGGAGCGGGGACCAGATTATCATGCCAGATTATTTTCTCTTGAGGAGAGCATGCGCGGCAAAGACCAGGATGACTTCCGACAAGATGGTGGATAAGTTCCATACATTCAGACGGAACAAGAGCAAAGGAACATGGCGCAGAACAGAGGACTGGAGATGATGCAGATGATGCATCAGATACATATGTGGCACATCTCTCAGGGCCACTTTCCGCCGCCACCCCCGCAGTGAGTCAGGTCCATTCTATATTTTTCTTTGAAATTCTATCTTTTCTTTTGTGCGATATAATTCCTTTCAAGTTTGGGGGGAGAGATATTTATTTTGATTTAAAGGATGTGGCGAAAAAAAATAAAAAAAATATTTTGCATTCATATAGTTGTATTTAGAGCATGTAGGTTGCATTACATTAGACGCATGTTCTCAGTTTTAGCTCGTTTATTGCTTTATTAGGTCTTTAGGGAGTGAGTTAACCGTTTTAGTGGTGTTTGTTGTGACCTTGGGAGCATCTTTGAAAGCTTGATTTGTATTGTTTTGAATTGGGTGTTGAGTGTGATTTGATCATGTCGAGAATAGATGATATAGAGCATGTGAATATTGAGAACATGGTTGTTATGCTTTGAATTACGCAATTGCAAGCCTGTGAGCTTTGAGCCTATACGCTTTCATATTATGCAGTCTTATTTGTTGATTGAGTGTGTCATTCATGTTGATTTGAATTCTAGAACTTGCTCGTATCTCCGTCAAATCCACATGTTGTATGCGATTTATGAAAATGATTCAAGGCCATTTCATGTTTCTTTCAAGCCTTTTGCCTACCTAATGACATTGAATTTCCCTAGTTAGCGAATTTGAGCCTGTTGCCTAATTTTTGATAGCCACATTTAAAGCCTTAACTTGATATATATGTTACCCTAGACTTGAGCGTATAGCATTGAGTAAGGGATTGAATAAGGTTGAATGGGAAGATGTCGAGAATTTAGATAATTGTACAAGTGTTGGTTGATGGAAATTAAAGAAGAAAGAAAAAGAGGAAAAGAAATGATGAATACTCATAAAAGAGTCGGAAAAAAACGACTTTATAAGTGAGTTGGCCTTGAATGAACTTGTAGGTGGGATTTGTGATGTGAGGCGAAAGAAAGTGGAGTCTATAAAAGAAAGAAAAAAGGGAAGAAAAGAAATACGAAAAGTTGATAAGAACGAGTGGTGATTGGGGTAGCATATTGGGTTTGAATGAAAATAATTGATTGAATGAAAGATGTGCTTACTGATCTATACGCTTGAGTTTGAGTTACTTTTTCCATATTTCCTACCCTAACTAAAGAGCCTTCATTACAACCAAAAGAAAAGTCCTTTTGATTTATGAATAGCATACATTCGAGTGGCGGAGATGTGAGACGATTTGCAAGCTTATGGTAATTCTTCAACATTGATATGATTTGAGTATAAACATGTCTCTTATACACTTGAGAGGAGAGTATACACTTGATCCGTGAGAGTCGTGATTCAAGCATTTGCCATGGTTTTAATTGACATGTGTTCTATGTTAGATGTTCGAGACTTGGTTGATTTATTGCTTCGAGCGTCTATGGATAAACGGCATGAATTTTAATGTGTTGTTCTTGATTGCCCTTCATTACTCCCATTTGTGTTTTGTCTTGTTTATAAAGTGTTTGACAGGATCGTAAACGGTTTAAGTTTGGGGGTTTGATTGGTATGAGTTTTACATGTAATTTTGGTTTAATTGTGGTTAGAATAAGTTGATATGCATGCGTTAAGCGAGTAAGATGGGCCATATTTTTATAAAGTGGAAAAGGCATTACGCTTTGCTCATTTTGTAGGAATTAAACGATATTTGTAGCATTTCGGTGACAAAGCGGAGCATTGTGGTTAAGGATCGCCAAGAATCGAGCGAATATATGACATTTGGAGTTGAATCTAGAAGAAGTCGAGGGCAAGAAATAGTAATGAACGGAGCGAGAATCGGCCTTAGCAGGGGCGCACGGGCGGCGTGTGTCCGCCGTGACGCCCGTCGCAAGGCCAACTCAAAGCAAAAGATTATTCCTACGGGCCGACTCTACGAACTGGTCATGCGTGAAGCGCACGGCCCGTGATTCTGTGCGGGAAAGTTAGGTTTTGACGAATTCTAATCAGGTTTTGACCCAACGGAGTACAAATCAAGACGAGGTGGCCCCAAACAAAGACACACCGATATTTGCCCCTAAAGAGAGAAAAGAGCAACCTTCTACCGGAGGATTCGGAGTGTTAGGAAATTTATTGTTTAGATTTTGATGAATGCCATGCAAAACTTAGAATAGGAAGTTGGCACCCCAATTCTTGTTGTAAAATGCATTGTAAAAATTAGAGTCGACAAAGCCGAGTTAAGTCGCCTACGACCTAACATGCAAGAAGACAATCAAGACTAGAAGGAAGACTCACGCGAGACAAGTGAGTATGGCAAAGAAGAGTAGACGGGAACTCTATCAAGAAGCGGTGAGATGCAAATTGAGTGGAGTATCGTCAAGTCAACTTGAGAAAAGCCAAGTCTCAAGTTGAAGCGGCGAAAGAGTCATCCAATGATTGGAAGTCGACTTAAGTCACCTGGGGGAAAGCAAAGAAATGCAGTCAAGTCGAGATAATCGTAAAGATCCGTTGTACGTAAATCAAGAGATTTACTTAAACATGTAATATCTCCATACCACCTTTCTCGGAGTGCTTAGTCGAGGAAGCGTGCAAAAGGAATGAACCAATGGAAAGCACTACACCGTGTCGAACTCAAAAGGTGAACGAACAATTCATACGAGGAAATGGAAATTCCAAGGATCGCAACAAGACAAGCTAACGATCGCAAGTGACTTTAAAAATAAGCCTATCTCTTCAACGGGCAAATTTTTGAAAGATCACTATAAAAGGCCGAGGAGTTTATTTGAGAAAAAAAAAGAGACAAGTGACACAAGAGATAGACCTAAACCAAAAACGTTCAAGCAATTATTAGAAAATCAAATATTCTCAATCCTCAAGCCTACACTACGAAGAACATCAATCCAACACTCACCCGTAAAGGAAAGATAACTTCAATCGGTTGAAGAGGAAAATATCGAAAACAAGGGGTCCACATTCCACGAAGGATTGTAGGAAGGTTCAAGATCGAACCAAGTCTTAAGCTTTTGGAGGGCTTCGTGATCAAATCCAAAGAGCTTGAGAAAGAGAGTTGTAGTAGCAAGCGCGGTGCCTGTGAAGAAAGCCGAGTCGCACGAGAAGCCGGTGAGTGATCAAGGCGTCTCAGGACCGAGTCCCAAAGGATCAAGTCGTTTGTGTGATCAAGACTTGTATCCTGGACTGTTACCACTTTGTATACGATCATTACCTAGTGGATTCCTCCAGGAGTTGGAGAAGAGAGGAGTAGAAGAATTACCCCATCTTCGAACCTCTATAAAAATTTTATTGTGTCATTTACATTTCAAAGACTTTAATTTCTGCATCTTAATTGTTTAAATCACGACATATTTGCTATCCACTTGATAATTTATAAGTACTAAACTAAGCATTAAATCCTTGCTTAACCAAACCTAAGGGGTTTTAAGTCTTCCGCTGAAAACAAAACCACAGTTTGAGTTAATTTAGAGCCAACAAAGCTGAGTTATTCTATCAACAATCGATTGAGTGAGTGCATTGAGAGGCTAACTCTACCGATTGACTAAATGATTGTCCATCAAGGACACAATGTGTAGTATCAACTCGTATATTTTAAAAGGACTAAATCAAAAGTTTGGTAAGGTTTATTCAACCCCCCTTCTAAACCTTACACTTACACCCCTTGGGACCTACAAGTGGTATCGGAGCGGTTGGTTCATTGAACCCTCCGCACCGGTTCTTGAACTAGATCTCCAAACTTTTCAAAGTCCGCTTTAGTACTTAAACTCTCAAAACTCCTTCTATCATTAAAAAGTTATTATCATGGAAGCAAATTTGACACGCATCCCTATGTTCACAATTGAAGAATTTGATGATTGGAAAATTCGTATGTGCTCATCTATCAAAGATTACATGATGAGATGTGGATAGTGATAGAAGATGGGCCTCCGCAAATCTTAAAAGGTGAACACGGTTGTAAAAAAAGAGTTGCGGTGAAGGAGAAGAGGATGTTGCTCCCGGACGTCATGGTTGAAAAACCAAGAACCGAGTGGACAAATGATGAGAAAAAGATACAACCTGGACAATGTAGCAAGGACATCCTTTACAAAACCTTGGACAAAGCCATGTTCAATAAAGTCAAATCATGCAAAACGGCTAAAGAAATGGGACAAGCTAACACCGATTTGTGAAGGCTCGAGCAAATCAAAGAAAACAAATTATCGTGGGTCTGAGAAATTTGAGAACTTCAAAATGATCTCAGGAGAAAACCTGGATCAACCGGATGCTCAGTTCACGAAATCACAAATGAGTATGCCTCGCACTTGGAAAGGAATATACACGTATGAAATGTGTATGAAGATCCTAAAAAGTCTTCCAAATTGAATAGGAAATGAAGGTCATGGCACTCGAGACATTCCATGGACCTATCAAAGACATCCAACCATGAATTATTCTCGGACCTCAAAGCCTACGAGTTTGAGCCGAGAAGAAAAGACCAGGAAGAGACAAATTTGTACCCAAAACAATTTGCTCTAATTGTTAAAGATGGGAAGAGAGTCAAGTCAAAAAGTCATTGACCCGAAGAAATAGCCCCGATGGTTAAGAGGTTCAACAAGTTCTTCAATAAGAACTACAAGAGAGGAAAGGGTGAATCTTCCGAAGACACTCACTCCCACCAAATCAAGGGAAGATAGGCGGCCAAGAGAACAGATCATCAAAAAGTTGAATATCAAAGGGCCGACAATCCAAGAATGGAAAGAGTCGATCAAAAGGCTGAATATCTATCTTTGGAATGAGACAACCAGTGTCACTATGCCATTGATTGCTCATATCCTGTAGTTAACAAATACGAGGGAATGAAGAAGAAAGAAAGGTCTTCAAAGAAAGAAGACAAGAAAAGAAAAAGGCAATGATGGCTGCGGAGAAGCTAAAAGCCCAAGTCAAGAGAGTGATTGAGAGGTGGCCGACTACTCAAGTGACTCGAAGAAGAAGCCCTGACCGCTTGATGGCCAAGGAACAAGATCACCCGACCAAGAAGATGAGGTACACTCTAACTCATCAAACTCGGACTTAGTGATAGTGGGTGTGACACACACACTTCATCACCCACCGATCTTTATGATTCATTAGGCAAAATGATGAAAGATTTTGAACACATCAAATCCTCACACACACAATTGAATGAGGAAAACAGCCTACTCAAGAGTCAAAACTCAAAGTCGACTAAGGAGCCGAGTACTCTAAGTCAAATAGCCGATGAGAATGAAAGTTTAAAAAGTGAAAATGCTAAATTAATAGCGAAATTGCCGCTATAGAGAAGAGGAGAATGACCTCAAGAATGTTATTGCCTCATTCACTAAGGCATCTAAATCATTGGATGATCTTATTTTGAGTCAAAGAGAATGTGGAGACAAGACAGCCTAGGATTTAATTCTCTGCGTGCTATGTCAAACCTCAAAAGTAATTTTGGAAAAAGGATCTTCAAGCCATGAAGAGTCCGAAAAATCAAAAACTCTAAATGTTGCATACACATTCACTCCAAAACACAATAACAAGCAAACTGGCCTTGGTTATAAAGGAAAAGGAAAACTTGACCGAGTTGAGTATACTGAAAGGACAAAGTGAGAAGAGATTGACGAGTTCCTCGGCAAACTCCAAACAAAAATACTCTGTAAAGAAGAAGTAGAGCTACCAAAAACCCAGAAAATCTATAAGAAAACACATATGATGGGAATGGTAGAAAATATCCAAGCCAAGTGATTGGAATAATGTGAACTATCAAAGATAGACTTATGGAATATAAGCCCAAATGGCAAAGGCCAGAACTCAAAGAAAGGCCATTCCAAAAGGATAAGAGCTTTCATCAAGACACATATGCACTAGGCACTACACTCAAAGACACCACAATTACCCAAGGAAGGCAATTGCTAAAACACATATGCAGGCATACAGACAAAAGAGACAGATGTATGAACCTAGAATCCCCAAGCAGTTTGCAGGATTAATTATAATTATGGCATCGATAGATGGCAACCCCTTAGAGTCAAATCATTTGGCTATAGGTTGGTTGAATCATCTTACAATTCTAACCTCTCGGGACCAGACAAGAATGGGTACCTAAAACTTAATTTCCTTGATTGCAGGTTCAAGGAAGTGAGTGCCAAGGAACCTGGTACATGGATAGTGGCATTCCGGACATATGACAGAAATAAGAAAAATATGTCAAAATTCAAGGAAGTTAAAGGAGCAAAAGTCATATTTGGAGGAAATGAAGCTCTGGTGAAATATAAGAGGCATTGGATCCATCAAGAGGAATGGATTAGAAATCACAGATGTTGCATATGTTGAAGGACTCAACTTCAACTTACTCGAGCATCATCCACTCTTTGACAAGGGTTACAATGTTGGATTCAACATGGGTGTATGCCAAATCAAGGATATTGAATCAAATGAAGTTGTCTTTGCAAGGATGTAGACAGAAGAATATGTATGTCGTGGATTGGTCAATGCGCAACACCCAAAGACTGTCTACTAGCAAAGAGCACAATTTGAATCAAGTGTTTGTGGCACAAAAAGCCGAGTCACCTAAATTTCAAAACGATTAACAAGATTGCAAGAAGTAATCTTGTGGAAGGACTTCCGGACTCGGTATACAAAAAGGAGAGTATATGTGACGCATGTCGAAGGGAAAACAAATCAAGTCATCATTCAAAGAAAAGACATGCCCATCTTCAACAAGAATATTGCATCCGCTTCATATGGATCTATTTGGCCCAGATGGAACCAAACAAAGATAAGTGGAAAGAAATACACCTTGGTGGTAGTAGATGACTACTCAAGATATACATGGACAATATTCATGTGTAAGAAGAAAGAAACTCTACAAAAACTACCACGGTGATGAAGAGGATTCAAAACGAGAAGAGTCAAACCATTATCAAAATAAGATCGACAGGAACCGAGTTTGTCAATGGAATAATAACTCGATTGTATTGAGAATGGTATTGGTCATGAACTATCGGCTGACAAGGACCCACACAGAATGGAGTTGCGAGAAAGAAGGAACAGAACCCTCAAAAAGCGGCAAGGACCATGTTAGTCAAGCGGGGTTACCAAAAAGATTTTGGGCTAAAGCAATCAACACACTTGCTACACTCAAAACAGATGTATGATAAAAGACGGTGACAAAGACTCCTATGAGATCTGGTGGAAGAAAACCAAATGTTGCATATTTGAGAATATTTGGATGTAAATGCTTCATCCACAACAATGGCAAAGACAATCTAAAGGCTTTTGATGCTAAAGGCGATGAAGGTATCTTCTTAGGATACTCGGTGAAAGCAAAGCCTCAGAGTACTCAACAAAAGAACTATGGTTGCGAAGAATCCATTCATGTGGTATTCGATGAGCCAAATGTAAATGGAGAAGACATTGAAGAGTCACCGGTGATGTTTGAATCATCCAACCATAAAGAAGAGTCCTATCTTTGAAAAGTGAAAAGTGGAATTATCAATTGAAGAAGAAGATGAGATAGTGAATCTCAAAAACAAGCTGGAAAATTTGCAGCTAAGTGATTACGAGAGAGCGACCCAAAGAACACAGTCGCAAGTCGATTGAATCCGGCTAACTTACTCCAACCTGATGTAAGATGGCGAGAGACCATCCACTTAACTTGTCATTGGAGATATAGAGAAGGTGTCAAAACAAGATCCAGAACTCAACAAGAAGCAATGTTCACATGCTTCATCTCGCAAATAAAGCCCAAAAATGTGTTACAAGCATTGGACGACGCACATTGGATTCAAGTTATGCAAGAAGAGCTGAATCGAGTTTGAAAGAAATAAAGTATGGGAATTAGTTCAAAGACCCACACATCAAAATGTTATTGGTACTAAATGGGTGTTGAGAAACAAGATGAACGAGGAAGGTTCTGTGGTAAAAAACAAAGCAAGGTTAGTAGCCAAAGGATATTGCCAAGAAGAAGGGATAGATTTTAATGAAACATTTGCCCTCGTAGCAAGATTGGAAGCTATAAGGATGTTTCTTGCCTATGCACGACTCACAAGGATTTCATTGTATATCGATGGATGTAAAAAGTGCATTCCTAAATGGTTTATTGGAAGAAGAAGTGTATGTTGAACAACCTCCAGGATTTTGAGAAGACTCTTGGAGATAAGGTATACAAACTCAAGAAAGCTCTATATGGATTGAAACAGCACCACGCAGCATGGTATGATACTTTGTCACAATTCCTAACCGAAAATGGATTCACAAAAGGAAAAGTAGATAGAACACTTTTTAATTCAAGACAAAAAGAGTATATCTTGCTTGTTCAAATATATGTGGATGACATCATTTTTGGATCCACAAACAAAGAGTCTGTGTGAAAAGTTTTCAAACCTCATGCAAAGTAAATTTGAAATGAGCATGATGGGAGAGTCGACATTCTTCCTTGGACTCCAAGTGAAACAAGTTGAAGGATGGAACCTTCATAAGTCAAACAAAATACACCGAGATTTAATGAAGAAGTTTGGTATGGAGGAGAAGTCTTACGTAAAAATACCAATGAATACATCATCAAAATGGACATGGATGCGGATGGCAAGCAGTAGATCAAACAAGATACAGAGCACTTATGGATCATTGCTCTATCTCACAAAGCCAAGCGGGCGGATATCACCTTTTCTGTAGGTGTATGTGCAAGATTTCAATCTGCTCCAAAAGAGAGCCATATGACAAAGAACTAAGAGAATATTGAGATACTTGAAAGGAAGCCAAGAAGTTGGCTTATGGTATCCAAAGGAAGGTGGATTCAAGCTAATTGGCTATTGATTTTGACTATCTTTGGATGCAGAGTGGACGAGAAGAGCACCTCAGGCACATGTTAAATCTTTGGGAAACAGACTAATTTCTGGTTTAGCCACCTCTACAACCGGCAGAATACATACATGGGCGGTGTTGTTGTGCCCAAGTCCTATGGATGAGACAAAGAATCGAGAGACTATGAAGTTGAAGAAAAAGAAATTCCAATCATGTGTGATAACACAAGTGCAATTGCCATTACTCAAAATCTGTGTTGCACTCAAGAACAAAGCATATCGATGTCGATATCACTTCATAAGAGATCACGTTGAAAAGAAGGACATCATCTTGGAATATATCTCAACCGATAAACAATTGGCTGACATCTTCACAAAACCATTATGTGAGTCAAGATTTGAAGAACTCAAACATGAGTTAGGGTTAATTGAGCTGAGCTGACACTCATAAGAATCAAAGAAAAGAAATGAAACACAAAAAGGGTGAAAAAGAGCTGAACACACAAATCAGCTCATAAAATTTATGTCGGAAGACGGAAAGACAAATCATAACCGAGTCACCGGGTAGCCGAGTCACTAAGAGAAGCGTGAGAAGTAGAGTTAAATCGGCTAAAGGATAAGCCGAGTCACTTATGAGCAAAGTGACAAAAACGCAATGATCGTTTGACAAAGCGGGAATGTTTTAAGCAATACGTCAAAGATAATGATGATGTGTACAGACATAAAGCTGCACACCAAGCTTATGATTGGATATAAATGCTGCCGCATTAAATACGAGACATTAAATGCTAAATAGGCGTGCAAAATCTAAGCCGTTGATTTCGATCACATTTCAAAAACCACCCGCACGTCCTTTCATAAACCATACTTAAACCATTTCCGTCCGTTTCTCTCTCACACTATCAAAACTGTTCATTTCTTTCTCTCAAAAGCAAAGGCAAAAATTCTCTCGAAACCCAATCTATCGTCAAATCAATCTCTAAGTTTTTCTTTGATAAAATCCTGAAAAAAATGGCACCAACCTATGATTTTACCAAGTTAGGGAAGCAAATCCACACCGGGTCTATTGTGGATTTCGACAAGATGGTGAAACAGGGTCCGACGACACCCTAGTGAAGAAAATCACTGAAAAATTGGAAACGACCGGTGAAACCATTTCGGCGTTAGAATATCCGATGACCTATGTGGAGGAGGTCGCACAATTCTACGTGAATGCCGAGATTCACGATGAAGGAATAAAGTCATCTGCATTCACGGAAAGCGGTGACTATCTCTCGCAAGGATTTGGTGAACATTGCTCACTACTAGCAGAGAAGGAGCATCGAGATTAACGGTGATGTAAACCTGGCCGATGCTTGGAAAGAAATAGCCAAGCCCGACTATCTTTGATAAAATAGTATACACAAAGAAACAAGAGCTCTTTGAAGGAGGATTATCACAAGTGTTGGACATAGTTGCCAAATGTATTGACATCAAATTTGGCGACTTTGACCAATCAAAAGCAAAGCTGATTGTAATGGCCGCAATCATCGCAGAAAAAGAAGATAAAGCCGAGTTTGTCTACAGCAGACTCTGCGAACGTAGGAACAAATCCTTCAAGGAAGATGGCACATTTGGAGGATCCCTAGGATATGGCCTAGTGATTGGCCGGTGATGGAGGTGAAAGGAGTCCCTTAGACATGGGAAGGCATTCCATGTTAACAAGAGGATGTTGAGCAAACCTCTCGGCGCACTGAGAAGAAAGCCTACGCCAAGAGAGCCGACACGAGTGAGGGGAATCGGTGACCTCAAGATACAACTGTTTCCTCTCCACCAAGAAGAAAGCGCCCTGCAGCTGCTAAGAAAAGATGCTGCCCCTGCAGAAAGAAAGTCAAACATGCTCCCGCCCCGCAGCAGAGTCACCCCCTCGCAGCCGTGTCTCCCGCCCCTGCAGCAGCGGTCGAGAAGGACTCACAAATACCTTCTCCGATCGTCAAAAAGAGGAGAACCGAGAAGCCAAGACGGCCCGCTCCTCGAAAAAGACACCAAAGCACGGCCCCGCCGCCCAAGACTCAGAGGAAACCGTCTCTCGAACCAGAAATCCCTCTAGTACAAACTAGGAGACGAAGAAGAATCATCAAGCACTCCGAGCTTGAGAAACCGGGCCGAGTCGCCCACTCAGTGGAGCAGATATCGGAGATCGGCGGAGAAGTAGAGTCTCCAGATGTAGTTGATGAAACAGCCAAGTCTCTTTGAAAAGCGATCGTGCAGAGGCAACTCAAGACACAAATGTAGTTCACACGGTGAAACACAAAAGTTGATAGAGCGGATAGTGATGTGATGATCCTATCTCCACCTTACCCGGACATCCAAAATCGTCTGCGTGAGTGGAGAAATGGAAGTTGAGTAAATCAAGGGAGCAGTTCCAACGGCCTGAGTTTATAGAAGAAGAAGAGGAATCGTTAAACTTCCTTGGACTAACCACTGTGCTCCCAAAGATCGATGAAGACAACGCACGGACATCCTGCAGATCTTCAAGGACAAGGAGAAAGAAAACCAAGCAAAGGAAGCCGAGGCACGTGAGAAGGCAAGCATCTGTCCTATCTCGGCACACCCAGAACACACACATCCTCTCATTGATGTCTTCTCCGATGGTGATGAGGATCCGAAGAATCTGCTGCCGCAGAAGAGTTGCAAATGCAAAGCAAGCATTGCATGAATCCAGAATCCTTCACGAGCAAAGACGATGGAGGGACCAGGAGAGTCCTCGAACACGGTGAAATTGATCCAATGGGAGTGGTTCAAAGCAAATCGCCACTGTTGTTTTGCCACCACTTTCCCGACTCACTCGGGAAGAAGGCGATAAGGGACTTGGCGATGAAACCGGGATAGTGGGGACCCCGGTCGAGCCAACCCCTATTGAAGGTGTGTTACCACCGCCCAAACGGCTGAACATTCAATCGAAACAGCCGGGAGTTTGGAGACGAGTGACCCCATTCCAAGTCATTGGTGGTGCTCGGGGAAACTCCCCTCCACCGCAGCAAGGTCGGAGAATCTGCGGTGACTCCACAATGAATCAAGGAGGCGAAGTAGAGAAAATACAAACACAAGAAGAACATCTAGTTGCCATCAACGAAGCTCGACAGATTGAGACTGTCTCGGTGAGGTGCCAACCGCTCCGAAGGCTAATGACGCGCCGATGCAACGAGGCACAGCAGAATGCCACGGGAGTTAACACTGGGCGATGAAAGTGCAATCCATGGGGTTGAGACTCCAATGGATGCCACCATAGAAGACCCTAAGACGGTGACCGACATTGTCGAAAGGGAGGACCAAGTGCCTCGCTGCGATTGAGACGCGGGAGGTAATGAAGGCCCGGGGAGGTTGAGACTTCCCGCAGTAAAGAAGTCAAGTAGAGAACATCCCTCCTACTATCATCGACCCATCCGAAAAAGGAGATAAGCGCGCTTCATGACTCCCAGGATAATCCGGATGTAACTTTTCCGGGATCGAAGGCGAAGAAGAAGCGAGTCATCCCCGCATGCGGATCCAAAAGACTCACCGCAGATGTTCCAAGCACGAGCAAGTCGATCCCAAGACTACTCGTCAAACCTTTAATTTTGATGATGAGCCACCAATGGAAATCTCATCATCGTCCGATGACGCTCCGATAAGGCCGAGGACCAGTCTACTCAATTGGAGAAATCACCGAGACCAACGCTGTTGAGACAACTGAGGCTCAAAGCATCTCGGGTCCACTTCACAAAAGACCCCAGTGAGACAGAGTCCATCGCGCAGCTCCCCAAGCCGCAGCAGTTCGACTCCAACAAGAACCTCACGCGCACCGCTCATCATCGAACAAATCCCCGGTTTGGCGGTGATGAATCCTTTATAGAATCTTTTCCTTTTTCCCCGGAGGTACCCGACCTCCATGAAGAGTCGAAGAACGAACAAGCACGCTACCACAGACCAGCTCCCGTTTTCCATCAGGCACCATTGTTCCAATGATTATGATTTTGACGCTGCATGGCCATCACCGCAACGGAAGAATCAAGTCCGCGAAGTGTTCAAGGCATTATTCACGAGATTGAACGGATGGAGAGGCATCGGCCTCTATGGACATGCGATCGACAACAGAGATGCCAATCTCACTCGCGATTTAAGAGGCATAACGGATCGGATCGAATGGAATGGTGGCAACAAAGAAGAAACAATGCGTGTGGAACAAGTTAGATACTTCAGGACATTGTTCAACAAGCTCTGGTATGGAGAGCGAAAATGCGATGCAAAAACGAAGTTGAGAGAACATATTGAGCACATGCATGAAGCTCACATTGCCGAGCTTAAGCTGCTGCGTGAGCAAAACAAGAGTGATCTACAGCGTTTGGAAGAGACCATGAATACAAAATTCAGCCTTCTCATGGCTGAGATGAAGCCGATTTCAGAGTCCAACGCTACTCGATCCGATTTCGTGGCCGCATACTGCAGCAGACTCAAGACAGAACTCTACCATCAGCAGGCTAGACTTCCTGCTTGCAAGTCTGTTTCCAGGCGTTCCTCTCTCCTTTGATGATGCCAAAAAGGGGGAAGAGGAATACCTAAAAAAGGCGCATGGGGATCGAAGTTGAGAAGGAAGGAGCTGCGAAGGGAAAATCGGTGAGGAAGTGTTGAAACAAAACAAAGGAAAATCTTTGAAGGGGAAGGATCGAAAGATGTGACCTTAATGATTGCACAAACCCCTCAACAGGTCTGTCACGGTGACATTATCAAAGAAACTCCTCAGTGACTCGCCACTCCAACACTGCTATATCTATGGCCGAAAAGAGAAAAACAATTGAAGCGAGGGATGAAGGAAGTGGAAGGAAGAATGGATGCCCGAGTTATGAACATCTTGAAAGAATATGGAGGCATTCCAAAGAGACAGAGACACTTATGCCATCTCGGATGTCGGGACAGAGCCACGATCAGTTGATGAATTTAAAACGCTCGAATCAAGGATACTTTGCAAATATGTCTATGGCTCAAGCTTGGGACTTATCTTGGGAAAAGGGTCTCACGTTATGTGAAGAAGCCGACAGCAAAGCAGACTACCCAATGATCACTCTGCTGGTCACTCCGCTAGTCACTCACCGAAAGAAGAAGACCCCAAAGACAAAGACACGCCCCAGGTAGAGGAAGAAGCGTGGTGGAGGAAGAAGCTTCAGACCTATGCCCGCCCAAAAACATTGAATACGTGGATCCAGGAAAGAAAGGAGGGATCTCTTTGGCCGGGCTTGACCAAGTAGCAAATTTTCAAGTGGCTAAAAGTAACGCCGAGTATGCAAAAAGATTAGAAGAAGAAAACAAGAGACAAACTCAGCTATGGGAGGAAAGACAAGAAAGATTAAGAAGAGATGAAGTGCCGAGGAAGGCATATGAAAAGAAAAAGAAGGCAAATTGACGATGAGAAAAAGAGAAGAAAGAAGAAGATCTTGAACAAGATGAAAGAAGGAGACAACGAAGGAGATGAAGTGTTGCTATCCACCCCTTCGTGTATTTTATAATATAAATACATACAATGTAAGTCTTCCAAATAAAGTCAGTAAATTCTTTATTTTTGTGTAGACAAATATGTGCTCGATACACCTTCTTGATTGTGTAAAAGAACAAGAATGTTATGATCAATAAAAGGATTGATTCCGCGCATACATTCTATGTCAATACACTATCTCAGTATGTATCTTTCTTTGTTTGCATTTTTGAATGGTTTAAGTTTTGGCATCATCAAAAAGGGGAAATTGTTAGGAAATTTATTGTTTAGATTTTGATGAATGCCATGTAAAACTTAGAATAGGAAGTTGGCACCCCAATTCTTGTTGTAAAATGCATTGTAAAAATTAGAGTCTAAGCAAGCCGAGTTAAGTCGCCTACGACCTAACATGCAAGAAGACAATCAAGACTAGAAGGAAGACTCTGCGAGACAAAGTGAGTATGGCAAAGAAGAGTAGACGGGAACTCTATCAAAAAGCGATGATGCGGTGAGTGGAGTATCGATCAAGTCAACTCGAGAAAAGCCAAGTCTCAAGTTGAAAGTGAGAAGAGTCATCCAATGATTGAAGTCGACTCTAAGTCACCACGGGGAAAGCAAAGAAATGCGATCAAGTCGAGATAATCGTAAAAGATCCGTTGTACGTAAATCAAGAGATTTACTTAAACAAGTAATATATCCATACCACTTTTCTCGAGTGCTCGGTCGAAGCGTGCAAAAGGAATGAACCAATGGAAAGCACTACACCGTGTCGAACTCCGAAAAAGGTGAAAGAACAATTCATACGAGGAAATGGCAATTCCAAGGATCGCAACAAGACAAGCCAAAGACTGCAAGTGACTTTCAAAAATAAGCCTATCTCTTCAACGGGCAAATTTTTGAAAGATCACTATAAAAGGCTGAGGAGTTTATTTGAAAAAAAAAAAGAGAGACAAGTGACACAAGAGATAGACCTGAACCAAAAACGTTCAAGCAATTATTAGAAAATCTGAAATATTCTCAATCCTCAATCCTACACTACGAAGAACATCAATCCAACACTCACCGTGAAGGAAAGATAACTTCAATCGGTTGAAGAGGAAAATATCGAAAACAAGGGATCCACATTCCACGAAGGATTGTAGGAAGGTTCAAGATCGAACCAAGTCTTAAGCTTTTGGAGGGCTTCGTGATCAAATCCAAAGAGCTTGAGCAAGAGAGAGAGTAGTAGCAAGGGTTTGCCCCGTGAAGAAGCCGAGTCGCACGAGAAGCCACCGAGTGATCAAGGCGTCTCGCATCGAGTCCCAAAGGATCAAGTCATTTGTGTGTGATCAAGACTTGTATCCTGGACTGTTACCACTTTGTATATCGATCATTACCTAGTGGATTCCTCCGGGGAGTTGGAGAAGAGAGGAGTAGAAGAATTACCCCATCTTCGAACCTCTATAAAAATTTTATTGTGTCATTTACATTTCAAAGACTTTAATTTCTCGCATCTTAATTGTTTAAATCACGACATATTTGCTATCCACTTGATAATTTATAAGTACTAAACTAAGCACTAAATCCTTGCTTAACCAAACTTAAGGGTGTTAAGTCTTCCACGAAAAACAAAACCACAATTGAGTTAATTTAGAGCCAACAACTCGAGTTATTCCATCAACGGCTCGATTGAGTCCATTTGAGAGGCTAACTCTACCGATTGACTAAATTGATTTGTCCATCAAGGACACAATCGTAGTATCAACTCGTATATTTTAAAAGGACTAAATCGAAAATTTGGTAAGGTTTATTCAACCCCCTTCTAAACCTTACACTTACACCCCTTGGGACCTACGGGAGATTGATCGGGTCGCAACCACACGCTTGAGGATTGAAGATAGATCGAGAGATCATCGAGATCCCGAGTTTTCTCATTCCATAGTATCTTTTACTTTCGATTAGTTAGACATGAACTTGAATAATTTGTCTATGAATTATTTAATTCCCATGTCCGGCTAAACACCTTGTGATTCCGGGGTTTGGGATTAGGTTAATGGATACTTTTATTTGATGTTTAATAGCAATTGAAGTTATTATTTTCAAACCCTATTCAAGTACTCTATTTTATTTCTTATTTTATCAAAAGGCCTTTGGTTTAACTTGTTTTGATGTATTGATTCATAATTCAAGAGATGAGTTTCAATACTAGATCTTTGAGTACTTGACATGAATATTTGCATGATTGAGAAGTCGTGAATATTTGTGAGGATTAATAATCTTTTGTGCTTTTGGGAGTTGGATATCTTATGTTGAGTAGAGATGCTAGCATAGATAATCCAATCAACGTTTTTATAAACATCTCGAGAGAGAGGATAAAATACTTTCGCGATTGTCTTATAGGAAGAATAATAATAACTTTGGGTGTGATTAATCGATAACAAGAGGGATATTAATCGAAAACATAACGGAAACCATTCATCTCCTTGATCTTTCAATCAACTCTTACTTTGGCTTTTTATGATAAATTCTTGTCTTAGTTTTATAAACCAATCATCCAATTTCGATCGTATAGATAAAAATAAGACTATTACAATCTTAATACTTAGTACACTAATTTATTAGTCTCTGTGGATTCGACCTTGCTAACCCTATTCTATAAACTACACCGTACACTTGCGGTGAAGCTAAAAATAAGGCGAACAATGAGGCCAATGTCCAAGACCCTAATGTAGCTGAGTCGGCAGTAGGGAACATAAAAGCCCTTGCAGCGGTTTAGACCGCTGCTAAGGTAGCTGAAGGCTTGAAGAAATAGAAGCATTACATGACTCCAACGATGATGTGGCATTGGATTTTATTGACTCTGAGAACTAAGCTGAGTCAACTCCTATCGATCCTGAGGAAAAGGAATTGGAGGCAAGAATGAAGGAGGCTCGTGCCAAGGTTGCCTTTTCACAATTCATATTGGTTGATGGCCTACCTCCTATGGTGCCATCACCAACCCATGATGTTGCTGAGGCAACTGAGGCTCAGACGACTCAAAAGGATAACTCTACTAGAGCCCGTGAAGTTGTTAAGACAAAGTGAGGCTCATCAACTCAAAATGAGCTTTCACAAGTGCGATTGTCGATAAAGCTTCAACAAAATGAGGCACAAAGAGTCGCTTTCGTCAAGGAATCGAGGGAAGTGCTCCCAAAGGAGAAGTGGGAACTTCCTCGAGGCCTATTGTATTATACAAAATGGATTTCCCATATGTTGATGAAGTTCCACCGGGAGGAGGACATCGCTAACGAAAGTGCTCGATACAAAGTTAGACATAAGTCCGGAAGATTTCCAAGCTTTTGTCGATCTAAGGGTTGTTCCCTTTGGTTTTGACTTCGTGAGACTCAATGAATAAATACAGACAACACCCTCCAAACCGATATCGACATTGTCCCGCACCACCGAGATAGCGCATCCGCCGCCAAATTGATGTACCGAGTTTTATATTCAATTTCAAAATCATACCCAAACAGATTAGTGGCCCAATTTTGTTGTGCAATGAGAAATATGTTGGCGCAACAAGTAACGGAGGCTACGTTGATCCGAATGGACAATGAACTATCTGCCAATCAAATAAAGACGCTAATGTTGGATGGCTAGCATGAAGGCCATTAATCCCTTTCCATATGTTGACTTGGCTAGATTACGGGCTGAAAGTGCCTTGCTAAAGAACGCGATGGGGTGCCCATCCCGCATTAATAACGCATGCGGTGCAAAACTATCGGACGATAACATTCTATAACAAAGGATGGGCAAAATCGAGTGTAGCAAGCACCGTGCGGAAGTGACCGCATGTTGCGGGGCCTCGAAATGCATTTTGTGCCTCGTGACATCCACAAAAGGTCTTGGGCATATCCTTTTAACAAATTAGTTAAAGGCCTTGCAAGTTTCCCGTTAATCCCAAAAATCCCCGTACTGGCAATTGTGGTGGGGTTGGCCATTGCAAGATGGAGGATATTTTTGCTGGGTCCATGCGAATGTCGTCGCCTGATAAAATATGCCCCAAATATTCAACTTTTTGTTGACCTAAGGAACATTTCTTCCTATTTACCACGAAGGAGCCATCGTGGAGAAGCTGAAGTACTGCTGGCAAGTGTGCCAAATGATCTGCCCAAGACACGCTGTAAATTAATATATCATCAAAGAAAACCAACACAAACTTATGGAGGTACGGTCGAAATAAGTCATTCATGGTAGCCTAGAATGTTACAGGAGCATTCGTAAGGCCGAATGGCATGACCAAAAACTCGTAGTGGCCCTAGTGAGTGCGAAAAGCAGTTTTAGAGATATCTTTTGGGGCAATACGTATTTGGTGGTACCCGGCTCGTAAGTACAGCTTGCTAAACCACGAGGCCCCATAAAGTTCATCCATCATTTCTTGGATCACGAGAATGGGATATTTATCGTGTACTGTCTGCTTATTTAATTCTCGATAGTCCACACAAAACCGCCAACTCCCATCTTTTTTTCGCACGAGTAACACTGGACTTGAATATGGGCTACAACTAGGTTGGATTATTCCAGCAGTAAGCATCTCATTCACCAATCGTTCCATCTCATCCTTCTAGGTTTGACCGTAATGATAGGGCCGCACAGAGACTGGTGTTGCGCCCGGTTCGAGTGGGATTCTATGATCCGTGAGGCAACGCGTGGCGATTCAGGCCGCCTATTGAAAAACACCGGGAAAATCCTCCAAAACTCGTTGCAAATCATTAGTTAATGCAACAGGTTTGTGATGGTGCTTGGCGAAAATGTACCCGGTCTCCGGAATAATCCAAAAATCCAACAATCCTCAATGTCCTCGATTTGTGACGGCTCGTTGAGGATACTTCACGAAGAGTAAGAGATGGATCCCCCTTTAGTGAAATTAATTTTCCATCAACTGTAAAGGCCATGGACATCTTTGCCCAATTCGCTTGCACATCACCTAATGTCGCTAACCAGGACACACACAATATTATGTCCACACCGCCAAGTGGAAAAACAAAGCAATCAATCCTAATTGATCGAATCGACTATGAAGATAATGTCACGGCATATGACCAAAATAGCTTTTCGTTGCCCATCCCTAAGCGAATATGCATGCCGACTCGTCAATAGGTAGATCCAAACGATGGGTCAGAGCTACGTAAATGAAATAGTGACTAGCGCCGCTATCAATAATGACCAGAATCGATGTTTGTTTGATTGTGGCCATCACTTTCATAATTCGTGGGCCGTCAAAACCCCAACCGCAAGTGGCGAGAGCTCCAACCTCTTGTAGAATGGTATCGTAGGGTCGACACCCCCATTGGCCGACGGGTGGGTTCGGATCCCCCAGAAATTCACCACCGTCCCCATTGGCAACAATCATGATTCGCAAAGATTTCGTGGGACAATTATGTAGTGGTGGTACGGCTCGCGACACTTAAAGCAAAGTTCCTTTGCCTTATGGTCTAAGTAATCCGTGTGTGATATTTGATGGAGTCCCCTACCGTGGGGACAGAGATAGATGATGCTACGTAACTTGGCATGTGAGATCGGGGAAGGGGACCACAGTGAGAGGGGCACGTTGTGTGATGGGTTTTCAAGGGCCAATGGGGGGGTGTTCGGGAGGTGGGGTCTTGTTGCGAGAACCCACTAGCGCCACCAAACGCCAACAATGAAACCCGAAGAGGCGGGACGGTTTGGCGGTGCCAAAATGGGGTCCCCTGGGTGGCCCGTAGTTCCCGTTCAATTTCTCGGGCTAAGTGAATGGTGTCAAATAAGTCGATCGCGTCTAATACGAACATGAATGTCCTCACGTAGTGTTGTGGAAAAGGCCCAAACAATGAGAATCATAAAGGCCATGGGCATGAGCGACGCGCGAGATGAACAAGTCAACAAACTCATCGATCGATCCCCTTTCAGGTCGTGAACCGCGAGGGACTCAAATGGATTTGCACTCGGGTTATTCCCGTAGCGGCGTAAACGCTCGTAGAAAATTGTTTCGGGATAATGAAGGTTGCCGTCCCAACACCCATTACATCTAATGACTTGCAGCCCCTTCCATAGCAATCAAGGCGAGTTCATTTTTTAGGATTCCTCAATGTGGTGCACACGAAATGTTGTTCCGTTCGTGATAACCAAGAAATCGGGTCATCCCCTAGAAAGGTGGAATATCCGGTGGCGGCCTCCCTAGCAACATCATCCGAGGTGGGCACGACTTGTCTTGGGCGAGTAGCGGACAGAGAAGAACCCAAATCCCCGCTCGAGCAAGCGACGACCCTTTTCACGCATTAAACTTTCCAATATCTTCTCAATGCAATTCAACTTGAATAGTTTGGGTTGTAGTTTGGCAATTTCCGCCCAAAGATCCTCCACATTCTTCTCTATCATCTCTACACGTGATTTCATTCGTGTGACGGACATGAAATTGGTAATGGCAGGTCGGACCAATTTGATAGAGTCAAGTGGTAGAAATCGAGAAAACAAACCGCAAAATATCTCAAGTCTTAAAGCGTAAAAACCGAATCAACTCGATAAAAAATAACAATATGGAAAATCGCCCTCCCCTAAACGGTGATGTCCAACTTTTCCAAAATATCCAGGATCGCCCTACCAAATAACAATTCTCTATTTAAATACTAACTTACACTACGTGCCTAAAGCCCAACAAATTAACATAAGAATCGAAATAATAAAATTACATTCAAGCTAATAAATTAAACAAAGCCTCTACTAAATTAATATAAACTCTTCCATCTTTAGCCAATGACTTCCACGCGTCATTTTCTTCTTCCATCCTCTCTTTCTGCGATAAACATGCACATAAGTATGAACTTGGGAGCGTTGGGCTCATTCCTTGTTCCTACTTCAACCACCAGGGCTCTTCATGGTTCTCATTTGCGATCTTTCGCTTTCTTCTTCCTTCACCTTCCAAGTCGTAGTCTTGATGATCCAGCGGAGCTCGAGGAGATCTCCCACCGCTCCGTCCATGGCTTGATGTCTCAGGGCATTTCAGACAACGTCAGCAAGGCTTCGAGGGCTTCCTGTGTCCAGCGAACATCTTCGGCAGTGAAATCCCTCCAGGAGGAGGAGATTTGGGAAGGCGTCCTTTTGAGCAAGGCAAGGGCGCCCCCTTGAGCCAGGCAAGGGCGCCCCCTTGAGCGGGGAAGGGTGCCCCCTTTGAGCTGGGCAAGGGCGACCTCTTGAGCTCTTTGAGAACGTTGAATGATGCCCTTCCGTAAGTAGGGACTTGTCATTGTGTCTTCTCGCGATCCGTAAGAGAATATCATAATTTAACTTACAAATGAGATGGAAAGACCTTTATATATTTAGGTAGCAGGCCTCGTAGGAAAAAAAACGGCTCGTGGGTCAAATCCAATAATTAGAAAGGTTAAAACCAAACTGGAGGAAAACAACATTGTAATTAGCGCAGCTGAGTTAGATTTGATCATTGGTTTATATATCAATGATCCAACCACGATTTTAAGGAGTATGTAGCATATGATTTTTCCTTCAGTAATCGATTTCTTTTTTTATTTTAATAAAGAAAACTGGATTTTTTTTACGATCTAGAGTATTTCCACACCAACCGAGGGCACAAACCTCACAATTCCTTCGGACTATAGGACATCTGCCCTTGCCAGGGATGGTTCTAATATCTGGTGGAGGAGGGGAAACCTCAAACCCTCACTTCTCGATAGTCAAGGTTGGAACCCATGACCTTGAGGTTGCAAACCTCAAGGCCGCTAGGCTAACTCTTGAAAATTAAGAAAATTGGAATTGAGATGATACTATTTACACAAGATTCTTTGAATCCAAAGATAAGAATCTATGTGAAGTAAAATGACTGGCATAGGATGGGAAGGACCCATATTGTCCAAACTTTTGTGATATAACAATAATTATGCAGAAACTTCTAAATTATTTAAGAAATATCAATTGATGATCTTCACAAGGAATATATATTTTGACAAGTCCATTCTACTAATGACATAAGCTTGATTGTATATTCAAATTAAAGTCACAATCACATGAAATTGACTATCACTAGCTAGGTTCTTCTAGGAGATAACAAAAAAGATTCCACTTAGTTTGTGGCTGATATATTTAGAGCATGACAAATGATATAAATTAATATTACCATGATTTACATGTTTTTTTAATATCCCCCAAAATGGATTTATATAATAAATTTATTTGTGTGAATTGAGTTATAATAATCTCTTATGAGAGGGTGAAAAAGATGAATGGAAAGAGTTTCTAGGTATCAAATTGACGCCTTCTCCTTTTTTTTAAATAAAATATAGGGATAATTACAAAAACACCCCTGATATTTGGGTTAACAAAAAACCATTGACTTTTGAAAATTGCAAAAACCTTTAATTTCGTTTTATATTTTTCCACATTTATAAGCACAAAATATTTCAAAAACCCCCCATATTTATAAATATATTACAGTTACCCCTTTAAATTTAAGAAAAATCAAAACTGAGAGAGCTTTTTGTAATTTCGATACATCTATAGTTTTTTTTCAATTAGCCCAAACCTCCAAGGTGTTTTTGTAATTATCCCTAAAATATAACATATTCCAAACAGAGCCTCAACTTTCGTCCTCAAGTTTGTTTTTTTTCTCCATTGTAGTTCTTGGCCATACATAAAAATTCATTCTTAATTAATGGCACCATGAGTTCAGTTTCACACATCAATTATTGTTGCCCTTTTCTCTTTGCTGGGCTCACCAATTAATATGACATTTCATTGTTTTCACAGGTTTTCAACATAAGCTGATGACATTTATTCAATTGTCAAAATATGTACACAGTACAATGTCTCTCTTATACTAATTCTTTGTGTATATTTATACAAATGTTTTATATATATTCTAGGGTTGGTCACAAAGATTACACCTGAAGTTTGATATAATTACAAAAAAAAATCAAGAGAAGTTTCAAAATTACAAAAATCACACTAGGATTTGCGTATGTCTTAAATGTAAGAGAATAATGGTAATATTTGTAACAAAATGTAAAAGAGTGTTTGAAATGTTTTTTGCTTATGAAGGGACAACGTGTAATACAAAATTAATTAAACCTCAGGGGATTTTTGAAATTTTCAAAAACCTTTAGTTTTTTTTTTTTTTTTTTTTGTTAATACATCAATCATCGGGTGTAGTTTTTAAAATTATCCCTATATGCTATATTTTATTTTGTTTGTATAAGATAAGATTTTCCCAATCCCTTTTTCCTTGTTGGTTTGTTTTATCTGCTCAATGAGACCATCTTGTATTTTGTATTTAGGATGCCCTGTCCATGGTTATATTTTAAAATCAATTAATACTACATATGTTCCAAATATATAATAATTATTCTTTTTTAGTATATCCCAAATATATAGTCCATTTTCTATATTTAATAGTATTTTTCCATACATTTACTATTACTAGTAAGAAATACGCGCCGCACGTGATCCCATATGATTTTACTAAAATAATTATATTATTAAATATTTTTATTGATGAATATTAAAATAGCTTAATGTACTTTACCATTAATAAATATTTAATAACTAAATAATACTATTAAAAGAAAATTTTCAAATTATTTTAATATATATTTTATTTTTATAAGTATAGATCGATATGAATGATTAAGTAAATCTTTTAAACAACTTAAGCCAACAAAAAATAAAATTAATATAACAACCAAATAAGTTCATATATTAGCTTACATTAATCTTACCAAT
This sequence comes from Rehmannia glutinosa, assembly GCA_016081115.2. Lineage (NCBI taxonomy): Eukaryota > Viridiplantae > Streptophyta > Magnoliopsida > Lamiales > Orobanchaceae > Rehmannia > Rehmannia glutinosa. Next base: position 3,003,322 of record CM071935.1, read on the forward strand.
CAATCATTTGTTATGCTTTAATTGCTATGAAAGTCTTTTTGTTAATTAATTTCAGAAGTTTTTTAATTAGATGCATTATGCATGATTATTCGGTAAATCATGTGCTTAAATATTCATATATCGTTATCACATCAATCAAAATTTTAAAATTGATATAAATTACTTACTTACGAAAAAATTAAGCATAATCTCATGATTTTAGTTGTTAATTTTATTTATCAAAAATATATAAAAATTAAAGATTAATATTACGTACGATCGTGTGTTTCTTTCTTTCTCTCTAACTACTTTGGTTAACTAAATGTAACTCAAAATAAATATTAAAAATAAAATATATAGACAAAAAGGAAAACTCTTTTCATATAAAATCTCAATTCTACTTCCAAAGTGAATATTTTTATCGAAATATATTATGCTACTAGCGATGGTACTTGCAATTGAATTTGACTCTTTACGTTTGTTATAAAATTACTATATTTGTAAATTTTTTAAGCATATAGTTATACAAACTATAATTACTCTTAATATTCTCAAACTAATCTATATTAGTTATATTTTGAAGGACCACGTACAAACTGTAAAATTAATATGAATCATTTATTTTCTAAATAACACTATTTATTGCAAAAAATACAATTATCCATTCATTTTCATTATATGAAGAAAAAAAGATATATAGTACTTGTAATCTTTTTTTAATTTTGTTATTTTAATCAAATAAGAAATCATACTTGCCAAAAATTAAGATTTCTAGTTGTAAATAATCCCTTAACTATTCTTATGTGCCTCCTTAGGCCCAAAAAATTCTTATAATTGGACTTTAAATGTGTTGCTTCACTCTAGTTTAGTATTTTGTATAGTTTAATATAGTAAATTTGATATATAGATAGTATTATTTATACTATATTATTGCCTACATTAATTTGTAATTTAAAAATACCAAAGTTTGACACATGTATCAAATTATTCCATATTAAATTAATATTTTATTAAAATTTCATATGTGTTTTTACACTTTTCTGTCTTGATTCTTGTCACAATGTTTCTTTTATTCTTCATTTTGCAAAATTAAAGATATTGTATACTTGGATTTTATAATAATTATTGATTTTGTGCTTGAATCTTTATAAACGTTTTAAAGGTGTGATTTGTAAGTGAATTTTTTTATTTATGGAAAATGGCTAATATATATATATATATATATATATATATTATATGAATGTTTGAAATATATATCATTTTTAACTCTTTTAATCTTCCAACTTTCTATATGTTTTATTTGGTTAAGTTTAAACTATTTATTAATAACATAAATTTAAAAAGTTGAACTATATCTCATCATATAAATAAAATATTTTTAATGGAATGGAAGTGATTGAGTTTACAATAAATTTTGAAAACAGAGAAATAATTTTGACATCGACTATGTCAAAATAATACTTTTGTCGAATCAAAAGTTTCAAAAAAATCATCCGACATATGCACATCTTTAACATAAGTATAGATAGACATCTGAAAAAAAGCATTAGTATAGATATTCAGATGTTGATATAGATATAGATGAAAAAATGTCGTTTATATATTTATTTGGTTCATGAATTTAATCATTAGTATCGTATTGATTTTAATTTTTAAAAGGTTATAGAGGTGTAGTTTTTAACCGACAATCAAGTCATGTTCCTGAGAAACTCAAATTCATATTATATTAAATGACTTCTAATTAATTGTTTTCTGAGGACGTATATGCCAGTTTTAACTCTATCACACGTAATTTATCTTTTAATTGTTAATTTATATCATTATTTTTTCTGTGTATTAAATCATATTTTTTCTATTGATGATATAGATTCAAATCATAAAGATATTTGAATAAAGAACAATAACTTTAAAACTAAAGTTTATGATGTGAGATAAAATATTATTTTTTAAAACTCATATTGCTATCCTTATTTAGAGTCTAAAAGAACATTTGTCTTGCTGCAGAGTTTTTGTCCCGTCTTTCTTCTTTTTTTTTGTTAATTTCGGTATTTTCGTCCTTTCTTTTAAGACAAAAAGAACAAAATGCACAACAAAACACTTAGAGGGTGTTTGGCTAAGCTTATTTAAAAAATCTTATAAGCTCCTACATCTGATAAGTTGTCTTAGGAGCTTATAAGATGTTAGATCTTATTTTAAAAATAAGTTGTCAGAGTGTTTGGATAAAATAAGATAATTGAGCTTATAAGCTATTTTTATATCTTATAAAATTATTAAGGATATTTTTATCTTTTGAATATTTAAAAATAAGGAGCTTATAAGCTCTTTCAAAAAAGGTTTTTGGTGGAGGTACTTTTTTTTAGGAGCTTATAATCTCTCTAACAACTTTTTTTAGAGCTTATAAGCTCTTTTGAAAAAAATTACCAAACACATTGTAAGAGCTTAGAAGCTCTTAAACATCTTATAAGTTGTTTTTAAGAGCTTATAAGCTCAGCCAAACACCCTCTTAAAATAAAACAAAGATTACTCTTTCTTATACCTCTACACTAAAAACCAAAACTTTATCTCGTTAGGTTAGAAAATATGGATATCATCTAGGTTTAGTTTACTATTCCTTTTTTATTGGGAGATTTTTATATTATTTTTAATATATTTGCTCTATAATTAATGAACATCTATTTTCTTTAAAAACAAAAATTGTTATGTCTTTCTTCATCTTTTTCTTTGTTATTTTTTTTAATATTTTCCTCTTAGTTTTCAGCCATAAAAACATATAATGCACAAGAATACAATTAAAATAAAACAAAGAGCGCTAGTATTTTATTCGCTCTTTTTTATACATCCACATTAAAATTATTAGTTTAGAAATATTGATATCACTAAGGTTTAGATAATGTTTTCATTTTTCTTTATCCGAGCATGAGATATTTATATTTTTAAATATATTATGTTAATAATTGGATTTCTAATAAAAATATCATTAAAATTATTAAATATATAATTGAGTTTAAATTTAGATTTAAAATGTTAAAGAATACATCCATTAAAAACTTAGATAAAGATTTGTTATTTCAAGGTTATTTGCATTGCAATCTTCGTGGATCATGTATTTTGTCCTATTTTTTGTTTAATCAAAACCCCTAAGATTAGAATTTTGTTTCTTTTTATTTGAGTTATAATTTCATATTTCTTTTTCCTCTAGAATTATTATAAATATAATTAATTTCAATTGTTCAAAAATACAATATATAAATATATATATATATATATATATAATAATTATACAATTTTGCATAACAACGAAATTTAAATAGCTAAAATGATCTCGCATTTAAGTCTCTATATAAGCTTATAATATATAGTTGGAAAGCTTTCGGAATGTAGTTTAATGTAAAATTGATAATGTATAAAAATTTAAAATAATATAGAAGTTACAATTGAAAGAAAACATAAGAAGAATTTGAGATATAAAAGGTCACTCATTTGTTTTGTAACTAAACAAAAGCTAAAATAAATACCAAATTACTTAATTGTCCCTAAACATAACTACATTGAAGGGATATTTTTGTCCAATCGAAGTTTTAAAAACCATTCCACCAATTCACACGTTTTATATTAGTAATAATAATAATTTAATAAGTATAGATATAGTTAAAGATATAGATAGATAACCCTATTTAATATGCATTTTGTAATTTATATTATTCAAGTAAATAAGGACAAATCAATTAAATATTTTGCGTATTTGTAATTTACAATACTTTTTTAATCTGTCGAAAAAAGTCAAATGGGTATATAATTGGGACGAAGGGAGTATTATAAGTTAAACAAAATAAAAATTCTTGGCATGGTTAATTTTCCAAGTAGTGATGATTTGATTGCTTCCATCACACAAACAACTGCAACTCATAAATCATACATCATATATTAATTAGTTCCATTATTTATGGGTCTAATTTGGTTGACAGAAATTATAAAATAAAAGTTGGTGAAGACTTTTTATTACTTTTAAAAACTATAGTGATGGAGACTTGGTTATTGTCCCATCATTGATGACATTATCTATGTTAAATAGAATCAAGACCAACACAAACTTGATGTAGACAAACTTCAAGGTCATGTATTATATTTCACCTTTAAGCACAAATGAAATAGCTTAATTTGGGAAAAAGCAAAATATATTATGGAAAAAAAGAAGGTAACAAGATGCTGCTACAGTTTGTGCTTGTTAACTTCTGTTGGTCTTAATATCTATTTTGTCAGCAATCAATATTTGAAGAGTGAGTGGAAGATTAATCAGAATAAGCTGAGTTGGAGCCAAGAAGCTGCAGCAGAAGCAGAAGCTGTGGCTTTAATTTCATGTTCTGGACATGGAAGAGCTTATTTGGATGGATTAAGTGATTTTGTGGACGGTAAGCCTTTTTGTGAGTGCAATACATGTTATGGAGGCCATGATTGCTCTATATTTTCAACTGATTGTGCTGCTGATGTTGACAGGTTCTTCTTTCTCATCCCCCTGTTCATACTGTGTTGTGCGTGTGTGCGTGTTTTGTGTATATGTTTGTTATGTGTGTGTGTTTTGTGTGTGATGCGGAATCACTTTACTCCTCGAGTCTCCAAATTAGTAATCAGTTGTTGAGCTGTTGAGTGGGTCATTACACAATTAAGTCGTTAGGTGCGTTGGTTTGTCCTGCTGAATAATTCCTTGGTGCGAAACTGTTAAAAAATCACATTAATTGTCACAATTACACTTTCGTCTACATGGTTCATTTTCTATAAAATCAACATTCTATAAATTAATTTGGGTGTGGAAGTAGTAGAATCAATAACACTAATAATCGTGCGGCGAAATCATTTTCTTCGCCCATGAATAGAGTGAGGTTAACGAGTCGAACAACATTACAACATTTAATTGTCAACTCACTGTGTTCATTATTTTCTACCATGTTCCATAAAAGGTTTTTTTCAATATATGAGGATTATGCCCACGTGCATAAATAATAATGACACCAATTTATACACGTCACGTTCATGTGCTGAACTGAAAACACTTGAAACACAAGGTGAAATACCATAAGAAATAGAAGACTCCATACAAAGCTCTTGATTAAGAGGGATAATTACAAAGAAAAGTTTGAAGTTTGGGGCATTCACAAAAAACCCAAAAAGTTTTAAAATTACATAATACACTTTTGAAGTTTGCTTTCGTCTTAAATGTAAGGAGATAATTTGTAATATTTTCTACAAATGTAAGGGGATATTTGAAATGTTATTGTACTTATGGAAGGGGTAAAATATAATTGGACGAAATCAAACCTCAAGGAGATTTTTGTAATTTTGAAACTTCTCCGAGTTTTTTTCAGTAAATACCTCAAACCTTAGGGTCTTTTTCGGTGGTTTTCGTAACTATCCCTAATTAAGATGATTAACTTTACGAGGTAATCTTATATGAGAATTTCTCATGGACTTAAATCAATGAGACGAATCCTACAAAATACAATAATTATGAGTTTTTTTTTTTTTTAAAGTTTGGGCTTGGGTTAGAATACTATTTAAATATAGGAATCGTGTGATGGACTATATCGTGATCTTTGTGTCATACTAGTTTTTGTCTAATCTTTCTATCTGTTTGTCACGTGCAGTGGCGACCCGTTGTTCTTGGAGCCGTTTTGGATGCAGCACGCGGCTAGCAGCGCGGTCGTTGTCGCGGGTTGGCACAGAATGAGCTACACATTTTACGACCATTCTTTCGTCTCACAAGAACTCGAAAACCACATTCGCCGAGTCCATTCCATTGCAAGAAATGCAATCACAAAGGGGAAATACATAATTTTTGGTGGTGGATCAACCCAACTTCTTGGTGCAGCAGTTTATGCTCTTTCCATGAATTTATCATCACCAGCAAGCGTAGTTGCAGCTGCCCCTGCATACCCGGTTGGTTTCCATCATAAATTATATTGCATTTTGTGATTTTCATTTTAGGAAATTGAAAAACTACCCTTGAGGTTCAGCCTAATTACAGAAAAACAAGTATCAATCAAAATTGCATATACGGCTAAAATACTGAATTGGTTTTCTAACTAATAGGAGGTGTTAAAAATAGTCCTCGAAAATTGTAAATTTGGTCCTGTAACTTGACCTCTTTAGACTTTTGGTCTGCTAAATTGACAAAGTTTGGTCTTAGGTCTGTAACTTAAAAATATGGAACTTTTGGTCCGATTTTCAGAGGAAAATTCTAATTTCGCCGGACGCGAACGTTGACAATATGGGCAACAAAATGGGTAATTTTTCAATTTGGATGGAGAATTTTCACGTGTTCACTAACCTGTTTATATCAGTTTGGAAACAAATATATAACATACTAAACAAAAATGACAAGTAAGTATTGAAGGGTATCTAGCCAAATTATTGAGGACCCCTTAATTGAAATTGGTTTTTTAGGTTCCGCTTGGTTATCATTTTTATTTAATTTTTTTCTCAAACTTAAATATGCATATAGCGTAGACACATGGCAATTTCCGTACAAATTTTAAAAATCCACAATCCATGTCATCAATTTTTGGTCCAAATTAACAATTTCCGGTGAAAACCGGACAAGGGTGTACGTAGGCACCCCCAAAAAAAAACAATTTTTTTCAACTTTTTTTTACATTAGCAATTTTTTAATTATAATTTATATGATTTTTTTAAATTTCTATCCGTCCCACCCCAATTTTTTTTTTTTTTTGGCTCCGCCATTGAAAACTAATGTCCCAAATTTTTAAAGTTACTAAACTAAGACCAAACTTTGAAAACTTAGCGACCAAAAGCCTTAATATGCCAAGTTATCGGACTAATTACAAATTTTCCAACATAGTCTTGTTTGAATTCATAAACTAAATATATTCCTTCAACTAATATAAGGACTCAAATTGAGTCCAGATTTGCATTTTTTCTCAATTGATTGATATTGTAACGTGAAATGGACATGTCTTGAAAATATTTTTTTCATTTTGGATTTTCAGGCCTAATTGCTTATATTTTACTTCCCTATATGATTTGATGCCCATGTGAAGAGAGAATATGTTGATAAGATTGTATTAAATTGCCTTTTAAGTTGCCACTCCGATAAGATACATGACGTTTTTAATCCAATTTCGTGTGCATTCTGTTTCCTCATGTGAGCATCAAAGCATATATGAAAATCTAAATAAGCGTTTAGCCGAAAATCCAAAAATCTCCAATATTGTCGAGTGATGTCCATTTCACGTGACAATATTCGATAATTTTAAAATGTGTGGGCAAATATTTACTCAATTCGAGCCTCTTTACAAAACTAAATTTTAAATTTTGAATTCGTGTAGGGCTGTTTTTGACACCCCTATTAGTTACATTGACCAATTTTGCATTTTCGCCTTATAAATACTCCATTAAAGTATTACAAACACATCAGTGAGGTTTTTATTTACTTTACAAATAGCCGAAAATAAAAATCCCTAAATTTAAGGAATCATGTCCGAGTCACGTGTCAACTTCCGGTGTTTTTGCAACATTTAGAAGAAAATAAGACTAAAATTGAGCAATTTTAAAAACTTACAAGACTGACTTAAAATTTTAAAAACGAACAGGACCAACTTTGACACCCCTAAGTTACAGAACCAATTTTTGCCATTCTGTAATTGAGTCTTTCATTTTATTCAAATGGGATGATGAAGTTTGATATGTTGTCTTGTGTGTAGCTTTACAAATCGCAAACAGATTTCTTCCAAAATACGAACTTTGAGTATGAAGGAGATTCATCATTGTTGAAGAATTCTTCAAAAACAAAGACAAATATTATCGAGTTTGTGACTTCACCAAATAATCCGGATGGCAATCTAAGGGAAGCTGTTCTAAAAGGAGCATCCGTGAGAGCTATTTATGATCATGCTTATTATTGGCCACATTTTACAGCAATTCCATCCCCAGCAAATGAAGATATCATGATTTTTACAATTTCAAAGCTTACTGGTCATGCTGGAAGCAGATTCAGGTAATAACAAAACTCCCTACTTTCTTTTTCTCTTCTTCCTTTATATTTTTTATTTTATTTCATTCATGATTTGCATACAATGAGAAGCTAAAGTATACCACTCGAGTCTTTGAAAACACATAAAAAAGTGATTACTAGCTTTTAGCTTGAAAAAGTTATTTTTAATGTTTTTAAATGTTAACTTCTGCATTTGAATTTGTATAATTTAAATCAGAATCTAAATGTAGTGCAAACGAGCTTTTCGATTCTCGCTTTTGGTTTTATTTTGAAATAGGGTTAATTACAAAAATTACCCTAAGGTTTAGCCTAATTAAAAAAAAAAAAAACAGTTATCTTTTATAACTACAAACAACCCATTGACATTCATTTTTAGCTCTCAAAATTGTACATTCAAGAGACTTCAAGAGGAGGGTATTTGTTAGGTAAATACAAAAAAACGCTCAACCAAATATTTCTAATTGAGTTTCATGTAATTAGGCTAAACCTGAGAGGTAGTTTTGTAATTATAATTTAGAAATACGTAAAAATACTTTTACAACATATTCTCCTGTAAACTTATTAACCAAACACTTTCTATCAACTTAATCAACTCTTAATTTTCATTTGCAAACACTACCAAATTCTGATTTTCAGTTTGTTTTCACTTCTAATGCAGCAAATCACTTTTTTAAACGCAGAAGTTTTTTAGAAATGGAGCCCAAGACATTCAATAAAAACACAATGACTATTGTTGCTAACTAGCCTTATAAATAACACACAAACTTTGTCTGATAGCCAAAGATGATGTTTTTCATACTGATTAACTTTTTGACAGATGGGCATTTGTTAAGGATGAGGATGTCTACCAAAACATGCAAAAATATATATCAGTAGCAGAAATGGGCATCTCAAGAGAGGCTCAACTGAGGGCTCTCAAGCTTATGAAAGCTATTTTACAAGGAAATGGCACAGATATTTTCGACTATGCGTACAAGAAAATGAGCGATCGTTGGAAAAAGTTAAGTCAGATTGTATCGTTGTCTAAACGTTTTACCCTCCAAGAAATTCCACCACAGTTTTGCAACTTCTTTGAGAAAGTCAGGGACCATCTCCAGGTGATGATTCTCAATTAATGTTCAAACATGTATATAAATGATATCTTAGATTTCCATATCATTTTCACCAGCATTGAATTTGAATCAGCTAACCCAGTTATCTTTCTCAAAATTGTAAATTCTCTGCTAACACACGTTTTTATTTACAAATTGCACCTTTGAGGGGATAATTTGTAAATTGAAACCTCATGGGGTATGTGATACATTGGGGGGGTGTTGTAAATTTTAAAGATAATTGATTTTTACTTTGTGAGTAAGTTTGACCATGGATTTTGTAAGATTCCAACGGATTTTTGACCATTTGTTTCACAACAAAAATGTTTTTTTTTACCATGTATTTTCGAAAACATGTTGTTAGCTATTTTTGAGTTCAATCTATTACAGTTTGTGTTTATCCCACATTGCCAATTTGTTGGGATGTTATTGTATATAAATATGGGTTGATACCCTATCTCCTTGAGCTAGCTTTTAGGTTGAATTCTACCTAAGCTCATTTATCATGGTACGAGAACACCCGGTTTGATTTAGAGGCGATGTTGAGAATTGGACCCCGACCCATTTTGTTTGGCACGCTAGGTTTGGAGGCAGTGTTATAGTTTGTGTTTGTCCCACATCGCCAATTTGTTGGGTGGGCACCCTCTCCCCTTGAGCTAGTTTTTGCGGATGAGTTCTACCTAAGCCTATTTATCATCATCCACTTTGTCCTTAGTTTGATTTCTCGGTATCAAGAATCATTCCTCGACATCTTGAGAAATGTTTTCGCATCTGTTGTTTGAAAAATGACTAAGTACCATACCCTAAGATTACAAGAAGAATATGACTATCGGTTTTTAGTCAAAATGTAAAAAAATATATTTTTGAAGAACATGACTATTTTCCATTTTCAAAAAACGTAATGGACAATGGGCCTATTTCTAGAAAGTATCCTTTATTTAAAAAGTTGAATTGTACAATTGCTATAAGCCTTTAGCTTTTTTATTGATGTGAATTTGTATGTTATTCCCTCATGTTGCATTTGGATGAAAGAATTTATATTTGAGGGGAGAATTTGGGGAATAAATTCAAAAGACTCCATATAAGGTGGATTTGAAATCCACGACAATGATCGATCAAAAACTAACTCAAACGGAGGCAAGGATCTCAACCCATTACACTATAAAACCGATCACCCAAACAAGCTCGTTTATTATTATAGATTTGAAATCCTTAGTTCAAATCCATCAATCCAAATAAAGGCCGAGACTTTTTATTTACACTTTTGACGTCGTCTTTTGGGACCTGGTCCGAACAAAAGGCAAGTTTCCCACTCTTGTGACACACCAAGAATATCTTGAGTCCAAGGTGAATGAGACCAAGGCTACGGTCAAGTTCCAATTGAAGAAAGTGCTTTGCATGGGAGTAGTTTGTTGGGAACTTGGACATGGAAGATAAGCAAATCTTCCGAATGTGCATATGAGTATTAATTTCTGGTTTCTCTTTTGAAGAAGAAGTGGCAAAATGTGAGGTTCTTGTACTTGAAGATTACCATGGGAAGCCTCAACGCATCTTTTAATAGGGGTTGTTCTCAATTTGGAATTCTAGGGAAGTTGAGTTTTTTAATGTCCTTTATAACTATTACAATTTTCCGTGAACGCCCTTTGGTTTTCTATGATACTATGCTCGGATATATGAACTTTGGAGAGACTGTTTCTATTTTGTTTGTTTTAAGATATGCTTGGTCCGTGCTCAAATCAAAATTTTACGCCGGAGTTTGAATGGTGATCGATCATGTTTATATACTACTATTGCTAATGGCAAACTTATGCGTGGTTGAAATGTGAAAGAGAAGAGGACACAAATTGCAATTCAGTCCTCCAGCAGAAACATCATAGGACGGGCAGGTAGCATATTCAATGTCGAAGATCGGCATGTTCGTCTCACCATCAAGAGTGATGACGACTTTAACTTATCGCCGCATCACCTCAAGAAACTAGTAGTCACTGGAGAAGACGGTGCAAGAACCATGTGAAGAATTTAATTATGATCAATCTCGAGTTGATTATCCCGAAACTATAATTTGATGTAATAATGCGAAAATTGTTTTGTGTGTCAATGAAGAAGGTCATGTCTATTGACCTATTTCCCCGCACCCACTAGAAAATCTTAGGAGTTGTTGTAAAAGATCGATGAACATTTTCAATGTTGCTTCCCATAATTTTGTGATATAGAACTATATATTTAGTCCATCGCTTGTTTAAAAACCTATAGTTTTTACCGATCAAAAAAAAAAAATCTATAGGTTTTGAGCTAGTCTCCTGTCAGACCGTCTAACAGATCTAGATTCGTTAGACGGGTCTAAATATCCTACCCATCGCCCATCCCTGACCCGGATTCGCAAAAAAAAAAAAAGAGAAAGAAAAAATCCCATTCGGACCTCGCGAAACATAATAGGATTTGCTTACAATTGATAAAACCTCCAAGTGGGGTCCACTCAAAAGCCCCAAAATCTCAAGTACGAGCTCGTCTGTTAGGGCTAGCTAATTACCGAGGCATGTGTTTCTCGAATTAATGGACGAAACGCTGAAGTAGAGATTTCAAGTGGCTGGACGCCATGTGAGTTTTTATTTTTAGTCCAAAAGAATGCTAAGAAAATAACAGATCTCCCTTGTTCATGAAGGAAAATGTTATAAAAGATTTCAATTAAATATAACTATAAAAAATATGCATATTGAACAAAGGGAGTTGTTCTCAACATATTAACAAATCTTGAGTTCAGAAAAAATTTGTTAGTCCTTAAAGTTTGTAATTCAGATATTACTGAAGATATTTCTATGCAATAAAAAGATGTTTTTATTAAAAATTTTCATTTGGTCATTATTAAAAAATATTACACGTCGCATTCAAATGTATTAGATGTATTTAAAAATGTATTAGACTTTACAACTCAGAGAAAGTCTCTGCTTTTATATTTAGAAAGTATAACTTTGAAGAAAAGTATTACACATTGCATTCTAATGTATTAGATGTATTAGAAAAATGTATTATACTTTTACTACTTCATAGTAATTCTCTATTTTATTATTAAATGGCATAACTTTGTAGAAAAGTATTACGCATTGCATTCCAATTGTTAGATGTATCAAATAAATGTATTAGACTTTACAACTCCGTACAAAGTCTTTGTTTTATAATTAAAAGGGACAACATTGTAGAAAAGTATTACACGTTGCGTTCTAATGTATTAGATGTATTAAAAACATGTATTAGACTTTCATCGCTAATACATTTTGGGAGTAATTCATGATAAATACTAAAATACTCTTTAGGGAACTACTAATACATTTCGGTAAGAATCGATAATACTTTTTAGAAGGATGACTAATACTTTTCGTAATGATTTGTTAATACATTTCAGGAGAAAAATTTAATTATATTCAGGGAAACTACTAAAATACTCTCCAGAGAACTATTAATACTTTTTCGAGAAACTACTAATACTTTTTTGAGGGACTGCTAATACATTTGAGGAGTGTATTCAGGAGAAATACTAAAATACTCTTCAGGAAACTACTAATACATTTTAGAAGAACTGCTAATACTTTTTAGAAGAAAAGCTACTACTTTTCGGAAGGATCGTTAATATCGGTGGTCCCCGAAAACTCCTAAAGCACCACCGCTAATATTACGGAAATGCCACCGGGTTTGCGGGGGTCAAACTGTTTAACAAAGTCAAACCCGCCGACGGTTTGACAGAGTTTTTGTGATAGTTTTTATATTTTCAAATACCAATAAACTATTTCAAATACCAAGACATCGATTTGTATCCGTAGAGTGCAAATACTTCCATTTTAATATATGAACGTTATTTTGAATATATTAATTGTTATAAAATAATTACTTTCATTTTTATTTCAAAATTATAATTTTAATAATATATATAAAATTATTTTTAACAATTCATTATACATCAATACAAACAAAAGTGTATATAAAAATAATATATGTATAAGTTGCACCATTGAGCAATTCTTTTACATTCGTATTTTACACGCACTCTATGAACTCGTATATTAACCGCTTTCGTTTTACCAAATTTTTTGTCAGAACTTTTAACTTATAATTATAGTGTTGGAATTTTACAATAACAAATATAAAATTCATAAATACATCCTAGATGCGGAAATTCTAGGATATTAACATCATGCTATAATCATCAAAGATTTATGGAATAGCGGAATATCCGGATCAATTATAATACGTAAGAACTATATGTTGAATACCTTCAATACGCGATCTCCTACGAGCATGAACGGTTCTCTCATGAACACGAACGGGGTTTGGTTTTATGGCCTTCCTCAACTAAATCTCCGGATTCCTTATGGGACCTTCGTTTTCCATCTTGATGGGGAGAATAGAAAACTATGTGCGATTTAGTATATTGGGGACCATAACCATAAAGTTCTTTATATAGGTATCAAATTAGGGTTCCCATAATCCCCTAAGTTGATTCCTATTAGGTATCTACTCTTTGTTTCCAGCCTTAGGACTCCACCGGATTTAGATCACTTAATTAGTCCAATAATAATTAAATGACAAATATAATTGTAATTAAATATGTTGCCAACATATTAGGAATTAAATAATTCCTAACAATCTCCCACTTGGACTACATATTGTTCCACAAACAATTATATTTCCTTATGTGCACAACTTTATGTCATTTATTCTTTGACTACCGCTTTGACAACGGTCCATCTCATACACTAGCAATGAGACTATCCCAATTTTCATCACATTCAACATCGTGACTCAACCAAGATAATCACCATACCAAGACACTCGATGACATATATCAAATATGGAGATCAACATGGAAATATCATGCAATGTGATCTTTTTTTTTTTTTTTTTCTTTTTCTTGCAATGTGATCTTAATCATGCCTATTTTCAACTGGTCCAACTTTAGTCTTTAATGAGATCAATCTATATGTAATGTTAGAACATCACAAATAAACACAAAATTGAGTTCGAGAAAATAGAATAACCATCAACTCTTCTCGAGTTAAAACCAAATGGTCCAAAAGTGAAACTAAATACATAGAACATTAACTCCCACTAAAACCGAGGTACGATCCATAATAACACTCATATGAGCGGATGCTCGTGAAAGTCCTTAAGTGTTAATACCTTAGTAATGGATTTTGCTAGCATAAAATTCATCTTTATATGTTCTATGAAAAAAAATGTCTATTCTGAACTCTTTCCTTAACAACAAGAAACTTGATGTATCAACATCGAAGAGCTTTTGTTGATCAACTATGGCAAGACCAATTTATTGTCACATTTATCTTTACTGGTAATTCAATACCATTCTTAAGATGCAGTCTGGTGACAATAATTTGCAGCCATATCCTTTGATTAGATGCCTCAAAATAAGCTAGAACGTAACTGCTATATTGAAATGACCTATGAGTGTCTGCTTGGCACTCTTTCCAATATAGTTATTCCAATTAGCGATTAAGTATAGCCAAAATTGGATCGTAACTGTATGGGCATCCTGTAAAATCTAAATCAGATTACCGAACGATCTCTATAAAGATCTGATTCCGATAAGTGAGAATAAAATTCTTTTGTTCTCTAAGAACACTTTCTAATGACTGCTTTCCAGATGATCCATTATAAGGGTTAACTATCTGCCAAGTAGTTAGGCTATGTACGTTGTATCCAGATACGCACATACTTAAGCATACAAAAGACTTCCTAACATAAGTAGCCTTTTGCATATCCTTAACTTTATACTCATTCTTAGGGCACTGAATGAGTGAAACTTAATTTATTTGGTAATGAAATTCACTCCCACTGAACCTACGGTACGTACAATTATCAACTTTATCATCGCTAAACGAAGAAACAACTTAATGATCATTGTAACACCATAAATGGAGAGCTAGCTCAAAACTAAATGAGCCAAAAAACCATAAGGATTCTAAAGAGTCTTTCAATAAACCAGAAGAAAAGTCACTTTATAATCATCTTCCTTCTGATAAAATGTTTGACGACTAGACATACCTAATATCTCTCAACATTGCCCTTTTTGAATCTCTCGGGTCTTAAATATTTATTTATGACCATTGAGTTTCACTTCTTTATGCAATTTGATGAGATTCGTAATAATCAAAGTCATCCATGAATTTCATCTAGTTTTGAGGTTGTTGAGTTTGCCTTTTAGAAGTAACTTCTATATACTGGACAGGAAGTTCCTCAATATTATTTTGATGGCCAAATTTGCATCTTGTCAATGTTAGGAATAGAAACCTAATCATTACCAAGTGCAACTATATGAGAAAATGAAATTCCTCGTCAAAGATAATATCTTTAATTTTATGTCCCACTCAAACTCAACTTCCTCAAAAGAAAACTTTACATTCCATCCAAAAACCTTATAGAGTATCTAACAAAGCAAAGAAATTACATCTCATGAGCCCAGAGTTTCCTTTATAGGGCTAGAGACCTTACCTTATTGGACAACCCCAAATATGCATTTGTCTAATATTAGACTTTTACATATTCAAAATCCTCAAAGGGTTTTAGTTTGTTGCCGCTTAGTTTAGAACTCTATGAACACTAAATGTTGCGATCTTAAATGCCTTTCTATCGAAATCATGGTAAAGAAAAATGACTAATCATATTTCTTACCATGTCCTAATTTTATTTCAAGTGTTTTGTACCATCTACACTAACATGCAAGTTTCTACGCATGAGGGTTGCATTAAAATTATAGGTTATTATTAATGATAATGAACCAAAATATTTGAATATAGAAAAAGACAGAATTTGCAATTTCGTATGAACAAGAATAACCAAATTTGCTCAAAATGGAAATAGGATTATGTCTCATCTAAATTCAAAATAACTAGTCACTAATGATAATATAAACAGATAGCCTCATTTATCATGTTTTCGCCATAGCCCCGACAAAGATGTATCTTTCAACATCGGTTGGCTATTGACTTCTGCAGACGACCTTGCATGAATATACTTTATGTGAGTAGTAGAACTATAAGTTACCCACCAAAAACACGTAAAGGTACAAAACTAGACTAGCAGAAATATAAACTAAATTGAGAAGCAATTCATTTTTAGGTATCCACCCTTATTGCAAAAGTAACAAGTGAAATCCTTATCATATTTCTTTCGCATTCTAATATGGTGTCCATCTGCAACTTCATTTCTTTATTCTGAGGAATAGTTGCTAAACGAGTACTTAAAGTCTTTTCCCAGTCAAACTTTCTTTTCTTGCTCAATAAGATATAAACTCGTGGATAGTCCACTATTCTTTAGAAGGTTGTAACTAACTAAATCGAAAAAAAGTCTTATTGCGCAAGAAAAGAAATGATACCATATGCACGAGCAAGTCCTAGACAACTCTATCTTTAGTGCCTTAAGTTTGAAAGTGAGATTGGACGTTCCTAATGTACTCCCTTATGTTCCACTTTTCCTTAGTGAAACAAGATTAATCAAGAAATTAACATGTTTCAACAATCTCTATAGAACCTTTTATACTATCCCCTTAAGATATAATGCCCTAAATGTATTTTCGAAATAGTGACACAAGCACGTAACATTGACAGATATTTAAACTTTAAGCAGACAATTAATATAGAGAACAAAATAATATTACTCACAGTTAATATTTATGCCATAGCATAAATAAGGTATGGGCAAGTAAACCAAATGGGGACCCATGACAAGGCACCTAGTACAACATTAATCTCCATCGAAGGACAGAAAATTAATTGCAAGTGGTAACCTTGTTGTAATGATCAAGTACTGACAATAAGTTCTGTCAAACAAAAGTCTATCGAAGGACGGACTTATGCACACATGAAAAATCTATATAATCATCACGTACTTATCATCACATGTGCGTTGTTATTCGGCCAAACTGTGTCAAACTGAAGGGCCAATCACAGTCCACATAATTAACTCCACACCATCTATGTAATTTCAATAAAGTTGCTCTCCACAACAGAGGTCACGAAGGAAACATGTTGCTTTGATTAACTTAATTGACGATTACTAGACCAATTGAACAAGAAAAATTAATGATTGCTCAACTGAACAGCGCTACACGCCGCCCCCTATTCAATATAAAGATTTAAAGTCTGAATGCCAAATTAGACATTAAATCCGCCTTTATTCTGATTTAAAGCCTAGGGAACCAAATTAGGCAACAAATTCAATTTTAGTTAAGCTTAAATCCAAATAGTTTAATTTGAATTTAAAGCCTCAAATACTAAATTGGGTCAAAATTCAATTAAGTGAAAAAAATCCATTATATTGAACCCAAAATAAATTAAGCTCAACATAATCTTTAGTTGGATTTTAAGCTAATCAACAATCTTGGGCTCCAAATTTAATATCATGATAGATAGACCAAGTAAATACTTATATAGGCTCTAACCGAATTTGGGTCGAATTCTTTCTGATTATATTTGAATGAAATTCAAAATTAATCCAATCTTTACTGAGTTAAATTAACCCTTTAAGACCCAACACCCTAATCCCAATTCCAAATATCCAAATTTTCTTTATATGAATTTTGAATTTCGAACAATATAAAAGCCAAATTCAAACTCTTACTCCAAATTGGATTAAATGAAATCGGGTCCAACATCAAATATATTTGAGCCCAAAAATTACAACTTTATATGAACTTTGTCCAAAGTTAACCAAATTTTAATTTAAAGCCTGGAAACCAAAGTAGAATTTAAATTAACTATAGTAGATTTGAGGCCCATAGAGCAAATTAGGCCAATATTCTAACCAAAATAGACCAAGTTCAATATCTAAACATTAAGCTAAAAAAGAAACTTACCATATAATTTGAGCCAAAACTAGACACAAATCCCAACATCAAATTTAAAGCTCAAATTTATATTAAACTTAAAACTTTAGCTTAAAGAAGGACTCAAATACAAATAAAATAAAAGCTCACATTGTATTTTATTTAAAGTGAGTCCAAAACATAAACTGTTAATCCCTTATTTGATTTAAAGCCCGAAAACCTAATATGTTCTCAAATCAACTTTAAATTAGGCCCAAATCTAAATTCATTTAAACTTAAAATTCAAGTGCCAATACCAATCCTAATTAACAAGAGGAAATACCACAAAATACCCCGATTTTTGAAAAAAGACAAAAATACCAACCTATCACAAAAATACCCCACCCTCTCCATCCCATCACAAAATACCCTACCTTTGGTTTCTTTTTGGCCACCAGGTTTATAAAAATAATGATTTGGTTTTTAAGTTTTTGGCCACCATCGCAGATCGATCCGACGGAGTTCAAGTCATTCCACTGGCGGCGGCAGCTAGCCGCAACGAGAACAAGGAGAAGGAGTTGAAGGAGGCGTTCAATTTGTACGACAAGGATAAGAACGGGGAAGATCTCTCGCGATAGAGCCGCACGCGGTGCTCGGGAGCTTGGGGAGGATTGCTCGATTAAGGATTTGTGGGAGGATGATCGGCTCTTTCAACGTCGCGGCGATAGATGTATTAACTACGAGGAGTTTAAGAAGATGATGACTGGTTCTTAGATATATGCATAATCCTGTTCTCAGACTCTTTTTTTTTGCATTTTTAATTTCTTGGAACTTAAGATAACTATGACGAATAGGTTTCATTTTTATTATTAAAAAACGTTTATTGAAGTTTATCATTTGTTTGGTTATTTGTATGTATGAAGTGGGTTTATGATAGTGGCATCTTTAGAATTGTTGTTAATGTCTGATTTGGCTGCTTTGTTGTGCTAATAGGCTAAGATTTTTGTTCAATATGTTGCTAGTGTTCCCTCTGTTGTTATCAAATGTCATACTTAGTGAAGTTTCTTGTCAAGATCACTTCCTAATGATTTTCGATTTTCTAATTTTGGTGAAATGAAAAAAAGACGCAAATAGCTAAATGTAGTGGCATCTTTAGAATTATTGTTAATGTCCGTTTGTTTCGATCTTTGTTTCAAGTTGTTTCTTTTATGTTTCTTTTGTTTTTTTATGTATTTTCCATTTATTTTGTTCTTTTTTATTGTTTTTGATTTGTTGTGTTATCTATCTGACTGTGTATCTTTTTTTATTTTCTTTTGTAGTGAATATGAGATTTTTTGTTGCTTGTTATGTCGAGCACTTTATTGGTGGGAAGGCTATGGACGTCGAAGCGTTTGAGATAGAGAATGAACAAGCAAGGCTCAGTCATCTGCTTCACAATCATGCTAAGTTGAAGCTGCAAAATGGTGATGACGATGACAACGACATTGAGTTTCTATCTCCACTTCCTAATGATTTTAGAGAATTGTTGTTATGTAAATCTTAATGATTGTGTAATCAGTTGAAACATGTAAGAAACATAAATGAAACATGTAAGAAACAATTGTGAAACAGGGATCATGAGATAAAAGTTTGTAGTAAATTGCTTTTAAATTTAGTGAAATAGTGTAGTTTTTCCCCATATACTCTTGAGCTTTTTTTTTTTTTTTTTTGTCATCCTTTTAAATGTTGATCTTTGCTTCATTTCGATGTATGCATGTCTAATCTTGAACTAAAGATCTCACGACTCTAGCAAAGTTATTACTAGTAGGTCTTTCCCCGCTACAATTGACGCATTCAATAATTCTACGATGTTGGAAGTCAATACAAAGAATTTTTGTCCGACAAGTGAGTCGTGTCCATTTCTCGAGTCGATGATGGACAAGTAAGCTCAAATTTTCTGAATTGAATTTGTTGTTCCAAGATTTCTTTTAGGTGTCTTGAATGTGCGATCCATTGGAATCGATATTCTTGTTATTTCAAAGTTGGTATACTCTCTATGTTCTTCCCATTGTCCATTGTGGCATACCACAACCGAGATTTTCTCTATGCAACTATGGAATTCAATGAAAAATTGGCTAAGTGAAACATATAAGAAACATAAATGAAACAGTATGAAACAAAGAAACAACAAACATGTTTGAAACAACAAAGAAACAAAAAGAAACCAACGCAAAAAAAATCAATGGAAAATGAGTATTTTTGTCAAATATCGGTGGAAAATGGGTATTTTTGTCCAAATTCATGAAATGGATATTTTTATCCAAAATCAACGGAAAATGGACATTGTGCGGGATTGGATATGGAAAATGGGGTATTTATGTCCTTTTCCCAATTAACAATTCATGAAAGGCCCAAATATTCGAAACCATAAACCCATACGGAAGCGAAACAAGTATTCAATATGTCAAACAATATGAATCATCCAAAATAACTCTAAAACAAGAGCCCCATTTAGATTTCTCAAAAAAAAAAAAAAAAAAAAAAAACGCATACGACACCCATAACAAAAAACTAATCACAGAAAGTCCGGATAAGTTGTCATAACAAAGATATATATAAACGCCCACAATTAAGTCCAAGAAACAATTAGGCCACATAAGAAAAGCTTATTTGCAATACAACCCCTAAATCCCAAAAAGGAACCAAAAGGGCCCTCTTCTCCAAAGATCGGTGAACCCGTCATGTTCGGCCAAACTTACGGCCATCCCCCACCGCCGCCGGCCGGATGCCAACAACAGGTTTATGCGCAACCATGATTATCGTCCGCCACAATTCCACTAGCCACCACACAGATGAAAATCGGGAATGGGAATGTGAGTCCGTCTTTCACGCGTCGCCCAAATCCTGTTCCGCCCACTTCGTCATCTATCCGAATCGAACGGGCAGGGTAGAAGAAGACCGGATCGACGGTATTCGTATCGAGTTTTTTTTTTTTAATTTTAGAAACCAAAGCCCATCCGTAATCCCCAAAATTCCAAAGTATCCAAATGTTTTGCGGGTAACACCGAGTCGCATACGCTAGGAAATCAAAATTTGCAATCAATTACGAGCCCAAATTGGGATCAAGTACATGAAAATTTTGCAATAATACAGAAATCATAACTTTCATGCTTAGGTCTCAATATAACATGCTTCAATATAAGTCGTAGATAATAAAATTACGAATTCAAATAATCACGTAAAAGTATTCCATGAATCCCAACGATTAGCAGTGATGGCTGCTCTGATACCACTTGTTGGAATTTTACAATAACAAATATAAAATTCATAAATACATCTTAGATGCGGAAATTCTAGAATATCAACATCATGCTATAATCATCAAAGATTTATGGAATAACGGAATACCTTGATCAATTGTAAGACGTAAGAACTATATGTGGAATACCTTCAATACGCGATCTCCTACGAGAATGAACGGATCTCTCATGAACACGAACGGGGTTTGGTTTTATGGCCTTCCTCAACTAAATCTCTGGATTCCTTATGTGACCTTCGTTTTCCATCTTGATGGGGAGAATAGAAAACTATGTGCGATTTAGTATATTGGGGACCATAACCATAAAGTTCTTTATATAAGTATCAAATTAGGGTTCCCATAATCCCCTAAGTTGATTCAGACAGTATCTACTCTTTGTTTCCATATCAAATTCAAGTAGCCTTAGGACTCCACCGGATTTAGATCACTTAATTATTCCAGTAATAATTAAATGACAAATATAATTTTAATTAAATATGTTGCCAACATATTAGGAATTAAATAATTCCTAACATATAGTACATATCAAATGTCGATTTTCTGCCATCCCCTATTTAACTTTTTTGAATGAATTGAGAATATATTAAAAATGAAAAAGTTATCCTGATCACAAGGCGACCACATAGCCAAGGAAAATAAAGACGAAATGAATAACATAGGGAAACTCGAATACCAGAAAGAAAAGCAAATTGATCACATGCCGACCAGGTAGCTAAATGATTGGGGTCTCGTTAAAACCTCCCAAGGTAAAGTCCACCCTTGTGGGAAAAATCTCTGGTAGGAAAAAGAGTACCCCCCATAAAAAACGTCCAAAAGATGAAAGAAAGAAGCACCAGGACGAATTATCTAACAAATCTGTAAGTCGATTGGCCAACATAGTCTTTTGTGAGAAGGGGCACAATGTCCTCTGGGGGACGCCCCACCAGGTCTCCGATTGCGATTTCTTACTCAAAAAGTCTGCCACTCGATTGCCTTCCCAATAAATATGTGAAACCACCAAGTCCATCTGAGATATCAAGTGCAAAGTGTACCTCCATTAACTCAAGTGCCTCCAGGGAACAGTAGAAGATCGTTTATGAAGAAGATCCACCACATAAGCAGAATCCGACTCAAGCCAAAGATGAGTCCAGCCCTTAACAAATGCATAACAAATTGCCAACATGGCCGCCATCAACTCTGCCTCAAACGCATATCCAGCACCACAACGATCCACAAAGCAACCTCGAAAAAAGCCTCTGCAATTCTGGAATACCCAGACGCTGTAATCCTTCCCGCGCTCTCGAAGCGCTTTCATCTGTATTCACCTTGATCCATCTGGGAAGCGGTTTTTGCCAATCAACTTGCACAATGTTCGGAGCTTTCCTAGGCCAACCAGAACGTGAAGTCTCCGGAAGTGTAAGAATATCCTGTTGAACATTATCTATGCAACCTTGATCTAACAATGAAGACTCAACAATGAGAGCTCGAAGGTCGACAATAGCCTCATCCACCGGCCCAGGTCTTGTCATTGAAAACCAAATCGTTTTGAATATGCCAAATAAGATGCAAGATAATGCATTGCTCACCATAAAAAAGACACTGCCACCGAATCGAAAAGACATCAAGTGCACCAAGAATTCGTTGAAACGTGTGTAAGATGAAAATGAACATCAAACGCGTACTAAAAAACCAACGCCAATGAGCCCCCGCAAAGACACAAGAGACAAATAAATGGTCAGTGGTTTCAAGATGATGCTGACAACGAATTGTGAAATGCTAGGAATTATCATAGAAGTAATCGAGATACGTTGCCCAAAGAGGTATCTATACTCATGAGGAATTCCAATCCTATCAGCAAAGGAATAGCCCAACCAATTATCAATCCAAAATAATACCTCCGAATTAGTCCCAGGGATCTAGCGTGACTTCGATAGACTATCCTTAATACGAGGCCTAATCCCAGCCCAAATAGAAGAATATAAGAATGTACGACATATAGAACCATCGACAAGAAGTAACGTTTACTTAAGAACGAAAAACCACTCGAGTTCGATGTCATAACCTTCCATCCGGTTCGACCGCTAAACACCTACAATAAATCTAGCAATCCTCACAAGAGAACAAGATCAATCGTAGGGTAGCAAGTTGACCACAGTCGTCTCTCAAGGAAGACTTAGCCAACAAATAATTATTATGCAACACAATTAACAGAAAATAAAACCTAAACACTCTAACCAAATTTGTGATTTTAATAAACTAAAGGAAAATAGGTAAAAAGACAAAATCAAACTAAACACGATTAAACTTGGAGAACAAGATATGTATGAAACTCTAGGATTTTGAATTATCTCATTAAACTTGCAAGCGAGAATACCAACTAATTGATCATGCGGTTAATAAATATAACAAACATGTAAACATAAGACCTAGATTTGATAAATCGCGTATTCACAGATTAAGGCTATCCCAACATAATTTGCTATTTTCATTAAGCCAAAGTTAGATAATACATCTCTCAATTTCCCTCAAAAATCAAAAGTTGATCGACAATCAATTATCAAATAAAGCAATTCATTAAGGAGAGCAAATCAATTAATCAATACTCATGCTTGTTTGTTTGAATCAAATCATCATAATCCTTGAACAAGGAAATTAGTTCATGCTTGGGGATGGGATCATAATCTCAATTGAAGGAAAGAAAACAATCATAAACATCCTCATGCAATAACAATAATCACCCAACAATTGAAATCAGACAAAAGAGATGAAGAAATATTACGTTTTCAATAAGCCGCAAAAATAACATCAATGGGAAGAAACCCAAGCAATCCCAATGTTGAAAGCAAGAGAAAAGAGAGAAAACTAGAGTCTAAAAGTGCTAAGAAGTAGAGTGTTCGAAAATATGAGTTCCCAAAGTCTTATTTATAAGCTTAGGACACGTTTGGGGTTGTTGATTAGCTAGGAAATAGTCTTTATCACATCTTATCACAATGCTTGGGAAGTTATATAAGGGCCGGTTGACTAGGATGGGCCCAGGAAATTATCACAATTCTAATTGATACTAGATCGGTGGGAGGTGGTATTATTTAGTGCCACCTTTTCTTGTTGTGCGACATTACCCTATTGTCCTCAAAAAAGGTAAATTATCCCAATTTCAACCTGGATAACTTATCCCAATTTTAACCGGACATACATTCAAAGTACACAATTCCATTAGATAAATAGGTTGAGACTCCCCACTTCCAAGCCCTAGCCGCTGCGATCCAGAATACTGGTAAGTTTTCTTCCCGAGTTTTTCTTCTTTTCTTTTTATTTATTTGGGCAAACAACTCCATGATACTTCTTGATCAAGATGGGTCAATTTATCGCACAATTGTTTGAAACCTATGAACATCTCCATCGAATGTCCTGTAATTGTAGACTGAAAGTTTTTTTAAATTATTTTTCTGCACGCATATGTTCTTCTTGATTAAAATGGATTACATTTTTGCTTCAATTTTTTGAACCCCATGAATCCCGATGTAGAATGGACTGTAATACAAGACTGTAATTTTTTTTGAATTTATTTTTCTGCAAATATTAATTTTCGATCGAAATGGGTTAGATTTTTGCTTCCATTTTTCAAACCCCATGAACATAGAGAATGGACTGTAAAATTTTAGACTGTAAATTATTTGAAATTATTTTTGTGCACAGATTAATTGTCATTAGGGCTGCAGAGGAAAGAATTCTTTGAGAGATGCCAATAATGGGGTTGTTAAAACAATAGGCAAAATTGACATTTCCATTATAATCACTTATAATCAAAGTTCCCAAACACAAATATATCCAAAATACATTGGATCCAATAAATACATAATCCAACACCCCAAACAAAACTCAAACCTACACCATATAGTAATAAATAGTCCCATCATCGCATATCCAGTATTACTTATATAATCCCATCAATTTTCCCAAACATGTCCCTAGAGTCCTAAACAAGGTGGAAGAACCAAAAATTGAAAGAAAATCACGAATTTCGTGTTCAGGAAGTCACCGCGCACGACTGCGCATTAATCCGCGCGCCCGCGCGCAGCCCATGCCTGTTCTGCCACTATTCGCGGTGCGCGACCGCGTGCCTCTTGTGTGCGCCCGCGCGCCCTCGAAACTTTGAAATTTGGTCTTTATGTCTCTTATGAATTGTAGATCTTTCTCTTAGTTTTCCATAGCCACTTAAATGACCTCAATATCAATGTTCTAGAAAGTGTTATGGCCAAAATACCAAGACGCGTCATTTTCGATATTTCAACATATTATTTCGACTTGTACATGATTTTAACCCATCCAAACATCTTCATTTGCATTTAGTAGAAGAAACAGACATTGTAGAACTTTGTCTTGCTTTCCAATGGTGTATGAATCATGTCAATTGGGCTTCGGATGCGAACATTACGTCCAAAATACGATGACTGTCGCAGTTGTGCAAAATGACTTTTTAACGTTTCTTGTCCAAAAATATGTATAAATTATCACATAAAACACACACAAAAACATGCAAAACAACTCCCCCATACTTAGCCTTTTGCTTGTTCTCAAGCAAATAATTGTGCCTTTAGACCCAAACCGAAATATCAAGTATAATTTAAAATTCAATTAATCCATAACCCCATATTTTATCCACCTCGGATCCAACATGGATTGATCCCAAACCTCCACAATAGATTCACCCGGCTAAGGTTAAAAAATAACAAATGTGTTCGGCCATCCTCGCTAAGTTTCAGATCCGTTTTATAAGTTGCAACCCCGTTACATACAATAAACCACTCAATCGCTAGCCACAAATTTATTATTCTTTTTTTTCATCTTTTTTTTCCTTTTCTTTTCTTTTTCTTTTTTTTTTTTCCGAGAACTTTCGAGATGTCTTCCACTAGGTGTAAACTTTGGATTTTCTCCAAAGGCTCCTAGAGTGGTTTCCCATACTCATGTTTGTGCCGCCATTTTACGTAAAAGACAAACATGGGGCTCATGAATGCTCCTAGTTACTAAGCAACGACGAACAAATGAGTATAATCTCAATTGCTCTTTTTTCTCTCTTTTTTGTGATTTTTTTTTTCTGCAAGCTAGCAATCTTGTGTAAACAATAATTAAAATAGGGTTTCAATTTAATTCACATCAACGAAACCTCACAATTCAAGCCCCACAACCTAGGCTATCATTTAACCCTAGCCGAACTTGTCTACCCAAAATGTCATTCACAATTCTAGCTAAATCCTACGTATGAAGTTCACAGTGTAATTTCATAATCAAAAATTAAATTTTGGCACATATTTCTAGCCAGTTCACCAACACAATTATAAGTCTTGTAACAATTATAAGGCTAGTGATAACTAACCATATGCAACCATAACACATATATAATAATAACCCCTCCCCCACACTTAAATCACGCAATGACCTCAATGCGTAAAAAAAATAAAATAGAAGGAAAGAGAGATGTCCCTGGAAAGTGCTATAATCGGAAAATAGTTAAAGCAATCACGTAAACTGTCAATCCTGCAAAAGCCATGTGAAGGAAAAATAAAATACCACATATAAACTAAAAATAAAAATAAAAATAAAAAAATTAAACTACATGCACAAAAACACCACATGCAAACTCACACAAAGGGAAAAAGGCTTAGGTTGTCTCCCAAGAAGCGCTCTTTTAACGTCATTAGCTTGACGATATCAATAAGAAAATCATGGCGGGTCATCGAGCAGGACTTTTTTTACTACCTTGAAATTTTTATTCGGTTGACTTGCGCTTTGGATCATATTGTCTTCCTGCCATAGGACATCTTTCACAACAGACTCGGTAGAGTCAATAATAAAATTATCATTCAAGACACGTGCAGGATTACAAGGTATATAAAAAATTGAAAATATTATTGTTTTTCCCAAAATATTCATACTCAATTTTCTATTTTTGACATCAATCAAAGTATTGGTTGTGGCCATGAATGGTCTACCCAACATTATTGTATGATCTTTAAGATTACCTCTATCATTTGTCATATCCAAGACAACAAAATCAATGAGAATTTTGAAATCACCTACTTGGACTAAAACATCTTGAACAATGTCTGTAGGGTACCTAATGGACCTATCAGCATTTTGCAAACGTAACCCATTGGACTTCAATTCTGCAAAATCTAATTGTTTAAATATAGAGTAAGGCATAAGGTTAATTCTAGCTCCAAGATCAAGCATATCTGCGACTTTCTTACCATTCTCAAAAGAAATATTAATAATAAAACTACTGGGATCTTGTTGTTTTGGGAGTGGACTTAGGGATGGAATATGAGGTTTGTGGATATTATCAGTTTTGTGGAATGGTGATCCCTTACTTGCCTCCATATTCATTTTTTCTTCACTTGCATCATCTTTCTTTTCTATTTTTGCGATATCTGCAGGGTTAGGTGAGACAGTGGAATAAGGAATTTCGATTTCATTATGATAAATCTCACCAAAGTCAAGAACGGTGATGGCTTGAGCTTGCGATGGTTGACTAGGCAATGTGTCCTTGGTGAAGACATGTAGAGCTATTTCAAGACGCTTAAACGAGGATTCCATAGATTCAAACCGCTTATTGTTACCTTCTTGTGTTTGCTGACTGACCTAAATAAAGGAGTCCAAGCTTTCTTCAATAGATGGAGCCCTTGATTGGTTGATTGGTTGGCCTTGGGGTTGCGGTGGCCTCAGATAGAAATGAGAGGGATTATGTGAATTGTCCAACTAAAGTTCGGATGGTTCCGCTAACCTGAATTGTACGTCTAAGAGATAACATTACAAATGCTGGCCCCATGACCATATTCGCCACAAATCTCGCAAGACTCGGCAGAGGGGAGGGAGGGGGACAGGTGTATGTCCCCTTGTGCCAACAATTGTACTTGCTTAGTCAATTCAGCTAATTGCTTTGTCACATCGTAGCTTGGAGCTACTTCATTCACGACAGCCCGTTTGCCTCTGACACTCTTTTGTTGTGAGTTATCGCTCATCATCTCTAGAATATCATAGATTTTCTGGGCCGTATATACACCCATGTCACCCCCAACGACATTGCCAACCATATATTGATAATTATGGATTAATCCATCATAGAAAATTGGTTTAACAATTCCAATGGGTAGTGATGATGTGGGCATTTAATCTGTAAATTCTTAAACCGATCCCAGGTCTCATGAAAATACTCACCTTCCATCGACTAAAAGTAACTATCTTACCATGCGGGTATGAAGTTTTTACGATGAGAGTATTACCTACCCATGAACTTATTGTATATCGCCTCCCAATCGGTAAGAGAGTTACGAGGTAGAGACATAAGCAAAGTTTTCGCCAGGTCCTTCGTGAGTGTAAGGAAAACAACGCATCTAAGTCGATCTTCATCCAAACCTTGTAGAGGAAAAGTTTGAATGATTGAATAGAATTCCCGAATGAAGTTAAGATGAACTTCATTAGGCATCCCATAGAATGACGGCAACTGATTAAAGTGTATGGTTCTGAGCTTGTAGTTCCATGTTTCTTGTCCCGTTGTGATGCACGAAATGGAAGTCCCAATGACAGGGCATGCGAACTCACGCATCGGGGTCGGGCGTGCCTCCACGTTGTTTCCGTTTTGATTATCACCCATCTCTGATTCATCTGTTAGTTCTTCTTTCGGAACGTGATCGCGAGAATCCTCGCTGCTATCCGTAGAATCGTCCTCCTCTTTCCTTGTTCGTCTGGCAACTTGATGGATATCATCCATGAGAGGCACAAGGTCCCGATTGAGATTTCTACATCCTTGCATAAATAACATAGAAAAATAGATCAAACGCACCAGTGGAACAAAGTAAAAATCAAAATAAACAAAAAGAGTCCTAAACTAAAAATAAACTAAAAGAATCCTAATCTAAAAACATGGAAAAAAAACAAAATAATTATTAAGCCTAAAGACTTCCCCGGCAACGATTCCAAAATTTTGTTCGACCACTAAACACCTAAAATAAATCTAGCAATCCTCACAAGAGAACGAGATCAATCGTAGGGTAGCAAGTTGACCACAAGCCGTCTCTCAAGGGAGACTTAGCGGGCAAGTAATTATTATGCAAAGACAATTAATGTAAAAATAAAACCTAAACACTTTAACCAACTTTGTGATTTTAATAAACTAAAGAAAAACAAGTAAAAAGACAAAATCAAACTAAACACGATTAAACTTGGAGAAAAAGATATGGATGAAAGTCTAGGATTTCGAATCATCTCATCAAACTTGCAAGCGAGAATACCAACTAATTGATCATGCGGTTAACAAATATAACAAACATGTAAACATAAGGCCAAGATCCGATAACTCACGTATTCCCAACATAATTTGCTATTTTCATTAAGCCAAAGTTAGATAACACATCTCCGATTCATATCTAACCCCTGAGTAAATTTAGTCCAGGAATAATATCTTATCTCGATCTCAATTATTCCCTCAATACAATCAAAAGTTGATCGGATAATCAATTATCAAATAAAGCAATTCATTTAGGAAAGAAAATCAATTAGTCAATACTCATGCTTGTTTGTTTGAATCAAATCATCCTAATCCTAGAACAAGGAAATTAGTTCATGCTTGGGGATGGGATCATAATCTCAATTGAAGGAAAGAAAAAAATCATAAACATCATCATGCAACAACAATAATCACCCAACAATTGAATTCAGGACAAAAAGATAAAGAAATATTATGCTTTGATTAAGTCTGCAAAAATAATTTCAATGGGAAGAACCCAAGCAATCCCAAAGTTGAAAAGCGAGGAAAATAGAGAAAACTTGAGTCTAAAAGTGCTAAGAAGTAGAGTGTTCGAAAATATGGGCTCCCAAAGTCCTATTTATAATCCTAGAGTCATAAGGAAGATGGAGGAGCCAAACATTGGAACCAACTTTGTGTTGGGCGCGCATCGCCCAGCAGCGCGCCCGCGAGCAACCAGTGCCTATTCTGCCACTGTTCGCGGTGCGCGACCGTGCGCCTCTTGTACAAGCCCGTGCGCCCTCAAAACTTTGTAATTTGATCTTGATGTCTATTATGAATTGTAGATCTTTCTCTCAACTTTACACAACCACTTGAATGACCTTAATATCGATTTTCTAGAGAGTTATGGCCGAAATACCAAGACGTGTCATTTCCGAGATTTCGACATATTATTTCGACCTGTACATGATTTTAACCCATCCAAACGTCTTCCTTTGCATTTAGTAGCAGAAATAGACATTGTAGACTTGTGTCTTAGCTTTTCAATGGTGTATGAATCATGTCAATTGGGCCGTGATGAGAACGTTACGCCCAAAATACGATGATTATCGCAGATTGTGTGAAATGACTTTTTAACGTTTCTTACTCCAAAACTTGTTTTTCCACCAAAACCTAGAAAATCAATAAAATAACAGAACATAACACTTAGTGGTGACATCTAGTCGAGATCCTATAATGGTCACATCCTTAGCGTACCAGACGTGATACCTAAACCACAAGTCAAATTTCCTTACTTAAGCTTGTATAAGTATTTGGGAATAAATAACACAAGGGTATTATCATCGATAATTATACTTAGTGAGTCCCCTACTATCATTTTCCAAAAATTATATCATTAGGTATCTAGATGCCATAATATATCACATCCAAATCATATACTATCAAGAAATAACCTTATCCTTCAAGTCCCATCATATCGGGTATTATATTCTTCAAATCATTGATTTTCTAAGTCACTTAACATCCAAACCGAGAAATATCCGGATATTTTAATACTATGACAACCCAAAAGAGTTCAAATAGTCATCCAAGATTCAACTTAAGTCATCTAGTAGCGGTACCTAATGCAAGGCGGAGGAACCTATCTCCGGTCACTCGGTGTAAGTTTCCTCCTTACTAGCCGAGCTCGATACCATAACTATCACACCCTAAAAGTGGAGTTGCGACACAACGGTTAATTTACGCCAGTTCTCCATTCTAGAATATAATCCACCAAGTATTTGAGATATATTAATTTGCAAATAGACATTGTTCATCATAACTTCTCGAAAAATGAATTAATTATCGCAGAGAAAATACTAATACAAACCAACTATCCATGCGAAGGGGTCCTACGCCCCTCTATTACATCAAACGTAATAAATTGTGCATTAATGAGCAAAAATGAACTTTAAGGCTAAATCGATGGAGTAAGTCAGAATTACTCCGTCGCTTGGTCTTCTTCGTTGACATCTTCATAATATGATGGATCAACAATTGGTACATTGAAAAAGGTGGGGTGAGACAAAAATTTCAGTGGATGGGTGATCGTGTGTAAGTGTGGCTTATATAGATATAGGAAAAACAGTAATATGAAGAATGCATGATTTATGATACGTGCGTCACACACGATTCACAAGCAGCGTGGTATTCAAAATAATACGATTTTATATATTTTGATGAAAATAGTTCATGAACACTCAAGCACTATGAATGCGTTGCAAGTAGTTCAAGTAGTGGTTGTGTACGGAGTGTTAGACCAACCCAAGCAAGTAATTGTTGCGCACGGAGTGTGACGCCAACCCAAGCACATAACATTGGAACCGTGTAGATCAAACAACTATTCCTATGTTCTACCTTATGACTCCCCAAGCACGTTTGGCACATAGCCATATCTATCTTATTATTACCCGATCGAGACAACTCCAACAAGTATGGCTTGCAAGGCCCAGAGTGTCATAATCATTATTATACTCATACTACGACCCACTTTCTTTAGACACTCCATCCGCAGTTATGGGATTAGGACAGTGGGGCGGTAAGAAAGTGCGATCGCTGTTGCTCGGTTCCAAAACACGACTAGTCTGCTCCGACATTTGTGAGCTCGACGCACCAAGTTGACTCAAGCGCAATTAGATTCACGAAGTTCATATCATGTCAACAAGGCAGTCGAATAAAGAGATGGTGGTACATATAAAAGTAGTATAAGATATCAACAAGTTAAGTGTAAATTTGACATAAGGCGAGGAAGTCGCCACGCGTAGTGCGTAAGGTCCGGGGATTTTAAAGAAAATTATTGAATTACAATTTAAATATATTTTCATTAATATTAGGTGTCACGCCCCAGACGGGACGCGACGACAATCAACCACTTAAACAGAAATAACCCAACAGTCTAGACAAATGATACAACAATCCCAACTGAAACAGAGTCTAAAGCAGCTGAAATAAAAAAAATAAACATAAGACGAATTACATCTTAAGGTCCAACAACATCCAAATACATCCGACATAATTACCTGAATAAGTTTACAGGCCAAAACTAAAATGTAAAGTACACAATATCCCAATCTTAAATGTCAAAGGGTCCTACGCTCTTAAATTACAGTCAAAGAGAGAAAAGAGTAGCAGGATAAATGATAGTCCAACATCAGCAGAAGTACATGAAATAAGTACGATCATCAGAAAAAAGGATGCAAGTTCGACAGGTGGGGCGAGGGTAATCAGTCTGTGGCCGGTTCGACATCTTCAACATAGTCCTCATCTAAAGGTTAGAAAACAGGAGGGGATGAGACAGAAATCTCAGTGGATGGGGTGATCGTGTATAAGTGTGGCAATATATATAGTTAATGCGAGAAAAACAGTTGTATGAAAACGCGTGAGATATGATGCATGATTTCACACACAGCCCACAAGCGTCGTGATAAATATATTTAAGTAATATACTTATCGAGTTTCTAAAAAGCGGTCGTGGTCACACAGGCATTATGTGAATCGGCAAGACAGTAGGATTGCGTGCGAACGTAACACCAATCCTATGCAAGACAAGTAATGGTTGCGTCACGGATTTGTAGCGCCAACCAATGCAATACAAGTAGCGGATTTGCGTCATGATTTGTATCGCCAACCAAAGCGGGTCCGATTAACTCTTAATCGTGTGGATCGGGGCAGCGATTCCTTCGTTCTTCCTTGTAACTCCCCGAGCAAGATGGTCAAGAACTGTCACCTTATCGCTCCATAGGCAAAGACAAATCCACAAGAGAGCTAGCTAGGCACGGATTGTCATAAACATGATTATACCTCAAGTACTACGACCCGCTTCCTTGGACAAACTCCGTCCCTCGATTTGCGGGATTAGGACGATGGGGCCGGAGAGTGGAATAGCAGCCGAGTTGCCGATTCCATCCCCGATGTATACATTTCGACGACCGTGAGCTCGACACACTAACTTGACTCAGGCAAGAAAGTAAATACAAGTTCGGGTAGTCAACCAGGCGCAATCAGTATTATTGATTCGGGAAGCGAGTTTAGGAAAATTTTCAAAAATTACGAGTGGCAATTATGGTGTTGGTGGAGTTATTTAGATGAAGATGATTATCGGGAGGATAAGAAATCTTCAATATCTTGAAAGATTAGGTGCAACATAAGTCCCGTTATAGATTCGAAATCGCAAGGCGAGGAAGTCGCCCGCGATCGGGTATTAATCGGTCAAGACGATCCGATAAGTTAAGGGATTTTTGAGAAAATAAAATATTTTAATTAATTATTAAAGTCTGCGGGTCCAGGGCTACTTCATTAAAAGAAAAATAATATGATTTAGGTCCTTGTTAAAAAGAAAATTTACAATTAGCCCCATTTTGTAAAACCAATACTTTTGGGGTTAAAAATTGAATAAATAAATGTCCCGACCTTGAAACATTATGAGGTCAGTTCCTAAATTCTCTAAATTGTTCAGAGATTCAGGGTTTTAATGTTTTGAGGTCGAGTTTTCATAAAATTCTCACATTGGCCCCAAATTTGTTAAAATTATCATTTCGGCCCTAAGTTTAAAATAATTGGAACTCACAAACCGGAAGGGATTTTAATGTGATTCAAGTTGGAAAATGTCACTAAGGTTAGTGGGATATTGGAAAAAAACAGTTTTAAAAAATAAGTATAGGTCCCTTAATTTGTGAAAATCTCATTTTTGTCTCATATTGAAATAATTGCCTTTAAGGCTTTTAGGGGCCCAATTGTTATGAAACTTGAACCCTGGGTCCAAAATATCATTAAGTTATAGTTAAATTAGTATTTCCAGGTACATGGACTGTATAAGTCCTGGAATTTTCATTTGGGTCCTCAAGTTTAATCTTTTACAATTTGGTCCCTCAATTTTTGTAAAATTACTTTCCAAGCTCTAAACACTTGGATTTTTGGAATACACTTAAAATATGTTATTTACAGTCCCTTAATAATTAAAATTTTAAATTTTAAAAATAGGGTCTGGTACAGTTTCGAAAATTGCAATGTAGCCCTCAAACTTCCAAATTTTTACAATTTAGTCCTTGGGCTTTTAAAGGTTGATTTTATTTATCTTAAAACTTTTAAAACTTTATTAAAATGTCCAAACATCATTTTTGAATCTGAGTACAGTCCCAAAACTCGAAAATTATAGAGGGGTCCCTTAAGTCTTATTTTCTTGCAATTAAGTCCACCAACTTTCTATTTTTGCATTTTAAGTCCAAAAGTTAAAATTTAATCAATTATGCTCGACTTTTTCAGGTTATAAGTCCTACAAAACATGGATTTCAAGGATCATACACATGCATGTCGATTTCATACAAGAATTCATCACTTACAACAATAAATTGTACATGCATGCACCTAAATTTCAATAAATAGCATTTTTGAGCAACACTTGAGAAATATTCACAACTTGATACAAGAATTTAACATGCAATACATAATATATATATATATATATATATCTCAAGTTCTCAATAACAAAATACTACATGCATTTGAGAAAAACACCTAGAAGTTGGAAAGATTTTTCCACCCACCTTAAAATTGGATAATTGTGAAATAAAAAGATAAATTTCACAACTTGATTGAAACTCACTTAGGACAGCCCCTAAGTCAAAAAATATCAAAAATTAAGATTTAGAAAAATGCGTGAAAAATTAAGGAGAAAAAGAAGAAGGTGGGGAAATTTGGAAATACTACACTTACCTTGTGTAGTAGATGAAATGGGACTAGTAGAAGCTTCAAAGTTGGAATTTTTGGCTCACCCTCAAAACCACTTAAGGTCAGCCCCTATTTCTCAAAAATTAAAAAGGGGTGTTAAAATTTGAAGAAAATAGGAAGAAAGAGGGAAAAAGGGCACTAGTGTCCAAATCTTACCTTATAGTCCAAATTCTCCAACAATTTCTCTTCAAGGTCTTCTAAGGTGACCACAATGCTTGCATGTCCTTATGTAGTCTTCTATGTGTACCTCCAAAAATTAAAATTGAACTTAAGTTAAGAAGAGAAGGTGATGAGCTATAGGATATCAAGTTGGATTGAAGAATAAAATTTCTTACCTTGTGAGAGAGGGGTGTTCGAATTTTATGAAGAAGTAGGAAGAATTCTTGTGTTTTTGTTAAGTGTTTGAAGAAAGAAGAAGTGTTTAATGATATGAAGAATGTTTTCTTGAAGATGTGAAGAATGTTTGAAGATTTGAAGAATGTGTTCTTGAAGATGTGAAGAATGTTTGAAGATATGAAGAATGTGTTCTTGAAGATATGAAGGAATGTTTGAAGATGTGAAGGATGTGTTCTTGAAGATATGAAGAATGTTTGAAGATGTGAAGGATGTGTTCTTGAAGATTTGAAGATGTGAAGGAATTGTAGAGAGAAGGAGGAGAATGTTTAGAGAGAAGGAAGATGATTTTTGCTTGAAGATCAAAATGTGTTGGTGAAAATGAACCAAATTTGGTCATTTTTTGGCTATGTGGCCGTCCACATGGTGAGAGGGGGAGGGAATTTTTGATCAAATTCTATGTCTTGTAATTTGTCTCTTGCATGGAGGAAAAAGGAGAGTCAAAGGTATGGGCAAAGGATGGGTAAGGAAAGAATGTTGGGTGAGTGAGAATAAGTTGGGGAAATTAATATTAAAGAATTGATGTATAAGATAATGTGTATAATGTTTGAATTAATGGTGTAATTATAC
This sequence comes from Rehmannia glutinosa, assembly GCA_016081115.2. Taxonomy (NCBI): domain Eukaryota; kingdom Viridiplantae; phylum Streptophyta; class Magnoliopsida; order Lamiales; family Orobanchaceae; genus Rehmannia; species Rehmannia glutinosa. The sequence goes on from CM071935.1 coordinate 3,039,457, forward strand.
ATAAGATGAATAACATAAGGTGTATATGTACAAGAGTTGGAAGATATTTATACACCAAAATACTCCTCTTGGCCGTCCACTATAGGGGCAATTGTGGTATTTTCTTTTTTTTTTGTCCCAAATTTGATGATAATAGATGAATAATATCAATCTCCAAAATAATTAGTGATTTCCTTGATCACTTATAAGTCTCATGATCACTTATTCTAAATCAAATTCTTAATTTTATAAGGTATAAGTCTCAAAAATAAGAGTAGGTCTCTTGTAAGACCGTCTTACGGATCCTATTTCGTAAGACGGATCCCACCAGCGACCCGCCCAGCCCACCAGCCCAGCGCCCCAGCTCACCAGCTCAATGCCCAACCCACCCGTTTTATTAAAAAAAAAAAAATTCTACGCGCTTGTGGAATTGAACCCGCGACCTATATATCCTTAAGGTGGTGTTTTACCACTACACCACTAATGCTTGTTGTGCAATTTCAGTGTAACCATGTATATAAAGTCATTCATAAATACGCCTAGTAAATTGAATAAAAATTAAAAACGCCTCTAAATGAAGAGGCTAAGAATCGAACACAAGTCTATTAAAAAACATGATACATTATCTCAATAAATGGATACTTATAAAAGTGTTACTTTAACTACATCATATTTATTTTTTATTTTTCCTTTTTTTTTGTTCCTAGTTTGTAACTGTATTAAGAAATCTGATACTTTATCTCAACAAACGGATACTTTTACTTATAAAAGTGTTACTTTAACTATATCATATTTATTTTTTATTTTTCCTTCTTTCCTTCATTTCTAATTTGTGACTATATTAAAAAACATGATACTTTATCTCAAAAACTAGATACTTTAACGTATAAAAGTGTTACTTTAATATGTTAGATATATTTATTATAATATATTCATAATTTGAGGCTATATTAAAAAACATGATACTTTATCTCAAACAATAGATACTTTAACGTATAAATGTGTTACTTTAACTCGCTTATATATATATTTATTATAATATATTCATAATTTGTGACTATATTAAAAATATGTTACTTTATCTCAAAAAACAAATACTTTTAGTTATAAAAGTATTACTTTAACTCTATCATATTTATTATTAATCTTTCTTTGTATTTATTATTAAAAAATGTAATACTTTATTTAAAAAACAGATATTTTTACTCTTAAAACATGATATTTTGTCTCAAAAATATATATTTTTACTCATAAAGGTGTTACTTTAACTCGATATATTTATTTGTTCTTCAATGTAATGTAATATTTAATATCATAAAAGTATCATATTTAATATCAAATGTATCACTATTTCTAGCACAAGTATCAGTTTTTCAATGAAAAAAACATTAGTTACAAGACTAGAACGAGTACATTAAAAATCCTATTTTTCGAATACGTAAAAAATTAAAGTATTAATGTTGACCTTAAAAGTATCATATTTATTCTCAAAAATATCACTATTTTTCGGATAAAGTATCACTTCCTATTTAGAGAATTTAAATTTTTAAAATGAAGGGGTGATAATGAAGCTTTATATTCATGGTTATATTCAAGGTTATACTAAATATGCACAACAAGAAGCAGTGGTCTACCGGTAGAACACTACCTTACCTTTATTAAGGTCGCGGGTTCAATTTCCCTGTGGAGCTCTTTTTTTATTAAATAAGAGGGGCTGGGCTGGGCATTGGGTGGGTGGGTTGGGGCGCTGGGTGGGCATTGGGTGGGTGGGTTGGGGCGCTGGGTGGGCATTGGGTGGGTGGGTTGGGGCGTGGCGGGCGTGGCTGGTGGCCTTAATTGCGATTTTTTTAAATTGACATTGTCAACGCGGGTTGGGGCTGGGGTGGGTCGTGGGTCGCGGTAGGATCCGTCTTACGGAATAGGATCCGTAAGACCGTCTTACCTGAGTTTTTGCCCAAAAATAAATAGTCTCTTAAAATTCTAAGGTGACTAATAAATACACAAATAGTAATTGTCACGCCCAAACGGGACGCGTCGAACGATTCACAACTTAAATACAAATGGACTAACAAAGTCAGGACAATACCAATGAGAACCCAATAAAACAGAGTCTAAATAGCAAATGAAATAAATAATGATACAAGTTATCACTTAAAGTCTACATCCCATCACCGAATTACAATCCGAAATTCAACAAGGTAGTAACTTAACGTCAAAGGGTCATACGCCCCTCAATTACAAACCCGAATTGATTAGGATACAAAAGTCCAACAACAACATAATAAGAAAAGAGTCCGATCAACAACAAGATACGAGAAATCCAACAAGCGTAGTACAAGGTCTCAATCCGAGCCGGTTCAAAGATCCCCGGCCGAAATCCTCATCTAAGGTTAGAAAACGGCGGGGATGAGACAAAAATCTCGGTGGATGGGGTGATCGTAATGTAGTGTGGCGTAATAGTTAATGTGAGAAAACGAGTTATACGAAAACGCATGAGTATGATGCATGGTTTCACACACGATTCACAAGCGTCATGATAAATTATTTAAATAATAATGTTTTTATACGATTTAAGAAAGCGATTCATGGTCACACAGCACTATGTGATACATCAAGACGGGTAGATTGCGTGCGGAAGTGTAACGCCAATCCTATGGAAGGCAATTAATGGTTGCGACGGACTTGTAGCGCCAACCAATGCAAAACAGTAGCGGTTGCGTGCGGGAATGTAATGCCAACCAAACGGGACGATAACTCCGGAATCGTGTGGATCGGACAGCGATTCCTTCGTTCTACCTTGTAACTCCCCGGTCAAGATGGTCCAAGACCAAGACCTTATCGCTCCGTAGGCAAAGACAAAATCCCAAGAGAGTCGGGCGAGGCTCGGATCTGTCATAATCATGATTATACCTCGACTACGACCCGCTTCCTTGGACAAACTCCGTCCCTCGTTGCGGGATTAGGACGATGGGGCGGAAGAGTGGAATAGCAGGTGAGCTGCCCGGTTCCATCCCCCGACGTATCCATTCCGATCGTGAGCTCGACACACCAAGTTGACTCGACCAGAAAGTAATTACAATTACAGCAAATCAACCGATGCAATGAGTATTATTGATTCAGGGGAAGCGATTTAGGAAATATTTTAAAAATGCGAGTGGCAATTATGGCATTGGTGGAGTTTTTGGATGAAGATAATTATCGGAAGGATAAACAACCTTCGATATCTTGAAAGATTGGGTGGAACATAAGTCCCGTTATAGAATCAATTAGCAAGGCGAAGGAAGTCGGCTCGCGATCGGGTATTAATCGGTCAAATTGATCCGATAAGTTAGGGGTTTTTGGGAAAGTAAAATATTTAAATTAAATCTCAATTTCAGAGAGTCCAGGGCTATTTTAGTAAAAGAGAAAATAATTTGAGTTAGGTCCTTTATAAAGGAAAAATTGAAATTTAGCCCCGTTTTGTAAAAACCAACACTTTTGGGGTTAAAAATTGAATAAATAAATATCCCGACCTTGAAAAATTATGAGGTCAGTTCCTAAATTCTCCAATTTGTCCAGAGATTCAGGTTTTTAAAGTTTTATGGTCGAGTTTTTATAAAAATCTCATATTGGCCCCAAATTTGTAAAACTTGTCAATTCGGACCTTAAGTTTTAAAAATTCGAACTCACAAACCGGAAGGGATTTTAATGTGGTTCCAGTTGGAAAATGTCACTAAGGTTAGTAGGATATTGGGACAAAAGCAGTTTTTAGAAACAATATGTGTAGGTCCTTTAACTTTTGAAAATATCATTTTTGTCCCATTTTAAAATAATTGCCTTTAAGGCTTTTAGGTGTCCAATTACTATGAAATTTGAACCTTGGGTCCAAAATACAATTAAGTTATAGTTAAGTTAGTATTTCCAGGTGCATGGGCTGCATAAGTCCTGAAATTTCATTTGGGTCCTCAAGTTTAATATTTTCACATTAGTCCCTCATTTTTAGTAAAATTGTTTTCCAAGCCCTAACCACTTGATTTTTGGAATACTTTTAAAATATGGGATTCCCAGTAAGTTAAAAGTAAAAATTTCAATTTATAAAGTTTAGGTCTGGTACAGTTTTCAAAATTGCAAAGTAGCCCTTAAACTTTCAAAATTTTACAATCTAGTCCTTGGGCTTTTAAAGGTTGATTTTATTTATCTTAAAACTCTTAAAACATTATTAAAATGTCCAAAAGTCATTTTTGAACCTGAGTACAGTCCCAAATTTCGAAATTTGCAGAGGGGTCCTTTAACTTTTATTTTCTTGCAATTTAGTCCACCAACTTTCCATTTTTGCATTTTTAAGTCCAAAATTGAAATTTAATCAATTATGCTCGACTTTTCCAGGTTATAAGTCATCCAAAACATAGATTTTAAAGATCATACACATGCATGTCCAATACATACAATAATTCATCAATTAAAGCATTAAAGTGTACATGCATGCACCTAAAATTCAATAAATAGTAATTTTAAGCAACTCTTGAGAATTTTTATGATTTGATATATAAAATTGACATGCAATACATAGATTATATATATCTCAAGGCTCATGATCAAATTTTCTACATGCATTTTAATAAAACACCTAAAAGTTGGAAAAATAATTTTCCACCCACCTTAATTTTGGAAATTGTGAAATAAAAGGATAATTTCACAATTTTTGGATGAGCTTCTTAGGTCAGCCCCTAAGTCAAGAAAATATCAAAATTTGGAGTTAGAAAAATGAGAGAAAAATTAAGGAGAAAAAGAAGGAATTAAGAAAATGAAAAGGACTACACTTTACCTTGTGTAGTAGATGTTTGGAGACTAGTTGAAGCTCAAAAATTGGAAATTTGGCTCAACTCCAAAAAATCTCCTAAGGTCAGCCCCTATTTCTCAAAAATGAAAAGGGGTGTTAAAATTTTGAAAAAAATAGGAAGAGTAGGAAAGAAGGGGTCTAGTACACAATTCTTACCTTGTAGTCAAATTTTCTCTACTATTTTCTTCTTCAAGCTTGAGGTCCTTCTTCAAAATATTGTCAAGCTCTAACCTTCAAAGTCTTCTAAATGTACCTCCAAAACCAAATTTAAACTTAAGTTAAGAAGGTGGAAGAGATGAACAATGTGATATCCAAAAATGGATTGAAGCTAAAATTTCTTACCTTTTAGTATAGTGGTTCGATTTTTTTGATGTATGAGGAGGAAAATGTTGAATTTTTTTCTAAGTATGGAAGAAGAAAGTAAGAAGAAGAGTAGAGAGATGTTGGGAGTTTTTAGAGAGAAGGAGGAGAAGGCTTTGAGTATTAGAATGTGTTGATGAGAATGAAATGAAAATTTTGTGCAAAAATTGCCATAATGGCCGTGTAGTATGAGAGAGAGGGAGAGGAAATTTTGATCAAATTGTGTCTTGTAATTTGTCTCTTGCATGGAGACAAAAATGCAAGTCAAAGTGTGGGTCAATTTGAATTTGAGAGGAATAAGAAGAATGTTTGTTAAGTGGGAATAAGTTGGGGAAAATAGTAATAAAGAATTGGTGTATAAGATGATGTGTATAATGTTTGAATTAATGATATAATTATACACAAGATGACTAATATATGGTGTATGTGTACAAGAGTTGGATGATATTTTTATCCCAAAATCTCCACAATGGCCGTCCATTATGAGGGTAAAATGGTAATTCCATATATTTTTTTTCCCAATTTTGATGATAATAGATGAAATATATCAATCTCCAAAATAATTAGTGATTCCTTGATCACTTGTAAGTCTCATGATCACTTAATCTAAATCAACATCTTAATTCTATAAGGTAAAGTCTCTAAAATAAATAGTCTCTTAAAATCCTAAGGTGAGTAATAAATACAAAAATAGTAATAATGATCAATCAAGTGATCATAAATGAGGAATAAAATTAATGATGATCATGATCACAAGTAATAAAATAAAATGAAATAAAATACAAAATGTATATATTATTAATAATTACCCGTCAAAATGACGCGGTAAAATAGTCGATCAAAAGTATAAACAACAATAAGGTTCAACTAATAGCTTCGAAAAAATCGGGCTTCACATCCTCCCCTCCTTAAAAGAATTTGGTCCCCAAATTCCCTTCAGAATAGTTCGGGATATTGATTCCTTATGTCATCTTCCATTTCCCACGTTGCGTCTTCGTCTCGGTTGTGGTTTTGCCACACCACTTTAACCATCGGAATTTCTCTCTTACGCAATTGTCGATCTCATTTGGTCGATGATCCTGATTGGCCTCTCGGTGTAGGATAGATTTTCCATTAGAGGAGGAGTATCTCGAGTGATGATATGCTCGGGATCCGGTTGATACTTCTTCGCCTCGACACGTGGAATACATCGTGCATTCCTACATATGGTCTTGGTAACTCGAGTCCGTAGGCTAACTTCCGATCCTCCGTAAAAATCTTGTAAGGTCCAACATATCTCGGACTCAATTTGCCTCCTTTCTTTGGATTGATCAATCCTTTCCGTGGTGAGAGTCTAAGAAATAATTCATCACCGACTTCAAATTCCAAATCCTTTCTTCTCTTGTCCGCGTAACTCTTTTGGCGACTACGAGCTGTGCGAATCCGCTCCTTGATCGCCTTGACCTTCTCCATGGCCTCTCGAACTAAGTCGACCTTTGGAATCAAGGGCGACTTTCGTTTCTCTTTCGGAGTCCATTGGTCATCAATCTCCCAATGTAGTGGGGATCTACATTTTCGCCCATACAATGCCTCAGGGTGCCATCCCAATCGTGGCTTGATAGCTGTTATTGTAGGCGAACTCGGCTAATGGTAAGTGCGAATCCCAACTTCCTTGAAAGTCCAGTGTGCGGGCTCGCAACATATCTTCAAGGGTTTGAATTGTTCGCCGGACTATCCATCGGTTTGTGGATGTCTTCTTTGTCTTTGAAACTTAGTGAGGTACTCCAATTCCTCGTGCAAGCACTTCCAAAATCTGGAGACAAACCTCGGTCTCTGCTTCGGATACTATATCGACGGGTACTCCATGCAATCGAATGATTTCTCGGATATAAATGTGCAAGTTTTCGCAAGCTATCGGTTTTCTTGATGGGTAAAAAGTGTGCAGATTTCGTGAGTCGGTCTACAACTACCCGGATAGCGCCCTGGCCTCTTCTGGTCCTTGGTAGATCCGTCACGAAGTCCATTGTTATATGTTCCCATTCCACTCGGGAATTCTCAACGGTTGTAGTAAACCAGGAGGTCGTTGGTGTTCTCGCTTTTACTCGTTGACAAGTCAAACATCTCGCAACGAATTCCGCTACCTGGTTCTTCGGTTTACCCACCAATAACCGTTTCAAATCTTTATACATCTTGTTTCCTCCAGGATGTATAGTGTATTTTGAACGGTGTGCCTGCCTGTTAGGATTTTATTCCTAATCTGTTCGTCATTTGGTACACACACTCGATTAGGAACCCGATAACTCCATCTTCGTATCGAGAATTCTGATCTTTCTCCTTTAAGTATCTTCTCCTTGATTTTTGAAGATGTGTATCTTTTTCTTGTGCTTCTTTGATCTCACTCAAGTAGATTGGGTGTAAATGAAATGTTAGCACATGAAACCGAGTATTGGTTCTCGTCGATTCCAATTGCTCGGCTCCTTTAATGATTCCCACTCTCGAATCATAAGTCCGGCTAAGCTCGCCTTTACGCTTAGAGCGCCCTCTACGGACGTTAGCTTTTAGGGATGGTATTGAATATCAAAGTGATAGTCCTCAATCAACTCCATCCATCTCCGTTGCCTCAGGTTGAGATCTTTTTCGGGAGAATAGATACTTCAAGCTCTTATGATCCGTGAAAACCGTGAATGTTGCTCCGTAGAGATAGTGTCTCCATTTCTTCAATGCGAAAACTATCGCCGCCAATTCCAGGTCATGCGTTGGGTAATTGGCCTCATACGGCTTGAGCTTTCGTGATGCATAAGCGATAACCTTTCCTTCCCGCATGAGCACGCTCCTAGTCCTTCTTTTGATGCATCATTTTGTAGACGACAAAGTTTTTGTTCCCTTTGGAAGGGCTAAGACGGAGTCGTAGTAAGTCGTTTCTTCTTGACTCCCGGAAACTTGTCTCGCACTTGTCATTCCACTCAAACTTGACTTGCTTCCGGGTTAATCGAGTGAGTGGTCCGGCTATCTTAGAGAAGTCCTAGATAAATCTTCGATAATATCCTAGTCTAGGAAACTTCGATTTATTCTGCACTCGGGTTGTTTCCATTCAACCACCGTCTGCATGCCTTGAAGGATCTACCGCAATCCCAAAGGTCGGATACTATATGTCCCAAGAATGCGACTTCACTAAGCCAAAATTCGCACTTTGCTGAATTTAGCATACAACTTATGCTCTCGTAGTGTCTCTAAAACGATTTTCGGTGACGTTAGGTGCTCTTCTCTAGACTTAGAGTATACAAGTATGTCATCAATGAATATCACTACGAATTGATCCAAATAAGGTTGGAAGACTCGATGCATCAGGTCCATAAATGCATTTGGTGCATTCGTCGGATCAAAGGCATTACTACAAACTCGTAGTGTCCATATCGGGTTTGAAATGCGATTTTGGAAATGTCTCCTTCGGATTTTCAGTTGGTAATATCCTTGTTGTAAATCAAACTTGAGTACATCGTTGCTCCTTGAAGTTGATCAAATAGTTCGCCTATCCTCGGGAGGGGATATTTGTTCTTGATGGTCACACTATTAAGTCCACGATAATCTATACATAGTCTTAATGTGCCATCCTTCTTTTTGACGAACAAAGACAAAGTGCTCCCACGGGGACGTACTCGGTCGGATAAATCCCACATCCATCAGTTTTTGTAATTGCGTTTTCAACTCTTGTAACTCAAGAGGAGCCATTCTATACGGTGTTTCGCAATCGGGCGCCCCCGGCAACACTCGATGGTGAACTCGACTTCCTATCCGGAGGGACAGTGGTGAGTTCTTGTGGAAATACGTCCGTATATGCCGATACTATAGGTACTTGGTTGATTTGTATCTCAACCTGGGTTTGTTAATTACAAACGCCAAATACCCCCGAGCCCCTCTAGTGATCGCCTTCTTCTCGCTTTCATTGCTGAAATGATTGGGGCAATCTTAACTCGTGCCCTTCCCGAAATCTCCACTTCGGGTTTTCAGGTTCACATAGCTTAATGGACTTGTTATGGCAATCCATTTGTGCATGGTGTGCGAGATAAAGATTCATTCCCAATATTACGTCGTATTCGGATATAGGTAATAAGATCAAATCGGCAGAAAGTTTATCTCAAAGAATCTTAACTTCGCATGCATTAAAGATAATATATGTTATCTCGACTCGCACCCATAGGAGTTGACACTTCTAAGCATATAGGCATATGTTCCATGCAAGCATGCGGTTTGTGTACAAAATGCGGTGCAACAAATGAATGCGTTGATCCAGGGTTGAATAATATTTTAGCGTAGTGGTTAGATACTAGAAGCGTACCTTCCACCACGCGTGTTGCCTCCGAGCCTCTTGTCCGGCTAGTGCAAATGCTCGGCGGGCATCCTTGCCCGATTACCCCCTGGCCGTTTCCCGCTTCGGGTTGCGTTGGTTTTGATCGGTCATTGTACTTGGGCAATCTTGCACTGGTGCCGACGATTACTACCAACAAGCAAACACCTTCCTTGTTTACGCCAGCCAGATTTGTCGCCAGTATGTCCCGGTTTACGGCAATGCGTACATTCCCGACCCGGCTTTCCTTGTACCGATCTCTTTCCTTTGTCTGTCTCCGTTAACCGGTCCTTCAAACTTAGCAAAGCGGTTTAGACGGCTGTCCCCGGTGGCCTCTTAAAACTGTTCGAGGGCCTACTCTGCTGAATCGTCAATACGGTTCGATCCCGACTCAATGCGGAGAGTGCGCTTTATCGGCCGAGTAGGTTGCCGTTCAATTGTCAACAATCAAGTTTCTCAAGTTCCAGTTTCAATCCTCGAGTGAACTTGTAAAGCTTATCTCTTGATCGATTGTCCCCAGAGCATACTTGGACAATCGGTGAAATTTGACTCATCGAGCCACAGTCAGTTCCCTTGCCTCAATCTATGAAATTCATCCCGGCGTGCTTCCTTCACGACTGGGAATATACTGTTCATTGAACTCAGCCAAGAAATTTCCCCATGTTCTGATTACATTTCGGTCCTGTTCCCATCTCCTTTCAACCGCCCTCCACCACCGTCTCTAACAGCCGATTCTAGACGAAATACAAATGAGTGTGACTCTCGCTCGTCGGAGTATTGAAGAGCATTGAAGATGTTTTCCAACTTCTCTATCCATTCTTCCGCTTTCACATCGTCCCGCTCTCCCGGGAAGGTTGGTGGGTCGAACCGCAGAATCGCTCCAATGTGCGATCGTCCTCTCGGGCGGGTTCGGGAGCATGGGGTTGAGGCTCGCCTGTTGCCTCATAAACACCAAGATTTCTTTGTAATGCTTGTGCGATGATTGTCTCTCTGCAGCAGTGGAGGAGGTGGTGGTAATTCCGGAGAGGGTACCGGTCCCCGGGTACATCGTCGTCTCCTCGTGGAACGCGACGAGGTCTCCCACGTCCTCGATGTTCCGCCATTCTCGTATCTTGGAGCGTTAGTTGCGATTTGCGAGTAAATGAATACAATAATTATTCGCGTAAAGTAGAAGATACCGCAGGATAGTAACATCAACACAAGACATCGAATAAATGGCAAAAGGCATATCCATTAATATAAAATTGAATACACCCAAGTACATCAGAATACTAAGTCGATACATAGAATCAAAATACATCCGAATCTAGTACAATAATGAAAGGTACAACACTGGATTACACAAAGCTACAACAACAAAAGTACAAAGAAAATCTGCTAGCTAATCGGTGAGATCGCCATCATCATCGCCGCACTATGTCTATGCATGATCGGGTTGGTCGGGTCGGGTTGCGCGCGCCTCAACCTCCGCCAATCCACAAAGTCCAACCATCGCTCAAATCCCCGAGCCTCATCGAGTGGAGCAGCCTCCGCTCTCCAATGTCGATCGATCCTCTCGGGATCCTCCTCGGGATCCTCGGGATCGTGCATGTTCGCCTCGGGCGGAGGCAATGGCGAGCATTAGCGCTAAAGCAGCCTCTAGTGCGGCGCCCCTCCGAGATAGGGCCTGTGTAAGGTCCTCAATGATCGTCATCTCGCTTGATGAGGGCCTTCTCCAAGCGATCGGCAAGATTACGGGATAGACGGGCATCGATCTCCCATTTTCGGCATCACGCCGCCGTCCTCTTCATTTTCCTCATGTTATCCAGCGCTCCTGGATACTCGCATTTGGTCCTCCCGCTCTTATGGTGTTATCGCGGTCCTTGATGACAATGGTCGGATTCGTTCTTCTCATCTTGGCTTATCGCCAAGCGCCGAGTCAGTCTCTGTTGCGTTGGCGCTCCCGACTAGTTCTCGTGGTCGTGCGTTCGCTTTCCGGTGCCAATGAATCATCGTGCGGTAATATTCCGCCAAAGACGGGCATGGAATACATCCCACCACGTAGGCGGCGTCGGCTCCATCCCCGATAAAACAAACTAAGGCGGATCAGCCAAAGGTAGAGGAGAGATAAGAAAGAATAAGGAAGAACGAGTAAGGGAAATCAGTCAAAATCAACTAAGTCAAGACAAGTATGATTATGAATCTCAAAGCATGCATTCTAACTTAGTTCAAATATCAATAAGACGGTTATATGCCAATTTGAAATCGATTTCACACTTAATTGGTCAAGTCATAAAGATTACCCAAAACACGCATCGACGAGGGTCCTATCCGGGTCGGCTCGGTGTAAGTTTCCATCTTACTAGCCGAGCTCTGATACCACTCTTACTGTCACGCCCCAAACGGGACGCGACGAACGATTCACAACTTAAATACAAATGGACTAACAGTCCAGACAATACCAATGAGAACCCAATAAAACAGAGTCTAAATAGCAGCGGAAATAAATAACAGATACAAGTTATCACTTAAAGTCTACATCCCATCACCGAATTACAATCCGAAATTCAACAAGGTAGTAACTTAACGTCAAAGGGTCATACGCCCCTCAATTACAAACCCGAATTGATTAGGATACAAAAGTCCAACAACAACATAATAAGAAAAGAGTCCGATCAACAACAAGATACAGTAAATCCAACAAGCGTAGTACAAGGTCTCAATCCGAGCGGATTTCAAGATCCCCAAAGCGAAATCCTCATCTAAGGTTAGAAAACAAAGGGATGAGACAAAAATCTCAGTGGATGGGGTGATCGTAATGCGAGTGTGGCGTAATAGTTAATGTGAAAAACTTATACGAAAAACGCATGAGTATGATGCATGGTTTCACACACGATTCACAAGCGTCATGATAAATTATTTAAATAATAATTTTTTTTTATACGATTTAAGAAAATGAGTTCATGGTCACACAGCACTATGTGATCTGATCAAGACAGTAGGATTGCGCACGGAAGTGTAACGCCAATCCTATGCAAGGCAATTAATGGTTGCGTACGGACTTGTAGCGCCAACCAATGCAAAAGTAGCGGTTGCGACGGGAATGTAACGCCAACCAAAACGGGACGATAACTCCGGAATCGTGTGGATCGGACAAGCGATTCCTTCGTTCTACCTTGTAACTCCCGGTCAAAGATGGTCCAAGACCAAAGACCTTATCGCTCCGTAGGCAAAGACAAAATCCCAAAGAGAGCCGGGCGAGGCTCGGATCTGTCATAATCATGATTATACCTCGATTTACGACCCGCTTCCCTTGGACAAACTCCGTCCCTCGCGGGATTAGGACGATGGGGCCGGAAGAGTGGAATAGCAGCCGAGCTGCCGGTTCCATCCCGACGTATCCATTCCGATCGTGAGCTCGACACACCAAGTTGACTCAGCAGAAAGTAATTACAATTACAAAACCAACAGCAAAGCAATGTATTATTGATTCAGGAAGCGATTTAGGAAATATTTTAAAAATGCGAGTGGCAATTATGGCATTGGTGGAGTTTTTGGATGAAGATGATTATCGGAAGGATAAACAACCTTCGATATCTTGAAAGATTGGGTGGAACATAAGTCCCGTTATAGAATCAATTAGCAAGGCGAGGAAGTCGGCAGCCGCCCGCGATCGGGTATTAATCGGTCAAATTGATCGATAAGTTAGGGGTTTTTGGGAAAGTAAAATATTTAAATTAAATCTCAATTTCAGAGAGTCCAGGGCTATTTTAGTAAAAGAGAAAATAATTTGAGTTAGGTCCTTTATAAAGGAAAAATTGAAATTTAGCCCCGTTTTGTAAAAACCAACACTTTTGGGGTTAAAAATTGAATAAATAAATATCCCGACCTTGAAAAATTATGAGGTCAGTTCCTAAATTCTCCAAATTGTCCAGAGATTCAGGTTTTTAAAGTTTTATGGTCGAGTTTTTATAAAAATCTCATATTGGCCCCAAATTTGTAAAAATTGCCAATTCGGACCTTAAGTTTTAAAAATTCGAACTCACAAACCGAAGGGATTTTAATGTGGTTCCAGTTGGAAAATGTCACTAAGGTTAGTAGGATATTGGGACAAAAGCAGTTTTTAGAAACAATATGTGTAGGTCCTTTAACTTTTGAAAATATCATTTTTGTCCCATTTTAAAATAATTGCCTTTAAGGCTTTTAGGGGTCCAATTACTATGAAATTTGAACCTTGGGTCCAAAATACAATTAAGTTATAGTTAAGTTAGTATTTCCAGGTGCATGGGCTGCATAAGTCCTGGAAATTTCATTTGGGTCCTCAAGTTTAATATTTTCACATTAGTCCCTCATTTTTAGTAAAATTGTTTTCCAAGCCCTAACCACTTGGATTTTTGGAATACTTTTAAAATATGGGATTCCCAGTAACTTAAAAGTTAAAATTTCAATTTATAAAGTTTAGGTCTGGTACAGTTTTCAAAATTGCAAAGTAGCCCTTAAACTTTCAAAATTTTACAATCTAGTCCTTGGGCTTTTAAAGGTTGATTTTATTTATCTTAAAACTCTTAAAACATTATTAAAATGTCCAAAAGTCATTTTTGAACCTGAGTACAGTCCCAAATTTCGAAATTTGCAGAGGGGTCCTTTAACTTTTATTTTCTTGCAATTTAGTCCACCAACTTTCCATTTTTGCATTTTTAAGTCCAAAATTGAAATTTAATCAATTATGCTCGACTTTTCCAGGTTATAAGTCATCCAAAACATAGATTTTAAAGATCATACACATGCATGTCCAATACATACAATAATTCATCAATTAAAGCATTAAAGTGTACATGCATGCACCTAAAATTCAATAAATAGTAATTTTAAGCAACTCTTGAGAATTTTTATGATTTGATATATAAAATTGACATGCAATACATAGATTATATATATCTCAAGTCTCATGATCAAATTTTCTACATGCATTTTAATAAAACACCTAAAAGTTGGAAAAATAATTTTCCACCCACCTTAATTTTGGAAATTGTGAAATAAAAGGATAATTTCACAATTTTTGGATGAGGCTTCTTAGGTCAGCCCCTAAGTCAAGAAAATATCAAAATTTGGAGTTAGAAAAATGAGAGAAAAATTAAGGAGAAAAAGAAGGAATTAAGAAAATGAAAAGGACTACACTTTACCTTGTGTAGTAGATGTTTGGAGACTAGTTGAAGCTCAAAATTGGAAATTTGGCTCAACTCCAAAAAAATCTCCTAAGGTCAGCCCCTATTTCTCAAAAATGAAAAGGGGTGTTAAAATTTTGAAAAAAATAGGAAGAGTAGGAAAGAAGGGGTCTAGTACACAATTCTTACCTTGTAGTCAAATTTTCTCTACTATTTTCTTCTTCAAGCTTGAGGTCCTTCTTCAAAATATTGTCAAGCTCTAACCTTCAAAGTCTTCTAAATGTACCTCCAAAACCAAATTTAAACTTAAGTTAAGAAGGTGGAAGAGATGAACAATGTGATATCCAAAAATGGATTGAAGCTAAAATTTCTTACCTTTTAGTATAGTGGTTCGATTTTTTTTTGATGTATGAGGAGGAAAATGTTGAATTTTTTTCTAAGTATGGAAGAAGAAAGTAAGAAGAAGAGTAGAGAGATGTTGGGAGTTTTTAGAGAGAAGGAGGAGAAGGCTTTGAGTATTAGAATGTGTTGATGAGAATGAAATGAAAATTTTGTGCAAAAATTGTCATAATGGCCGTGTAGTATGAGAGAGGAGAGGAAATTTTGATCAAATTGTGTCTTGTAATTTGTCTCTTGCATGGAGACAAAAATGCAAGTCAAAGTGTGGGTCAATTTGAATTTGAGAGGAATAAGAAGAATGTTTGTTAAGTGGGAATAAGTTGGGGAAAATAGTAATAAAGAATTGGTGTATAAGATGATGTGTATAATGTTTGAATTAATGATATAATTATACACAAGATGACTAATATATGGTGTATGTGTACAAGAGTTGGATGATATTTTTATCCCAAAATCTCCACAATGGCCGTCCATTATGAGGGTAAAATGGTAATTCCATATATTTTTTTTTGTCCCAATTTTGATGATAATAGATGAAATATATCAATCTCCAAAATAATTAGTGATTCCTTGATCACTTGTAAGTCTCATGATCACTTAATCTAAATCAACATCTTAATTCTATAAGGTAAAGTCTCTAAAATAAATAGTCTCTTAAAATCCTAAGGTGAGTAATAAATACAAAAATAGTAATAATGATCAATCAAGTGATCATAAATGAGGAATAAAATTAATGATGATCATGATCACAAGTAATAAAATAAAATGAAATAAAATACAAAATGTATATATTATTAATAATTACCCGTCAAAATGACGCGGTAAAATAGTCGATCAAAAGTATAAACAACAATAAGGTTCAACTAATAGCTTCGAAAAAATCGGGCTTCACAAAGTAATAATGATCAATCAAGTGATCATTAATGTGAAATAGAATTATTAAATGATTATGATCACAAGTAATAAATAAAAATGAAATTAAATGCAAAAATATATTTATTATTAATATTTACCCATCAAAGTGACGCGGTAAAATAGTCGATAAAATACATAGATGATAAAAGAATCAATTACACGCTCGGAAAAATCGGGGCTTCACATTAGGACTCAGAGAAGAAAAATATAATTTATCTTGGGGTCTTTGATAAAATAAAATTTTTGTAAGTGAATCTGCTTTTGGGAAAAATAGTATTTATCAAGTTTGAAATTGAATAGGTCATGGTCTAGACCTCGAAAAAAAATGTAAGTTCAGTTTCTAAATTCTCCAAATTGTTCAAAGGTTCAGTTTTTCAAAGTGTTTGGATCGAGTTTTAAGAAAATTTCAGTTTGATCCCTTCTTTTGTCAAAATTGTCTTTTTTGGACCCAAACTTAAAAAATTTTGGATCTCACAAATAGGAGAGCTTTTGATGTGATTCCAATTTTATAATGTCATGTATAACAACATAATTTTGGGACAAAAACAATCTTGAAATAGGGTTGGTTTAAGTCCCTTAATTTTTTACAAATTCCATTTCTAGTCCAAAATTAGGTTTTTGCCCTTGAGGGTTTATTTGGTGTTCGTTTGTTATGAAACTTGAACCATGAGTTCAAAATGTTAAAAAATTAAGGTTATGAAAATTTTCAGGTGTCGGGATATTTCGTTCTGGAAATTTCAATTTGGTCTTTAGAAATTGGAATTTTTACACTTTAGTACTTAAAGTTGTAAAAGTCGGACTCATCAATCCAAACCACTTTAACCTTTTAAAATTTCTCAAAATATAGGTTTTTCAGTTTGAGGAATTCAAAATTTCAAAATTTTCAAAGGGGTCCCTAGACAGTTTTAAAATTTTGATTTTTGGCTCTTAAACTTTCAAGTTTCCACATTTGAGTCCCTAAAATTCCAAGGATGAGTTTTCTTATCTCAAAACCTTTAAACTATTATTATTAATTTAAAATATTAAATATTACAATTAATATAGTCCAAAAAATTTTAAAATTTACAGATTGGTCCTTGGACAGTTTTCAAAATTACAATTTAGCCCTCAACTTTGCAAAAATTGCATAAATGGCATATTTGTTCAAACTCGAGCACAAGGTCATATTTTCCAGAATATATATCAAGTATAGAACATGATTTTGAGCATATAACACATTCATTAATACATTAATCAACAGATGAACAAAAAATTTAGATTTATATGCATGTATGCGCCCCTATATATTGTGCAAGAAATCAAAATCATGCAAATTTTTGTGGAACTTCTTGAACTTGATACATATCAAAAATATACATGTAATATAAATATAGTAAATAAAATATTTTCATGTACTACATGCATTTTATCCAAATATTTTGCCAATTTTCGAAAGATTTTTCACCCACCTCGTAGTAGCTTTTCGGGTTGTGATCTAAAATGAAGTCTTCTTCTTGGTATCAACTTCTTGACTCAAACTCTTGAAGGTCATCCCTATATGGCATCCAAACCATATTTTGGTATTAAAATTAAAGTCTCAAGTTTAAAGGAATTTAATAGGATCAATTGGCTACTACTTAGCTTAATGTCTTCAAGTTGTCTCTAAAAATGAATTTTTTCTTTAAGCTTCTAACTTCAACTTGAGATGGTGTAGGTCAGCCTCTAAGCTCCAAAAATTCATATCCTTAAGTCAAAAATTAATTCTTCATGTTGTCAAGAGAAAAATACTAAAACCACAATTTTCTCACCTTAAAAGTGTGTAATCTTGAATTTTTTGTTCAAGCTTGTAGTCAAGTCTAGGTCTCTAATTCTTCAAGAAAAAAAAATCCACTCGGAGTACTTCAACAAGAAGGATTCATCAAATTAGCAAATGGAGGTATATGTTTGAAGTTTTAGGAAGATAAAATTGAAGATGGAAGAAGAAAAATTTTCTCACCTCTTGCTTGATATTCCGGTCACTTGAAGAATAATGGGAGAGAGTTTTTGTGTGTTCTTTTTCAAGTATGAAAATTAGGAGAGTTGTATAAGTTTTAAGATGAAAGTGAATTGATTCCCCCTATTTTTTTCTTATGGCCGAAAATTGAGGTGTAAGTTGGCTAATTTTTGTATTTTGGTGTTTAGGTGTTGAAATGTGAATTATTGGGAAGCAAGTGGTATAATAGAAATAAAAAAAAGAGTAGGTTTGATACCCCCTACATTGATGGCCGAAAGTTGTGTATGTGGGGGGTTATATTTTTTTTGTTTTTGGTAGTTAATTATTGGGATGATTATTGAGGTAGTGGTATAATAGGATAAAAAGAAAATTGATTCCCCCTTTTTGGTTTGCTATGGCCGAAAGTGATGTCTTGAAGGCTGATAAAATTTGTTTTGTTTAATTAGTGGGGTTGTGGGGTTTGTAGGGTATCTATTTAAATTGTAGGGTAAATAAAATAAAACAACTTCCCCACTTTACTCATTAAGGCCGATTTGGGGAGGGGGAGAATTATGTCAATTTTGTTTTTTGTCCCAATTTATCTTGTTGGGAGATACAAAATAGTAAAAAAATAATAACAGAAAAAAATGAGTTAATTTTCCAATTTTTTTCGGAAATAAGACATAAGATGGTAAAATTTTGTTTTCTTTTCTTTTATAAAATTTGAGGAAAATAAAATGTATAGGTATTCATAAATAATTATTTGGAAGTTTAAAATTAAGGATGTGAAATAACAAAGGTGTATTTTAAAAAAAAAGGGTTGGGAATGTATTATAGAATAAAGTGGATTATTTGGATAAGGATTGAAATGCTCTCTTAACTTATTGAGGATATAATATTTCTAAAGTCATCTATAGTCGATCAAGAATTAATACATTAGAAAGAATATAACCGGTAAGAATATAACCGGTATCTTCGAAATAGGAAAAGAGTAATCGTCGTTGGAAGAAATAAAAATTGAGTATCATATTTCATCTATAATAGATATTGTGACACTTAGCCAAGATTTTGTATCTATTTATAAAACATGTTTATCTATAAAAAAACTATAGTACAATTTAAAAAAAACGTTTTAAATGCCCAATGTTGAATTTTTTTAACTACCCCAATGATGAATATTTGATACCTTATATTTTCCATATAATCAATAATAAAGTCACTTCAAGCTTTTTCACTTCAACCAATGTTCTTGTGGGTCAGCCAATTATACTAATATTAATAATTAGATTTATGGGTTTAAGGAAGATTTGGTGCAGTAATTATAAAAATTGAGGAATAATCACATGTTGACAAGAAAGGTTTCATCGGTAGTGGATAATTTGGGTTCTCTCATCTCGAACCTGCTATTGCAAGTTAAACCTTCAGATTTTAACTTCCAACTAACAGATGTTTATCACATGTATGAAACAATGACATATTAATTTTCTTGAAGATTTAAATAGGTGGGGAAATACTATTTATTTTTTTGTATTTTGACTTGTCAAATTGATTTATTTGCAGTCATTTTCATATTATTTTTCACAAATTAATTGTATATTGTAATGGCTAATATTTAATTTTTTGGCTTTTAAAGATTCACTTAATTAATTATGCTAATTTTGTTAATCAAAAGTATTCAATACATATATCTTCCAATTGTATAGGTAGATCGTTCAAATTGTGTAGATAAAAGATTTGATTTTTGGATTATTTGTTGCCTTTTTAGTTATAATAAACCGTATAGATAGAACCTTAATTTACGAAAAGAATAGAATGTATAGAATCCTTGATTTTTAGATTATTTGTTATCTTTTAGATTATATATATATTATAGGGTTTTCACATGGATAAATGTTTCGCCATGTAATTGAGAGAAAGAAGAGTTGAGAACAACATATTAAATT
Organism: Rehmannia glutinosa; assembly: GCA_016081115.2. Classification (NCBI taxonomy): domain Eukaryota; kingdom Viridiplantae; phylum Streptophyta; class Magnoliopsida; order Lamiales; family Orobanchaceae; genus Rehmannia; species Rehmannia glutinosa. The sequence continues at coordinate 3,059,291 of CM071935.1, forward strand.
TCCAAAGATAAATTGTGGGTTTTAATAAGGCAAATGATAACCACTAAAAATACGTGACAATCATACATACGGTAGAGGAGATAAAACACCATTTTAGAATAGAAAATATATTCCATCCTATAAACGATAACAATGCTTGAATCAGAATAAAATTATTTTACAAACTTGATTAGAAAAGCATTACAAAAAAATGCAAATAAAATCATGACTTATCACAATTAGATAGACTCCTCATCAAAAGCAAATCAAGAACACATCTCCACCTAAATATAAACCACATATTGACAAATAATTCTAAATTTGTCATGAGATTAAATTACAAATAAACTCACCATTCACAAGATAAATATAAAATAACACTTACCCTAGAATTAATACTCTTTATATAAATAAGCTTCAATGTTCCCCAAAAATCACAATTTACTGGAAAATTAATCACTCGAAAAGTATGGAGATAAATGTAGAGAAGAGAAAAAGAATTTATCAGAAATGTGCCCTGTAAGCTCCCCAGTCAATGAGCCTACCCCATTTGTGAGCCACTAGCCACACCAGGTAGCAATCCAACTGCTTTTAGCGAGCCCTCCAATGCCCCGTGTTCCGCCTGTAATAGGTGGCGTCCCCTCGTAACCTCCCCAGTCAATGAGCCTGCCCCATTTGGCGAACCACTAGCCACACCAGGTAGCGATCCAACCCTTTTAGCGAGCCCTCCAGTGGCCCGTGTTCCGCATGTAACAGGTGCGTCCCCTCGTAACCTCCCCAGTCAATGAGCCTGCCCCATTTAGCAAGCCACTAGCCACACCAGGTAGCGATCTAAACCCTTTTAGCGAGCCCTCCAGTACCCCCTGTCCCGCCTGTAACAGGTGGCGTCCACTCATAAGCTTCCCATTCAATGAGCCTGCCCCATTTAGCGAGCCGCTAGCCACACCAGGTAGCGATCCAACCCTTTTAGCGAGCCCTCCATCACCCCGTGTCCCGCCTGTAATAGGTGGCGTCCCCTCGTAACCTTCCCAGTCAATGAGCCTGCCCTATTCAGCGAGCCACTAGCCACACCGGGTAGCGATCCAACCCCTTTTAGCGAGCCCTCCATTGCCCCGTGTCCCGCCTGTAATAGGTGGCGTCCCCTCGTAAGCTCCCCAGTCAATGAGCCTGCCTCATTTAGCGAGCCACTAGCCACACCAGGTAGCGCTCCAACCCTTTTAGCGAGCCCTCCAGTGCCCCGTGTCCCGCCTATAACAGGTGGCGTCCACTCGTAAGCTCCCCTGTCAATGAGCCTGCCCCATTTAGTGAGCTAGTAGCCCCTCCAGGCAGCGACCCAACCCCATTAAGCGAGCCCTCCAATGTGCCATGTCCCGCCTGTAACAAGTGGCATCCCTTCTTCAGCTCTCCAGTCAATGAGCCTGCCCCTTTCAGCGAGCCTTCCAAGGCTCCGCGACCCTCCTGTAATAGGTGATGTACGCGCGTACCCTGTCTGCTCCTCTGTCATTGAGCATGTCCCTTTCAGTGATCCAGCAGCCCCACTAGGTAACTTCCCAATCCCATTAAGCGAGCCCTCTAAGGCACCATGACCCGCCTGTAACAAGTGTCCATGCGGCTTCACATTTTTGGTTGCTTGTAATGATGACTATCACAACAAGAATCAAAATGAATGTGTACTTAATGCCTCTTGTGGCCATGATTTTTTCTGATAAATGAATTTTTTGTTTGATGAATACTGAAAATGGTACCAAAATGGAAAGTGTTTTTCTTTTTCTTTTTAAGAGAAAGTAGGACTTTTATTTTTAGGATGAAGAAATAATGGTACATTTTGGGACAATAATATAAAGAAAAATCATGTTGGATTGCCTGGTTGATCGATCCATTTGTAAACCAATAGTTGGTCGATCCAAATGAACCAATCCGCTTGTGAGTTATTTGAGCTTGACACGATTAAATCTCGTTTGAGTTCGTTTAATGAGGCTCGTTAAAATAAATGAACCAAACTCAAACTTAGAGATATTAAGACGTTAGCTTGTGAACATGCTCGTTTGTAAGCTCGTGAGCGATTACATTAAGCTCGTATAAATTAAACTAAAAGATTGACTTTAATTTTAATTTTTATACGTTTACTTATGATAAATAAGAAAAGATTTAAATAAACTTATTTGGTTGAATAAAATCATATGTTATATTATGTATTATGTGTTTTAGATATATATAATTTTATTTTTATAATAAATTGAAGCATAATTGAATTCATAACTAATAATATTACTAAACTCATTTAGGCTCGATAAGCTCGAAAAGTTTGTGAGCCATCAATATATTCGATAAATTGTGCTCGAGTTCAATTTGATATAAACGAGTCAAACTTAAACTCTCAAAAGCTCGACTCGATTCGGTTCGATTACACCTCTATCTCGTGTGGTTATTTGAATTTTGGGTTTTGTATATATATTTATATTAGTTGTTTGTTTAATCTAATATATTATTTATAAAACATCATAAAAAATATAACGATATAGGTTAGACCGATTAGATCATCCGCGAATGATGGAATGAATAGCTAACAAACAAGTAAAATCGATTTAAAAACTAATTCGATTTTGACAAGAATCAAATTATAGATTTTGTGGCCTAATTTGTTTTTCTCGAAAGTTACAAAAAAAAATCGGTAAAAATACCGAAATATTTAATATACGGATCCATAGACGTACATATTTAATACGAATATAATATGATTGTCCGAGAGTAATAATACGGCTTATTTTAACATTATATTTACATAGATTGTAATTCATACTTATGTTTAGATTATAATAAAATTCATTTTAGGTACTTTATAATTTACTTTAAACTATAACACAAATTGAAAATAATTATTTAATAATAGTTAGTGAGTTTTTAAGTGGATCAGTATTTATACTTAGATTATATAAAACTTAATCTATAGCTTTTTATTATATTAAATTATAACTTAACATAAATCCAAGATAATTATTACTATGTTTATATATTATTAATATTCTTAGTTATTATTTTTTAATATTGTAATTATACTTATAAATGATTTTTTAATTATTTTTGATTTATTAAAATATTATAAAAATATTAAAATAAAGTTTTATTTGCCAAGTATTATACAGATATCTATAATACGTGTATTAAACGTTTTATTTAAAAAAATATAGAGTATTTAACGCCGTCGAGAATGTGTACGGGAAACAAAAATATTTTTTAATTATTAGACGCACGGGTACTATACGGGTATGATACGCGTATTAACTAGAGTTTTTCTCTTCTCTTATTTTAAATTTATTCTCATTTTTAAATGTGTTAGCTAATAGAAATATCCTATTATATATTACTTTAATATGGACTATATTAAATTCAAATAATTAGCAATGTAACGTAACTAAATGTAAAATATAATATATAAATTTAATATTATTTATTAATTAATCAACTTGAATGTTAATCTAGAAAATAAGTACAAGTTATTAATATCAAAGGCATTCAAAATGATTTAGTTATTTGAATAAAACTAATAGGTAAGGATAAAATGGTTATTGTTTTGAGTATATGAGTAAATAGTAATATTCTAAAAGCATAAGGGGTATAGTGATACTAATTAAGAGTATGCGGGATAAAGTCGTCATGCCCAAAAGTGGAGTCGCGACACAACAGGTTAACTTACGCCAGTTCTCCATTCTAAGAATATAATCCACTAAGTATTTGAGCAATATTAATTCCCAAATAGACATTGTTCATCATAACTTTCTAAAACATAATTAATTATCGCAATGAAAATACTAATATAAACTAACTATCTATGCGAAGGGGTCCTACGCCCTCTATTACATCCAACGTAATAAATTGTCCGTTAACGGAGCATAAACGAATTTTAAAGCTAAATCGATGGATTAAGTCAGGAATTACGCTGTCGCTTGGTCTTCTTCGTTGACGTCTTCATAATATAGTGGATCAACAATCGGCCGTTGAAAAAGGTGGGGGTGAGACAAAAATTCTCGATGGATGGGTGATCGTGTGTAAGTGTGGCATATATAGATGCAGAAAACTTTTACATGACGAATGCATGACTTATGACGCGCGGCGTCACACGCGATTCGCAGCGTGGTATTCAAAATAATACGGTTTTATATATTTTGATGAAAATAGTTCATGAACACCAACCCAAACAAGTAATGGTTGCACACGGAGTGTGACGCCAACCCAATCAATTAATAGTTGCGCATGAGTGTGACACCAACCCAAGCAAGTAATGGTTGCACACGGAGTGTGACGCCAACCCAAGCACGTAAAATTAGAATCGTGTGGATCGACAACTATTCTTATGTTCTACCTTATGACTATCCAAGCATGTTTGACACATAGCCAAATCTACCTTATTACTACCGGTCGAGACAACTACAACAAGTATGGCTTCTAAGGCCCGAGTGTCATAATAATGATTATTCCCATACTAAGTCCCACTTCCTTTGGATACTCCGTCCGTAGTTGTGGGATTAGGACGATTGGGCTGTAAGGATCGCAAGCGATGCTCGGTTCCAAAATACGACTAGTCCACTCCGACAGAGCTCGACGCACCAAGTTGACTCAAGTATAATTTGATTCACGAAGTTCATATCATGTCAACAAGGCAGTCGAATAAAGACATGGCGGTACATATAAAAGTAGTACAAGATATCAATAAGTTAAGTGTAAATTTGACATAAGGTGAGGAAGTCGCCACGCGTAGTGCGTAAGGCCCGAAGATTTTCAAGAAAATTATTGTAGTACAATTTCAATATATTTACATCAATTTTAGGACTGTAGAAGAAAAATATAATGTATCTTGGGGTCCTTGATAAAAGGAAAATTTTATAAGTAGATCCGTTTTGGGAAAAATAGTAGTTATCAAGTTTGAAATTGAATAGGTCATGGTCTCGACCTCGAAAAAAAATGTAAGGTTAGTTTCTAAATTCTTTAAATTGTTCAAAGGTTCAGTGTTTCAAAGGGTTTGGGTCGAGTGTTAAGAAAATTTTAGTTTGGTCCCTTCTTTTGTCAAAATTATCATTTTTAGACCCGAATTTAAAAGATTTTGGATCTCACAAACCGGGAGGGCTTTTGATATGATTCTAATTTTAAATATCTTGTATAACAAGAGGATGTTGGGGCAAAAATAATTTTAAAATAGGATCGGTTTAAGTCCCTTAATTTTTACAAATTCCATTTCTAGTCCGAAATTCGATTTTTACCCTTGAGGGTTTATTTGGTGTTTTTTTGTTATGAATCTTGAACCATGAGTTGAAATTGTTAAAAGATTAAGGTTATGAATTTTTTCAGGTGTCTGGGATGTTTCTTTCCTGGAAATTTTAATTTGGTCCTTAGAAATTGGAATTTTCACACTTTAGTACTTAACGTTGTAAAATCGGTTTTCTCAACCCAAACCATTTTAACCTTTTAAATTTTCTAACAATATAAGTTTTTCATTTTGAGGAAGTCAAAATTTCGAAATTTTCAGAGGGGTCCCTGGACAGTTTTAAAAGTTCAATTTTTGGCCCTTAAACTTTCAAGTTTCCACATTTGAGTCCCTAAAATTCCAAAGATGAGTTTTTTTACCTCAAAACCATTAAACTATTATTATTAACTTAAAATATTAAATATTACAATTAATACAGTCCAAAATTTTGAAATTTACAGATTGGTCCTTGGACAGTTTTCGAAATTACGTTTTAGCATATATATAAAGTATAGAATATGGTTTTTAGCATATAACTCATTCATTAACACATTAATAAAAAGATTAACAAGAATGTAAGATATATATATATATATATATATATGTGTGTGTGTGTGTGTGTGTGTGCACGTATGACCCTATTGTGCAAGAAATCAAAATCATGCTTATTTTTCTCGAAACTTCATGAACTTGATATGTATAAAAATATACATGTAATATAAGTATAGTAAATAAAATATTTTCATGTACTACATGCATTTTATCCAAATTATTTGCCAATATTCGAAAGACCTAGTAGTAGCTTTTCGGGTTGTGATCTAAAATAAAGTATTCGTTTTGGTATCAACTTCTTGAGTCAAGCTCTTGAAAGTCAGCCCCTATATTGCATTCAAACCATATATTGGTGTTAAAATTAAGGTCTCAAGTTTAAAAGAATTTAATAGGATCAATTGGCTACTACTTACCTTAATGTCTTCAAGTTGTCTCTAAAAATGAAATTTTTCTTCAAGCTTCTAACTTCAAGTTGAGATGGTGTAGGTCAGCCCCTAAGCTCCAAAACTTTATATCCTTGAGTCAAAAATTAATTTTCATGTTGTCAAGAGAAAAATACTAAAACCATAATTTTTTCACCTTAAAAGTGTGTAATCTTGAATTTCTACTTCAAGCTTGTAATCAAGTCTAGGTCTGTAATTCTTCAAGAAAACAAAAGCTACTCGGAGTACCTCAACAAGAAAGATTCATCAAGTTAGCAAATGGAGGTATATGTTTGAAGTTTTAGGAAGATAAAATTATAGATGGAAGAAGACAAATTTTCTCACCTCTTGCTTGATATTTTCGGTCACTAGAAGAATAATGGGAGAGAGTTTTTGTGTGTTCTTGTTCAAGTATGAAAATGAGGAGAGTTGTATAAGTTTTAAGATGAAAGTGAATTGATTCCCCCTATTTGTTTCTCTTATGGACGAAAAATTGAGGTGTAGGTTGGCTAATTTTTGTGTTTTGGTGTTTAGGTATTGAAATGTGAATTATTGGGAGGCAAGTGGTGTAAAAGAAATAATAAAAAAGAATTACTTTGATGCCCCGTACATTGATGGCCGAAAGTTGTGTGTGTGGGGGGGGGTTATATTTTTGTTTTTGGCGTTAATTATTGGAATGATTATTGAGGTAGTCGTATAATTGGATAAAAAAAATTGATTCCCCATTTTTTGGTTTGCTATGGCCGAAAGTGATGTCTTGAATGGTGATAAAATTTGTTTTGTTTAATTAGTGGGTCGTGGGATTTGTAGGGTACATTTTTAAACAGTAGGCTAAATAAAACAAAACAACTTCCCCCACTTTGTTCAGTAAGGCTGAGTTTTTTTTTTTTTTGGGGGAGGAATTATGTCAAATTTTTTTTTGTCCCATAATTTATCATCTTGGGAGATACAAAATAGTAAAAAATTAATAATAGAAAAAAATAAGTTAATTTTCCCATTTTTTCTGAAAATTGAGGCATAAGATGGTAAAATTTTGTTTTCTTTTCTTTTATAAAATTTGAGGAAAATAAAATGTATAGGTATTCATAAATAATTATTTGGAAGTTTAAAATTAAGGATGTGAAATAACAAAGGTGTATTTTAAAAAAAATAAATAAATAGGAAGTTGGTTGGTAATGTATTATAGAATAAGGTGTAATATTTGGATAAGGATTGAAATGTACTCCTAACTTATAGAGGATCCAATATTTCGAAAGTCATCTATAGTCTATAAAGAATTAATACCTGAGGAAGAATATAACTGGTATGCTCGAAATAGGGAAAGAATAATCGTCGTTGGAAGAAATAATAATTGAATATCATATCTCATCTATAATAGATATTATGATACTTAACCAAGATTTTGTCACTATACATCATCGTATAATATGTTGAAAAATCGGGCCTTACAAAAGTGATTCTCAACGAGAGTATAGAGGGCAAATTGAGATTTACAGAAATTTGTATAGGTTAGGTACATAATTGAAAATGTCATTTTTAATGTATTAATCCGTGCCACTACTGTGTAAATGATCTTAATGATTTAACTTTCAGATACAAAGCTAATTTTGGAGGTTACACCCCTTAGCAATTTCTAGAGCGTGAATAGGAAAATTTTAATTTTGGTATCAAAATAATTATACAATATTTTCGATTCTAGTACCCCATTTCATTTCAGGCCTCATCGAAATTGGTACCCTGCGTTTCGTTTTTAATCATTTCGACCACATTTTGTTAGCTGTAATTTAATTCCAAACGGGTGACCTACTGTTGTAGGTTTAGGTTGGTGAAAAGGAGGCAAAAATCTATTCTTTTCGTTTATGTATGTGCTTGGTGCTCTCCATTTCTGAGCTTTGAATTTGTTTAAAAAATAAAAAATCTAAATTTGAAATAAAAAGTATTTTACACGTATCATTTTAATTAGAACTAGTCTTTTAACCATGCGATGTATATATGTGATACATTTGTTTTTGACTTTTATATGTACATATTTTTAGTAGTTCTATTAATTCTATCTCCTGGATTTAGGAATGACAACATCTCTGTGGGGCACCATCTCCATTGGTAACCGAATTAAATACGACGGGAAATTCCCTGTTAATTCGGGGATAGGAACGGAGATGAGGATTCTTCGCTTGTCTAGAACCAGTAATAGAACATGGATGTTATTTATATCCCCCGTCCCCCGAATACGTATATTGCATTTATCTATTGTTAATATTGATTCTATTTATAATTTTTATTTCATTAAATCTAAAAATTAAACCCAAGATTATTCACAATGTTACTTATTTTCATTCTTTATTTTACAAATTATGAATTTATGTTATCTATGTTTTTTAAAAAAATAGTGATTGCAAAAAGTTTGAAATTTCAAAAAATAATTACAATATATATAGGGTTTTCACATGGATAAATGTGTTCGCCATGTGGAATTGAGAGAAAGAAGAGTTGAGAACAAAGATATTAAATTTCAAGCATAAATTGTGGGTTTTTATAAGGCAAACGATAACCACTTAAAAACATGTGACAATCATCTATACGATAGAGGAGATAAAACACCATTTTAGAATAGAAAATATATTTCATCCTATAAACGATAACAATGCTTGAATCAGTATAAAATTATTTTACAAACTTGAATAGAAAAGCATTACAAAATTAAAAAAATAAATCGCAAATAAAATCATGACTTAATCACTAAAACCACAATTTACCGGAAAATTAATCACTCGAAAAGTATGGAGATAAATGTAAAGAAGAGAAAAAGAGTTTATCGAAATGTGCCCCGTAAGCTCCCCGGTCAATGAGCTCCTCGCCCCATTTAGTGAGCCACTAGCCACACCAGGTAGCGATCCAACCCTTTTAGCGAGCCCTCAAGTGCCCCGTGTCCCGCCCGTAACAGGTGGCGTCCCCTCGTAACCTCCCGGTCAATGAGCCGCCCATTTAGCGAGCCACTAGCCACACCAGGTAGCTTCCCAACCCCATTCGGTGAGCCCTCCAAGGCTCCGTGACCCGCTTGTAATAGGTGATGTACCCCTCGCCTTCCCCGTCATTGAGCTGTCCGCCCTTTAGTGATCCGAGCCCCACCGTAGCTTCCACGATCGCGTTGGCGTTGGCGGCCGCGACTCCTCCGTTCTCGTCTCCTCCACCCGATTCAGCAAATGTAGCCATTGGAAAGAGAGAACAACAAGAGAAGATCGATCGACGTGATTTTTATGGTTTTTGATTTGGTTAGTGTGCGATTGATCATGTTTATATATATGATAATGAATCTTGAGATCTTGGTTTATAACTAGGCGAAATGTTATGCGGGGATTAAGGAATTGTGAAGTAATGTGGGGTATGAAATCATGACATTAATAACTAAGCACGAGTGTTCCCGATGTTCCCCATCAAGGGAAGTAGATGAATGTAGATGGAAATGGCCAAAGAGTTAAGTATTCTCTCTCAAGAAACACATAAGATTTGCTATGTTTTTTTCTTCGAGGTATAGTTCGAATGAATATTTGATAAAAGTATTAGATATCCTAATACTTTTATGGAGAAACACTAATACAATTTATAAGAAAAACTAATACTTTAGAGCACTACTATAATACTTTCTAGAAATTACTAATACTTTTTCGAGAAACTACTAATACTTTTTCGAGAGACAAGTAATACATTTCGAGAGAAAAATTTAATTATATTTAGGGAAACTACTAAAATACTCTCCAGGAACTACTAATACTTTTTCGAGGAACTACTAATACTTTTTCAAGGACTCGTTAATACATTTCGGGAGTATATTCATGAGAAATACTAAAAACTCTTCAGGAACTACTAAATTAATACATTTCACAAGAATAACGCTACTACATTTTAGAAGGATGGCTAATACTTTTCGAAGGAATTTGTTAATACATTTCGGAGAAAAATTTAATTATATTCAGGAAACTACTAAAATACTTTCCAGGGAATTACTAATACTTTTTGAGGAACTACTAATACATTTTTGAGGGATCACACTACATTTCAGTGAGTATATTTAGGAGAAATACTAAATTCTCTTCAGGGAACTACTAATACATTTAGAACAACGCTAATACTTTTTGAAGGACGTCTAATACTTTTCGAAGGACTGGCTGTTAATACCCGTGGTCCCCGAAAACTACTAAAATACCACTTTCGCTAATATTACGAAAATGCCACGGTTCCACGGGTCGATCCGTTTAATCGGGTCGACCAGTTGCTAGACGGTCCGACAGAGTTTTTGTCTATGTGCGGGGAGGTCGGAAATTGAAAAACAAATGTTTAAAAAAATAATAACAATAGGCATCGGTTGTTTCTATGAACTGATGCCCAAACTAACTTTATGCGTCGGTTATTTGCGGAAAAGCGATGCCTTTGGTTAATATTATGCTTTGTGCTTAGCAATCGATGCCTATTATATATGTGATTATCAAGATCACCTTCATAAGCATCACCTTTGGAACGATGCTTAAAGTAGTTTACAACCGATGCAAATGGTCAGTTTTGTACTAGTGAGTGGCGGCATTCGGTGGAAAATCATTCATGACAGGATTCTCAAAAACGAAACATTTGCAAAAGAGGGTGTCATTCGAGGTGAATCAAGAATAATGTCCAATAGTATACCAAATTTGGATGGCTATTTATGATTGGGCAGGTGTTTTCATTATCGGACATCAAAACCCGCTTCTCCTTCTTCAATATCACCGCAACTTCGGTATAGTTTTCAAAGAAAGGAAGCGTGGGTGGTCTGTTTGGCACGGCGTTATCCGGTTGGTTTGGAAGTGGCGGGAATGACGAGTTTTTAAAAACAGAGAGGGACCCGAGAGAAAGGATCATCGAGAATATCAAAATTTCTCTCGGCTTTGGACAAAAGCGCAAGATGTTTCTTTTCTAATATTCAATTTCGATTGGTTTATGAATGGGGGGCGAGCTTGCTTGGGTAGATATTAGCCTTTTTTAAACCGGGTAGGCGTGGGAGTGGAATTTTATTTTTTGTGGGTTGATATTGGTAGTGTCTATTTGCTAAAGCTTCTCTTGTTTTGTTTCTTATGTGAGGTATCCTGTTTTGAAAGCTTTTGCATGTATGGATTGGAGTATCGCTTGTATTCCCTTTAATAATAATTTATTTTCTTATAAAAAAAGCAACATAACTAAATGTAAAATTTAATATTATTTATTAATTAATCATCACGCCCAAACGGGACGCGATTTAACGATCCACAACTTAAATACAATAACCAAACAGTCTGCATAACTATCAACGAGAACCCAATGTGACAGAGTCTAAATAGCAGCGGAATAAATAACAAATACAAGTACAACTTAAAGTCTACAATCCATCATCCAAATTACAACCCGGAAATGAATCAAAATATAGTAACTTAAAGTCAAAGGGTCCTACGCCCTTTAGTTACAAACCCGAATAGAAAGGAATACAATAGTCCAACAACAACACAAGATAAGAGTCCAATCAACAACAAGAAGAAGTAACGAATCCAACAAGCGTAGTACAAGGTCTCAATCCAGAGCCGGTTCAGCATCTTCAACGAAATCCTCATCTAAGGTTAGAAAATAGGTGGGGATGAGACAGAAATCTCATGGATGGGGTGATCGTGTGCAAGTGTGGCGCAATATATAGTTAATGTGAGAAAACAAGTTATATGAAAACGCGTGAGTATGATGCATGGATTCACACACAGTTCGCAAGCGTCGTGATAAAATATTTAAATAATATACTTATACGATTCGGGGAAAATTCATGGTCACAGGCACCATGTGATTCATTCAAGACAGGTAGGATTGCGTGCGGAAGTGTAACGCCAATCCCAATGCAAAGCAAATAATGGTTGCGTCACGGATTTGTAGCGCCAACCAATGCAAAAAAGGTAAGCGGTTGCGTACGGAAATGTAACGCCAACCAATGCGGGTCCGATAACTCCGAATCGTGTGGATCAGACAGCGATTCCTTCGTTCTTCCTTGTAACTCCCGGTCGGTATGGTCAAGATGGTCCAAGACCGCACCTTATCACTCCGTAGGCAAAGACAAAATCCACAGTGGAGCTTGCAAGGCTTGATCCGTCATAATCATGATTATACCTCGCACTACGACCGCTTCCCTTGGACAAACTCCGTCCCTCGTTGCGGGATTAGGACGATGGGGCCGGAAAAGAGTGGAATAGCAGCCGAGCTGCCGGTTCCATCCCCGATGTATCCATTCCGACTATGAGCTCGACACACCAAGTTGACTCAGGCAGGAAGTAATTACAAGTACATGCATCAACTGGCAATGAGTATTATTGATTCAGGGAAGCGATTTTAGAAAGATTTTTTTTTGAAAAACGCGAGTGGCAATTATGGCGTTGGTGGAGTATTTGGATGAAGATCATCATCGGAAGGATAAGCAATCTTTGATATCTTGAAAGATTAGGTGGAACATAAGTCCCATTATAGATTCAAAATCGCAAGGCGGGGAAGTCGCTCCGCGATCGGGTATTAATCGGTCAAATTGATCCGATAAGTCAAGATGGTTTTGAGAAAATAAAATACTTTAATTAAATCTCCAAGTCAGAGGATCTAGGGCTATTTTAGTAAAAGAGAAAATAATTTGAGTTAGGTCCTTTATAAAAGAAAAATTGTAAGTTAGCCCCGTTTTGTAAAAACCAACACTTTTGAGGTTAAAATTGAATAAATAAATATCCCGACCTTGAAAAATTAAGAGGTCAGTTCTTAAATTCTCCAAATTGTCCATAGATTCAGGTTTTTAAAATTTTGAGGTCGAGATTTTGTAAAATTCTCACATTGGCCCCAAATTTGTAAAAATTGCCAATTCGGACCTTAAGTTTTGAAAATTCGAACTCACAAAACGGAAGGGATTTTAATGTGATTCCAGTTGGAAAATGTCACTAAGGTTAGTAGGATATTGGGACAAAAGCAGTTTTTTAAAAGAAATATGTGTAGGTCCTTTAACGTTTGAAAATATCATTTTTGTCCCATTTTAAAATAATTGCCTTTAAGGCTTTTAGGGGTCCAATTGTTATGAAATTTGAACCTTGGGTCCAAAATATAATTAAGTTATGGTTAAGTTAGTATTTTTAGGTGCATGAGCTGCATAAGTCCTGGAAATTTCATTTGGGTCCTCAAGTTTAGTATTTTACACATTAGTCCCTCAATTTTTATAAAATTACTTTCCAAGCCCTAAACACTTGGATTTTTTTTGGAATACTTTTAAAATATGTAATTCCCAGTACCTTAAGAGTAAAAATTTCAAATTTTAAAGTTTAGGTCTGGTACAGTTTTAAAAATTGCAAAGTAGCCCTTAAACTTTCAAAATTTTACAATCTAGTCCTTGGGCTTTTAAAGGTTGATTTTATTTATCTAAAAACTCTTAAAACTTTATTAAAATGTCCAAAAGTCATTTTTGAACCTGAGTACAGTCCCAAATTTCGAAATTTGCAGATGGGTCCTTTAGCTTTTATTTTCTTGCAATTTAGTCCACCAACTTTCCATTTTTACATTTTTAAGTCCAAATTGAAATTTAATCAATTATGCTCGACTTTTCTAGGTTATAAGGCATCCAAAACATAGATTTTAAAGATCATACACATGCATGTCCAATACATACAAGAATTCATCAAATAGAACATTAAAGTGTACATGCATGCACTTAAAATTCAATAAATAGCAATTTTGAGCAAATATTGAGAATTTTCATGATTTGATATATAAAATTGACATGCAATACATAGATTATATATATCTCAAGGCTCATGATCAAATTTTCTACATGCATTTAATCAAAACACCTAAAAGTTGGAAAATATTTTCCCACCCACCTTAAATTTGGAAATTGTGAAATAAAAGGATAATTTCACAATTTTTGGATGAGGCTTCTTAGGTCAGCCCCTAAGTCAAAAAATATCAAAAATTTGAATTTACAAAAATGAGAGAAAAATTAAGGAGAAAAGAAGGAAATAAGGAAATGAAAAGGACTACACTTTACCTTGTGTAGTAGATGTTTGGAGACTAGTTGAAGCTTAAAAATTGGAAATTTTGGTTCAACTCCAAAATCTCCTAAGGTCAGCCCCTATTTCTCAAAAATGAAAAAGGGGTGTTAAAATTTGAAAAAATAGAAAGAATAGGGAAGAAGGGGTCTAGTACTCATTTCTTACCTTGTAGTCTAATTTCCTCTACTATTTCTTCTTCAAGCTTGAGGTCCTTCTTCAAAAATGTTGTCAAGCTCTAATCTTCAAGGTCTTCTAAATGTACCTCCAAACCAAATTCAAACTTAAGTTAAGAAGGTGGAAGAGATGAGCAATGTGATATCAAAAATGGATTGAAGATAAAATTTCTTACCTTGGTATTATGATGATGGTTCGATTTTTCTTGTTGATGTAAGGAAGTTCTTGAATTTTTTTCTAAGTGTATAAGAAAGAAGAGGAAGAAAGGTAGAAAAGAGTTGGAGGATTGTTAACAAAGAGAGAGAGAGTTGTTGGTGAAAATGAACCAAATTTTTGGTCATTTAGGCCATATGGCCGTGTAGTATGAGAGAGGGGAGGAAGAAAATTCAATCTTGCAAATGGTATCTTGCATGGAGACAAAGAGAGGGGTCAAAGTATGGGTTTGAATGGAATGTTGAGAGGAATAAGAAGAATGTTGGGAAGAATAGAATATGTTGGGGAATTTAATGATATAAAATTGATGTATAAGATAATATGTATAATATTTGAATTAATGATATAATTATACTCAAGATGACTAATATATGGTGTAGGTGTACAAGAGTTGGATGATATTTTTACTCCAAAAATACCATGTTGGCCGTCCACTATGAGGGCATTATGGTAAATCCATATATTTTTTTGTCCCAAATTTGATGATAATAGGTGAAATATATCAATCTCCAAAATATTTAGTGATTTCCTTGATCACTTGTAAGTCTCATGATCACTTAATCTAAATCAAAATCTTAATTCTATAAGGAAAAAGTCTCTAAAATAAATAGTCTCTTAAAATTCTAAGGTGACTAACAAATACAAAAATAGTAATAATGATCAATCAAGTGATCATAAGTGAGGAATAGAATTAATAAAGATCATGATCACAAGTAATTAAATAAAATGAAATAAAATACAAAATGTATATATTATTAATAATTACCCGTCAAAATGACGGTAAAATAGTCGATCAAAAGTATAGACGACAATAAGGATCAATTAATAGCTCGAAAAAATCGGGGCTTCACATTAATCAACTTGTAAAAGTTAATTTAGAAAATAAGTACAACTTATTAATATCAAAGGCTTTTAAACTATTTGTTATTTGAATAAAACTAATAGGTAAGGATAAAATGGTCATTTTATTAGTATATGAGTAAATAGTAATATTCTAAAAGCATAAGGGGGTAAAGTAATACTAAATAAGAGTATAAGAGGTAAAGTTATACAATTGAGAGTACAAGGGTAAAGTTGTCA
The DNA here is from genome assembly GCA_016081115.2 of Rehmannia glutinosa. Lineage (NCBI taxonomy): Eukaryota > Viridiplantae > Streptophyta > Magnoliopsida > Lamiales > Orobanchaceae > Rehmannia > Rehmannia glutinosa. The sequence goes on from CM071935.1 coordinate 3,075,007, forward strand.
CGCCCCAAAAGTGGAGTCGCAACACAACGGTTAACTTACGCCAGTTCTCCATTCTAAGAATATAATCCAGCAAGTATTTGAGCAATATTAATTCCCAAATAGGCATGTTCATCATATATAACTTCTCGGAAAATGAATTAATTATCACACGGTGGAAATACTAATACAAACCAACTATCCATGCGAAGGGATCATACGCCTTTCTATTACATCAAACATAATAAATTGTCCGTTAATAGAGCATAAATGAATTTAAGGCTAAATCGATGGATTAAGTCTAGAATTACTCGTCGCTAGGTCTTCTTCGTTGACGTCTTCATAATATGGTGGATCAACAAGCTGGCCGTTCAAAAAGGTAGGGGTGAGACAAAAATTCTCGTGGATGGGTGATCGTGTGTAAGTGTGACCTATATAGATGCAGAAAACAGATTACATGAAGAATGCATGATTTATGATGCGTGCATCACACGCGATTCACAAGCAACGTGGTATTCAAAATAATACGATTTTATATATTTTGATGAAAATAGTTCATGAACAAATCGTGCACTACAAATGTGTTGCAAGTAGTTCAAGTAGTGGTTGTGTACGGAGTGTTAGACCAATCCAAGCAAGTAATTGTTGCGCACGGAGTGTGACGCCAACCCAAGCACGTAACATTGGAATTGTGTAGATCAGACAACTATTCGTATGTTCTACCTTATGACTCCCCAAGCACGTTTGACACATAGCCATATCTATCTTACTATTACCCGATCAAGACAACCCCAACAAGTATGGCTTGCAATGCCTAGAGTGTCATAATCATTATTATACCCATACTACGACCCACTTTCTTTGGACACTCCCTCCATGATTATGGGATTAGGACGGTGGGGCGAAGGAATCATTGTCGCACGCTTCTCGGTTCCAAAACACGACTAGTCCACTCCGACTACGAGCTCGACGCACCAAGTTGACTCAAGCGCATTAGATTCACGAAGTTCATATCATGTCAACAAGGCAAATCGAATAAAGAGATGGCGGTACATATAAAAGTAGTACAAGATATCAACAAGTTAAGTGTAAATTTGACATAAGGCGAGGAAGTCGCCACGCGTAGTGCGTAAGGTCCGGGGATTTTAAAGAAAATTATTGAATTAAAATTTAAATATATTTTAATTTTAGGACTGTAGAAGAAAAATATAATTTATCTTGGAGTCCTTGATAAAAGAAAAATTTTGTAAGTAGATCCGTTTTGGGAAAATAGTACTTATCAAGTTTGAGATTGAATAGGTCACGGTCTCGACCTCTAAAAAAAATGTAAGTTCAGTTTCTAAATTCCCCAAATTGTTCAAAGGTTCAGTTTTTCAAAGGGTTTGGATCGAGTTTTAAGAAAATTTCAGTTTGATCGCTTCTTTTGTCAAAATTGTCTTTTTTGGACCCAAACTTAAAATTTTTGGATCTCACAAACCGGGAGGGCTTTTGATGTGATTATAATTTTAACATGTCATGTATAACAATAGGATTTTGGGACAAAAACGGTCTTGAAATAGGGTTGGTTTAAGTCCCTTAATTTTTACAAATTCCATTTCTAGTCCAAAATTAGGTTTTTGCCCTTGAGGATTTATTTGGTGTTCGTTTGTTATGAAACTTGAATCATGAGTTCATAATATAAAAAAATTAAGGTTATGAAATGATTCAGGTGTCCGGGCTTTTCGTTCCTGGAAATTTCAATTTGGTATTTAGAAATTGGAATTTTTACACTTTAGTACTTGAAGTTGTAAAAGTCGATTTTCTCAACCCAAACCACTTTAATCTTTTACAATTTATCAATATATAAGTTTTTCAGTTTGAGGAATTCAAAATTTCAAAATTTTCATAGGGGTCCCTGGAAAGTTTTAAAAGTTAATTTTTGGCCCTTAAACTTTAAAATTTCCACATTTGAGTCCCTAAAATTCCAAGGATGAGTTTTATTATCTCAAAACCTTTAAACTATTATTATTAATTTAAAATATTAAATATTACAATTAATATAGTCCAAAATTTCGAAATTTACAGATTGATCCTTGGATAATTTTTGAAATTATGGTTTAGCCCTCAACTTTGAAAAAAAAATTGCATAAATGGCATATTTGTTCAAATTCGAGTACAAGGTCATATTTTCTAGAATATATATCAAGTATAGAATATGAGTTTTATCATATAACACATTCATTAACACATTAATCAACAGATGAGCAAGAAATTAAAATATATATGCACGTATCGTCCCTATTGTGCAAGAAATAAAAATCATGCTCATTTTTGTGAAACTTCATGAACTTGATACATATCAAAAATATACATGTAATATAAATATAGTAAATAAAATATTTTCATATACTACATGCATTTTATCTAAATTATTTGCCAATTTTTGAAAGATTTTTCACCCACCTCGTAGTAGCTTTTCGGTTGTGATCTAAAATGAAGTCTTCTTCTTGGTATCAACTTCTTGGCTCAAACTCTTGAATGTCATCCCTATATGGTATCCATACCATATTTTAGTGTTAAAATTAAAGTCTCAAGTTTAAAGGAATTTAATAGGATCAATTGGCTACTACTTACCTTAATGTCTTCAAGTTGTCTCTAAAAATGAAATTTTTCTTCAAGCTTCTAACTTCAAGTTGAGATGGTGTAGGTCAGCCCCTAAGCTCCAAAAATTCATATCCTTGAGTCAAAAATTAATTCTTCATGTTGTCAAGAGAAAAATACTAAAACCATAATTTTCTCACCTTAAAAGTGTGTAATAGTGAATTTCTTCTTCAAGCTTGTAGTCAAGTCTAGGTCTCAAATTCTTCAAGAAAAAAAAAAAATCCACCCGGAGAACCTCAACAAGAAGGATTCGTCAAGTTAGCAAATGGAGGTATATGTTTGAAGTTTTAGGAAGCTAAAATTGAAGATGGAAGAAGAAAACTTTTCTCACCTCTTGCTTGATATTTTCGGTCACTTGAAGAATAATGGTAGAGAGTTTTGTATGTTCTTGTTCAAGTATGAAGATGAGGAGAGTTGTATATGTTGTAAGATGAAAATGAGTTGATTCCCCTATTTTTTTTTCTTATGTGCGAAAATTGAGGTGTAAGTTGGCTAATTTTTATGTTTTGGTGTTTAGGTGTTGAAATGTGAATTATTGGGTGGCAAGTGGTGTAATAGAAATAAAAAAGTTAGAATAGCTTTGTTACCCCTACATTGATGGCGAAAAATTGTGTGTGTGTGTGGGTTATATTTTTTTGTTTTTGATAGTTAATTATTGGGATGATTATTGAGGTAGTGGTATAATAGGATTAAAAAAATTGATTCCCCCTTTTTGGTTTGCTATGGCGAAAGTGATGTCTTGAAGGGTGATAAAATTTGTTTTGTTTAATTAGTGGGGTTGTGAGATTCGTAGCGTACATTTTTAAATTGTAGGCTAAATAAAATAAAACAACTTCTCCCACATTACTCATTAAGGCCTATTTGGGGCGGGGGGGAGGAATTATGTCAATTTTTTTTTATCCCATAATTCATCTTCTTGGGAGATACAAAATAATTAAAAAAAATATTAAAAGAAAAAATGAGTTAATTTCCCCATTTTCTAAAAATAAGGCATAGGATGCTATAATTTTATTTTCTTTTCTTTTACAAAATTTGAGGAAAATAAAAAATATATAGATATTCATAAATAATTATTTGGAAGATTAAAATTAAGGATGTGAAATAACAAAGGTGTATTTCAAAAAAATAAAAAAAAGGAAGTTTGTTGGGAATGTATTATAGAAAAAGGTGGATTATTTGGATAAGGATTTAAATGTACTCCTAACTAATGTATAGGTGGATTATAATTTCCAATGTCATCTATAGTTGATCAAGAATTTATAAATTAGAAAGAATATAACCGGTATGTTCGAAATAGGTAAAGAGTAATCGTCGTTGGAAGAAATAATAATTGAGTATTATATCTCATCTATAATAGATATTGTGACACTTAGCCAAGATTTTGTATCTATTTATAAAACATGTTTATCTATAAAATATTATAGTACGATTTTAAAAAACGTTTTAAGTGTCCAATGTTGAATTTTTTTAACTACCCCAATAATGAATATTTAATAACTTATATTTTCCATACAATCAATAATAAAATCACTTCAAGCTTTTCTCTTCAGCCAATGTTCTTGTGGGTCAGCCAATTTTACTAAGATTAACAATAACAAGATTTATGGGTTTAAAGAAGATTTGGTGCAAAGAATTATAGAAATTGAGGAATTATAGAAATTGAGGAATAATCACATGTTGACAAGAAGGGTTTCATGGGTAGTGGCTAATTAGGGTTCTCTCATCTCGAACCCGCTATTGCAAGTTAAACCTTCAAATTTTAACTACCAACTAAGATGTTTATCACATGTATGAAGCAATGGCATATTAATTTTCAAGGATAAATTGTAGGCTTTTATAAGGCAATTGGTAAACATTAAAAACACGTGGCAATCATTCTTATGGTAGAGTAGGAGATAAAACACCATTTTATAATAGAAAATACTAGAAAAATACCCATGTGTTTAACGGGATTTGTGTTAATTTTATTAATCAAAAGTATCCAATAAAAATATCTTTCATTTTTTTTAATATTTTTTATAAGATTCATAGAGGTGGGCAAAAATTATTATTTAATTTAGCACACAATGTAGTTGGGTAAAATTACTTCAATTAAATTGGGATGATATTTAGTAAGTAGCAAGCAAATTTATTATAAGTAAATTCGAGCTATTTATTTATTTTTATTTTTTGTGTTTTGGTATTTAAAGAATCACTTAATTAATTGTCTAATTTTATTAATTAAAATTATCCAAAAAAATATCTTTTATTTTTGTTTTTATTTCATGAAGATTTAAATAGGTGGGGAAATACTATTTTTTTAGCTTTACACATTGTGTAGTTGGGTAAAACCAACAAATACATTTCTTATTAATAAATTTGAGCTATTTATGTTTTTATATTTTGACTTGTCAAAATGATTTATTCTGATTGTAACACCCCATAAATTATTTGATATTTGGGATAGTTTTTTTGGCCTTTTAAGATTTTAACTTTTGGTCCAAAATAGAAATACCCTTTTATTAGTGTAAGCCAGTGATTATTACATTGATAGGCCTGTTCACTAGACCACTTTATTAATTCCCATATGTGTATTTTTATTTTATTTGAAAATCATAATTTTATTAGCAAAAGGTGTCCTCATATTTTATAAAATTTTATCGATAGAAAAGAATTTTATTTGTACATATCCAAATAGATTTAACCTAATACATGGCCTAATACAATTATGACTCTCAAGCCTATATATTTCATTTCTCATATTTCCATAACTCACGGTTATTTCACCCTCCAAATCCCAATCCCAAATCTCACGTTCTAAAGGCCAAGCCAAAGTAAAGAATATATATATTTTTACGATTTCCATCATCCACCCATTAACTCCCCACAATCACCATCAATTTTCCGATTTCCGGACCTGCACCACCCGAATCGTCGACCCGAGCCCAGCAAATTCAAAAAACAAACCTTAAACCCCGAACCCCCGTCGAAACTCAACCACCAAGCCCAAATCGTCGCTCTCATTGTGCCACGCCACCTTGCCGCTGCCGCTAGTGAGAGTTCCGAGAGAGAAAGTGAGATTGGTAGAGAGATACAGTGAGAGAGAGGGAGAGTTTTGAAAAAAAAAAGAAAAAGAAAAGGGATGGTGATGTGCGAGAAGCAGAGAGTAGAAAGTGAGATGGGCAGACGTCGCTTACAGGGGGGATTTTGATTTGAGTTCATTTGGAGTTTTGTTTTCTTTTTGGGAGAAATTGTTTTAGAAAAAGAAAGAAAAGATGAGATTAAGAGGTGAGAGAGAGATAGACGATGGGATTGAGAAGATGATGGAAACCAGGGGGATGGGTTTTGTTAAAGGCTTCGAGATTTATTTTGAGGGAGGAATAAAGGTCTGATTTTGGGCTTTACTTTTATCAAATGACAAGTTAATCCCCCAAGTCTCTCAATTTCACAAATCAGCCAAGTGGGTCAACTCAATTGACCAGAAAATTTATAAATCCTATTTTATTTTCTTGATCATCCACTCAACCTATTCCTTCCCTCTTTGGTTTTATTGTTTAAACCCTATTTCCCTAAAGCCACTTATTAAGTTAAATTTATTTTGATGTATAGGAAACGATACTTTCAAGGTCTAGGATTTTCAAGCTCAAGCAATTCAATATTTTTCAAGTTCACGAACGGTATTTTTTAAGGTGGGGTTTATCGCTTGTTGTCTACTTTATATGTCTTGTTATGATTGTTATATGTATGGGCACGTTAAACATGACATGACACGAAGGTAATTAATTGTACATCACGAAGGTACTTAATTATACAAACATGAATGTACTTAATTGTACACCACGCGATTAGCTACGGGCTTGTTTGATCAAACCATGAAAACCATAGGTGTGTATGCAATGATGATTATGCTTGTGTATTTGATTTAGACAGTGTGTCCCCACTGAGTTGTTGATAGCTCACCCATTCCATTTAACAATTTTTTCAGGTTAGGAGTCTGGCGTGGCACGTGGCGGATGGATATGATTGGAGTCATGAAAAGTTTTCTTTTGAGTTTATTTTATAACTATTGAGAGTTTTTTGACAATGTTTATATTTTTTTTTATTTTCCTTTGCGCACATGGATTATAGTTAATGTTTTCAATAGTACGAGTTATTTATTTATCGGTGAAGAAAAAAAAATTTAGTCGTCTTTTGTTTAATCGTGAGATATTTATAACTCTTTTTATTTACCTAAATATTTATCCATGATTGCACTCTTTATAAAAATCGGGGCGTTACAAGTGGTATCAGAGCAGGTCTACGATTCTGTAGACTTGAAAAAAAAAGTGAGGGAATATTATTTCTTTAAAGAAAAATGTATTTCAAAATGTCTATGAACATCCATCTCCGCCGTACCACGTTGACTCCAAGGTATGCAATTTTTTTTTAAAATATCAATGATCATGTCAAGTTATGATTTATGAGCTTTATGCTAATGTCAAGTACTATGAGAATCACGTTTTATTATTATCATGCGATATATGTCTTCAAGTTTATTTTGTTTTATATCAAAGAAAATTTCATGATAAAACCATATGGGCTTTAATTACATGAATCTAGATGGCCTTTACTTAGACTCGAACTTTTAGGAAGATGATTGGACGTGTATGTTAATTGCGTTACTGGTGGCTTATAGAAGCTACCAATTGCATGAGTACAACAGTATTAGTGTTCACACCACAAATTGGACAGTATTTGAACCTATGATATATGATGACCTACCTAGAGTAGTAAGAAGCACTATGTATATGACTATAGGAAAATGATTCGAAGACATAGAATCGAGTCCGAGTCGCTGCCATCGCTGCGCTACTAATAACAACACGAACCAAAATAACGAGGCAAACCCGAAAGACGGCAAGGAACCAAGGAATGTCGACAATGAACATACATTCAACCAAGTACCGCGTTAACCAGGCTTAAGTGGTGGAGCGGCCGCTTCTCACCCCCAACCTTTAATGGGCAAGAAGGACCGCATATGTAGACGAATGGTTCATATCGATGGAGAGCACATTTGAATTGATCGGGTGTACCGAGGCACAATGAATTCTTTGTGCTTAGTATCAACTGCGGTACAAGATGAATCGGGTCGATGGTGGATGAGTTATTGGAGATTGAGGTCTGCCGAGGAACGAACAACCCTAACATGGGAAGGATTTAAGGAGATAGTAATGGAAAAATATTGTCCCCAACACTATCAGAGCAAATAGAACGCGAGTTTTGGGATTTGAAGTAAGGAGGAATGTCGATTCTGAGAATATGAAAGAAAATTCAACCGAGATGAGTTTCTTCGTGGAGCACTTGGTAGACACGGATCATAAGAGAGCATTGAGGTTTCGAGCGGGCTTACGCCCAGGATACGACATATTGTGGCAGGTCATGGGGTATTATCGTATCTTTGAAACAATTTTTCGTGCTCAAGACGAAATTGGAGTGGGAACCAAGACGAGATGGGAGATCGGAATAAACATGCAAGAAGTGAAATATGGACCAGACACCCGCACTAGTAAACCGTTGTGTGCCAAGTGTGGGAAAAATCACAATGGAGACAGTTTGTTGGGTAAAGATGCTTGCTTTAGGTGTAAGAAGCCAGGACACGCAAAGCATGAGAATGTGTTACTCGAACAAAGAACATGGGAGAAAAGGTCAAGGCTACGGGAGGGCAGTGCCGCGTTTATGTTATGACTCATAATGAAGGTACATAACCGAATTTCGAGGACGAAATTTGTTTGGGAGGGGGGGTAGTATTGTAACACCCCATAAATTATTTGATATTTGGGATAGTTTTTTTGGCCTTTTAAGATTTTAACTTTTGGTCCATGTTGGGAAATTATTTTTAGATTTTGATGAATGCCATGTAAAACTTAGAATAGAAAGTTGGCACCCCATTTTTGTTGTAAATTGCATTGTAATAGATATAAATTTGGATGAGTGAGTCAAGTCGGCCTATGCCGAATATGCAAGAAGACAACTCGGAGACTTGAAGGAAGACTCCTCTGCGAGGCGGTGAGTGTGGCAAAGAAGAGAAGACAGAACTCGATCAAGGTGCGGTGATATACATCGAGTGAAGTATCAAGTCAAGTCAACTCAAACAATGACCAAGTCTCAAGTTGAAGTGACGGAAGAGTCATCCAATGATTGGAAGTCGACTCAAGTCACATGGGGAAGTTAAGAAAATGCATCAAGTCGAGATAATCGAAAGAGATCCGTTTACGTAAGTCAAGGAAATTACTTAAACAAGTAATACTTCCATACGCCTTTCTTAAAGTGCTCGATCCCGAAGCGTGCAAAAGGAATAAACCAATGGGAAGAATCGCACCGTGTCGAACTCGAAAAAGTCAAGAATCATTCATACGAGGAAATGTCAATTCCAAGGATCAGAACAAGACAAGCCAACGACCACAAGTGTCTTTTGAAAATAAGTTTATCTCTTCAACGGGCAGATTTTTGAAAGATCACTATAAAAGGCCGAGGAATCACTCGAGAGAAGGTTACCAACCACGAATATTCAAGCTAACATTCGAATTTGTAACCAAAAATTACTCTCAAGTTATTCAAGTTCAATCCTCAAGCCTACATTACGAAGGAAATTAATCCAACACTCACTGTGAAGGAAAGACAACTTCAATCGGTTGAAGAGGAAACATTTGAAGAATCAAGGGGTCTACATTCCACGGAGGATTGTAAGAAAGTTCAAGGTCGAACCAGTCTCAAGTTTTTGGAGGGCTTCGTGATCAAATCCAAGAAGCTTGAGCAAGTGGGTTGTAGTAGCAAGCGAGTGCCCTGTGAAGAAGCCGAGTCGCACGAGAAGCCATTGTGTGTGACCAAGTCATCTCAGGATCGAGTCCCAAAGGATCAAGTCGGTTGTGTGATCAAGACTTGTATATCCGGATCATTAACCACTTTGTATATTGATCAATACTTAGTGGATTCCTCCGGGAGTTGGAGAAGAGAGGAGTAGAAGAATTACCACATCTTTGAACCTCTATAAAAACTTATTTTGTCAATTACATTTCAAAGATTTTAGTTTTCGCATATTACTTTAATATCTCATTTGATAAATTTGCTATCCAATTGATAATCAACAAAGTGCTAAAACGAAGTATTAAAACAAACTTAACCAAATTCAAGGGTGTTAAGTCTTCCGCTGAAAATATATCACAATCGAGTTAAGTCTTTAGTCAAAAAAACAAAAGAGTTATTCTATCAACAAACTCAATCGAATCTGTTGAGTGACTAACTCACGATTAACTAACTTAGTTGTTGATAGGCGTGAGTTTTGCATGTATTTTGAGGCGTATTTCGAGCTATAATGATGGGTAAACATGCATATACTCGCGTTAAATGTTACATATTCACTCCTTGTGGAAAAGATATTACACTTTGCTTATTTTGTAGGAATTTCATGATATTTGAAGCTAATTGAATACGAATACGAGGAAAGCAAAGTGGAAACACGGAGAATTGAGTGGATATACGAAAAGTGAAGCCTAAAAGAGCGAAAATTGAGCATCTACGGAAGAGACAAGGGGCACACGGGGTGGGAGTGCCTCGAGACACCACCCGTGCACCGTATAAATGTAGCGGAAAGGCAAAGATGCGCGCGGGTAACCCATGCATCAACGCATGACCCATGCGTCCTACGAGAAGGTCGGATTATTTCACCGGAGTGGCGACGCACGGGTAGCCGTGCTCGACGCACCACCCACGCCCTACATAGAATTGGATTATTTCAGCAGAGGTGGCGCACGGGTAACCCGTGCTCCGACGCACCACCCGTGCGTCTCTATTACTGAATCCCATAATCTGTGACATTAAGCCCTAAACTTGATGGTGGGTATAAAAAAGGCTTTTTGGGGCGCACACAAGGACATTCGGCATTTTTGGGATCTACAACACAAGACAAGGGTCAACTCTTGGAAGGAGACATCAATGAGACAATCGGGTTGCATCGGAGCTTGAAGAACGGAGATATATCGAGAGATTGTCGCGTTCCTAAGTTTTTCTTGCTTCTCTTTTAGTTTCAATCTTTCATTTTCATTTGTAATGACTTTGAACACTTTGTTTATAAGTTGTTTAATCATGTGTAGCTAAACTCTAGAGATTTAGGGTTTTGGAAGTAGATTAATGAACTCTTGTTGGATGTTTTAATCTTAGTTGAAGTTATTATCTTGAAGCCTATTTGAGTATTTTGAGCTTATTCTTGTTTTATCACTTGATCAATGATTTAACTTGTTTGATATATTGATTCATAATTCGAGAGATGAGTTTCAATATTAGATCTTGAATACTCGACACAAATATTTGCATGAATCGAGAGGTTTGTAAATATTTGTGAGGACAATTGATCTTTTGTGCTTTTGGGAGTTGAATGCTTCATGTTGAGTAGAGATGCTAGCATAAGTATTTCGATCTACATTTTATATGCATCTCGAGAGGGAGGATAAAATAGCTTTGTGATCGTCTTATAGGAATATTGATAATAACATGGCTTGATTAAACCGGACAACAAGAGGATTATTAATCGAAACCTTAACTCGTAAATCCATTGTATTATCTTGATACTCCTTTCATTTGAGTTATCGTAATCTTGTGTTTTAGTGATTTAAATTGTCTTAATCTCAACACAACAATCATCAAATTTCGATCGTCTAAATAAAAATAAGACTATCTTGGATCAATACTTAGCATATTAATTTATTAGTCTCCGTGGATACGACCTTGCTACCCTATTCTATAGCGCACACCGTACACTTGCAAGCCTTCGCGAGGAGAATCAGTGCTACCACTAGAGCGGGCTCAAAGACAACACAATCCGATAACGGGGATTTGAATGAGTTACCAATACCGCAAACAATGGTGGGAACGAGTTACCCGATACCGGTTCAACAAAGAAGCCATTTGTGATTACTTTCGACCACAAACGAATCGTAATTACGGTGGTATTGCCCATATTCCTATCAATGCCAACAATTTCGAGCTCAAACCTAAGCACTAATCAATATGGTGCAACGAGAATCGATTTGGGGTTTGCAATCAAGATCCTAACTCTCACCTTGCGCATTTTATCCAAATTTGCAATACGATCAAAATGAACGGAGTCTCGGATGACGCCATAAGATTGCGCCTGTTCCCATTCTCTTTAAGGGATAAGGCTAGAAATTGGTTGGGTACTTTGACGCAAGGTAGTGTAAGCACATGGGACGAATCGAGCCAAAAGTTCTTGTTTAAATTCTTTCCACCGAAGAGCAAAACTTTGCGGCTCAAAAGCGAGATTACTCAATTTTGTGATTCGACTCGAGCCTTTGTATGAGGCTTGGGAAAGGTTTCGGGATTTGTTAGGTAGATGTCCACAACATGGGTTTCCAGAGGATCAATAGTTATGCTTCTTCTACAATGGTTTAATGGGACAAACGAGGGCCTTTGTAGATGCCGCAATGGGAGGAGCATTGTTGGCAAGGTTTCCACAAGATGCCTTGAACCTTCTTGAGGAAATGGCCATGAGCGAGGTTACAGTGGCCATCCGAAAGATCCAATGTACAACGAGTAGCCAAAATCTCGGATTGAGACCCTATTAAAACATTGACGGCACAAGTAGCGGCTTTGACAACTCAATTGAGTGTATTTACGAAGGGGGCGAAGCAGCACGCGAGCACGGGTAGTGAAGCTCTTCTATATCCGATGGAAGAGGTAAATTATGTGAATAACCGGAATTTCAACAATTTCCGGAATAATTCAAACCCAACGCACTACCATCCAGGGGTTGAGAAATCATGAAAAATTTTCCTATGCAAATACAAAGAATGTGTTACAACCTCATAGGGATTTAATGCTTCAAATGGAGGCGGTAATGAGGAAGGCAAATCGTCGTTGGAAGATGCACTCACCTCCTTCATAAATCAATCTAATGCTTTCATGAATGACACGAGGAGTCGCCTCGCTAAGCAAGACCGGATGGATAAGTTAGAACAACAAGTGACAAGCTCGATAAAGAACACGGAGAATCAAATGGGTCAATTGGCTACAATTGTAGGTGGTCAACATCAAAAGGGTCAATTTCCAAGTAATACGAAAATGAATCCTAAGGAACAATGCAAGGCGATTCGTTTACGGCGATTTACACGGAATATGAGGGGCCTAAAGAAAAATCTGGGAATCAAACTTTCGGATGAAGCATCTAGGAAGCGGGAGAATCCGTGATGAAGGATGATATTGAAGAAAATAGGAAAGAAAGAGAACAAAGAGGCGGAACAAACAAAATGAAAAGCTAAAATCATCATCTAGCTCGAATATATCTAAGTTGCCTATATCTCTTCCCTTTCCTCAAAGATTTCAAAAGAAAAAGCTTGATGATCAATTTGCCAAATTCCTTGATATATTTAAGAAATTGCACATTAACATTCCTTTTGCGGACGCACTAGAACAAATCGAACTATGCGAAATTTCTTAAGGATGTTATGTCAAAAAAACGGAAGATGACAAGCTTTGAAGCGGTGAATTTGTGGAAGAATGTAGTGCAATTATCCAAAGGAAGCTACCACAAAAACTGAAAGATCCGGGGAGTTTCACTATCCCTTGTGCTATTGGTGGTAATTTCTTTAATAAAGCATTATGTGATTTGGGGGCAAGTATTAATTTGATGCCTTTGTCCATTTTCAGGAAACTTGGATTAGGCGACGTGAAACCAACTACGGTGACATTGCAACTTGCGACCGATCACTTACGTATCAAGGGGAATTATTGAAGACGATCTTGGTAAAAGTTGATAAATTTATATTCCCGTGGACTTCTTGGTTTTGGATATGGAAGAAGATCGAGCGTTCCAATCGATACTTGGACGTCCTTTCTTAGCAACGGTAAAGCCTTAATAGATGTGCAAAAGGGAGCTCACATTACGTGTTAATGATGAGCATGTTTTATTTTCTATATATAAGGCAATGAAATTTCATCACTCGGTAGAAAATTGTAATTTTTGGATATAGTTAGTTCATGCATTGAGGATTATGTTGATCATACATTGTCTACGAGATGATTTGGAATTTGGTCTAACCCACTCGTGCTCAATGTCGAGTGTTGTACTTGATTTTGATAACCAAGATTTGTACGACTATGTTTGTGCCTTAGATCATATCGGGAACTACCTAATAAGCGCAAGAGATGAGAACGCAAAGTCGAAATAAGGGAGCCGAACTTACAAGAACGCACCACCCATGCGTCCACGCACGGGTTGCCCGTGCGTGATCTTTCAAGGACGGGTTGAACTCACGAAGAGCGCACGGGCGTGCGCCGGCACATGGGCAGCCCGTGCGTGATAATGCGAAATGACAACACCGATTTCGGAACTCAAGCAATTACCGAACACCTCAAATATGCATTCCTAGGGGCAAATAATGCAAATCCGGTAATCGTTTCATCTCTTCTCACTCCTACTCAACTTGATAAACTGTTAAGGGTTTTACGAAAACATAAGTCGGCACTAGGATGGTCTATAACTGATTTAAAAGGCATAAGTCCATCCATTGTGATGCATAAAATTTGGATGGAAGATGTTTATAAACCATCGCTGCAAAACCAAAAGACGACTAAACCCTATTATGCAAGATGTGGTTAGGAAGTAAGTGTTGAAATGGTTAGATGCCGGGATCATTTATGCGATATCTAATAGTTCATGGGTGAGTCCGGTACAAGTGGTGCGGAAAAAGGGGGTAATAGTGGTAAAAAATGAAAATGAGGAACAAATTGCTACTAAAATTGTTACCGGGTGGCGAATATGTATTGATTATAGAAAACTTAATGATGCCACTCGAAAAGATCACTTCCCCTCCCTTTTATCGATATGATGTTGGATCGTCTTACAGGTTATAATTATTATTGCTTTTTAGATGGTTATTCGGGTACAATTAAATCATGATTGCGTAGGAAGACCAAGAGAAAACAACATTTACATGTCCGTATGGCACATTTGCATTTCGCCGCATGCCATTTGGTTTATGTAATGCGCCCGCCACTTTCCAACGTTGTATGATGGCTATATTTCACGATCTTATTGAAAAAGTTATGGAGGTGTTTATGGGACGATTTCTCTGTGTTTGGTGATTCTTTTGATAATTGTCTTCACAATCTTTCCTAGTTTTGCAGCGATGTGAAGAGACCAATCTAGTACTAAACTAGGAAAAGTGCCATTTTATGGCACGCGATGGCATTGTACTTGGTCATCGAGTCTCTTCCGCAGGATTGGAAGTTGATCGGGCAAAGATTGTAGCAATTGAGAAGTTACCACCTCCCACAAACGAAAGCCATTCGAGCTTCTTGGGCCATGCCGGATTTTCTGAAGGTTTATCCGTGACTTTTCTAAAATTTCTAAGCCCTTCGAGCCAATTGCTAGAAAAAGATCTTTGCTTTCATTTTTTCCAATAAATGTTTGCAGGCATTCAAAACGTTGAAGACATCATTGGTGACCGCACCTATACTCGTCGCCTGCATTGGAGTCAACCATTTGAGCTAATGTGTGATGCAAGCGACTCTGCGGTTGGGGCTGTTCTTGGTCAAAAGAGGAAAAATTGTTCCGATCCATCTACTATGCAAGTCGAAGCGTTGGGCGAGTGCTCAATAGAATTATACCACAACCGAGAAAGAGATGTTGGCGATTGTTTTCGCATTCGATAAATTCGATCTTACTTGATCGGGACGAAGACGATTGTGCATACCGACCATGCGGCTATCAAATACCTCTTTGACAAGAAGGATGCGAAAACCGAGGTTGATTCGATGGATCTTATTATTGCAAGAGTTTGATATGGAAATCAAGGACCGAGAAAGGATGCGAAGAACGTGGTAGCGGACCATCCGTCTCGATTAGAAAATCAAGAGGAGCAAAAGGAGGTACATGATTGATCAAAGAGGAGTTTCCGATGAAAGATTACTCATGCTTGAGGCAAAGTTCCCATGGTATGCGGACTTTGTCAACTACTTGGCTTCTAGGAGTTCTACCTAGGATCTATCACCGTATCAAAAGAAGAAATTCTTACATGATGTAAAGTTCTACATGTGGGATGACCCCTACTCTTTAAGAGGTGCGCGGACAAAATCATAAGGAGATGCGTACGTCAAGAAGAATGGAAGGGAGTCCTACAACAATGTCACTCTTCACCATCTGGCGGACATTTTGGTCCCACTCGCACCACATGATGAAGGTATTGCGAAGTGGGCTATATTCGCCCACTTTATTTAATGATTGTTATTTGTTTGTGCAACAATGTGGCCAGTGTCGCCGAATGGGAAACATTTCAAGGAAGCACGAGATGCCAATGACCAATGTAATTGAAGTGGAGTTGTTCGATGTGTGGGGGATTGATTTTATGGGCCCGTTTCCATCATCTTCGGTTATCAATATATTCTACTTGCGGTGGAGTATGTATCTCGTTGGGTAGAGGCAATTCCTTCCAAAACAAATGATGCTCAAGTTGTAATGTGATTCCTTAAGAAAAACATCTTTACTAGATTCGGCACTCCAAGAGCTTTAATTAGTGATGGAGGGTCGCATTTTTGTAAACAAATTGATGAGCAACTTGTTGGCAAAATATGGAGTCAAACATAAAGTTGCATTGGCATATCATCCACAAGCCAATGGACAAGCGTAAGTGGCTAACAGGAGATCAAACAAATCCTTGAAAAGCGGTGAACATCAACCGAAAAGATTTGCGTTAAAATTGAATGACGCTTTATGGGCATACCGGACTGCATATAAGACACCGTTGGGCACATCTCCATATCAACTTGTCTTTGGTAAGTCGTGCCATTTGCGGTAGAATTGGAGCACAAAGCATTTTGGGCGGTCAAGAAACTAAACGGATTTTGAGGCCGCGAGGAAAGGTTACTCCATTTGAATCGGATGGAAGAGTTTCGGGATGAAGCTTACGAAAATTCCCGAATTTACAAGGAAAAAACCAAGAGGTGGCATGATAAGATGATCAAGAAAAGAGAGTTTTTACGGGAGAACCAAGGTGCTCCTATACAATTCACGCCTTAAATTTTTCCCCGGGAAAACTCAAGTCTAAGTGGTCGGGGCCATTCGTGATAAAGAAAGTGTTGAATCCACGGGATTGTAGAATTGTTGACAAAAGAAGGCGAGACTTTCATGGTAAATGGCCAACGGATTAAGCACTATTTCCACCGAGGGAATCAAGAGGAGGTGACATCCACCACCTTGCGCGACGTAATTTAACAAAACAGGCGTCAAGCTAAAGACGTTAAATATAGCGCTTGTTGGGAGGCAACCCAATGGTTTTTCGTGTGACTTTCATTTTTTGTGTGTGTTTAGTTTCAATTTTGTGTGATTGGAGTGAATTGACATGCGTGTTTTTATTAATGAGTGTGATTTTTGTGTTTTTGTTTCATTTTTGTGTGTTTTTATTCAAAAAAATACCTAAAGTTGTTTGACAGGGTGCGCACGGGTAGCCCGTGCATTGGCACACCACCCGTGCGCCCGCAGAGAGTTGGGGAATTTTTAGGGGTGGCGCACGGGTAGCCCGTGCTTCGACGCACCACCCGTGCGCCCTGCTGAAGAGGGATAAATTTGTGAGTTTTTAAAATTGTTCTTCATATTCAAACTCTCCACGCGCGCCCCTCCCTAATCCTCCCTTGTTTTCAAAATTTCTCCAAGTTTTCACTCAAATTCGTCCACATAATCCCTCCCCCATCACAATTGAACTTCACCTTAAATCAATTTGAATTTGCTTGAAGAATTGTGAGCAAAAGCACCTAGGGTTCAAGTCATCTACTTGAATTAACTTAGAGAATTCGGTAAGAACATCGTTTCTCCTTGCGAATTCGTTGTCCATTATGTATTAGGGATCATGATATGTGTTTGTTTTGATATTTTTGCTATGAATTGTGTGAATTATTCTTTGAGGCAAATTATCAAACACCTTGTGGGCTTGTGTAATTGAGGAGATTGAGGATGAATTGTTGATGAATACGGCATGGCCAATGATTGTTTAAACTAATACTTGTCTAGAATGGCCATAATTTTTGCTTGCTTTGGGTAGTTGATCGATCAAAGTATAGGAGGCAAGTGAATTTGCATCACCTATTATGTTAGCTTTCATCCCCTACTTTGTTGTTGCCATTGATGATATTGGGATGCTAATGGAATGGATTTCGGTACAAATCCTTCATGGCGGCGAAGAAACCCCAGGGGTGGAAGGAGCGTGCACGCGGCGGGCGCAACGATGACGTGGCGCGCCGCCGAGGTCGACCAAAACAGATCCGGCATATGGGGTTGACTTGACAAATGCCGATGATCTTGGCGATGGAATCGCTTGATCGGTCGCCAAATTGCTCCATCCCGCTATGCCGCGATGATTGTACTCAAACTTTGGGGATACATGAGGACGTTTGGCGTCTTTTCGCGAAGGTTGGATGGACAAACTTCATGAGCCGAAGGTGGCCGACATTTAAAAAATATACATTGGAGTTTTTGAGTACCGTGGAAGTACTCAAACAAGGCGGGACTTTTGAACCGTATATGATAAAATTTCAGTTGGGGAACGTTCGTAGACAACTGTCTATGACCCAATTGAACACCATTTTCGAGGTCCCAACAAACGCTCATACCGCCCGATGCCCCATTATGATCAATACGATTTGGAGAATGCTTGTGGAAACACCACAAACGGGGCCGATGTTGTATGCCGCGCGGACCGCAAAAGCCTCTTGGATCCGGAATCCAGTTTTCCGGTATATACAACGCGTGACTGCATCCTCCGTGTTCGCCCGAGAAAATATTGGAGGGATGACGACTAAGGAGCTTTATCTCCTCTGGTGTATGGTCACAAATACCCCCTACAACACAGCCGTCAATTTCGCCGAGCAAATCGAACAGTTAGCTAGGCGGGAAGGGGGTACGATTTCTATAGGGGGCCTCATTACCCCTATTGCCCGGCATTTCAATGTCGATTTCGAGGCTTGGAGCCTATCCCGGCAGCACTCGGGTTAATTTGGCATCGTTGCACCACATGAAGTTCATTGCACACGAAGACAACACATTGGTACTTCTACAAAAGAAAGGTGCTGCATTTCCATTGCCTAACCCGCCATACACCACAGTCGATACATTGACGGACACCACCAACTTCCTAATGAAACTCGACGCATATACATAACCGAATTACCGAGGCTATAGAGGCAAGAAAAAAGCGCAGAGTTGAAGGTTTCTTGGATGAGGAGGATATGGTGGTGGAGGAGGATGAGATACATGGACTTGAAATGGGGATGGAACCTCATCACCCCCAAATTGGGTATGATATACCCGAGTCCTCACACGGAGGCGATTACCCCGACATTCTCAAAGCGGGGATCGTCCCGGTCCCTCTCATAATGGAGGACCCGGCGCGGCAATCGATTTTCAAGACATGTTATTTGCGTTTGGGGAGGATTTCCGTCGGCAAGGAGAAGAGTTGAGGCGGCAAGGAGAGGATTTGGGGCAACATATGGCTGATTTTCTCGCGTTCAGCGAGCGATCTGAGCGGCGTTACGAGGAGACGTGGCAAGTGCTCCAACAGCTACAAATGTGGCATATTTCTCAAGGCCACTTCCCCCTTGCCCTTGCATGATGATTTAGGTATATCCCCACTTTTCGTTATTGAAATTCTATTTTTCCCCTTAGGACACTATAATTTCATTCAAGTTTGGGGAGAGATAGTATTTTAATTCATGAAAAGTGTGGATACGAAAAAGAAAAAAAAAAAAAAAAAAATTTATTCATGCATTTTGTGTTTCATATAGTTGCATTAGAGCATTCTAGGTTGCATTTGCATTAGAGCACGTTTATAGCTTTAGCACGTCTATTGCTTTCGTAGTGGTTAGAGAGTGTGTTGACCGAGCATGTTGCAATTGTTGTTGTGTGTTGATTGAAAATTCATATTGTTAGGATTGGATGTTGGTTACGAGTTGATTGAGCCTTGAATAGATGACATTGAGCATGTTGATATGGAAAACTTAGTTTGATGCTTTGAATTACATAATTGCAAGCCTGTGAGCTTTTGAGCCTTTCTTGCTTGTATCTTGCTTGATCTTGTTGTGATTTGAGTGTATCATTCATGTCGTTAAAATTCTAGAACTTGCTTGGGTATCTCTGTCAAGGCCACATCTTGTATGCGGTGTGAAGGTGATTAAAGGCAATTTTTGTTAGCCCTTCAAGCCTTTTGCTTACCTAATGATGATATTGAAATTCCTAGTTAGCCAAGTTGAGCCTATAGCCTATTTCTTTGATAGCCACAAAATTTAACCCTTGATCTTAATATATCCATCACCTAATACTCGAATGTATAGCGTTGAGTAAAGGAATGAATGAGGATGAATGGGTGGGAATTGAAAAGTAGGGTAAATGGGCACACTTTGTTAAATGGGACATAAAGAGGAAGGAAAGGAGTTGAGTAAAAATGTTGAAAATGCACAAATGAAAAAAAAAAAAAAAAAATTGATTGAAAAGATGATAAACTTGGGTGGCGAAGGATTGTGAATGGAGGCGATTCTCAAAAGAAAGAAAGGAAATGGGGATAAATAAAGTTGATAAAAATGAGGGATGATTGGAGTAGCATATGGGATTGTAATGAAAATGATTGATATGCTCATCGGTCTATATACTCGAGTTTGAGTCACTTTATCCAAAATTTCCTACCCAAACCAAAGAGCCTTCATTACAACCAAATGAGAAAGTCCTTTTTGATTCACAAATTGCATACACTTTAAGTGGCGGAGATATGAGGCGAATTGCAAGCCTATGGCAATTTTGCGACATCGAATTGATTTGAGTGTAACACACCCTATATCCTCGTGAGATGAGAGTATACACTTTACTTTGAGAGTTGGAATTGAGCATTTCACTTTGTTTACTTGAGGCGTGTTCTTTGATCGGATATTTGAGGCTTGATTGGTTTGTTGCTTGGCGTTCATGATGAACAATATGAATTTCTTTTTGGATTCATTGTGTGCGCTTTTATTCTTATCTCCTGTTATACTTGATCATATTTTAAAAAAATTGTTGATCGGGACGGTCAACGATATAAGTTTGGGGATTTTGATAGGCGTGAGTTTTGCATGTATTTTTGGCGTATTTCGAGCTATAATGATGGGTAAACATGCATATACTCGTGTTAAATGTTACATATTCACTCCTTGTGGAAAAGATATTACACTTTGCTTATTTTGTAGGAATTTCATGATATTTGAAGCTAATTGAATACGAATACGAGGAAAGCAAAGTGGAAACACGGAGAATTGAGTGGATATACGAAAAGTGAAACCTAAAAAAGCGAAAATTGAGCGTCTACGGAAGAGACAAGGGGAACACGGGTTGGGCGTGCCTCGGACACCACCCGTGCACCCCCTGTATAAATGTAATCTTGGAGGCTGCGACATGGCGCACGGGTAGCCCATGCATCAACGCATGACCCGTGCATCCTACGAGAGGTTGGAGTATTTCATCGGAGTGGCGCACGGGTAGGCCGTGCTCGACGCACCACCCGTGCGCCCTACGAGAGAGTTGGATTGTTTCTTGAGGGTGGCACACGGGTAACCCGTGCTCGACGCACCACCCGTGCGTCTGCGATGGAATCCCATGTCTATGACATTAAGCCCTAAACTTGATGTGGGTATAAAAAGGCTTTTTGGGCGCACACAAGGACATTCTGGCATTTTGGGATCTACAACACAAGACAAGGGTCAACTCTTGGAAAGAGACATCAAGGAGACAATCGGGTTGCATCGGAGCTTGAAGGGCGTTCTAAGTTTTTCTTGCTTCTCTTTTAGTTTCAATCTTCCATTTTCATTTGTAATGACTTTGAACACTTTGTTTATAAGTTGTTTAATCATGTGTAGCTAAACTCTAGAGATTTCGGGTTTTGGAAGTAGATTAATGAACTTTTGTTGGATGTTTTAATCTTAGTTGAAGTTCTTATCTTGAAGCCTATTTGAGTATTTTGAGCTTATTCTTGTTTTATCACTTGATCAATTATTTAACTTGTTTGATATATTGATTCATAATTCAAGAGATGAGTTTCAATATTAGATCTTGAATACTCGACACAAATATTTGCATGAATCGAGAGGTTTGTAAATATTTGTGAGGACAATTGATCTTTTGTGCTTTTGGGAGTTCAATGCTTCATGTTGAGTAGAGATGCTAGCATAAGTATTTCGATCTACATTTTATATGCATCTCGAGAGGAGGATAAAATATCTTTGTGATCGTCTTATAGGAATATTGATAATAACGTGGCTTGATTAAACCAGGACAACAAGAGGATTATTAATCGAAACCTTAACTCGGAAATCCATTATATTATCTTGATACTCCTTTCATTTGAGTTATCGTAATCTTGTGTTTTAGTGATTTAAATTGTCTTAATCTCAACACAACAATCATCAAATTCCGATCGTCTAAATAAAAATAGACTATCTTGGATCAATACTTAGCATATTAATTTATTAGTCTCCATGGATACGACCTTGCTACCCTATTCTATAGCGTACACCGTACACTTGCGGTGAAGCTAAAAATAAGCGAACATAAGGTTGAAGTTTCACTAACACCAAGTCTCCTTCCTCGAACTATACTTCGGACGATGGGCATTCGCCTTACGGGGCCATGCGATTTTGTGCTTGCAGCAAGTTAGTTAGCCTTGATAGTTTTAACAACTCATCACGTTCTCTCAATAACTCATCCACGGCTTGAATAGTGGTTGCACCAGCCGTATCGTGGAATAAAAGAGGAGGTGGTCGCCCATACACCGCTTGATTGACATTTTTAATCCACTATGATAAGTGGTGTTGTAGCAAAATTCGCCGGAAAGATATTTAAGCCATTCTTTTGGCCTTTGAAGCAAAAAGCCCGCAAGTATTGCTCCACCCCTCGGTTAACAACTTCCGTTTGCCCGCGTCGGTTTGCGGGTGATACGAATACTTATGCTTGAGAGTGGTGCCACTAAGTTCAAAGAGGTGTTTCCAAAAGAACTCAAAAAAATAGAATCCCAAATCGGACACGATAGAGCTCGGAAAGCCATGTAACTTAACCACCGTGTCAATAAATAGTTGTGTCGTCTTGAGTGTTGTGAAGTCGGAGGAAGAGCTCCAAAATTAGCGATTTAGATAGTCGATCCACCACAACCAAAAGGATTTGTGTAACCTTTAGAAGGTAGCGTCCGGTAATAAAATCTATGGTGACTTCATCCCACACCATACTTCGGTATTCGCGAGAGGTTGAAGAAACCCGTGGTGGTAATGTCGAAAATTTTATCATTCGGCAACCGAGGCGGTTGACAAAATTATCCACATCCTCCTCATACCTGGCCAATAAAGGTAGTCGCTAGTCGAGCAAGGCACGTTTTTATGCCTGTATGTCCCGCCAATGGAGTGGAATGATATTCGTGGAGCGAGCTAACTTACAAGTAGATTTTTTCCAACTATTATTCGTTGTTTATATAAAAGCAAACCCCCTTGTTCCGAATACTCGAAGTTAATTCCCGACCACGTAATCTTCTATGCAACTCCACGAGATCGGTTCCGTAGTATTCTCTTCCCGTAATTTTGCAATTAAATCATTCTCGTGCCAACAAACCAATGAAAAACACGTAATTGCTCGGCCTCGGCGCTCGGGGAGATGTCTGGCTCAGCTTGTGTTAGACTTTCCCGTCTTATACTCCACCACGAAATTATATCCAAGCAATTTGTGTATGAATACCGCTGCTCCGGGGAAAGAACCACTGGTGAAACAACTCTTTTATACTCTTATGATCCGTCCTTATAGTGAAAAACCTACCCAACAAATAATGTCGCCATTTTGAACAGCCTCAACTATCGCTTGTAACTCCTTGCAATACGTGGATGCGGCTTGAAATTTTATTCGATTTCTTGATGAAATAAGATATGGGGTGGCTTCCCGCATCAAGATAGCCCTGATACCCAAATTCAAGCATCCGTCTCCACCACAAAATCTTTAGAGAAATTGGGAAGCCTCAAATTGGTGCCTCCATCATGACCCTTTTAAGAGATGTGAATGCATCGTTGGCGACATCAGTCCATAAAAAAAGAATCTTCGGCGTAAAAGGTCGGTGAGGGTCTTTTTGCAATGGTCGCATATCCTTTAATAAACGGCATGCAATACCCGTTAAGCCAAGAATCCTGCAAGTGTTTTAAGGTGGTTGGTTTGGGCCATTCATCGCTTCCAATTTCTTAGGATCACCCAAAACCCGCCACTGTAACAATATGACCCAAATATTCGACCCTAGGTGAGCGAACGTGTATTTGCTAAACTTGATATAAAAGCGATTATCTTTGTAGACATAATAGAACCATTCCCAGATGTACAACATGTTCCTCCATTATCGTACTATAAACCATAATATCGTCAAAGAACTATCACAAACCGACGAAGAAACGGTCGAAAATGTGATTCATAGCGGCCGAAAAGTGGGCGGTGCGTTTGTGAGCCCAAAAGGCATCACAAGAAATTCCCAATGACCATCTACCGCCCAAAAGGCTGTTTTGGCAATGTCGCGACAATTCATGCGAATCGATGATATCGAGCGGAGGTCCAATTTGGTGTAACAACGAGCATGTCGGTTTGTCCAACAACTCATCCACCGTTGGAATGGGAAATTTATCCTTGACTCGTGATTGAATTCAAAGCCCGATAGTCGACACAAAATCGATATGACCATCCTTCTTCCGTACTCAAAAGCACCGACGATGAGTAAGGACTTGACTAGGTCGTATGATTCTTGACTTAACATTTCTTGCACCAATTTTTCAATCTCGGCTTTTTGAAACGGGGATACCTATAAGGTCGAACATTAATGGGTTACTCCGGAAGGACATGAATGCGATGGTCGATACCGCGTATTTGTGGTGGTATTCCCTTAGGTTCGAGTAAATAATTCTCGATATATCTCAAAGCACTTGTACAATTACTACGGGCAAGTCCGTAGAAATTCCAATAAAATCTCATGATTATCCTCGCTTGATCCCTCCTTGTCATATTCCGAAATGGATTTCATACAGGACTATGAAAATCATCAGCATGTCAAATATGGCTTACTTGTTGTTGAAAAGTAACTTGTAAGGG
Organism: Rehmannia glutinosa; assembly: GCA_016081115.2. Classification (NCBI taxonomy): domain Eukaryota; kingdom Viridiplantae; phylum Streptophyta; class Magnoliopsida; order Lamiales; family Orobanchaceae; genus Rehmannia; species Rehmannia glutinosa. The sequence goes on from CM071935.1 coordinate 3,099,764, forward strand.
TGGTTCAAAATTATCACCTCGTAACGACACCTTCTCGCCCTTCTTTTTCGAATTCCATAGTCGTGGCCCCATAATCATGGCACACCTTGCCTAACCCCTGTAGCCATTGGATTCCCAATACTAGCTCTGGTCCTTGAATGGGTAAAATAAACAAATCCACATTGAGTTCAAACCCCGTAAACCAAGATTAATCCCCGTACATTTATGTTAGCATACAAGATAATCGCCATTGCCTATATAAACCTTGAATGAGTTGATAGGAATTGTGGGAATCCCTAACCTCTCGATAATAGACGGCTTCACAAAATTATGTGTACTTCCACTATCAATCAAAATTTTCAATTCCCTACCATTAATTTCCCCCTTCATGCGTAATGACCTTGGATTCGATTTGTCCCGCCAAGGCATTCAAACTAGAAATGACCTCCTCGGTGGGTTTGGAGTCGCTCGCTCTACGATTCGCCGCCTCGTCTTGAGTGCTCTATAGTAACATGAGTTTGTTAGGGCATTTATGAGCAGGAGTATATCGCTGGTCGCAGTGAAGCAAAGCCCCTTTTCCCTTCTCTCCTTGATATCGGTGACATTCGGCGAATAGGTAAGTTGGGTGTTGGCGAATGGGCCTGAGTGTCTTCCGGATGGAATGATGTAACGATTAGGTGTGGTGTTGTTGGTGACGGAGAAGGATAAGGGATGCGTGGCGGTGGGGTGTAGGGCAACGAACCCGGTTTTGGGTTAAGGGCAGTCGTGGGCTTGTAAGTAGATGGGTTATTGTTTGGGCTTTATTTGGGCTCGGATGGTGTAGGGGGAATTTTGGGTGATATTCCATTTTGGGCTTATCCTCGGAGATAATCGGGCCTTCTCCGCTCGAGCTAATTGGGCCCGTCTTTGCGGCAAATGCTTCCATCAACGATGAAAGTTGCGAGAATAGTAACTCACGACGCAAATTCGATTTCGGTCCGACGATGAAAAAATTGACCAATAACGGCTCGAGATTCCAATCACTTTGTTCATGAGGTTTTCAAATTCGATTGAAACTCGGCCATTTTGTGGAAGTTTGCGTGAGTTTGGAAAGTTTTCCTTGATAGTCCTCGTACATGGAACTTCCAAATCGAAATTTGACGCTTATTGAGAAATTCCTTCCAAGTGGATAATGATTGGTTAGATTTCATCCATTTTGAAACCATGAGGTGCCTTACCTTCCATATGAAATGATATAATGCGATCGGAGCTCCTCCGGTGTCCCCAAAAAATCGAAGAATTCTTCCACTTGAAAAATCCACCCCTTCGGATCTGTTTCATCAAACTTGGCACCTCCAATTTCATTGAGCGTAGGGTTAATGACTGATCGAAAGGTAATGGTGCATAGTCAGAAATTACCGTGGCCTTTGATGATGTAGTTGCGCCTTTGGATGACCCTTCCATCCCACCACTAAACTGGACGCGCAGCTCTTCAAATCGGGCATCCATGGCGGATATGTATTTTTGCATGGTCTGTTCGATTTGCATTTGCATTGCCTTAACCACCGGTGAAAGTTCTGCGTCTGCCATGAGGAGGAGAGATCTCTCAACGAGAGCACCAATGATACGCTATGTATTGATAATACACTCTCAAGAGTGAGTGTCAACTCCCAGAAACAAGCCAATAAACCCAGAAAAGAAAATTACAGCCAAAGAAATTCCCAAATAGGGACCAGGAAGAAGAAATAGAAAAATACCACAAAATTCACTGCCTATTCTTGCGTGTTCCCCCCCTTTTAATTCACCACTACCTCTGACACTATAACTAATTGGAATATTCCCTTCTACCCTCAATCCTCATGTTGTGACGTAATCATTGAACCAAGCTGGAGCCTTTTTTGTGCGAGCTGGGCCACAATTCTCCCCGAGCCCTTTACGTTGATTCAATCCCAATTTTTGATGTTGGGCCTCTTCTCTGTATTGGCCCATATCAGTACCCAACCAAACACCCAACTTATTTCTATTTTTATCTTTTCCTTTAATCTTTTTGATATTTTGACCACTTTAGTTTTAGGGCTAGTTACATATGGTACCCCTAAGGTAGAGGGTAATTATAAAAATCCAGTTAAGTTTCAAAATTACAAAAATACGTATGTGGTTTGATTCCGTGTAACGTTTTATCAAGTAGTTAGTTGACCTAATGGGGGTTGCTGAGGGTTGCTGATGTTATGGAAAAATGAATTGAAAGTTCAAAAATGTCCTTACAATACTATTCACGGATCATGAAGAGACAAAAGAATCATATGACTGCTCACAAAAGATTACAAAAAAATAAGAACTTACAAAAAATATCATTTAGTTTCAACAGAAGCTACAACATTTCCCATGAGTTCGTCCATTATTATCAACTAAACTAAAATTGATCAGATCCAACAATCCTATGTACACATACAACCATACAAACATCAACTGAAACTCTTTTATGAATTTTTCACGAATTACACAATATCAAAAACTATGGACATAGCCGGGATTTCCGGCCAATGCGGTCGGAAGTTTTTTCATTTTGGCGGGAGTATTGTTGGACCAAAATTTTAAAAGAAATGGGAAGTAAGAAAGACAAATCTAAAGATTGTACCTGGCAACAATTCCTTGTGGGTTTTTATAATCTTCACTTCTAAGCTTCTTTCTCAGAATGAACTTTTTGAAAAAGTGGGTTATCCAAAAAGCCATTATATATTAACAACCAAACAACTATTATTATTACGGAAAATAGAATTTTAGATCCAAAAGTTCATTTCAAAAGTCTCCCACAAAAATTGATCATTATCAAGTTTGGAACGTATATCTTTCTCTACATAACAAACAAGACACAATCATTCATCAATACGAGATACCTTAATTGGGTTGTGTATTATTATTTTTGGACCAAAACAATAGGTTTATTAGCCTTTTATATTCTTACTCATTTTTTTATATGAACTAGACATTATTTGTATTTTAAGTGCGGTCCAATTCAAATTTAATTAGCGATCCCGAGATCCAGTGCAATAAATGACATTTGCAATAAATGTCCAATCTGTATTATTCTTTAAGTTACATTTCAATCAAATGATTCAATAGATAATACTCTATCATGTCTAAGTTGATATGTAAGTTTGAACAGTAAAACTTCCACTTATCAGAGCCAGTTTCCTAATGACATGATTGGTGTGAATGAATAGAATTGGATAGATATGAAATGAACTTAGGAATGCAATAACAAAGAGAATGAAATGTTTTATGTATTCCTTTCTTATGCTTGGTATTAGTTAGGCTGTCCACGGTTCGGAATCGCCGGTTCGGTTAAGCTCCGGGAACCAGTTCAGTTCCAAATAATATAGAACCGGAACGAGAACCTTGAACAGGCGGTTCCAAGACGGTTCGAGCCAATCCGGTTCGGTTCAACCGGCGGTTCCATTTTCGATTCCGGGAACCGTGGAACCGTCTTCTTTTTTGTTTTAATTTTTTTTTCAAAAATTAAATTAATATTTTTTTGTTTAAATATAACACAATATAATTCAATACCAAAATTAGAATATTATCTTAGATTATTTGAAGACTTTAAATTAAATAAAAAAAAAAAAGGTTTGAACTTAATATGAATAATTAATATTAAGCTGCGTAGGTATCCTCTTCGGATATAGTGGAATCAAAGCCCACATATTTCTTTATACATTTTTTACCATTATTTCTTATAGTAGGTGTAGGTTGTATTTCTTGTTGACTCGTTTCTCTCTTAAATTTTAAACTATATGCATTATAAATTCATTATATTTGTTGGAACCGTGGAACCGGAACCGTGGAACCGACAATTTAGAACCTTGGAACCGGAACCTTAGAACCGGAACCGTGGAACCGGCGGTTCCACGGTTCTTCCAAAGGAGGAACCGGAACCGGAACCGATAAAGACCGGTTCCTTCACGGTTCCGAACCGGGAACCAGTCAACGGTTCCAATATAAAGAATGTTGTGTTGATATATATGGAAGTTTACCGATATATATGTCGCCTATAACCAACTCTTCAAATATAAAGAATGTTGTGTTGATCAAAAGCAGCTAGAAATATTTATGCTTTTAATAATTTGCCTCCAGTTGTAATCTTCAAAGTTGATTAGACGCAGAAGCTGAAGAACTGCATCATCAGAGTGCCCTCATTCTAATCAACCATAAATTATCAAACATCGACCCCACGTGATCTCATGGATATCCAATACTTGCCTTCAATTTAGCTGAGATTTAGTTTCTTTTCAATCTAAAGCAAGAATGAAGAAATGTCTTCTCTAGACACACCTGGGTTCCTTGAAAATAAAATCGATGTGGATTTTATGGCTCGAGCTAACTATTTGATGTTATGTGTAGGAACACTCAGATAGAACTTGGTGTTCTTGAAATCATCGAGCATCGGATTGTATCCGTCATTGGTTCTTGTCTTGGAGGGAAGACCAAATTCTTCCATGAAAGATGACGTGTCGAGCTAAATCAAATTAGCAAATATAGGGAGGGGAAGACATCAGTTAGTATCAGGTATTCAGCTAAAAATTTAATCACATTACCTAAAAATTGAAGTAATTAATAAGTTTTTATGTCATTTTCATAAATTTGTTATAGTTTGATCAATATTCAATAGCGAATATGCATTTTTGGTCAGTTTCATATAAACGACCAATTTCATGACAAGTGGTTTATTGATGAATAACTGAAAGACATCAGCTAAAGATATTTCGTGATGTAGACAGGCTATTCTATCCAATTCAGAAGTAAAATGCCGATGATAAACGTATAACCAAAATGTATGACTGACAGACTGAGTGGTTTCACTGAGTATATGATTTGCTCCCTCTATACCAATTTACTGCTCCCATTTCCTTTCTCTCATGTCCCAAAATACGACCTCATTTCATATAAAAAAATTCAAATTATACTGTAAATTAAGATAATAATGTGATACCAGTAACTCTCAACCATTGCTAGCTTTTACAGACAGTAAACATAAAAATTGTAAATCTTAAGGACATTCAACTCTCATCTACAATTTCATGCCACATTAAACTAAGCCCATTTTTTTGGGGATGATGGGAGTAATAATATATACTGTTCAATAATAAAATTTCATCTACCTTCGACTCTTCCCCTTGATAACTCAGCAACTCGGCATAATGTACATTTTTGCTAATCAAAACAAATCTACAAGCTAATCTTGTACTTGACTACAGGTATTCAAGAATAATGTATTTTGTTTGTGTTGGCTTTTTGCACTTCTGAGCACCTAGTTATATGTATTTGTATTATTACCAATCTGCACTGCAAATGCCTATAAAAGTAAAATTATAACCAGTACAGGATGAAAAGTGAGACTTTGATTACCTAAAATGGGCACACACATACTCAACATCACATTTGAGACCTTTTTATTTTCATTTACAAAATTCTGACCACGTTTAGACTCTTATTTGATAGTTTTTGAGCTCTGTAATGAGTATCTACCTGAATATCTCAGGCAACTAAGATATCAAAATTTGAAAATGTCCAACTCAGAATTGTAGGCAGCAAAGAACAGTTACCAATTACAAGCATCGTCAGACAACCAGATGAGAAATTACCGTAAGTGTTCGCCTCTTCTTTCCCTTCTTAGAAGAATTATTTTCATGTGGCTTCAACCATCCGGAACAGTAATGATCTATACGTTCCAGAAGCCAAAAGTCCGTTGGGAAAAATATATCAGCATCACCCTGTGGAAGAAAATACTGGGACATCATTCAATGATTGAAGGTTATAGGGGTTACAACTCAATTCTTGTGATACATGACTATACAACAACAAAAAACAAAGCCTTAATCCCACTATGTGGGGTCGGCTATACGGATCATATCGCACCATCGTTTACGGTCATAAGCCATATTTTCATTCATTTCTAGATATGAAATGTCTTGTTTAATAGTTTCTTTCCAAGTCTTTTTAGGTCTTCCTCTGCCTCTTTAGATTTGTGTGAGTGATTCCCTACCTTCTAAACGTCGCACGGGTGCATCTAATGGTCAGAAATATCAAAAAACAAAAAGGATAGCTGAGTAAACGGAAATTTAATTAATTTTTGAAATTTTTCCTACTCATCACAAGCATACATCCTCGCATAAAACAAATTTTAAATAACCTTCAGCTGAAAAATGAGCAAATGAAATAGTTAATATAAACCTTTTCTCAAGAGAATACATATCCACATTGGTTCTTGAAGATAGATTATAATCAACGTTGAGCTTTTTACTCGCATCCTCCGAGGCCTGATTGACAAAAATGATTTTCGTAGCACTTACTCCCACATTGTCTGATTTTTAAAGTGGAGGAAAAGAGTCCTCTCGTATTAATGAAGCTCGTTAAGTTCAATACCGGAAAAAATTATACCGAATGATAATTCTACCAAGTACATATGATGATTCCGTGTGTAAATTGTAATAAAATCAGCCATGACTAAATAAGCCTCATTAGTTTGAAGTCCATATTCAATTGCAACAGTGACCATAAGCTCCCAGCCACCGATAGTTATCAGCTGGAAAAACATAGAAAACTTAAAAATCCCCGATTGACCACTCCCTCCCACGTAAAATGACTAACTTTCGGAGGCCTCCATCTTATCCCCTAAGCTTCATCTTTCAATGATGTAACTTTTTTTTATCATTTCATTAAGTTTCAACAAATTGCATGAACTCCCATACGATTTCGATTTGCAGAAGGAATGTGCACTAGTTAAGTGAGAAGTTTCATACTAACATGACAATGAGTTAAAGGCAGAAGAGTAATGAGAGAAACAAGAAAATAAACCTTCACGTCCAGATAATTGTTGTGATCTGAGCTATTGCCATCTTTCTGCAAAGGAGAAGGACAAATTGCAAATGAACTTCATAGACCATCTTCCAAATTCATTTGTTTTTCGATAGATTAGATACAATGGAAATACGGAAATAAAATAAGCTTTGCATTAGGAAACTGATAGAGTCGAGGGTAAAGTAATTTGAAAGAAAGCAATAATTGATATTATTAATGTAGAAAACAAAACAAGAACACGAAGTTCTCCTCGGGAAATCTCCCGCCCAGCTTAAAGCCGACAAACACAATTAATTCCAAAGTGTCCTATATGAAATAATAATACTCACTTAAATAGCAACATAACCCTAAACCTAACCCTACGGGCTTAAAGCCCAATAATAAGAATTAGTTAAACTAGGAAACTGAATCCTAACTAAACTAGGAAATAACAATTAACCTTAATTAAACCTAACTGAACTAGGAAATAATAATTAACCTTAATTAAACCACCACTAATTAAACTAAATAAACCTAATTAAATAATGAAAATCGATCTGTAACAGAAACATTCCACATATGAAAAGAGAAATGATTGTGTTCATGCCAAAGAATACTTGAAAGGAAATATCTTTTAGGAGCAAACACAAAAGCAGCACAGCATTCCTTATCTCGACCCTGTATAAAGAAACCTCTAACAATAGCCAAAAGAACTATAGACAATCAAATGAAATTCAAACTCAAAGAAATACACATCACTAGATTGACTTAGATTTTGGTTTTCGGTGACATATTGGGACCTTAAATTCATATGAATATTTAGCTCTGAAATATTATTATTTCAAGTTTAATATAGAATTATCCTTCTACACAAGAGAAGGATGAGCTTCTTCAAGTTAATAAGAAAAGAAAAATCACGCACTAATCAAATTACTTCACATTGTAACACTAAAAGACGTACTGATAAAAGTTGTTTATTTTTTGTTTTTTTAAGTGAACAGTAACATCTAGATAGCTTTATGATATGATTGTTTTTTATGGTATGAACTTCAAACTCCCTCTCATACTAACACTATACATGAATTTGTTTTTCTCTCTGGAAAAGTGTTACTCCACTATTGTATGAAGTAAAGAGTAAAAGCTCAACGGAAACAGCTCAACATGTAAATGTATTTCCAAACATTCTTATATTAATGAAAGACGGCTAACTATTTATCTTTTGGAGATAAAGTTTCTTTCTATCTTTACATTGTTTCTTCAAATTATATCGTTTGTGAGCCTCCTTGTTAGAAAATCAATAGACTTGAAGGATTGACAAGTTTAGGATGGGGAGAACATCCGTAAGGGCCTCGAGTTATACCAGTGATGATCCTTTTAGCTAATTCAGTGACGAGTAGACAGATTTTATAAGATTTGAAGTTGTAAAGCCATCTTACCTCTTTGGTACTGATGGAATTCTGTGAATAAATCAAATAATCAATGCTTCCAAATCAGGCCTCCCCCAACAACTCAAGAGTTTAGAAATGCTCTTACTTCTAAGGACATAGGAAGGAGATCTAACTTCTTAGCTTGGAAAGAGCAAAACTTGTCTTTTGTATAAACTACTTTTCCAGCTATGGCCATGTTGGTGTTACCTAGAGGAATGGATTATCTTTTTTAAAATGAATTTAAAAGAGAAAACAAAATATCAGGGTTTCGTGATAGTGTTCCTTTCAAATAATGGTATATTCAATAGCAGAAATGGCAGAGAATGTAAACTCCTCACACAGCTGTCTGCCAAGTCAGAAGAGGAAGGAAAAGAAGAGGAGAAAAGAAGATGAGGCTATACTTAATGTCTTAAAACAAGTTAAAAAATTTCCATAAAGCAAGAGAATCACATTATTTGTACCTTGCTTGCAACTAGAGGAGCTCTCTCACCAGGTATCCTTACATCAGGAAGGTAACTAAAATCGGATGCGATTAACGACATCTTTGGTAAAGCACCATGTAAAACTTGTAGAAGTTTCTGCACATTTCAGTATTGAATTAGTGCATAAATAAATACATCTCGTAAGATTTTGGAAAACATTATCCAATAATGTCTTACTAAACAACGGTTGGTAGCCAGCATCTTCGTGGCTTGGGAAGAATTTTAGCCCAAAAACTTTTGGCAAATGAACCTGCCATGGTTCCACGAGTACTGCCATCTTTTGCCAAATCCAGGATCTCCATGCAACTTGCAATTAATGGATCTTCTAGAGGCTTATAGAGCTCAAATAGTTCTGGCCTGTTGAATATAAATCAGAAAATAATGGGGGACTAGTACAAATGCAGTATAAATATTCAAAAAAAGAACCAAAGTAAGTTCGATGAACAGATGAACAATTCTACGTAAAAATTAGCCTTCGGATTATGAAGTACCAATGTGAATTATGATTAGAAAAGCAGATTAAATTCAGATTTAAAAATTAGCATCTACCCCCAGTTCCAAGAAAAACAACTTAAGCATATTCTCGAAAAAACCATTGAAGACAGAACGCAGCAAACTTAACTATTTGAATTCGGACTGGGGCAACATTGGTAGAGTAACAGTGTCTCAATGCACTGGATAGATATACAGGACAAACCCTTATCTAAAGGATAACCAATCATGGTTACAACCTCAGACTGTGAAAAAGAAATTAAATTATTTTTTCCCAAAAGCCCAAAAAAATCCTTATTGGCAGCACCTCATGCCGATCACACTTGAAGTTGAAACAATTGCTAATTTTTCAGCATGATCAACATGATTACATGAGAAGTGTGTGATGCAATAATTTTATATCAGTTGAATACCAGTTTTCTGATGGATAATAATCAAATCTAAAAATATATTAAGAGTTTCCAATATAAGAGACATTTCTATATAGTAGGACCAATGAGATACGGAAGATAAGAATGCTAAGTGCTTCCAATTACAAGTGTTTTTTAGTATAAATCAGTGACCCTTTTGTTTATGCATGGACCAGAAGGTAAGGAATCATTTTCCCTTATTATACATTATCGTCTTCCATTCATGTATTGAGATCCTCTGCAAGTGATGCTAAAGCTGGTCACATTAAGATTTCCGTACTCTTTCAGTGTTTTATAGAACTAGGTTGAAAATAAACTATGATAAACATCAACTCAAGGAATTTTGATCCCATGAGAGATCATTTGGTTGCATCATTGTTATTTAAAGAATGGATTGACCCAGAAAAGGGTTTGTGGATAAACATGGTCTTTGGTGGGATAAATAGGTTTAAAACGCAAGTCATTATTTGTCCTCCTCCCCAACTCTCTTTGACAAAACACACAAAATGTAATTTGGCCAATTCCTTCTCAAATAGGATCACTTCATCATATTTTCATCATCTACAAATATTCATTTTTCTATTTTCTTTCAACACTTGAAGGAGTTAGGGCTACCGAAGTTTTTGTTGAAAGGTCTGATTCCCGAGTTGGACGCTTCGGTTAGTGTGTTACTGTTCAACTTGAGGGGGACAACAATCAAGGTTTGATTCTATAGCAAATTGTATGATCCCAACAATATATATCTATTTCGTGGTTGGATATTTATGATATTATATTATTTGATTTTCGCATGATCTCCTCCATTTATTATTCTTAACATGTATCGAGAAGGAAAAGTAAGAGGTGTATTCCTTTGCAAACTTGGTCCATGGACATAGGTCAAATAGCTGAACCACATTGTTGATTTCTCTTTCCTCTTTCTCTCTTCATTTTCTAACTATAATTTAAAATTTAACAAATACAATCGTTTTGAACTCACAAGAGAAAAGGTGGCGACTTGCAAAACCTTTCCAGCCTAATGCAACTTCAACCCACCCCAAAACTTGTCACTCCTAAATCAATGAAAATATAGCATGAAACAATGGGAGTGTCAAAGTCCAGAAAGTTAATAAGCATATGTAGATACATCACCCCACATGCACCAATTGCTTACTTGTCATGTCTCTTTTCAACCCACACTTCCATCCAAGATGCGACTTGATTTTTAGAAAAGATAAGATCATGTGGAAGATTATCAAGAACCTACAAAAATTAAAAAGGCATTCCATGATTACAATATGTACATTTGAACTAACACATGGTAAACTTGTACTAAGGATTTTCATGTAAACAATGTGCATGGAGATCCACATTGATTCATGGGTCAATTCCTAATTTTGGTGACTAATGTAAACTATAAATGTGATATATTAAATTTGTGGCAATTAAAGATTGCTAAGTGCCAAATCTCAACCATTAGAGTCAATCTTGATATTAATCTCAATCCTTGGAGAACAACACTTATCGTGATAGTTATCTCAATCATTGGAGACCAAAACTTATCTTGATAAGATATGGAAATATGATCATTATCGCCTTCTATAATTATAACATCTTATGGTTAAAGAGAGAGAGAGATAGACAACATCAAATAAAGCTTCTTCATCAAATGATCCATCCAAGAGCTCATCTCCTACATGTATAAATATGAGTCGCGAGTTGAATCATAAGTTGCATAGTGAAATTCCTCTCAATTCAATGAGACCCACGGTGTTAAAGGGGTTCATCGTAGAGTCCATACAAATAATAGCGTTTAATTCGATATAAAGGTGATAAACCTTTGAATTAACATTATTGGAGGCCAAATCAACCCTCGCAAAGATCAAAGGTCAATTTCATCAATAAGTTTTCAAGTCCACAAAGCCAATGTTCTTGAAGTAATAGTGTTTTAATTCGAGATCAAGTTGTTTTACATTAAAGAACGAAATCAAGTTCTAAGGAGATCAAATAAGCTATTCCACTTTAAAAGTTCCAAATCTCAACAAATATCATTCTCGAAGTGAAGAATCAGAGGAAGCACAAAAATTGTATTTGATTCAATAAATATTTATTTGTACTATTTTTATGGTTTGCAATTTTTACAAACAACAAAATTTCGTGTTACCACATAAAAAAAGAAAAAGAAATCGTAATATCAAGGAACCACAATTTTATACCTCTAGCATTATAACCCAACAAGGTTGTTGCTCGTGACCTGTTCCAATAAACGTAAAATTCAGATAAGTTTCGGTCCTCGAGCACTTAAATTTCATTGTTTATGTTTATAGTCTAAACATAATCTGGCGCAAGTTTGATGAGAGAGTATTGTTTTCAAGAAAAGATGAAGTATAAAAGTAATGGGTATAAGAAAAAGCCTGCATAAATAACACCATCGTACCCCATCCATTTGGATCAGCAGCATCACGACATTCTACCCTAAACTTTGCCAAGTGACTATCAACTGCTCCAACAGTCTCTAGTTGTTTCTTGGCAAGTGAAGAACTGATTTCTACTGAACTGCAATAAATTAATTGATTATTATTGTTTCTAAAGAAAAGTATCTCAAAAGAATACACGTTATACGATTGAAATTCGGCATAATGCAATCTATGCTTCTCTAGAATTTATAAACCCAGCTAAGAATACTTTGCTAAGATATTGGTGCAAGGGTATGAAGCCTTGACTAACACATCAATACATCATATATGTTTAATCTATTCAATTGTTCAGAAACACTCTAACCTAGATCTAGCTGATCTATACATCAATACAGTCGATTTTTATTCTTTTTTAATTTTGCTGAAGCACATATTCTCTAACAGCACTAGTAAAATGGGCATATCTAAAATCTTCTACAATGACATTTTATATCAAAAGCAACATTGAAGAAAGAAATGCACCAGCAATCACATACACATAAGTCATATTATCATAAACTCTTGTAGGTGCATTCAACTTTAGGTAATCCATTATGCCCTTTGCACAAGTTCCTGATCCACCTCCAATCTCATATATCTGAAAAAGAAAAATAACCTTTAGCTCAATTTCAGGGGAGGAAGGAGAAAGAAAACTCGTAATTCATAAGCTTGATTTCTATTATTCCAAGTTTGTGAAAAGGAAATGTATCAATTACATTAAAAAGATCATATGGCATTTTGTCAGAAATCATATTGTGGAGATATGGTACAAGTTTATAAGTTTGCAGTTACCAAACAAGGTGTCGAAATTCATCAACAACAATCTATAGAAGTAAGTAAATAATTGTGATTCTGAGTGATGAACTCCATTCCCAGTTTTTCCATATTGATGTGAGTGTATGGAATGCATTACTACATAGATTTAACATACGAAAACCAGGAAAGTAAAGCTTATGAAGAGTGGGGTGTAATAATGAAGAGAACATAGAAATCTATTTTAAAACTCGTTATCAATTCCTTTGTTTTTTATTATTGGACAGATAGACAAGGAGAAAAGAATGCTGGTATTCCAAAATCAAGACCGCCTTCACCATTTAAGCAACCGCTTTTAATTCTGAGCAGCTAAGTGTCTTGCATATTGTAGCATGGTTGTGATGGATGAATCTTCAGGGAACATGCCAGGCGACAAACATTCCAAGTAACTCGAAATTGTATCAACTATGACTAGATTTTTAACCCCAGAACATTACAGGAGGCAATCTTGAAAAATACTCCCTCCATCCCATTCATATTTATTAGGCTTGACGGCAGAGAGTTTTAGATGAGAGTTGAAAGAACGGAATTTTTGTGTATGTTTACACTATTGCCCTTAATAGTAGTGATTAGTACTACATAATTACTTAAAGTCGAAGGGTATTTTGAGTCAGAAAATTGTTATTTCAAGAAAAGGAGACTTGTTTCGGGATGTCCTAGAAAGGAAATAGAAGTGATGATTTGAGACACACGAAGGAAAAAAACAATTTTTGGAATAATGCTGCAAATAATCATGCAAGTGGCCCATACTTCTATCAGCTTAATGTGCAGACATCACATGGTATGACCTTTTACTGTTAGTCCAGTGGTCAGGATTAACTCAAGTTTACAAGAAGTTTAGCCAAACTCTCACAAGCAAACAAGTAGAAGATTCTAATGAGTGAGCTACATGTCTACAGATTATGCGGAGGCTATAGATCTAGATACATACACAAGCATAACTCAACTTTGAATGCCATTAAAAACTTCTTTAATTACAAATACAGGAAAAAATAAATAAACAAAACCAATAGATATCTCCATGTATACCATGTAAATATGCAGCATCACCATATCTTCAAATAAAGGGTTCCTGCAAGTTCCATGAGTTCATTACTAGAACTAACATATTTATTACTGTTTATCATGTTTCGTAGATGGACTCATATCTAAACCAGATCTATGGATAACAATGTCAAAAACATTATAGTAAGATAACAGCAACTGTATGTATAAAAGCTATCAGCATATCAAAGAAAAATACATTACACTGACAAGGTGGTGTAGCAAACCAGAAAACTTGAGAACTTACTTTCAGTGGAACAGAGAGGTTAGCAGTCCGCATAATTGCTTCAGCTATTCCATGGGCATACCAAGGCTGCAAACAATAAGGAATATACAACGTATCAAGCAAAGATAAAAATGGAAGGAACAAAACAGAGGGTAAAGGCGTTTTGTTTTTATTGTTTATTATTATTTGTACATACTCACCAGGGGAGGGTGTGTTTTCGGTTAAAGCAAAGAAACATCACAGGCCATCATGCGAATTTCAGCTTAGTGAAACTAAATCCATAGGTTAACAAAAACACATATACACAAGACACACACACACACACACACACACACATATATATATATTTCGTGGTTTGCTTACCATTGTATAGTTTTCCCCCAACAAAGTTCGAGAATTGGGTTGGACTGAAACTGTGTATGCTATTAATGAGCCCTGTTAAAGCTAGTGTATATATTAATTAGATTAGAGTACTTTAAGGAACATGTTTGCTTACTTTAGGGAATAGGTTAGAATATTATAAGGGATGTGTCCCTATCAACTGTTGTATAAATATGTGACTCTCAGATGTTATTAATACAACATATTCACAAATATCTCTACATGGTATCAGACATGTTAAAGTAAATGTATATAATAAGTAAGTGGAGTATTTTAGGGAACATGTTTTATTACTTTAGGGTGCACTTTAGGCTATATGTCTCCCATTCCTTGTATATAAATATGTAATCATGTATTGAGTTATTATTAAGAATATTCAGCAAACTTACATGGTATCCAGCTAGGGTTCCAAATAGTCTGATTTCCTTTTCCAGAACAGTGGGTTTCTTGTTCAGTTTTTCATTTTTTTCCCTTCCTGTCTCATTTCCGACCACCACCACCGCTCCCCGCCGCTCACCGCTGCCACCACGAGGTGCGCCCACTTCCCATCTTCCTCTTTCCGGAGCCCGTTCGAGGATTGACGGCGCGTGGACCCTACACGCGCAGCAGACCATTTTCTGCACGCTTTCCCACGCGCCGCCCGTTTCGCTCACGTCCACCACCACGGGGTGCGCCCCACCCTCCTCGTCCATTCCGAGGAGTTTGGTTCTGATTGTCAGCGCGTGGAGCTCACACGCTCAATTTAAGTAAATCTGACATTTTTTTTATCTCAGTTTTTTCCTCTTTTGTCAGTCTTGCAGCTTGAGCACCTTCAATTCAGCCCTTCGTCTTTTGAATCTTCGTTGGTTTCTCCCGCAATTCATTCTGGGGGTCTGTCCATTCGTGTCCGGGTTCGGTTTGACCAGGTTTGACCTTATTAAAATCCCACTTCTATTCAGCGTTTGGTTTAGTCTTTATTGACTATTTTGCTTTCAAATTCGAAAATATGACTGAAAAAGACTCTGTCGATGACAAGAAAATAGTAGTTACTTCTGAGTTAATTCCTGTCATGTCCAAAATTACAGACCATAAACTTAATAAGTCTAATTATTTAGATTGGAGTAAAACATGTTCCCTAAAATACTCCACTTACTTATTATATACATTTACTTTAACACTCCCCCTCAAGCTGGATCATAAACATTGATCATGCCCAGCTTGTTACAAAGATAATCAACCCGAAATCCGTTAAGAGCTTTTGTAAAGATATCCCCTAATTGTTCTCCAGTTTTCACGTATCTGTAGAAATCAATCCTTTCGAATCTTTTCTCGAACGAAGTGACAATCAATCTCAATATGTTTTGTTCGTTCATGAAAGACTGGATTGGATGCAATGTGAAGTGCAGCTTGGTTGTCACACCACAGTTTAGCCGGTATAGACACTTTAAAGCCTACTTCAGTGAGGAGTTGATGTATCCACATTATTTCACATATTGATTTGGCCATACATATTCGATTACGAGAGCATGAACGTGAGACCACATTTTGCTTTTTGCTTTTCCATGACACCAAATTTCCTCCAACAAATACACTGATAACCTGAAGTAGATCTCCGATCTTCCTCGATCCGCCCAATCGGCATCCGAAAAACCTTCAATCCTAGTATGCCCATGATTCTTTGTATAGAATTCCTCGCCAGTGCTCCTTTCAAATAGCACAAAATATGCTCAATGACTTTCCAATGGTCTATTGTTGGGGAAGACATATATTGGCTTACCACACTAACTGAATATGCAATATCTGGACGAGTAACGGTGAGATAGTTTAATTTCCCAACCAATCTCCTGTATCTCTCGGGATCCGTAAATAGTTCACCATCTTTTGTAAGTTGTTCATTAGGAACCATTGGAGTGCTGCATGGTTTAGCTCCCAATTTTCCTGTTTTTGATAACAAGTCAAGCACATATTTTCTTTGAGATAAGAATATCCCCTTCTTACTTCTCATCACCTCGACACCTAAGAAGTATTTTAATGCCCCTAAATCCTTTGTATGGAACTGAGTATGAAGAAAAGCTTTCAGAGATGAGATACCGCCATTATCACTTCCGGTAATTACAATATCATCAACATAAACAACTAATAGGATGGTGCCAGTTGTAGACTGTTTGTAGAAGACTGAATGATCTGATTTACTCTTCTTCATCCCAAACTTTTCAACAGCTTGACTAAATTTTCCAAACCATGCCCGAGGGCTCTGTTTCAAGCCATATAAAGACTTCCGAAGACGACAAACTTTCCCAGACTCCCCCTGAGCAACAAAGCCTGGCGGTTGTTCTAAGTAGACTTCTTCCTGAAGGTCACCATGAAGGAATGCATTTGTAATGTCTAATTGATGCAAAGGCCAATGATATGTGGCTGCCATAGAAATGAATAACCTGACCGACGTAAGCTTTGCGACAGGAGAAAAGGTATCAGAATAGTCAACCCCATATATTTGAGCATATCCTTTAGCAACGAGTCGCGCTTTCAAACGAGCAATAGTTCCATCCGAATTTGTTTTAATAGCAAAGACCCACTTACAACCGATAGCCTTTTTACCTGCAGGTAAGTTAACCAAGTCCCAAGTACCATTGGTGTCTAAAGCATTCATCTCCTCTATCATAGCCTTACGCCAACCCGGGTGAGATAAAGCTTCATGAACAGTTTTAGGTATAGAAACAGAGTCAAGAGAGACAATAAAAGAGCATGAGGATGGTGATAAACTGTTATATGACACAAAAGAGGATATGGGATAAGTACATTGTCGTTTACCTTTACGAAGCGCAATAGGAAGATCATCACTTGGACCCGGATCTGATGACGAAAGAAGTGGCGCAGGACAAGGAACTGGAGGAGCAGTTATGGAAAGTGGTTGACGACGAGTGTAAACCTGTGTTATGGGAGGTTTGGGAGGGGCTGGAGAAACAGCAGAATCAGATGATGTAATGGTGTAGATGAGAACATCATCTATGTCCTCTGGGGCAGAAGTAGTGGAGGGTGCAAATGGTGTTTGTTCGAAGAAAGTGACATCAGCAGACACAAGATACTTGTTAAGAGTGGGACAAGAATAACCGATAACCTTTTTGTACACGTGAATATCCGAGAAAGATACACTTTAGAGATTTTGGATCGAGTTTCGTTACTTGAGAGGACATCACGAACAAAACAAGTACAACCAAATGTCCATGGTTCAATAGGAAATAAGGTTTTTTAGGGAAAGAGAACACGAAAAGGAATTTCACCAGATTGAGTTGAAGGAGTGAGGGCATACGATTAATTAGAAAACACGCAGATGATACAAAGATCACCCCAAAAATATTTAGGAACTTGCATTTGAAATAGTAAGGCTCTAGCAGTCTCAAGAAGATGTCTATTTTTACGTTCTGCAATGCCATTTTGAGATGGCGTATCTACACATGAAGTTTGGTGAATAATGCCATGTTGCACCATATATTTTTGAAACGATTTCGACAAGTATTCTTTAAGCATTATCGCCGTAAAATTTGAACAGGCATATTAAATTGAGTTTTGATTTCGGCAGACAAAAGGTAGTAAAATGATGAAACAACTTAAGCGATTTTTCATTAAATATAACCACGTCATTCGAGAATAGTCATCTACAAAGGTAACAAAATACTTAAACCCGATTTTAGACACTACAGACAAGGACCCCAAACATCGAATGGACCAACGCAAGCGGGACAATAGCTCGTTTATTGACTCGAGGACTAGAACTCAAACGGTGGTGTTTAGCAAATTGACACGACTCACAATCTAATGCGTAAAGACCGAAAAGCGAGGACAAACTTTCTTCAATGTAGATAAGGAAGGATGTCCTAACCGATGTCAACGTGCCAAAGGGTGTCGTGACTAACAGAACAAGCAAGAGACTTTGGAACTTGTGTATCGAGGATGTAAAGCCCCCAGATTCATGTCCTTTACCAATAATCTTCTTCGTCATAAGATCCTGAAACAAGCAAAAATTCGGAAAGAATGAGATACAACAATTAAGAGAGCGAGTAAGTTTACTGACGGAGACTAGATTAAAGGATAAGTTTGGTAGGTTTAAAAAGAGTGCAAAGCGGGAGTGAGGGTGTTGGGATAATAGTGCGGATCTCTAAAGACATGAGCGTAGATCCATCCATCCGCTAAAGTAATGAGATGAACTAGACGCATGAGATTCAAAGGAAGTAAAAAGCTAGAATTACATGTCATGTGATCGGTGGCACAGAATCAATTACCCACTTGGAGGATGAGGAAACAAGACATGTTTGTAGTGTACCTGAATCAGCGATGGCAGTGATTGGAGGAGATGAAGACTTTAGAGATTACTGATACTGTGAGAATTTTGCATACTCATCGGCAGAGAGTAAAATGGGCGCAGGCGAAGTTGAAACAAGATTGGCTGATTGGTTAACTCGATTCTTGCGCAATAACTTTTGACAATCCTTTTTAAAATGACCCGGATCATGACAATAACGACACCCAATATCCCCTGAATCTTGACCTCGAGTCCCAGTGTTTTGAGGGAAGTTTCGCCTCTATATCCACCTCTGTACACCGGTTTTTTTATGTCAGACGTGTGGCTAAGAAGAGCACTATGATTCGAATAGGTATTGAAATTTCGTGCGAAGAATCCGGCTAAAAGCATCTTCAAGTGATGATATCTCGGGTAGAGAGAATTTGAGACTTGGCTCGGGAGTAGTAGTAGTAGAAGCGAAATTAGCCGAGTGGTTAAAGCGATTTTTTGCGCAAAGAACTTTGGGCAATCCTTTTGAAATGACCAGGATCATGACAATACCGACACCCAATATCCCCCGAGTCCCGACCTCCAGTCCACTATTTTGGGGAAAGCTTCGCCTTTATGTCCAACTTTGTATCTTCCCGGATTCGAAGTGTGGCTAACAAAGAGCTTTAATCGTTGGGCGAATAGGAATCGAAATTTCCGTGCGGAGAACTCGCTAAAAACATCTTCAAGTGAGGATATCTCGTGGCTGGTGAGAGAATTTGAGACTTGCGCGTCTCGAATTGAGACGGAAGACCACTTGAAGAAACTCATAATCGCCATTTTTTCACGCCGAGCTTGTTGGGCGGTGACATCGATGCTAAATGGAAGTAACAAATTAAGCTCCTCGTGTGTTTTCTTAAAATCGATAAAGTAGTCGGTGAGAGATTTTTCACCTTTTCAAAGACGATAAAAGTCTTGACACACATCATACATACGTTTGATATCGCTTTACCCGAGTATATAAACTCCAAATAAGTCATTAATTCCTTTACAAATTCACAATGATTGACCATACCGACAACATCGCTTTCAATAGAATTACGTATTTGTAGGAACAATCGAGCATCATCTCGTAGCCAAGAAACTTTTGAATCATCAGTAGGTGGGTCGTCAGTTAAATGATGATCCATAGAGATACTACGTAAATAGAGTCTAATGTTTTGCTCGCCTAAGTAATTAGATCTATTAAGTTTATGTTCTGTGATTTTCGACATCACCGGAATTAATTCAGACGTAATAATAGATTTCTTTTCATCCACAGCCTTCTTGTCACCCATATTTGCAAATATTAACTGAATAGTAAGTCCAAAAAATACGCAACAAAATCTGACAAAGTCGGAGAACCTGGAATTGGACAAAAGTCAAACTGAGTCAACCAAAAGATGAACCTGGACTGGTACGAGCTGCTGGACAGCCGGCAAAATAGCAGGGAGGTGGGCAGCGGCAGACAACGGCACAATCAGAGTATGGATAACGAGCAGCCTGGTGCTTAAAGTGGAACCCAAATAGAGAAAGGAACCAAAATAAGTGACCAGATTTTTTTTTTTTTTTTTTTACCAAAACAAAGGCTGATTCCAAAACCGCTCGAAAACTTCACCGGAATAAGAAACGGACTGGAGAAGAAGGACGAACGGGACTCGTCGCACCCCACGGACCAAACCGATTCGAGGAACAGTGTCTCACGCGCCCTTTACAGTCTGTTTTAAACCTACCAATCTTATCCTTTAATTTAGTGTCCGTTAGCAAACTTACTCGCTCTCTTAATTGTTGTATCTCATTCTTCCCTAATTTTTGCTTGTTTCAGGATCTTATGACGAAGAAGATTATTGGTAAAGGACATGAATCGGGGGCCTTTACATCCTCGATGATACACGAGTTCCAAAGTCTATTGCTTGTTCGGAGTTGTGACCCCCTTTGCCGCCCGTTGTCGGTTAGGCCATCCTTCATTATCCACATTGAAGAAACTTTGTCCTCAGTTTTCGAGTCTTTCTGTCTTAGATTGTGAATCGTGTCGTTTGCTAAACACCATCGCGTGAGTTCTAGTCCGAGAGTTCATAAACGAGTTATTGCTCCGTTTGCGTTAGTCCATTTCGATGTTTGGGGTCCTTGTCTGTAGTGTCTAAAATTGGGTTTAAATACTTTTTACTTTTGTTGATGACTATTCTCGAATGAGCGTGGTTATTTTTAATGAAAAATCGTTCAATTGTTTCATCATTTTACTACTTTTTGTCTTTGAAATCAAAACTCAATTTAATACCCATGTCCAAATTTTGAGAAGTGACAATGCTAAAGAATACATGTCGATTCCTTTCAAAAATATATGCTACAACATGGCATTATTCATCAAACTTCATGTGTAGATACGCCATCTCAAAATGGTGTTCTTTGAGCGAAAAAATAGACATCTTCCGGAAAGCTGCTAGAGCTTTGTTATTTCAAATGCAAGTTCCTAAGAATTTTTGGGCGATGCGCGGTCTCGCTTGTTTTCTAATTAATCGCATGCCTTCCTCCGTTTTGTCTGGTGGCATTCCGTTTCAAATCCTTTTTCCGATAAGTCCTTCTTTCCTATTGAGCCTCGGACATTTGGTTGCACTTGTTTTGTTCGAGATGTTCGACCAAATTCGAAACTCGATCCAAAATCTCTAAAGTGTATTTTCCTTGGCTATTCACGTGTGCAAAAAGGTTATCGATGTTACGGTCCCACTCTTAACAAGTATATCGATCTGATGTCACATTCTGAACAAACCCCTTTCGCATTCTCGCCTGGTTCCTCTACTCCGGAAGACATCGATGATATACTCATCTACACTATTACAACGCCTGGTCTTGATTCTTCTCCCACTCCCCGCTAAACCTCCAATAACACGGGTTTACCATCGCCGCCAACCACCTTCCACAACCTTTGCTCCTCCGACCGATTCTTGTCTATGCCACTTCTTTCGTCATCGATCGAACAAGTGTTGATCTCCGATAGCTCTTCGCAAAGGTAAACGACAATGTACTTATCCCATATCTTCTTTTGTGTCATATAATCGATTATCACCATCATCGCATTACTCTTCATTGCATCTCTTGACTCTGTTTCTATACTAAAACCGTCCGTGAAACTTTATCTCATCCAGGGTTGGCGTCTTTCGCTATGATTGAGGAGATGAATGCCTTGAAATAACTAATGGTACTTGGGACTTGGTTAACTTACCAAAAGGTAAAAAGGCTATTGGTTGTAAGTGGGTGTTTGCTATTAAAACCAATCCGAATGGAACATGTTGCTCGTTTGAAAGCCCCCTTGTTGCTAAAGGATATGCTCGAGACATATGGAGTTGATTACTCGACACTTTTTCCCCTGTTGCTAAACTTACTTCCCGTCAGTTATTCATTTCATTCGCCGCCACATATCATGGCATTTGCATCGATTGGATATTACCAATGCATTTCTTCATGGTGACCTTCAGGAGGAAGTCTACTTGGAGCAACCACCTGGTTTTATTGCTCAGGGGGAGTTTGGGAAAGTTTGCCACCTTCGTAAATCTTTGTATGGCTTGAAACAAAGCCCTCGAGCATGGTTTGGAAAGTTTAGTCAAGCTGTTGAAAAGTTCGGGATGAAGAAGAGTAAATCAGATCATTCGGTTTTCTACAGACAATCTATAGCTGGCATCATCCTATTGGTTGTTTACGTTGATGATATTGTCATTACTGGAAGTGATATTGGTGGTATCTCATCTCTCAAAACTTTTCTTCATACTCAGTTTCATACAAAAGATTTAGGAGCACTAAAATACTTTTTGGGCGTTGAAGTGATGAGAGGTAAGAAAGGGATATTCTTATCTCAAAGAAAATATGTGCTTGACTTATTATCTGAAACAGGAAAACTAGGGGTTAAACCATGTAAAGACTCTATGGTTCCTAATGTGCAACTTACAAAAAGGGTGAATTGTTTACGGATCCGGAGAGATATAGGAGATTGGTTGGGAAATTGAATTATCTTACTGTTACTCGTCCAGACATTGCCTATTCGGTTAGTATTGTAAGTCAATTTATGTCTTCCCCAACAATCGACCACTGGAAAGCTGTTGAGCAAATTTTGTGTTATTTGAAAGGAGCACCTGGACGAGGGATTCTGTATAGCAATCATGGTCATACTAAAATTGAAGGTTTTTCGAGATCTCGATTGAGGGGATCGAGGAAGATCGAAGATCTACTTCAGGATATTGTGTATTTGTTGGAGGAAATTTGGTTTCATGGAAAAGCAAGAAGCAAAATGTGGTCTCGCGCTCAAGTGCAGAATCAGAATATAGGTCTATGGCAAAAACAGTATGTGAAATATTGTGGATAAATCAACTCCTCTCAAGTAGGCTTTAAAGTTTCTATACCGACTAAATTATGGTGTGACAACCAAGCTGCACTTCATATCGCATCTAATCCAGTATTTCATGAGCGAACAAAGCACATTGAGATTGATTGTCACTTCATTCGTGAAAAGATTCAGGAAGGCTTGATTTCTACAGGATACGTGAAAACTGGGGAACAATTGGGACATATATTCACCAAAGCTCTCAACGGTGTTCGGGTTGATTATCTTTGTAACAAACTGGGCATGATCAATGCCTATGCTCCAGTTTGAGGGGGAGTGTTAAAGCTAGTGTATATATTAATTAGATTAGAGTACTTTAAGGAACATGTTTGCTTACTTTAGGGAATAGGTTAGAATATTATAAGGGATGTGTCCCTATCAACATTGTATAAATATGTGACTCTCGGATGTTATTAATACAACATATTCACAAATATCTCTACAAGCCCCAACCTGAGTCTTAACTTTATTTGAGACGTTTTAGTTATTTTGGTTCATCTAAGAGACTCAATGATTATAAGTCCCACATTTGGTTGGTTCCAAGATTCCGTCAATTTACCTTAGACTATGTGTTTGCTTCGAGATATATGCCCAACACTAAATTCAGTGCTACTACACATTGTCATTCATCACACCATCACATCAGATACTTTACTGCAAAAACCAAGCTAGAGTGTGCAACAGCATAGGGAATTGATTTTGTCGATGTGATCAACAGTATGCCATGAGCAACTCAAAACAGAATCTCATGGTAAGGAATAGAGCAGAGGCAGTTGTAAACAATGTAAAATACAGATCATACACATTTATTAGAAAACATTATTTTAATCAGTTGAAGAAAGAAAAGAAGAACAGACAGAGAGGCAAATAAGAAGTTGTTGTATGGTTACCTTATAGCAAATCAATGCTTAGCAATTCAAAACAATTGAATATTAACTAAAACCTAATGACTCTTCACTGGTTATGCTAGTACAACTCCACAACATTCATAAAATACAGCTCAGAATATAATTAAAATTGTTAAAAAGAAATATGATATGCAAAAGACATTTTAAAACTTGCAGCCGATCTTGCCTATGGGAGGGTTTCCAACTAAATGATTCAAGTACAGACATACAGATGTACTTTAACACATGTGCTTCTCCCCATATTCAGCCAACTTCAATGATTAAACAAGCAAATGAAATAATTGAAAGTTCTGTACCTTAAAAAGCTCCACTGGAGTAAACCACGATATATCACTCTGCTTGTATATAGCATCCAGGTGCTTCATATAAGCTTTTCGACCTGAAATTTTGTTTTATAATATGAATGGTGAAAGCCATAGATAGTCACCAACTTCCGGAGAAGTGCAATCTTAAGACATTTTGTCGTGTAAGCTCCCTTTAAAGTCAAATAGAAGATGTCACAATGAATCAATATGTACCACTGCAAGCATGCAAAACTAGCTTTTATAAACAGGCTCCCTCCAACTTAATTTCTGCATTATGTTAAAACTATTTTCACTTTCTAGATTTCCCACGCAGAATTTTATTTCAGGGTCAAAGTATCTCCCAGCTCCTCAGAAAACATAGCTAAATAAGCAATAACTTTACAGTATCCTCATCTGGAAGGAAACATAACCAAAAATTTTGGAGCAAAAATACTTTAAAAGTTGATGTAGGCCCTCAATTGAAAAGAAACATAACTGGAAAATAAAATAAGTAATGGTTTTGAGTTGATTACAGCACTGACAATCCCAAAAAGAATGTTCAACAGATCCTAAGACGATGAGACTTGGGCTCCCACTCCTCCCAAGGACACAAATTCCAGTGACATATTGCTCCCACAGATCAACCCAATCATTTCACCTTTTGTTTTTAATAAATTCTCCATAGACCACATTTGATTACATACCACTAGAATAGCTCTGAGATAAAGGCAACCAATGACCTTTAAGGTTCGGGTAGTGTAAGTGGATATATGAATTAATCAAGTGTTTTAAACAGAACTACTGGTACTGGTAAACTAGGAAATATTCGTTAATTATTCAGCCTGTTAGAACCGGAAAAGACTGATATCCAAATCATTTGTCAAGCTACAAGAGTACAGATACTCCATCATCTTGATAATTCAAAGCTTCTACATGCTCTTGTAATTTCTTTGTAACATCAATTTTGTTATTCCTAGCAAAATCATCTCAATAGAAGCTCAATAACACTGCCAGAGAAAATTAGAACGACCACCACCATTCACTACACAATGATAGCATCAAAGCGCCCAATCCGAAACACTCTAGAACTTCTTATTGAACAAACATTCAACTCATTAAATATGTGAAAGAGATAATAGCGTTCCATGTCAATGAACTAAATCCAACTGAAAACAACTGGCGACAAACATAAAAGACCACAACTACAGTTAAAGAAAGAATCAAACAACCTTCGAGCTGATTAAACTTAATGCTTCTATCAAGCACTCCAACTGAGCCCGATCTTTGAGAAAAATACCCGTGTTCGGATCATACAAAGCCGCGTGAATAAAATCCCTCACCTTCACCCATCAAAAATAAAGAAAAATGATCAAAAACTTTCAAAAAACCAATTCTTTGGTACAATTGTATTTGTTAAATATACAAAAGGGTGTGTAACAATTACACAGCAGAGAGGGAGAGAGTGAAGTTACAAGAACTGGAGATTCACCAACAATGTTAGTAGAGTAGTAGGCCGGAGAAAATGAGGTCACTGTACAACAAAAATTCTCGAGTCAAATAATACTTTGAAGAAAATGTGAATTCACACGCCCTAAATTGAAAAAATATACACATGAAGTGAAAGTGACAGAGAGAGAGAGAGAGAGAGAGAGAGAGAGAGAGAGAGAGGGGGACCTTTAGAAGAGAAGAGAAAAGCGGAGAAGTGTTTGGAGGAGGCAACGCGAACGGCCATTTCTGCAGTCTTTGAGCTTTTCTGTAAAAAAAAAACTTTTTTCTTATTTTTGCTATTTTGTCAGTTGCTTCATAGCATCCCCTGCTTTTATTGTACAGGGTTCAGCTTGATACTCAAAAATCTCAGCAGGGTTTTGTTGGCAGGAAAGTTGGCGAAGCGCGATTTCCATTGAGTTATCTAAAACGACTTCGATAATTGGATGTGGACAAATAGACATTTTCGGTCCAAACAAATTATTGTTTTCGAGGACTAAGCCCAACTAATCGAACCAGAGATGGGCTTAAATTTCTAGAACACATTGATAAAGCATAATTGGATTTGGGATGTTATTTAGCCAACCACACGGTTTTATTCAGTACTGTTAGTGAGAACATTAATAGAGCTGGCAAAATGCTAGGCGGGGCTGGCTCGATCCCATCAGACTTTTGGAAAAATTTGGGCGGGGCGGATTTGTCCAAATTTGCTCGGACTACGGAAATGTTTGGTCCAACCCGGTCCGTGTCTACATTTTGTGCACAAAAACTATTAGGTCGGGGTAAGTCGGGTCAACTCCGGCCCATGGGATTGGACAAAATAGGCCCGATTTTTTTAGGTCTACAAAATCATGACTCAACTCTGTCCAAACCTCGGGCAAGTAGTTACATTTTGTGTTTCTAAACATTAATGATATGTAGTTAGATATAATGAATAACCATGAAACCAATTTAGGAAAAACTATATGATTTTTGAAAATCAATCAATTTCATTCGGTGTAAGAACCAACTAATTACAAAAGACCAAAATTGTAAGACTACAAAATCATAAACATAAAGATATTTTAAACATATACACATCTTAAACATATATACATTTTAAATCTATGGAGATCTAATTGATCTAGTTGAATAAAATAATTGCATAGCTCGACAAATTGCGTGCCCGCATCTGTCACTAAACAACCGGTGACGTATTATTTGAAAAAAATACTGTATGATTTAATTCCATCAATCAGCTTTTCATACCTTCATGTTCCTTTTGAATTAAGGATGTAATATAATTAACGTAAAGCCCAGTCCAAACTTTCATCTTCGAGTACAAGATTTTCAAACAAAACTTAGGTAAGAAAGCAAAAAGGAAATGCAAAAGGAGAGCTAAAATGAATCAAACACACAAAAATTGACTGGACCCAGTAACAGAATCTTGAATTTATGCCCGTTAGCCCTTCTCCACTGTGTGTTCTGCGTGTCTTCGAGACAGAAAGAATGGATTGTGGTCAAAGCCATGATTTCATTTCCACTTGAAAGAGAAAAATATTCCATATTCAAAATCATCATTATAGTACAGCAATTCCACATTTTTCTACTTTACTTTTCTTGTACCCCATTCCCTCCCTTTAATTTCTATAAATATATATTACATATTTGTTCTATGTTCTTGTGTATACCTTTTTTTCAGGTCTTTTACTCTGAAAGCTATGAAAGATTCACAAGGTAAGACTTACTTTTTCTGCTGAAGATGTTAATTTGTGTGTGTGTTCATCTTTAAATTGCCAGAAATCATGAATTTTGATTATAATAGTCATTAATCGAATTGATTGTTGATAACCTCTGTTTTTCTGTAACTTTCTTGCCAGAAAAATGTGTTTTTTCTAAAGATTATTATGATTTGCAGTAAAATTCTTGTGCAGCTTATAAAATATTGTTATTTTTACATGAAAGTAATCTATACTCATTGTAGCTTCACAAATTTGTGTGTGGGGGTAATGTAAAAAGAAAAAATAGACAAGCAATCTTCATGCCAAGAACTGTATTATTTTTCTAAGCAAATGTTCTTACGGCATATTTCTTCCTTATTGTTTTTCATTATTTATTTTATATTTTTCGATTAATTTGGATCGTTAGATTGTAGATTCACTAAATATGTGAAAACTTATAGTAGTCTAATTAGAGTTTTCTAGGATGAGGATATCAATGACTATTGGTTGCTATAATGTGTCGCTAAATTGTTCTTTCTGCTTTGTATCGTGAGTATGTTTTCACGAACTTATGTTGCACACGGCCTGAGTGACATGACTATGTAATAAACCAAATCATAATCTAGTTACTTCTAACATCAAATGTGAGTGATATTAACTGATCGAAAACCTTCATAACTTGAAATAGTTAGTCTGATCTGCAAGATAGCTGCTTTATTGGCTACTTAATCACATCAACTGAAATCACCATCATTGAGTCACTTTCGTCATTGTAATCGGTCTAGTTATCGACTCGTTTGCCTACTCAAGTTCGTGCGATATCTAGATTGAGTTCCGTATAATGCTCCTTGGTCACGACAAGCTCCTTAGTCTCATCATTTCACCAGCACATTATAAGACCAGACACTCGTATCCTAACTTCTCTGTTGGAAATTTCTACATTATAACAATAGGTATAGTTACAAAAAACTACCGAGGTTTAGCTTAATTACAAAACAACCAGTTATCAATTGCAAATACCCCATTGACATTTGTTTCTATTTTATAAATAGCATCCTCAAGAGGGGGTATTTGTTAGGTAAATACAAACATTTAGGGTGTGTTTCTAACACCTTAAATGAGTATTTGTAATTTTGAAAGATAACTGGAGAGTTTTTCTCTACTTAATTAGGCTAAACCTCAGGGTAATTTTTGTAATTATCCTTTAACAATATTAAATGAAGGGTGAATGGTACTAATATCAGATTCACTTCTAGAACAGATTAAGATAGAAACTAAATGAGTTAGACCTTGAGTCTAGTGGCGGACACATGATTTGAGACTTGGGGCGAAACCTATTTTTGAAGACAATTACAATAATTTTTCATCAAAATTATGGGGGCAAATGTACTTATTCCCTTAGCTTATACATAAATATAGAAAAATATCAACTAAATTGAAGAAGAAAAAGACTTTCTTAAATTGAAGACGAAAAAGAAATTTGAAGTGCTGCCCCCACCCCTCCAATCCGCCACTGCTTGAGTCTAAGGATATATAATATAAAGACGATTGGCGTTTCCTTTAGCCTAAGGTTATATAATATGTAAATCCTCCATAACGATCTACTTGGTTGAATGGGTAGAGAAACAAGTCTTCAAAGTTGTATTTTCTGTTGACAGATGTTCCTTCTATCTCTTAAGGTACATCTCACTCATCCTCAATGCTTAAGTCGTTGTATCACAAAGTACAAGATATGCTTTGCTGTCATATATTGCCAAACTATTACAAGAAACTAGATACTGAAGCTTGAAAGAAAAATGATGGAGATCAAGCGAAATTCTTCAGCGCGTAGCAATTTCAAATCAATCGATAGCATAATCATGAAATTCCCTCAGCTCAGAGAGGGGTTGAAAGAGATTAAAGATTTATTTGAACAGTACGGTGAGTCGATACGCTAGTAAAGGTCATATTTCTGTTATTTCTGAAAAATTTCCATTAATTAGTCTCTTTGACATGCTTTCATACAGATGAAGATTCAAATGGTACTATTGACAACGAGGAGCTCAAGAAATGCCTACATACGTTAGAGTTTAACGTTAAAGACGAGGAGATTGATGATCTTTTTAGTTCTTTGTGACATGGATGAAAATGAAGGGATACAATTCAAGGAGTTCATAGTTCTTCTATGCCTCATTTATCTCATCGCGGATTATTCTACCTCGTCTCGTGCAGTATATTCATTATATTTAGGGATAATTACAAAAACTACCCCTAAAGTTTGTGGTAATTACAAAAAACCAAAATTACAAAAATCCGATTGAGGTTTGATTCATCTTACATGGAATTGGGGTAACTATAATATATTTACCAATGTAAAGGAGGTGATTGAAATTTTTCTCTTACGAAGGGGGCGGGGATATTTGTAATTTTTAAAAACTTGTGGTTTTTTTGTTATTAGCTCAAACATGGGGGTAATTTTTGTAATTATCCCTTATTTTTACCTTACTTTTTTTATCTTACACCTCTTTTGCGTTCGAAATTGTGTAGCTCAATTCTGACATTTGGTTTATTCGTACTCATCTTAATTTTTTTTTTTTTTTTGCAGACACTGAAGATGTATTCGCCAAATATTGAAGCCACCTTTAATACAATAATTGAAGTGTTCTTATTTCTTGATAAAACTGGTGAAGGAAACCTGAAAAGAAAAGATGTGGTCAAGGCATTAAATGAGGCTTCTCCTAGAGAGAAATCCCCCTCACACATCACACGGACTCGATTTAGTTATTTACTC
This sequence comes from Rehmannia glutinosa, assembly GCA_016081115.2. Taxonomy (NCBI): domain Eukaryota; kingdom Viridiplantae; phylum Streptophyta; class Magnoliopsida; order Lamiales; family Orobanchaceae; genus Rehmannia; species Rehmannia glutinosa. Next base: position 3,130,073 of record CM071935.1, read on the forward strand.
TCCTTTCTTCTTCGAGATTGAGGCATTCTTTTAGTACATGTTTCTTGAAATCTCCATAAAAGAAAGTCCAAACTTTATTTTTTACGGTTAATTGCAAAAAATACCCTTGAGGTTCAGTTTAATTTTAAAAAAACCTAGTTATCTTTCAAAAAGGAGTATCCATAATTTTGAAAGATAACTGGAATTTTTCGCAATTAGGCTAAGCTTCAGAGGTAGTTTTTGTAATTTTCTTATTATTAAGTTTTTCAGTTTCTTCATCTTTCCTGTTTATTTGCTTCTAATAATTTCATAGTGGCAGAGACAGTTTTAATCTTTAACAGTGGCATTGTTGTTACTTATGCAGAAGAAATGGACTGGGATAAGAATGGAAAAGTTAGCTTCAAGGAATTTCTATTTTCCTTTATCAGTTGGGTTGGTATTGATTGTGATGATGATGATGAAGATCCTGACCAATAGATTTATGACAAAATCTAAAACTATCTGAAATGAGGTTTGACTAATGTTTATGTAACATTTAATAAGTGTACATATCAACTGATATTTGTATGTTCCTTACATTGTTTCACATTTATATCTTCAACATTTCTCAAGAAACTTTATAGATGACTCTGTTTTTATCTAGGTATGTTTTTATAGTATGTCATTTCATAAGCTTGCTCACCAATGTAGAACAAAGACATCATTTAGCTAGTAAAATCCCATACAGAAAACCTACTTGTGATTATTGTGTTGGGATAATTACAAAGGTTTGGGCTAGTTACAAAAGAAATCGAAGTTTTTGAAAATTACAAAAACCCCGTGAGGTCGGATTCTATCTTAAATTTTAATTTTAAGGGATAAGCGTAATATTTCTATAAATGTCACGGGGGTTTGAAATGTTTTTTGCTTATGACAACGGAGAAAAATGCAATATAAAATCAAATTTTATGATCAATGAGCCATTGATCACATGATGCAACAATTAAGCTCAGTCTTCTCCATAAAGGACCTTGGGGATGTTCATCATCATTTTCTTAGAACTGAGATGTGCAAAACTAATAAACTTACATCTTAAATCTTAATCAGTGGCATTCGTTGATCACATGATGCAACAATTAAGCTCAATCTTCTCCATAAAGGACCTTGGGGATCTTCATCATCATTTTCTTGGAACTGAGATGTGCAAAACTACTAAACTTACCTCTTAAATCTTAATCAATGGCATTCGTTTATATCTTGATGCAGGCGGAAGCTTAACGAGAACGAACAATGAACCAAAGCGATGTGAAACTTCTTGAAGAAATGTAAATTACAATGAAAAGAGATAAATCTCAAGTTTTTAATATCAATTCAATCTCCCTGAAAATAATAACAAAATAAATATTTATATGATTAAACTTCTACAATATTAAAACTCCTAACTATTACAAACTCTTAAAAGATAATAAAACAATTCACTAAAACTAATCCTAATAGATAATAAAATATCTTTAAATCTTTTATCCATCATCTTTATGTTTTCACTCTTTTCATTTAACTTTTGGATCCCATGAGGGTTCGCAATCCCGGTCCTCTATTGTGTTTCCAGTACTCTCCACCTTGTGCTTTAATACTACGCCATGTCCGTTTGGGGCTAATATTCTCTCTCTCCACAGATTGATCGAGTTCTATGGCCTACATATACCATGGTGTACCAAAAATTTCAACAATTATGTCTAAATATGAAATATCCACGTGTAACAATGTTGCAGAATGAAATGTGATGCAAACTTGGCAAAGTATCCAACAATAGTATAACATAATGGATAATTTCGTTGCTGTAATTTTTGAAGTAAATTCATTGCTTACCGATTTTTTTTTCCTTTCCATATTGTCCATTGTGTTATACTAGTATTGGAATTCTCTCTCTGTGTCTGGAAGAAAAAGTGAAATAGCTAGTATTAACTGAAACATGTTTGAAACAATATTTCCTTTCAAACAACTTTAGAAATTAATAAGATAAGCAATGGAATTATATTAGCAAAAACACATTTGAAACATTTCCAAAACAACTAATAACATGTTGAAACCTTTTTAAACCCTTTGAAATAATTTTAGAAATTAATAAGAGAAGCAATGACATTTTATTATCTGAAACACGTTTGAAAATTATCCATTGTGGTATATTACTATTCAAATTGTTGCCATGTGTTTGCAAGAAATAATGAAATTGTATTAGCTGAAACATATTTGAATAATATTTTTCAAACACCTTTCAAACAACTTCATAAATTAATAAGAGAATCATGAAATATAATAGCTAAAACACGTTAAAACATGTTCGAAACAACTTTGAAACAACTCAAAGATATGTATGAAACATTTTTGAAAGACCTTTGAAACAATTTTAAAAATTAATAAAAGCAGCAATGATGACATTGTATTAATTGAAACACATTTGAAACATGTTCGAACAACTTCGAAATTCTAAAATAATCGGTTGAAACAACTACAGATAGATGACTAAGTTTGGCATAATTCTATTGCAAATATGTAGCAGAAACACTGTTTAAATTTTTTCAAAACAACATTGAAATAATTTTGAAATGGTTTGAATCAGAAGCATTAGGTTCAGCTAATCCAAATACACAAATTTCAGTTAGAACTATCAATTTCATGTACAATATAGAATATGAATTTTTTGAACTTGAAAAAGAAGAGAACTATTAAAATAGTATCAAAGAAAACAATATTTGTTAGAAACAATGAATATAAATGAAATACACAATACCTTTTGAGATCAAAATTTGTTTATTAATTTAACTTTTTTTCAGGTTTCTGTTGTGATTTACTATAATTTTCTGCGATTTTCTTGTTCTTCATTTTGTTATTTGATGCGATTTTGTTTCATTATTTTTCTTTATTTTTTTCTAGTTTCTTGATGCAATTTTCTTCTTTCTTTTTTATTTGTTCAATGATTTTGTGTTTGATTATGATATTTTCTTTAGATATATGCTCTGACTTTGAGTTCCAATCTCTTTTATATGCTAAAGCGTACTTGGTGCGAAGGAAGAGAAGGAAGCATATTTTGATCCGAAAAAATAGACCCCAACGTATTTTTTGGAATTTTTCCTATAAAGTAGGACAATTGTCTCATTATCCTATATGTTCTGCCCTTGTGAAGCCACTATCCTGTTGGTTTTTCTTTTTCACAATAACGTTGGAACTCATGCATCGACCTTTGTGGCCATCTCAACCCCATCATGGTCCCCTCTTGAATCATAAAGAAGATTTTTGACTTTTGAGAGTAAACAATAATAAGAATCAAGAAGTGATGGACGGAGACCCTTCTTTCCTTCCCATTGATCCCTACTTATCCTTCCCCCCTATTTATGCCTCTTTAGTTGGAACGACTACCTATGCTTGGCCGGTTAAAGCTATGCACTGATTCCCTCTTCTCATATCGGGTCGGAGGATATTATCTTCTAGAATTATGATCATATCAATTAGATTTATATTATCTTTTTATTTTGTGATTTTTTATCTTGTTTATATTTAGGATATTTTATGGTTTTTAATTAGGGATTTTATTTCCTATATATTGTATGCCTTATGGCTTTTCAAAGGGGGTGAAGAAATTATTAAAAACGTGAGAGATAATTTTTCTTATTTTTCCAACTTCTGGGTATTCTTGGGAATCAATGAGTTTTTGGATGCCTATAATCTGGGAGCGAGTCAACAAATTATGGAAGATTGTTTCATTCTTCCATGTCAATCTTTCTCATTAGACACATCCGCTGCATCATATCCTAAATGAGAAGGAGCAATGTACCATTATTAAAATATAAATATCTCAATCCTCAATCTCAAACACAATATTGCACCTAATTATATGATACATGAACAATACAATCATAATCAATTCACGTATTTCATCCAATCTCATCTATAAAACAATAAAAGCCCCAAAAGTAGTAATTTGTACAATTTTGATTGTCACATTGTCCATGTATAAGTACTCCAACAAAAATGGAAACCAAAATTATAATTATAAGGAATTAAATATAATAAGAAGTATATACAAATAAAACTAATTCTCAAAATTTTTACATAAAATCTAGAAATTAACCTTGTTGAATGAATTATATTACTCCTTGAACACAACAAGAAATTAGATTTTCAAGAAAATAGTTTTTTAAATAATAATAAAAGTAAGTTAAAACTTACTACTGCCATATTTTTACTATTCTGTCGGTATTACTTTCCTTGAATAACTAAAAATCGTGTACTACTTACCAAATATAATGGTCTACGTCTTATTGCCTTTTTTCGATTAAAATCTTATTACACATTATTGCCGCTTACAGATTACAATCATTGGATCATCCATATATAAAAATAAAACGTATTACAATGTCCAAAACAAACAAACATGGCTCTATAAATATTTTTTTTCTTTGGTTCAACAATACAACAAATACAAAAGAGTACAGTGTTATCGCTAAACATTTACTTAAACAGCTTTTCTGAAGTGATCATTTAACTTCAATCGAAATAATAGAAAATCATAGTAGCTTAAAATTGTTATGCATTGGCGATGATACTTCTATGGCTCAATTACAGGTGAGTTAATTGTTCTTTAATTCTCTGTTTATTGCTATGTTATTTTTGTTTACTAATCATTTTCTCGTTTCACATTTTTCTTTGTAGATTTCAGTTGATTGCAACGACATTATATTGCTAGATCTCTAAACTTTAGTTGTAAAAAGCTAAAGTAAGAATTGATGCAATAGATAAAGGTGAAAAATTGTATTATTGCCTTACAACAACAACAACATACAACAACTTATTATACAATTTAAGTGATGTTCCACACTCGTATATATGTTAATATCTATGCTATAGAATACTTGGCGTTATTACATAATTTATTATTATCGTAAATCATGTGCAATAACAAACTTTCTATTGATAAATTATTTGATGAAAATTTATGTCCATTTTATGAAAATTTTGTAGCGATCATATTATAATATGGAATTTAGTAAAATATTATTTTTGTTTCCTTAAATAATTGCATTGTTGAAAAATGTCATTTTTATTCTCCATGAATGTAAATAGAACCTTATGCTATGTTTTTCCTTGTTTATTATTGTAATGATCTCTAAAGTTTTAAAGCCCCATGAAGAAATTTTAAACAACATTATGCGAATTTAATCATTTTTATTAGAAAATTTGCATTGCTTTTATAAATCAGCAAATACAATTCTGACAATTATATGCATTTTTGACTTTATTAACTTTCAGACAATCATCTGTACTAAAAGCGGGATGGTGAGTTTAGTCATTTTTATTACGTTATTATGCACATATTTCTTCGGCATTACGAATCATGATTAGATTCAAAACACTAAAATTAGATTAAACGATTATATGTATTGTTGACTTTATTAACTTTTATCTTGCATACAATCAAAAGAACTCGGCAATGGATTTTATATAACCATAATTACTGTAATATTGTATTTTTTTCAGTATAATAAAATTGTGTATTTGACCAATTTAGATAAATGTTAAAGGACAAACTTTTTAAAACCCAAATCAAATAAATCCTCAAACATTTTATGAATCTATCTTTTTTTTTCTCTCTCTCCATACAATTAGATATCAAATGAGATTTTAAAGTTTTATCAACCCCACTAGAGATATTTTAGATTGCAAATATTTTTCACTTGTACATCTAACAATATATATTAATATTGTAACTCTCCAAAAGAAAATGAAATAAGAATGAATCATATCACGCCACAAAGTTGACCTATACTAGTTTCTATTATAAATTCTCTCACAAACAAAACATTTACACACAACTTACTTTCTTGTACTATCTTTTCCTCTACAAAAGACAAATTAACTTGCCTTCAATTTCTTCCAACTTCTCGTATATTATTCATTCAAACTTTTATCATGGATGAGGCAATCAAGGGGTCGCCAAAGGATCGATCAACGAATTGAAAACCAGGGCGACCTTTACACGACATTTTCAAAATGTCGTTAAGGTCTTTACATAAAAGCTAGTGAACTCAGCACACTCTGTGGTGTCAATGTTGGAATAATAATATTCTCTCCGACTAACAACCCATTTTCAATTTGGCATCCATCCATGGAATCTATCATCGAAAGATATAGAAACCCAAATCAACAATTAATTAGTGATTATGATAGAGTTGTGGAGGCCAATGCACGGGCTAAGATTGAACACCTCAATAAGCGTCTGGATGAGTTGTTAGATGAGAAAGAGCAAATAAAAGAACGAGAGAAACAATTGAATGAGATCGATAAAACTCGAGAGAAAGGGTGGTGGGAACAGATCCCTGTTGAGAGTTTAAACAAAAAGCAAGTCAAGGAATGGAAAATATTTTTTCACGACTTCGGTACCAAAGTGAAAATTCGCATTGAGGAGCTGCAAAATGGAGCGTCAAGTTCATCAATGCCATTTTAGCCACATAATGCTCTAAATTTCACTGGTGCACCAATCAAGCTAGTCCGAGTATGTCTTCCCTGAATTTTCATCGGGATCTTATCTTATGCTCGGTCCGGCCGACAGTGCACCAAGGAAATTTAGAGCATTCTCGTGGCTGAAATGGCATTGATGAACTTGATGCTCCATTTTTTAGCTCCTCGATACGATTTTTCACTTTGTACCGAAGTCTTGAAAAATGTTTTCCATTCCTTGACTTGCTCTTGGTTTAAACTCTAAATAGGATTTGTTCCCACCACCCTTTCTCGAGTTTTATCGATCTCATCCAATTGTTTCTCTCATTCTTTTATTTGCGCTTTCTCATCTAGCACCTCATCTAGATGCCTATTGAGGTGTTTAATCTTAGCTCGTGCATTGGTCTCCACAACTCTATCATAATCACTAATTAATGGTTGATCTGGGTTTCTGTATCTTTCAATGGCGAATTCCAAGGATGGATGCCAAAATAAAATTGGGTTGTTAGTCGGAGAGAATATTATTATTCCAACATCGACACCACGAGTGTGCTTTGAGTTCGCCGCTTTTTGTAAAGACCTTGGCGATGTTTTGAAAATGCCGCGTAAAGGTCATCCTGGCTTTCAATTCGTTGGATCGGGATCCGTTGGCCACCCCTTGATTGCTTGCCAGCCATGATAAAAGTTTGAATGAATAATATGCGGAGAGGTTGGAAGAAATTGAAGGCAAGTTAATTTGTCTTTTGTAGAGGAAAAGATAATACAAGAAAGTAAGTTGTGTGTAAATGTTTTGTTTGTGAGAGAATATATAATAGAAACTAGTATAGGTCAAATTTGTTGCGTGATACGATTCATTCTTATTTCATTTTCTTTTGGAGAGTTACAATATTTATATATATTGTTAGATGTACAAGTGAAAAATCTTTGCAATCTAAAATATCTCTAGTGGGGTTGATAAAACTTTAAAATCTCATTTGATATCTAATTGTATGGAGAGAGAAAAAAGGATAGATTCATAAAACGTTTATGAGGATTTACTTGATTTGGGTTTTAAAAAGTTTGTCCTTTAACATTTATCTAAATTGGTCATATACACAATTTTATTGTACTGAAAAAATAGACAATATTACAGTAATTATGGTTGTATAAAATCCATTGTCGAGTTCTTTTAATTGTATGCAGTACTGTTCAGTTGGTTTTATACCATGGATTTGGGCTTCCGACACTAGAGTTTTGTGTTGCTTTTGAGTATTTTGAGTCGTTTTTGTTATATCTCATAGGTTAGGTATTAATTTCTATTGTTTGAGTCATTTGAGTGGCCAAGCCATGTTGAGGGCCAATTATATTGAGTCTAGAGTCATTTTAATGAGTCGTGTGTCAAAAGAAGCAAGAATGATCAAACAACGAAAGATTGATTTGAAGAAACGCGTCCAAACGCAGCGTCGGAATTTCTAAGATTGGCGGGGGGTTTAGTATTTTGGTCATAACTCTCTCTACAAAATTGATATTGAGATGAGTGGCTATGGAAAGCTACGAGAGAGAGCTACAACTCTTATGAAGACACCCAAAGCAAATTCGGACGTTTGGATGGCGCTACGGCGCGAAAAAAAGAGCCCGAGCGCAACATCGGCGCCTTGGCGCACAAATAAAAACGGGCGCTGCAGCCCAGAGTGTTCTACGCGCTGCTGCAGCTTCTCCTTGCGCTGCAGGCGCCGATACCGCAAAATGGGTAGTCCGGGTTTGTGTTTTGGCCGCTATTTCGCCCATTTTCAGCGCATTGCAGCGCCCGTGGGCGGACAAAACAAGAAATATCCGATTTTTGGATCTAAAAGGAGGGTACTATAAATAGATACATGGTAGGCTTGAACTAGGGCATGGAGGACACTTGGGGATGAAAACCAACACCACCATGACACAAGGAAAGAGTTGGGGAAGAAGATTGAAGACATTTATCATCTAGAAATAGATAAGATTCTTCTTTAATCTCTTTAATTCCTTCTTTGTTGTTTCTTGTATATCATTTGAGATGCATTCTCATTTGATTAAGGATATTTGTATTTTCATCATGAGCTAAACTATATAATTCTAGAGGGTTGATGTAATCTATGTTTGAACTTATGTTTTGATATTGTGGTTTATAAATCTAGATTTCTCAATTTATTTGTGCTATTTGGATCTATTGCTTCTAAATTACTTGATCAATAATTTAGAGTGTTTGGTGTATTTGATTTGACACTTGAGAGAGGTAATGGAATACATGACCTTGAAATAGCATAACCTAGGATTTCATAGAATTGAGAGAGTTGTGAATCCTTTGAAGTCATTTATTAAGATTCATAGTGTTTATTGAGATTTCAATTTGTGATTTTTATAGAGATATTGATTTCCTAATTGTGATCTAAAATCATTTGGCACTCGAGAGAGGAAATGATTATTGTAGAAATCTTGACTTATAAATTGGTAATTTGTGATTGATAAACCATATTGATAATATAAGGGAAAACTAGATTCATCACACCTCTAGAATTCATTCTCCCATATATTTAGTTGTTTATATTTTGAGTAGTTACATCTAGTTGTTTTTATTTATAAATTGAGACATCCACCTATTATTGATCTATCAAATATAGCATTGGTAATTTATACTTGGTACTTATACACGCATTCCCTGTGGATACGACAACCTTACTTTCACTATATTAAAACTTGACACCGTAGACTTGCGGTTAGAAAAATCTCTAACAAGTACAAAGTCAATAAAGTCAACATTATGTATATATGTCGAATCTAATTTTAGTGTTTTGAATCGAATCATGATTCTTAATGGCGACGAAATATGTGCATAATAACGTAATAAAAATGACTAAATTCACCATCTCGCTTTTTGTACAGATGATTGCCTGAAAGTTAATAAAGTCAAAAATACATATAATTGTCTGAATGTATTTGCTGATTTATAAAAACAATGTAGTTTTTTTCTAAAAAAATGATAAATTCAAACAAAGTTGTTTAAAATATCTTCACGAGGCTTTAAAATTTTAGGGATCATTACAATAATAAACAAGGAAAACCTAGCCTAAGGTTCTATTTACATTCATGGATAATAAAGATGACCTTTTTCAACAATACAATTATTTAAGGCAACAAAACAATATTTTACTATACTCCATGTTATAATAGGATCATTGCAAAATTTTCATAAAATGGACAAAATTTTCATCAAATAATTCATCAACAAATAGTCTGTTGTTGCACATGATTTATGATAATAATAAATTATATAATAAATACCAAGTATTCTATAGCATCGATATTAACATATATAGAGTGTGGAACATAATTTAAATTGCATAATATAAGTTGTTGGTTACTGTTGTTGTATGGTAATAAATACAAATTTCACCTTTATATATTACATTAATTATTACTTTAACTTAAAATCACCACTTAAGTTTAGAGATCTAGTCATATAATGTCGTTGCACTCAACTGAAATCTACAAAGAAAAATGTGAATCAAGAAAAATGATTAGTAAACAAAAATAACATGGCAATAAATAGCGAATTAAAGAACAACTAACTCACATGTAATTGAGCCATAGAAGTATCATCGGCAATGCATAATAATTTAAGCTACTATGACTTTCCATTATTTCAATTGAAGCTGATTGATCACTTAAAAAAACTTGTTTAAGTAAATGCTTAGCGATAATATTGTATTCTTTTGTGTTTGTTGTATTGTTGAACCAACGAAACACAAATATTTATAAAGGCATGTTTTGTTTTTTTGGAAATTATAATACGTTTTGTTTTCATATATGGATGATTCAATATTGTAATCTTTAAGCGGCAATAATGTGTAACAAGATTTTAATCGAAAAAAGACAATAAGACGTAGACCATTATATTTGGTAAGTAGTACATGATTTTAGTTATTCATGGAAAGTAATACCGACAAAATAGTGTAAGTTATAACTTACTTTTATTATTATTAAAAAATCATTTTCTTGAAAATCTAATTTCTGTTTGTGTTCAAGGAGTAATATATTTCATTCAACAGGGTTAATTTCTAGATTTTATGTATAAATTTTGAGAATTAGTTTTGTTTGTATATACTTCTTATTATATTTAATTCCTCATAATTAGTACTTATACATGGGCAACGTGACAATCAAAATTGTATAGGATTACTACTTTTGGGGCTTGTATTGTTTTATTGATGAGATTGGATGAAATATGTGAATTGATTAGGATTGTATTGTTCATGTATAATATAATTAGGTGTAATATTGTGTTTGAGATTGAAGATTGAGATATTTATATTTTACTAATGGTACATAATATTTGTTTGGATAATATGCTAATGTATGATAATTATGTCAAATGTCTACGTTGTGTTAGTCCAAGTGGCTACGAAAATCTAGATCGGAGTGAATAGATTTTTTCAATTTTCCGATTTGTGTCCTCTTTTTTTGAATATGAAGATGGTGAAGAAATAAAAGAGCAGAAAATAAATCAACACACAATGATTTATAGAGCTTCAACCCACCTAGGGCCTACGCGCTCTATCACCCGGTATGTCCGAATGGATTTCGAAAAAGGAATTTTTTTTATTGATATCAAACAATTACAACATTTACCTTGAAGAGTACCTCACTCTTCTTACAACACCAACTTAGAAGAGCACCACACTCTTCTCACCTCTATGAAGAGCACCAAACTCTTCAACACCTATTAATCAACCAAGTATGTTCTTACCACAAGAACACTAACAAGGTTACACTTTGTATGAAAATATTACTACTCAAAAATGTAAGTGTAATAAAAAAGGAGCATCAATCTAGATATGAAAGTGATGTGCTAGGCTTAATACAACAAGAATGTGAAAATGAAGACTTAGAGAAAATTTTGCGGATTTCTTGTTGTGCTTTTGTAGATTGAAGTGTTGTATTGATCCTTCAAATTCTTCATCTATTTATAGGAGAGCTTCAAGATTTGATTTCCAACATAGGTTCATCCATCTTCACTTTTGTATACAAAAAGAAGGATCAAAAGATTTAGAAAAATGGTTAAGAATGGATAAAATAGATCTAGCTGATAAGTGGCTGAGCAACAGATAGAATTTGCTGTAAAAAATAATAGGGCGACTGGTCGCTATGTCGAAAATTCGAAAGTTTAAATCGCTGGGTTAAGATTGGATAAGGGTTTCTCTAGGGGGTCGATCGGTTACAATCATAGGTCGACCAATCGCTGTGCATGGCTACCGGTTGCTCTATGGTTGTGACCGTTCACTCTCAAAACAGGGAATTTTACTCAAAAATTTGAAACTCTAAGCACCGGTCGCCCTACCCCTTCTCAGCTCTCTGTTTTGTTTTGCTGAATGCAAACTTTCAAGTACGGGTCTCCTTATAGGGGCGACTGATCGACCTCAACACAGAGAGATTGTCCGAATTTTGTCGAAAATAAAGTTCAAGAAGTGCTTCAAAACTTAGTAAAAATCACTTAAAATATTTTGAAGCATTTGAACAACGTTTGGGGATGTTGTTTTGGTATAAAAACTCATTTATATGAAATCATCAAAATCATGATAAAAATATTTTTCTAACAAATTCCCCATTTTTTATGATTACAATCCAAAACAATTTTAAAAGAGCGAATAAGTTTTCTGGTCAAAAAATCATCTATCCATTTTGAGCAACACTTATCAAAACAAAGACTCATAAGGGAAAGGAGCAAAAAAATTTCAAAAACAAGTTTTTAAAATCTCTCCCTGTAACGACCCAACCCTTTTTAATTACCCGAACTTTTTAAATTAATATTCATGAATAATGATGCATCAAATATCTAGTTTACATTTTAAACATGCAATTTACTCGCTTTATGCATTTTGTTTATTTTGAGCATCCAGAAAGTGATTGCGCCCCTAACTACGGTAATGGATATGAATGGAAATCATGATGATATATTATGGATATTATTATGGAGTTTCGGACTTAAATTTTAGGATTGAGATTTTTGGACCGATTAAGTGAATTTTCGGAGATTTTCACTAAAATGCTTATTTATATTTTTGGAATTAGAGACTAAATTTCTACCTCACATTTTATTATTATTAGTGACCATCTAATTTATGAAAAACGAGTTTTAATTAACTCTCGGGATTTTTTAAAAATGATAATAGCTTACTTGTGGATTTTTAAAAATATCTAATTTTTGCAAGATATTTTGAAAGAGGGTAAAAAAGGATTTTCCGCCCCAAATCACTCTTGCATTTTATAAACCCCCCCCAATACCCTCACTTCTCTCTCACACTCCCATACTTAGCCAAATATCTTCATCATTTTCAAGACTTCAAAGAGGTAAAAGTTCTTCATCTTTTTCTTTAATTTTTGTCTTTTCATTTAAGTATGATAGGATATTGATCTTATGCTCGAACTAACTTTAGAATTGTAAATTGATGATGATTAAATGAAGTTTAAAAACCTCACTACTGATTGAAATCTTCAGCCTTTAGTTGAAAAAAGTTTAGAAATTATTTTTTTATTTCATTTTTCTATTGTGATTTGATCTTGTTAAAGAGAAGGAAAATACCTTTATTTTCGGACATAAATTTAACCCTATACAAAAATGAATTTCTAGATATTTTGAGCTATATTTGAACCCAAACCTTGTTTCCTACTTGTAGATATATGTCTTAACTTTCATTTGGAACTTGAATCATGTTAATTGAAGTTTTGTAGACAAAGTATACCCCAAATAGTGAACTGTGCCAGAAATCCGAAAAACGACGCCTACCCTTCAGTAATATCACTTTTTGACCTATTTGTATTAAGAATTGGGACTTTCTTATTAGAGAAACATTTGTAGATAATTGTCTTCGATTTCTAACGGTGTAAGAAGCACATAAATCGGATGTTTCGTTGAGGATATATCGCTGAATTACGAAAACTGTTACAACAAAGAATTTTCTGCGAAATTTGGTGCTCTTGGTATTCTTGATAAAATATAAAGATTTGTGTGTAATTGGTGAAGTGTGTGAAAGAAAAACTTTGAAGATGAGTGTAGTGTATGTTCTTGGTGTTCTTGGTGAAATTTAAAGATTTATGTATTCTTGGTGTAGTGCGTGTAAGAAGGATGAAAAAACTCAACTTTTCAATAGTGTTAGATATAGATTTAATCCTTGAATTAAGGAGATATGTTGGGATATTTTGCAAGTTGATGATGATGTTAGTAGGTTGTAGAGTATGATAGAGTTATGAGGTGGAAAAGTGGTGAAATAACGTAAAGTAATATTTTTGGAAAAACGTGAAATTTTGAAGATATTATTTTTAACCGAGATATGACGAGACTAAGATATTTTTGAGATTTTTCGAGATGACGTGTTATTTTAAATAAGTCAAGATTTTAAAGTTGATTTATGATTTTATAAATTAAGGGTTAGATTAATCGGAAATTTTATCTAAAACGAGTCGTTAGTCGATTAATTGTTTGTAGGTGATTAATTAAGGATTAATTGATTTAATTAGTCATATTTTGACTTTGTTTTTATATTGACTTTGACCGTTGACTTTGACTTTGACTTTGGTCAACTATAGTTTTTAAAGTTTTTAAAAGGGAACCGAACACCCAATTTTTTAGGATACTTGAGTTTAAGGAACGTATTAGACTTACTTAGCCTAAGAGACTAAATTACTCAATGATTATATAATTTGTCCTATGTCATTATGTTGAAGAATTTAACTGTGTTAGGTGCGGCGCAATCAGATACGGTCTCATACAATCAATTTCATCACTAGCATTCTATTAAACTTCAAAGGTGGGTAAACTTCTGATTTTGTAAGCGTGTCGTACTGTTATACTATATTTGTCAACTCTCTATAATTGCTAAAATGTGCCTACGGGCTATTTACAAGTTGCCAACGGTTGGGGGATGATCCTTCGGTGTCAGAAAAGGCCGAGAGCCATATGTAAGCTGCCAACGGGTGGGGGATGACCCCTCGGTGTCAGAAAAGGCCGAGAGCCGTATGTATGCTGCCAACGGGTGGGGGATACCCCTGGTGTCAGAAAATAATTTTTATTGCATTATGATTGTTTGACCTATATAGTGTAACTGCTTACGTTTCCCACTGAGTTTCACAACTCACGCCTTTAAATATTTTTTTACATTTCAGATGATGATGATGAACCAGGAGTCGAGGCGTAGAGGTCTGGCAGCGTGGGCGTCGTTCTATTTTTTCTCATTATTTTAAAATTACATCTGTTTTGAGTAAATAATTTATGGTTGATGTAATATGAATACTGATGCATAACTCTTATCAAACCTTTATCATTTACTCTTAAGTTTATTTAAGAAATTTTAAAGCCCACTTTTTACTAATTAAATTATTTTATAAACGCTTCTGCAAACTATTTATAAATACTCAAGTGTTCCAAAGTGATGTTCCTAATCGAAATGGGTTCGGGGCGTTACACCCCCTATCAATATGCTAAGCATAAAATAAAATAAGATGTAAACATAAGTTAAAAAGCTTAGCTTTTTCAATATAGCTTAAAAGCTATAAAACTTAAAAACTCCCCCTGTCAATAAAAATCATTAGTCACAAGGCTCAAAGTATTAAAAAAATAGTATAGCATAGCTATTAGCTTGTAACTAAAAAAGCCTTTTTCTTAGAAGCTTTTTCTTAATAGTTTTTACAAGCTAGAAAAGCTTAAAAGCTCCCCCTGTCAAAACAAACTCATTAGAATCAAATCTCAACAATTTAAAGGAGTTAAAAATAAAATATCATATGAAAAAACTCTAGCATTTTTAAACCAGCTTTTTTATCGAAGAGCTTTTCCTGTGAGCTTTTTCTAGCTCATTTACCTTATCAATGGAATATAAGCTCAAGAATTATTTCTCCCCCTTTGGAATCATCAGAAAACACTATTAGCATGAATTAAACATCATAAATAAATATCAAAGTCGCGCATAAAAATGAAAACATGCCATTATCCAAAGGTAAATAACAAGACAAGAGTTATAGAAACAAAAGAAACTAAAGACAACATAAAATATCAATATTCATCAAATGGGAAGCGAGCGGTAGGGATGAGCTCCTTGATAAACTTTTTGAGTTTGCCAACCAACTTTTTCAACTTAGTGTTTTCTTTCTTGAGCTCTTCATTACTTGTTTCAAGGCATGCAACCCGATATTGAGTGGAAGAAAGGGTGGCGCTTAATTTTCCAACAGAATCGTCACTCTCTCCACCACTTTGATCATTGGCTCCGGTATTACCCTCTGGATCGCCTTGATCATCACCCGCTGCTAACCTTTCTGCCTTGGCATCATCAAAAATATCATCGGGAGCATGAGAATATGACCGATCTTTAGCCGATTTTGTAGGACATCTTACCATGTTTCTATGCATCCGAAGCATTTGTTGGACATTGTCCTTATCAAAATCATCTTGAATCACTTCGGAATTAAGCTCGGCCGGAGGAATCACAGATTGGAGAAGGAGCTTACAAATCAAATTGCCCAATACGAATTGCTTTGCCACTAAATAACCGGTTCAATCAAGCATTGGATAAAAACTGCTCCAAAATTTACCAACTCCCATTTCTTGATCTTATACGTCAAAAAATAATCCATAAGGTTTGGCAACTTTACGGATTTACCACATACGCAGTATGACACAATAAGAAATATTGGGCGAAGCTCATCGATCATAGAAATAGTAGTAAAAGTCTGCAAAACACCCAAGAAAGTCTTCACCTCGTTCAGTAAAACCCTGAGTTTTCATTATCCCAATGAGAGCAAGCAATATAATCCCAACCTCCTTCCCGAACACTTAACATCCAAAAATATCATTCGACGTCCAATGAAAATGACGCCCTTTTACAAAAGGTTTACAGCCGCAGGCTTATCACCAAATTCATACTCAATCCACTTATTTGAATAAAAACATCTAATCACCTCATAACAAAAGGGTTCTCCCACAAATACATCCACCCTTGAGTCACAAAATAATCTCTAATAGTAGGAAATTATTCCAAAAAAGTACCAAAACGACAAATTTTGGTAAGCCCAACATATTTCCCAATTTTAAATCATCAAAATATTTTTCCACAAATTTGTGAATAAATATCAATGAATTACTATAAGTAGGAGACTGAGATAAAAGGGATTTCTTACTTCTTGCCCATTTGACATTGTCTTTCGAGATAGTACCCCGAAGTTTAGTAATTTGGGCTCGGGTGAGTTGGGTATTTTGATTCTTGGCTTGCCCGTGAGCCGTTTCCCTTTGGGTTGCCCTTATTTTGCGTTGTTCCACTGCGAATTAACGAGAACACGAAAAACCCTCTCCAGCTCTTCTTCGCTTGGGGTTTAGATTTGAACCGGTGAAATCTAATGGGGGTGCCATATTTGTGAAATTCTTATAAAAAGAAGATGATTAGCAACAAGAATCACCAAATTTGGTGAAGTATTGAGAGAAATCGAGTTTTGAGAAGTATTTTGCAGGTAGGGATCGAAAAAAGAGGTGAAGAAATTCTATGAAAAACTTAGGAAAGAATTATTTTTATGAAATTTGATCCAATAGGGCGACTGGTCGACCTATGGGGGCGACTAGTACCTGTTCTGTTCTGTTGCGTTTCTGTTTTTCCAAATTTTGAAAAATTTGATTATTAATCCCAAAACATTTTAATGACAATAAAATGCATTAAAAAATATAAATATAGACTTTATTCAATATGCATTATGCCTAAACGAGCTCGAATCGAGTTAAAAGACTCGATGGGTATTGATTTTGTAAAAATATCCGCGATTTGATCTTGAGACGGAACAAAGCACATCTCAATTTTTCGCTTTGAAACACAATCTCTTAAAAAGTGATGTCGAACTTCAATATGTTTGGTTCTATTGTGATAAATAGGATTTGGAGAAATATTTATTGTGGACGTATTGTCACAAAAAATAGGAATGTTTTCAAAAGAAAATTTATAATCCGCTAAGGTTTATTTCATCCAAAGTAGTTGTGTACAACCAAAAACCGAGAAAATATATTCGACTTCAGCCATTGATAAAAATACACAATTTTGTTTCTTTGAAAACCAAGATACTAGGCAATCGCAAAAAAATTGACACGAGCCGGATGTACTTCTACGATCATCAATATTACCGGCATAATCCGAGTAACTATATATTTTTAAAGAAAAATCTTCATTCTTTGGATAAAATAATAAAATAGTGCCCTTTAAATATCGAAAAATACGTTTAACGGCTCTTAAATGAGATTATTTGGGATTGATTTGAAATCGAGCGCATAGGCATACTGCATGAATAATATCGGGTCTACTTATGGTTAGGGAAAGTAAATTGCCAATCATACCTTGATACTTGGTGTAGGTCCCAAGGGGTGTAAGTGTAAGGTTTAGAAGGGGGGGTTGAATAAACCTTACCAAATTTTCGATTTAGTCCTTTTAAATCTCTGAGTTGATTCTACACAATTTGTGTCCTTGATGGACAATCGAATTAGTCACTCAGTAGAGTTAATCTCTCAACATGACTCAAACCGAGCCTGTTGATGGAGTAACTCGGATGTTGGCTATAACTTGACTCAACTGTGGTTTTATTTTTTGGAAGACTTAACACCCTTAAGTTTGATTAAGCAAGATTTTAGAGCTTGATTTAGTACTTATAAATTATCAAATAGATAGCAAATTTATCAGCAGATATAAGCGAGTTAAAAGTGCAGGAATTTAAGTCTTTGAAATGTAAATGACACAAAGAAGTTTTTATAGAGGTTCGAAGATGGGGTAATTCTTCTACTCCTCTCTTCTCCAACTCCTGGAGGAATCCACTAGGTAATGATCAGTTTACAAAGTGGTAACAGTCCAGATACAAGTCTTGATCACAACAGCTGACTTGATCCTTTGGGACTCAGTCTGGAGACGCCTTGATCACTCGCCTTGCTTCTCGTACGACTCGCCTTCTTCACAGGCAGTACCGCTTGCTACTACAACTCACTTGCTCAAGCTCTTTGGATTTGATCACGAAGCCCTCCAAAAGCTTAAGACTTGGTTCAGCCTTGAACCTTCCTACAATCCTTCCTGGAATGTAGACCCCTTTTCTTCAAAAGTTTCCTCTTCAAGCGATTGAAGTTCTCTTTCCTTCACGGTGAGTGTTGGATTGATGTACTTCGTAATGTAGGCTTGAGGATTGAGAATGTTTTTGATTTTTCTAATATGCTTGTATATCTCACGTGTGTGTCATCCTTCTTCTCAAACAAACTCCTCAGCCTTTTATAGTGAACTTTCAAAAATTTGCCCGTTGAAGAGATAGGCTTATTTTTGAAAGTCACTTTTTGCGTCGTTGGCTTGTCTTGTTGCGCTTCTTGGAATTGCCATTTCCTCGTATGAATTGTTCTATCACCTTTTCGAGTTCGACACGGTGTAGTGCTTCCCATCGTTCATTCCTTTTGCACGCTCGGGACCGAGCACTCGAGAAAGGTGGTATGGAGATATTACTTGTTTAAGTAAATCTCTTGATTTACGGCAACGGTTCTTTTACTGATTATCTCGACTTGATTTCGCATTTTCTTGCTTTCCCCAGGTGACTTAGAGTCGACTTCCAATCATTGGATGACTCTTCCGTCACTTCAACTTGAGACTTGGCTTTTCTTGAGTTGACTTGACCGATGCTCCACTCCGCATCTCACCGCTCTCCGATAGAGTTCTGTCTACTCTTCTTTGTCATACTCATTTGTCTCAAAGCAAAGTCTTCCTTCCAGTCTTGGTTTGTTTTCTTGCATGTTAGGGCGTAGGTCGACTTAACTCGCCTTGGCCGGCTCTAATTGTTACAATACATTTTACAACAAGAATTGGGGTGCCAACTTTCTATTCTAAGTTTTACATGGCATTCATCAAAATCTAAACAATAAAATTCCTAACACTTGGTTTCATCAATCGGTTTACCTTTTTCATCCTTGTCTAGCTTGATGTTTGTTGCCATTGGAGTTGCAATGGTTCTTCCTTCTTCAATCCCAAACTTCTTTAAGAGTTCTTTGGTATACTTTGATTGAGATATGTAAATGTAACGCCCTGAGAAATTTGGAGCCGCTACCCAATTGTAACTCACGCCAGTTTTCCCATTTGAGAATACAATCCACCAAATATTTGAGCAATATTAATTCTCAAATAGACATAGTTCTTCATAACCTCTCGGAAACAGAGTCAATAGTCGCAATGAAAATATTATTACAATCCATTTGTCTAAGCGAAAGAGGTCTTACGCCCCTCTATTACATCCAACATAGCAATTGTTCATAAACGAAATATAAGGGTAGATCCACAAACTAAGTCTAGGGATTAATCTATCACTTGGTCGTCTTCGTTGACGTCTTCATATGGGTCATCGGTGGCCGTTGAAAAAAAAAAAGGTGGGGGTGAGACAAAAATTCTCGGTGGTGGGTGCGGTGTGCGAGTGTGGCTTGTTTTATGCACGTAAAATCATTTCATGGAAATCAATGCATGAAGTGTATATGACTTTGTCTCTTGTTTGTATAAAGATTTCCATTAGCCATTATGTTAGAATTGTCACTATTAGTCAAGCATTATTATTGTCTTATTAAATTTACTTCCACTTTCAATTGGATAAAGCCGAAGCAAATTATCCCACATCACTTGGGTAAAGCCGAAGCAAATTATCCCACTTTATTTGGATAAAGCCAAGCAAATTATCCCACATCACTTGGATAAAGCCACTTGGATAAAGCAAATTATCCCACATCACGTGGATAAAGCCAAGCAAATTATCCCACTCGGATAAAGCGAAGCAAATTATCCCACTTCACTTGGATAAAGCCGAAGCAAATTATCCCACATCACTTGGATAAAGCCGAAGCAAATTATCCCACTCGGATAAAGCCAAGCAAATTATCCCACTTCACTTGGATAAAGCCAAGCAAATTATCCCACACCACTTGGATAAAGCGAAAGCAAATTATCCCACTTTAAATTTTCACTTTACTTTCCACTTTCATTCTCAACTTCACTTTCACTTATCATTTCACTTCACGTTTCATTTCACTTCACATTTCATTTCAATTTTCACTTCACTTCATATTTCACTTCAATTTTCACTTCACAACATTTAATTTCACTTTACGTGCACTTAAATTTTCACGTCATCGAAAAATTTGATAAAATCAGTTAGCAAGTCCGGAGTGATCTTGGTCACATGATCTCCGGTCTTTATTTCAAAACAAAACTCGCGGTCTAGTTATCGGATAATCTAGCGGTTTTAATATTCGATTCGGCGCATTACGTTCAAGCTCGATATTTTTATTAGCTAAGTACAAA
Organism: Rehmannia glutinosa; assembly: GCA_016081115.2. Classification (NCBI taxonomy): domain Eukaryota; kingdom Viridiplantae; phylum Streptophyta; class Magnoliopsida; order Lamiales; family Orobanchaceae; genus Rehmannia; species Rehmannia glutinosa. Next base: position 3,150,865 of record CM071935.1, read on the forward strand.
AATTATATCTTAAAATTTTTATAAGGTAACCAAGTTAGAAAATATCAATTTCAAGGTCCTTAGCAAATTTTAAAATAAAAATCATTTTTATTAAGGAAAAATATTCTCTTGCCGGCTTTTAAAATTCGATAAGTTTCAATTCCGGACTCGTAAAAGGGTGAGGTCAGTTCCAAAATTTATAAATTCCCAGAGGTTAAAATTTTTCAGAGGCTCGAGACAGATTTTATAAAATTTGCAGATTAGTCCTCTAGTTTCCAAAAATTTCGATTTTTGACTTGATATTTTAAAATTTGTTAACTCTTAAACCGGGAAGGATTTTGAGGTGATTCTAATTTTAAAGAACTTCTTTGGACAGTAATAAGTTGTGGTAAAAATAGTTTTAAAAATTTCGAAAGTTAGGTACCTCATTTTCACAAATTACAATTTTGGCCCAAAAGCGATTTTTTGTCGTTAAAGGCTCGTTTCAAGTCGGATGGTTATGAAATTTGAACTAAAGGTTCAAAATATCATATTAAATAAATCTGCAAGTTTTCGAGATACCTTGACTGCCCCAGCTTTAAAAATTACAGTTTTAGTCCTTTAAGTTTTACAATTTTACATTTTGATATCAAACTTGTTCCTTATTGTATTTTCTTGCCCGGAAGGGGTCCAAATCTTTCAAGTCACTTCATATATGAAATTTATAGATTATTGGGTCTAATATTTCGAATTTTCAGAGGTGGTCTTCACAGTTTTTCATATTTACTCTTTTGGCCCAATATTTCACAATAATTGCAAAAATAACCCAAGCTTGAATTTTCTTGCACAAGTTGCAAGTCCAGAATTCCAATAATATATAAAAACTTATTTTAAACATTTCTAAAATATATTTGAACATTCATAGCATCATAAATCATAAAAGCAAATGATGAGCAATTTTATCAACAATTTATGCAAGAAAAATATCATACTCATCTTTTTTATTTTTCGAAATTTTATTAAAACATAAATATCATAAATACTTGATAAAATTCATAAAATATCATATTTTCACATGAACATGCATTTTTGTGCACTAGTAGAAAGAATGATGCGATTTTTGTAGAAATAATTTTCACCCACCTCGTAGTAGTCTTTCTCGGGTTGATTTAAAATGAAGTATTTTCCTTGTATCAACTTCTTGACTCAAGCTCTTGAAGGTCAGCCCCTAAATGGTATCCAAACCATATTTTTGTGTTTGAAATTAAAGTCTCAAGTCTAAAGAAAATATATTAGGACCAAATGGCTACTACTTACCTTAATGTCTTCAAGTAGTCTCTCGAAATTGGAAATTTTTCTTCAAGCTTCTAACTTCAACTTGAGATGGTGTAGGTCAGCCCCTAAGCTCCTTGAATCAAAAAATTAATTCCTCATATTGTCAAGAGAAAAATACTAAAACCACAATTTTCTCACCTTAAAAATGTATAGTCTTGAATTTTCTCTTCAAGCTTGTAGTCAAGTCTAGGTCTCTTAATTTTTCAAGAAAAAAGTTCTTCTAGGAGTACCTCAATAAGAAGAATTCATTATGTTAGAAGATGAAGGTATATACTTGAGGTTTTAAGAAGAAAATTGGAGTTGAAAGAAATAAATTTTTCATCACCTTGACTTGTAGATTTTGCCCTATTGAAGAAGGAGAAGAGGGAATTTTGTAATTTGTCTAAGTGTTGAAGAATGAGAGGGTTAAAAGAGTGATGAGATGGGATTGAATTTCTATCCACTTTGTTTTCTTCACTTGGCCGAAAATATGGGGAGGAGTTGTTAATTTTTTTTTTTTTCTTGGTGTGTAGGCTTTGGGATGGTTTTGTTTGGAGGCTTGTAATGATAAGGAAAAAAAAAAAAAGAGATTGAATTGATTCTATCCTAAACACTATGGCCGAAAGTTGCTTCTAGTAGGGGAAGAATTTTACTTGTCTTGCCAATTATTTAGGGTAGTGGAATTTTTAGGTGTGGTTTTTAAATGTTGTAGGCTTAGAAAAAAAATAAAGAGTGGGATTCCCATAAAATTGTCATGACCGATTTTTCTTATGGTTGGGAGGGTATATATTTTTTTTTGTTGTTTTGTGTGAGTTGAGAGACAATGGGGTGTATAAAGTATATTGAGTGGGGATGATGTGTTCTTAATTAAAGAAAAGTGAAGACAATAAAAAATAAAAAGGGTAGTAAATCATGTGCATAAATTATACAAAATGTATAAAACTAATAAAAGTTGATAAAGGTTTACAATTGGATGAGGTAGTTAAATTCATCATTGTCATTCTCAATTGGACGTCCAATCCTCCCCAATTTGTTTCTTTATTTTTTTTTTTTTGAGATAAATTATTGTATAATAGTATTGTAGCTAAAGTTGTTAAAAAACAAAAAGGAAATGATTCCTTGCTACTTGATCATGGCCGAATTGGTGGGTTTAGGGGGGTGATTAAATTTGACCAATCGGGATAGTGGAATTATAGGATAAATTTTTAAACGTAGGCTTTGAAAAAAATATGAAATAACCTCCCATTTTAAGAGGAAAATTCGAAAATTAGGGAAAAATATTTGATTTTCTTTTATTTTATAAAATTGAAGGAAAATAAAATGTATAAATATTTATAATTAAATATTTACAAATTTAAAATTAAAGATGTGAAATAAGAAATGTATATTTCGAAACAAATAAATTGGAAGTTGGTTGGGAAGAATTGTAGAATGAGATGAAATATTTGGATAAGGGTCGAAATGTACTCCTAAATTATTGAGGGTCTAATATTTCTAAAGTCGTAGTCAATCGATCAAGAATTAATACTAGAGGAAAATATAAAATCGTTAAGCTCGAAAATGAGAAAGACATAATTGATGTTGGAAGAATAAGTAAAAGTCGGGTCGCGTTTCATTAATGATGGGTTCGTGTTACTTAACCAAATAAATAAATCACTACACAACGTCGTATCTCACGTCGCTAAAATTTGGGGCGTCACATTCACCCCTCCTTAAAAGAATTTGGTCCCCAAATTCCTCTTAAAATAGTTCCGGGTATTGTCTTCACATATCGTCTTCTATTTCCCATGTGGCGTCTTTGTCTCGATCATGCGCGTTTGTCATACTACCTTAATGTATCTTATACGTGTACCTAAACCACAAGTCAAATTCTCCTTACTTAAGCTTGTATAAGTATTGGAGAACGAATAACACAAGGGTACTATCATCGATCATTATACTTAGTGAGTCCCCTACTATCATTTTCCCAAAGTAATATCATTAGTGTCTAGAACCCATAATATGTCACATCTATATCATATATTTATAAATAGATAACCTCATATTCTTCAAGTCTCACCATATCCGGCATTATAATCTCCAAATCACGGATTTTCTAAGTCACCTAACGTCCAAACAGAGGAGTATCCGGATATTTTGACACTATGACCACTGAAGGAGTTCAAATATTCATCCAGGATTTAACTTAAGTCATCTAGTAGCGGTACCCAATCCAAGGTCGAGAAACCTATCTCGGGTCAGCTCGGTGTAAGTTTCCTCCTTACAAACCGAGCTCGATACCATCCGTAACGCCCCGTAAATTTGGAGCCGCTACCCAATTGTAACTCACGCGCTTTTCCCATTTGAGAATACAATCCACCAAATATTTGAGCAATATTAATTCTCAAATAGACATAGTTCTTCATAACCTCTCTAAAACAGAGTCAATAGTCGCAGCCGAAAATATTATTACAATCCATTTGTCTAAGCGAAAGAGGTCTTACGCCCCTCTATTACATCCAACATAGCAATTGTTCATAAACGAAATATAAGGGTAGATCCACAAACTAAGTCAGGGATTAATCACTTGGTCGTCTTCGTTGACGTCTTCATATGGGTCATCGGTGGCCGTTGAAAAAAAAGGTGGGGTGAGACAAAAATTCTCAGTGGGTGGGTGCCGGTGTGCGAGTGTGGCTTGTTTTATGCAGTAAAATCATTTCATGGAAATCAATGCATGAAGTGTATATGACTTTGTCTCTTGTTTGTATAAAGATTTCCATTAGCCATTATGTTAGAATTGTCACTATTAGTCAAGCATTATTATTGTCTTATTAAATTTACTTCCACTTTCAATTGGATAAAGCCGAAGCAAATTATCCCACATCACTTGGGTAAAGCCGAAGCAAATTATCCCACTTTATTTGGATAAAGCCAAGCAAATTATCCCACATCACTTGGATAAAGCGAAGCAAATTATCCCACATCACGTGGATAAAGCCAAGCAAATTATCCCACTCGGATAAAGCCAAGCAAATTATCCCACTTCACTTGGATAAAGCCAAGCAAATTATCCCACATCACTTGGATAAAGCCGAAGCAAATTATCCCACTCGGATAAAGCCAAGCAAATTATCCCACTTCACTGGATAAAGCCAAGCAAATTATCCCACACCACTTGGATAAAGCCAAGCAAATTATCCCACTTTAAATTTTCACTTTACTTTCCACTTTCATTCTCAACTTCACTTTCACTTATCATTTCACTTCACGTTTCATTTCACTTCACATTTCATTTCAATTTTCACTTCACTTCATATTTCACTTCAATTTTCACTTCACAACATTTAATTTCACTTTACGTGCACTTAAATTTTCACGTCATCGAAAAATTTGATAAAATCAGTTAGCAAGTCCGGAGTGATCTTGGTCACATGATCTCCGGTCTTTATTTCAAAACAAAACTCGCGGTCTAGTTATCGGGCGGATAATCTAGCCGTTTTAATATTCGATTCGGCGCATTACGTTCAAGCTCGATATTTTTATTAGCTAAGTACAAAAATTATATCTTAAAATTTTTATAAGGTAACCAAGTTAGAAAATATCAATTTCAAGGTCCTTAGCAAATTTTAAAATAAAAATCATTTTTATTAAGGAAAAATATTCTCTTGCCGGCTTTTAAAATTCGATAAGTTTCAATTCGGACTCGTAAAAGGGTGAGGTCAGTTCCAAAATTTATAAATTCCCAGAGGTTAAAATTTTTCAGAGGCTCGAGACAGATTTTATAAAATTTGCAGATTAGTCCTCTAGTTTCCAAAAATTTCGATTTTTGACTTGATATTTTAAAATTTGTTAACTCTTAAACCGGGAAGGATTTTGAGGTGATTCTAATTTTAAAGAACTTCTTTGGACAGTAATAAGTTGTGGTAAAAATAGTTTTAAAATTTCGAAAGTTAGGTACCTCATTTTCACAAATTACAATTTTGGCCCAAAAGCGATTTTTTGTCGTTAAAGGCTCGTTTCAAGTCGGATGGTTATGAAATTTGAACTAAAGGTTCAAAATATCATATTAAATAAATCTGCAAGTTTTCGAGATACCTTGACTGCCCCAGCTTTAAAAATTACAGTTTTAGTCCTTTAAGTTTTACAATTTTACATTTTGATATCAAACTTGTTCCTTATTGTATTTTCTTGCCGGAAGGGGTCCAAATCTTTCAAGTCACTTCATATATGAAATTTATAGATTATTGGGTCTAATATTTCGAATTTTCAGAGGTGGTCTTCACAGTTTTTCATATTTACTCTTTTGGCCCAATATTTCACAATAATTGCAAAAATAACCCAAGCTTTCAATTTTCTTGCACAAGTTGCAAGTCCAGAATTCCAATAATATATAAAAACTTATTTTAAACATTTCTAAAATATATTTGAACATTCATAGCATCATAAATCATAAAAGCAAATGATGAGCAATTTTATCAACAATTTATGCAAGAAAAATATCATACTCATCTTTTTATTTTCTCGAAATTTTATTAAAACATAAATATCATAAATACTTGATAAAATTCATAAAATATCATATTTTCACATGAACATGCATTTTTGTGCACTAGTAGAAAGAATGATGCGATTTTTGTAGAAATAATTTTCACCCACCTCGTAGTAGTCTTTCTCGGGTTGATTTAAAATGAAGTATTTTCCTTGTATCAACTTCTTGACTCAAGCTCTTGAAGGTCAGCCCCTAAATGGTATCCAAACCATATTTTTGTGTTTGAAATTAAAGTCTCAAGTCTAAAGAAAATATATTAGGACCAAATGGCTACTACTTACCTTAATGTCTTCAAGTAGTCTCCGAAATTGGAAATTTTTCTTCAAGCTTCTAACTTCAACTTGAGATGGTGTAGGTCAGCCCCTAAGCTCCTTGAATCAAAAAATTAATTCCTCATGTTGTCAAGAGAAAAATACTAAAACCACAATTTTCTCACCTTAAAAATGTATAGTCTTGAATTTTTCTTCAAGCTTGTAGTCAAGTCTAGGTCTCTTAATTTTTCAAGAAAAAAGTTCTTCTAGGAGTACCTCAATAAGAAGAATTCATTATGTTAGAAGATGAAGGTATATACTTGAGGTTTTAAGAAGAAAATTGGAGTTGAAAGAAATAAATTTTTCATCACCTTGACTTGTAGATTTCGGCCCTATTGAAGAAGGAGAAGAGGGAATTTTGTAATTTGTCTAAGTGTTGAAGAATGAGAGGGTTAAAAGAGTGATGAGATGGGATTGAATTTCTATCCACTTTGTTTTCTTCACTTGGCCGAAAATATGGGGAGGAGTTGTTAATTTTTTTTTTTTGTTTCTTGGTGTGTAGGCTTTGGGATGGTTTTGTTTGGAGGCTTGTAATGATAAGGAAAAAAAAAAAAAAGAGATTGAATTGATTCTATCCTAAACACTATGGCCGAAAGTTGCTTCTAGTAGGGGAAGAATTTTACTTGTCTTGCCAATTATTTAGGTAGTGGAATTTTTAGGTGTGGTTTTTAAATGTTGTAGGCTTAGAAAAAAATAAAGAGTGGGATTCCCATAAAATTGTCATGACCGATTTTTCTTATGGTTGGGAGGGTATATATTTTTTTTTGTTGTTTTGTGTGAGTTGGGAGACAATGGGGTGTATAAAGTATATTGAGTGGGGATGATGTGTTCTTAATTAAAGAAAAGTGAAGACAATAAAAAATAAAAAGGGTAGTAAATCATGTGCATAAATTATACAAAATGTATAAAACTAATAAAAGTTGATAAAGGTTTACAATTGGATGAGGTAGTTAAATTCATCATTGTCATTCTCAATTGGACGTCCAATCCTCCCCAATTTGTTTCTTTATTTTTTTTTTTTTTTGAGATAAATTATTGTATAATAGTATTGTAGCTAAAGTTGTTAAAAAACAAAAAGGAAATGATTCCTTGCTACTTGATCATGGCCGAATTGGTGGGTTTAGGGGTGATTAAATTTGACCAATGGGATAGTGGAATTATAGGATAAATTTTTAAACGTAGGCTTTGAAAAAAATATGAAATAACCTCCCATTTTAAGAGGAAAATTTAAAATTAGGGAAAAATATTTGATTTTCTTTTATTTTATAAAATTGAAGGAAAATAAAATGTATAAATATTTATAATTAAATATTTACAAATTTAAAATTAAAGATGTGAAATAAGAAATGTATATTTCAAACAAATAAATTGGAAGTTGGTTGGGAAGAATTGTAGAATGAGATGAAATATTTGGATAAGGGTCGAAATGTACTCCTAAATTATTGAGGGTCTAATATTTCTAAAGTCGTAGTCAATCGATCAAGAATTAATACTAGAGGAAAATATAAAATCGTTAAGCTCGAAAATGAGAAAGACATAATTGATGTTGGAAGAATAAGTAAAAGTCGGGTCGCGTTTCATTAATGATGGGTTCGTGTTACTTAACCAAATAAATAAATCACTACACAACGTCGTATCTCACGCCGCTAAAATTTGGGGCGTCACAAGTAAATGCCTTCTTGACATTATTTGATTTGTAGTCCAAGGAAGAAATTAAGTTCTCCCATCATGCTCATCTCAAATTCACCTTGCATCAACTTTGAAATTTTCTTGCACAAAGATTCAATAGTAGCACCAAGTATAATATCATGAACATAAATTTGAACTAATAGACTATCTTGCCTTTTTTCAAAAACAAATAGAGTAGTATCAACTTTAACTCTTGTAAAACCATTTTGTAAAAGAAATGAACTAAGTCTATCATACCAAGCTCGGGATGCTTGTTTTAAACCATAAAAAGCTTTTTTTGAGTTTTTAGACATCATTTGGTCTTGAAAATTTTTTGAACCCCGGAGGTTATTTGACATAGACTTCTTCTTGAATAAAACCATTTACAAAAGCGGATTTAGCATCCATTTGGTAAAGTTTGAAATTTTTGAAACAAGAATAGGCAAGTAAAATATGAATTGTTTCTAAATGTGCTACGGGTGCAAAAGTTTCATCATAATCAATACCTTCGTATTGACAATAACCTTGCGCTACTAACCTTGCTTTATTTTGGTTGATGTTACCTTGATCGTCTAGCTTACTTTAGAATACCCATTTTATTCCAATGATGGTTTGTGATGGAGGACAAGGCACAAGTTCCCAAACATCATTCTTTTCAAATTGATTAAGCTCTTCTTGCGTCTCTAGAAACCAATCATCATCCTCAATGGTTTCCTTTGCATTTTTCGGCTATTTTTGAGATATAAGGGCTTTTTCGATCAATTTCCTTCTAGTCATTACCTTGTTAAGTGGATCCCCAAAATTAAGATCTTTTGTATGATATTGTTCGAATTTTAGAGCTACGCGAAGATCCGAAGTATCACCTTATCCTCTTATTGGGGTACAAGGTAGATCATTTGTGGTAGAAGCTTGATCATTTTTCCAACTTCTTCTTCTTCATCACTACCATCATTCGATATTCTTTCCACACTGGAGGCTTTGTTGAATTTGACGTGAATTGATTCTTCAACTACCATGCTCGTTTTGTTATAAACCCAATAAGCTTTGCTTTTAATCGAACACCCCATAGAAATTCATTCATCGACCTTAGGATCAAGTTTATCCAATTGATCCTTAGTGTTCAAAATAAAACACTTGCAACCAAATATTTTGAAGTAGCTAATATTTGGTGTTCTTCCTTTGCAAAGCTCATAAGGTGTTTTATTCAACTTCGGGCAAAGATATACCCGATTTATGACATGGCAAGCGGTGTTGACGGCTTTGGCCCAAAAATTCTTTGGAAGTGAAAATTCATTTAGCATAGACCGACACATCTCTTATAATGTTCAATTTTTCCTTTCGGCTACACCATTTTGTTGAGGAGTTGTTGGAGCCAAAAAATTATGTGTGTATCCTTTGGTTTCACATAATAAATTCTCCTCCTCGATGACTTCTTATGATTTTAATAGTATCCTCCTTTTCATTTTCTAAAAGTCTACATAACTTAGCAAACGCATAATAGGCATCACTTTTATTTGTTAGAAAAATAATCCAAGTATATCGATAAAAATCGTCGACTATATAATGTTTTCCACTTAGACTAGCCGTGCCAATATCCCGATACAAATCTAGATGAAGAAGTTGTAGAGGTTTAGTTGTGGAAATTTCATCTTTGGGCTTAAAACGTCTCTTAACTAATTTGTTCATTTGATAAGTGTCACATAAGCCAAGATTTTCAAAATTTAATTTGGGTAGTCCTTCGACATGTTAATTTTTGTAAATATTTTGCAATTTTTTTTATCCAACATGTCCAAGTTGCCTATGCCATAAATTCGTTAAATCATTGTTGGTGACAAGTCAAGAAATATTTTGACTAATCAAATCACTTGTACAAATTTCGTAAAGATTGTCTCTTCTACTAGCTTCACAAATAGTTTTACCATTTTTGAGAATAGGACATTATTATTTGATGAAAAGGACATCATAATCTAAATCACATAATTGGCTAACACTTATCAAATTGAACTTAAGCCCATCTACTAAAAAAACATCATGAAGAGATAAAGAAGAGTTACCAATGTCTTCATTTCCAATGATTTTGCCCTTGCCATTTCCGAACATAACCATTCCTTCCTCTTTGAACTTGATGTTGGTAAAAAGTTGTACTCTTGCGGTCATATGGCGCGAACATCCACTGTCCACAAGCCATTTGAAATTTCTTCCATTGTTATTGCCCCTAGTACCTACCTTAAATGTATTTTTAGGTACCCTAGAGTGTTGGGGTCCATGAGGGTTAGCACTGAGACCTTTGGGTCTCCAAAAATAGCTATTATTATTTTTAATTCTACAAGTTCTAGCAAGATGTCCATTTTTACCACAATAAAAACAAGTAATAATTTTAGGATTACTAGCACAAATAAAAGTTGGAGCTTGGTTCTTGTTTTTAGAATCGGTTTGAAAAGGTTTGTAACCAAGTATTAATTTTGAATGCTCACTTCTTTGTGCATCAAGAATTTTAATAACCTCATCGGTACTCAAGTTAAAATGTTGCACATCTTTCTTCCAATTTTTAATCTCTTTAGTGAGCATTTATTTTTCAAAATCAAGAGTTTTGATTTTGCAAAGAGTAATAGTATGAGCATGATCAAGAGATTCATAAGAGGCAAATAATTTATCCTTCTCTAATTTTAGCTCTTTAAAATCAATTTTCAAACTCTTGTATTTACAAATCATATCTCTAAATGCATTTTGCAATTCATCATAATCTCCTTGAAGTTCATCAATTAAAGACGAAGAAGAAGAGTTAGAGACTACCTCATTATTTTCATCGTCTATGGCCATAACTCCTTGCTCGACTTCTACTTTATCATCGGATGTTGTAAGTAGCTCGTCCCATGTTTTAACATCCACATTCAAGGTCTTCTTTTTCAAAAAGAACTTTTTCTTCTTTTGTTCCTCCTCCGCCATTTTTGGACAATCGGCGATAAAATGCCCCGATTTTCTGCATGTAAAGTAAGAATTGTCTCTTGCCTTATTTTTATTTACAAATTTTGCAAACTTTCGTACTAAGACGGCCATTTCCTCATCATGCTCATCGCTAGCATAAATGAATTATTAAGAAATATACTAAGCCTTTAGGAATAGATTGCATACCTAGTTGAGAGGTGGATGGTTTGAAATTCTTCCTTTCTTTGAGATATACTTCGTGAATGAGAAGATTTGCAATAAGCTCATCAAACTTGAGAGTTTCAAGATTTTAAGCTTCCGTAATTGCCATCACCTTTTCGGACCAAGAATCAGGAAGAGCATTTAAAACTTTAGTTACCTTATCTTCTTTGGATATGACTTTCCCGAGCACCATTCGAGGATTGACGATGTTGTCAAGCCTTTCCACCATTCTTTGAGATGTTTTCTCCTTCAAACATTATGAAGTTTTCGAAGTCTTTAACAAGCATGGTTTTTCTAGCTTGTTTGGCCTTCTTAGTTCCTTCATATATGGTTTCGAGTTTCTCCCATACTTCATATGCGGGCCTTATTCCTCGAATTCTATTATATTCGGTAGCGGTAAGAGAGCAATGTAAAATATTTAAGGTTGTACCATTTTAGGAGAAGGACTTCTTGTTACTTTTGAGGACCGAAGTTCCATCCTCCAATTTGTTGGTTGGTTGGGTTATTCCTTCAATTACCGCCTTCCAAATATTCGAACCCGCAATCTTATAAGAAACATTCCATTCGATCCTTCCAAAAGGTATAGTTGTTGGCGTTGAATAGTGGCGGTTTGTTGGTTGAGACGCTGGTGGTGAAGTAGCTTTCGTTCGTAGTCATGGATCTTTTCTCTTTACTCGCAATGACAAATGAGCTTGCCAAAGAGTTTGGCTTTGATACCACTTGTTAGTCCAAGTGACTACGAAAATCTAGAGGTGGGGTGAATAGATTTTCCCTGATTTTCCAATTTGTGCCCTCTTTTTTGAATATGAAGATGGTGAAGAAATACACATACATAAAACAAATCAACACACAATAATTTATAGAGCTTCAACCCACTGAGGGCCTACATGCTCTACCACCCAGTATGTCCGAATGGATTTTGAAAAAGGAAATTTTTTGATTGATACCAAACAATTACAACCTTTACCTTGAAGAGTACAACATTCTTCTTACAACACCAACTTAGAAGAGCACCACACTCTTCTCACCTCTATAAAGAGCATCAAACTCTTCAACACCTATTAATCAACCAAGTGTGTTCTTACCACAAGAACACTAACAATGATTTTTTGTATTGGATAATTTTACAATTACAATCAAGATTACACTTTGTATGAAAATATTACAACTCAAAAGTGCAAGTATAATCAAGAAGGAAAGCCTATCAATCTAGATATGAATGTGATGTTCTAGGCTTAATACAACAAGAATGTGAAAATCCAGACTTAGAGAAAATTTGCTGATTTCTTGTTGTGCTTTTGTAGATTGAAGTGTTGTATTGATCCTTCAAATTTGTCATCTATTTATAGGAGAACTTCAAGATTTTATTTCTAACATAGACTCATCCATATTCACTTTTGTTACAGAAAGAAGGATCGAAAGATCTACAAAAATGGTTAAGAATTGATAAAGTGGATCTAACTGATAAGTGGCTGAGCAAATGCATGCAATTTCATTGCGTCAAAAATCATTGAACGATCGGTCGTTATATTGAAAATTTAAAAGTTTAAACCATTGGATTAAGATTTGACAAGGGTTGCTCTAGGGGGTCGGCAAGTCACAGTCATAGGGCGACCGGTCGCTGTGCATGGCGACCAGTTGCTCTATGGTTGTGACTGTTTGCTCTCAAAGTAGAAGAATTTTACCAAAAAATTCGAAACTCCAGGCACCGGTCACCCTAACCCCTCTCATCTCTCTATTATGTTTGGTTGAATGCAAACTTTCATGTACGGGTCTCCTTATAGGGGTGACCGGTCGACCTCAACACAGAGAGGTTGTCCGAATTTTGTCAAAAATAAAGTTCAAGATGTGCTTCAAAAACTTAGTAAAAATCACTTAAAATATTTTGAAGCATTTGAAAAACATTTGGGGATATTTTTTTTGGTATAAAAACTCATTTATATGAAATCACCAAAATCATGATAAGAACATTTTACTAACATATTGCTCCTTCTCATTTACCATATGATGCAGCGGATGCTTCTGATGAGAAAGATTAACATGGAAGAATGAAACAATCTTCCGTAATTTGTTGATTCGCTCTCAGATTATAAGCATCCAAAAACTCATTGATTCCTAAGAAAACCCAAAAGTTGGAAAAATAAGAAAAATTATCTCTCACGTTTTTAATAATTTATTCGCCCCCTTTGAAAAGTCACAAGGCATACAATATATAGGAAATATAATCCCTAATTAAAAATCATCAAATATCCTAAATATAAACAAGATAAGAAAATCCCAAAATAAAAATATAACATAAATCTAATTGATATGATCATAATTCTAGAAGATAATATCCTTGATACGCATGCATCACCATTATTGTGAAAAATAAAAACCAACAACATAGTGGCTTCACAAGGAACATATAGGATAATGATCACAATTATCCTACTTTATAGGAAAAATCTCAAACAATACATTAGCGTCTGTTTTCTGGATTGAAAATACGCTTTCATCTCTTCCTTCGCACAAAGTACGCTTCAACATATAAAAGAGATTGAAACTCAAAGCTGCAACATATATCTAAAGAAATATCATAATCAAACACAAAATTGCTGAACAAAGAAAATAGAAAGAAGAAAATTGCATCCAAAAACTAGAAGAAAAAAATAAAGAGAAAGAATGAAGCAAAATCGCATCAAACAACAAAATGAAGAACAAGAAAGTCGCATAAAATTGTAGCAAATCACAGGTTAATCAGCAACTTTTGATCTCAAAGTTATTGTGTATTTCATTTATATTCATTGTTTCTAACAAATATTATTTTCTCGGATACTATTTTAATAGTTCTTTTCTTTTTCAAGTCCAAAAAAATCATATTCTATATTGTGCATGAAATTGATAGTTCTAACGGAAATTTGTGTATGTGGATTAGCTCAACCTAATGCTTCTAGATTCAAACCATTTCAAAATTATTTCAATGTTGTTTTGAAATTTTTAAACAATGTTTCTGCTACATGTTTTCAATGGAATTATGCCAAACTTAGTCATCTATCTGTAGCTGTTTTAACCGATTGTTTTAGAATTTCGAAGTTGTTCGAACATGTTTCAAATGTGTTTCAATTAATACAATGTCATCATTGCTTCTTTTATTAATTTCTAAAATTGTTTCAAAGGTGTTTCAAAAATGTTTCATACATATCTTTGAGTTGTTTCAAAATTATTTCCAACATGTTTTAACGTGTTTCAAATATATAGCAGAAATAATTTTGAAATGATTTGAATCTAGAAGCATTAGGTTCAGCTAATCCTGTTAGGAAATTTATTGTTTAGATTTTGATGAATGCCATGTAAAACCTAGAATAGGAAGTTGGCACCCCAATTCTTGTTGTAAAATGCATTGTAATAAATAGAGGCCAAGGCCGAGTTAAGTCGCCCACGCCCTAACATGCAAGAAGACAATCAAGATTAGAAGGAAGACTCATGCGAGACAATTGAGTATGGCAAAGAAGAGTAGACGGGAACTCTACTGAAGAAACTCCCTGCACTGCAGCAAGGTCGGAGGATGCTGCAGATGACTCCACAACGAATCAAGGAGGCGAAGTGGAAAAAGAACAAACACTAAACGAACAGCAAGTTGTCATCAACGAAGCTCGGAGGACGGTTCGCAGGTCTCACTGAGGTGCCAATCGCTTCCGGAAGGCTAATGAATGCCGATGCAATGCGGTCGAGGCACATGAAGGAACAGCCACGGGAGTTAACACTGGGCAATGAAAGTTCAATCCATGGGGTTGAGACTCCAATGGATGCCACCATAGAAGACCTAAGACAAGGCAGTGACACACGTCGAAAGGGAGGACCAAGGCCTCGCGCAATCGAGATCGCCGGAGATAATGAAGGCCCACGGGAGGTTGAGACTTCTCGGGGTAAAGAAAGGCTGCAGTGAGAGAACATCCCTCCCGCTATCATCGACCCATCCGAAAAAGGAGATAAGCGCACTTCATGATTCCCAGGATAATCTCGATGTCACCTTTCTCGGGATCGGGCGAAGAAGAAGTCGAGTCATCCCCCCGATGATCCAAAAGACTCGGTGCGGATGTTCCAAGCACGAGCAAGTCGATCCCAAGACTACTCGTCAAACCTTTAATTTTGATGATGAGCCACCAATGGAAATCTCATCATCGTCCGATGACACTTCCGATAAGGCCGAGGATCATCTACTCAATTGGAGAAATCGGTGAGACCAACGGTTGAGACAGTGAGGCAAAAAGTCGGGTCCACTTCACAAAAGACCCCAGTGAGACAGAGTCCATCGCGCAGCTCCCCAAGCTGCAGCAGGTTCGACTCTAAGAGGAACTTCACGCGCACCTCTCATCATTGAGCAAATACCAGTTGGCCGTGATGATTCCTTTATAGAATCTTTTCCTTTCTCTCTGGAGGTACCGGACCTCCATGAAGAATCAGAGAACGAGCTAGCACGCTTCCACAGACCAGCTCCCGTTTTTCCATCAGGCACCATTGTTCCGGTGATTATAATTTTGACGCCTGCATGGCCATCACCGCAACGGAAGAATCACCAAGTCCGCGAAGTGTTCAAGGCATTATTCGCCGAGATTGAATGGATGGAGAGGCATCGGCCTCTATGGACATGCGATCGACAATAGAGATGCCAATCTCACCGCGATTTAAGAGGCATAATGATCAGGATCGGGGAATGGTGGCAACAACAACAAACAATGCGTGTGGAACAAGTTAGATACTTCAGGACATTGTTCAACAAGTCTTTGGTATGGAGAGTGAAAATGCCGATGCAAAAACGTTTCGAGAGAACATATTGAGCACATGCATGAAGCTCACATTGCCGAGATAAAGTCGCTGCGTGAGCAAAACAAGAGTGATCTACAAAGTGTTTGGAAGAAACCATGAATACAAAATTCAGCCTTCTCATGGCCGAGATGAAGTGATTTCAAAGAGAGTCCAATGCTACTCGATCCGAATTTCGCCGCATACTCTGCAGCAGACTCGAGATAGAACTTTACCATCGCCAGGCTCGACTTCCGCTTGCCAAGATATGTTTCAGGTGTTCCTCTCTCTTTGATGATGCCAAAAAGGGGGAAGAGGAATACCTTAAAGCCCGTAAAAGATCGAAAAAGAGGATGCATTTGTGAAGGGAAAGACGGTGAGGAAGCTAAAAAAAAAGAAAGGAAAATCACGAGGGGGAAGGATCGAAAGATGTGACCTTGATGATTGCACAAACCCTCAACAGGGTCTGCCACACATTGGTGACATTATCATCAAGCAAACTCCTCAGTGACTCGCCACTCCAACACTGCTATATCTACGGGCCGAAAAGAGAAAAACAATTGAAGCAGGGGATGAAGGAAGTGGAAAGAAGAATGGATGCCCGAGTTATGAACATCTTGAAAGAACATGGAGGCATTCCAAAGAGAGACAGAGACACTTATGCCATCTCGGATGTCGGGAGAGCCACGATCAGTGATGAATTTAAAACGCCGCATCTCGAAGGATACTTTGCAAATATGTCTATGGCTCAAGCTTGGGACTTGTCTTCGGGAAAAGGGTCTCACGTTATGTGAAGAAGGCGACAGACAAACAGACTACGCGATCGCTCTTTGGACACTTCGCCGGGTCACTCACCGAAAGAAGAAGACCCCAAGTACAATACACGCCTGCAGAGGTAGAGGAAAAAGTAGTGGTGGAGGAAGAGGTTTGAGACCCAGGCCTCTACCCAAAAATATTGAGTACATAGATCCGCAGGACAAGAAAGGAGGGATCTCACGGGCTGGCTTGACCAAATAGCAAACTTGCAAGTGGCTAAAAAAAACGCCGAGTATGCAAAAAGAATAGAAGAAGAAAACAAGAGACAAACTCGGCTATGGGAGGAAAGACAGGAAAGATTAAGAAGAGATGAAGCTGCCAGGAAGGCATATGAAAAGAAAAAGAAAGGCAAAATGACGATGAGAAAAAGAGAAGAAGAGAAGAAGATCTTGAACAAGATGAAAGAAGGAGACAACGAAGGAGATGAAGTGTTTGTTGTCCACTCCTTCGTGTATTTTATTATGTAAATACATACAATGTAAGTCTTTCCAAATAAAGCTATAAATTCTTTATTTTTCGTGTAGACAAATATGTGCTCGATACACCTTGTAAACAGTTGTGTAAAAGAACAAGAATGTTATGATCAATAAAAGGATTGATTCTCGCGATACATTCTATGTCAATACACTATCTCGTATGTATCTTTGCTATTTGCATTTTTGAATGGTTTAAGTTTTGGCATCATCAAAAAGGGGGAAATTGTTAGGAAATCTATTGTTTAGATTTTGATGAATGCCATGTAAAACCTAGAATAGGAAGTTGTCACCCCAATTCTTGTTGTAAAATGCATTGTAATAAATAGAGCTGGCCAAGCCGAGTTAAGTCGCCTACGCCCTAACATGCAAGAAGACAATCAAGACTAGAAGGAAGACTTCACTGCGAGACAACCGAGTATGGCAAAGAAGAGTAGACGGGAACTCTCATCAAGAAACAAGCGAGATGCGGTGAGTAGAGTATCGGTCAAGTCAACTCGAGAAAAGCCAAGTCTCAAGTTGAAGTGACGGAGAAGAGTCATCCAATGATTGGAAGTCGACTCTAAGTCACTGGGGAAAGCAAAGCATTGCGGTCAAGTCGAGATAATCGAAAAAGATCCGTTGTACGTAAATCAAGAGAATTACTTAAACAAGTAATATCCCCATATCACCTTTCGGAGTGCTCGGTCCCGAAGCGTGCAAAAGGAATGAACCAATGGGAAGCACTACACCGTGTCGAACTCGAAAAAGGTGAAAGAACAATTCATACGAGGAAATGGCAATTCCAAGGATCGCAACAAGACAAGCTAACGATCGCAAGTGACTTTCAAAAAGAAGCCTATCTCTTCAACGGGCAAATTTTTGAAAGATCACTATAAAAGGCCGAGGAGTTTATTTGAGAATAGGATATACGAGTGACACAAGAGACAGACCTAAACCAAAAACGTTCAAGCAATTATTAGAAAATCGAAATATTCTCAATCCTCAAGCCTACACTACGAAGAACATCAATCCAACACTCACACCGTGAAGGAAAGATAACTTCAATCGGTTGAAGAGGAAAAAATCGAAAAATCAAGGGGTCCACATTCCACGAAGGATTGTAGGAAGGTTCAAGGTCGAACCAAGTCTTAAGCTTTTGGAGGGCTTCGTGATCAAATCCAAAGAGCTTGAGCAAGTGAGTCAGTAGTAGCAAGGCACTGCCCTGTGAAGAAGGCGAGTCGCACGAGAAGCTTGGTGAGTGATCAAGGCGTCTCAGATCGAGTCCCAAAGGATCAAGTCACCTGTGTGATCAAGACTTGTTTTCGGATGTTACCACTTTGTATACCGATCATTACCTAGTGGATTCCTCCAGGAGTTGGAGAAGAGAGGAGTAGAAGAATTACCCCATCTTCGAACATCTATAAAAATTTCATTGTGTCATTTACATTTCAAGACTTTAATTCCTCGCATCTTAACTGTTTATATCTCACGATAAATTTGCTATCCACTTGATAATTTATAAGTACTAAACTAAGCACTAAATCCTTGCTTAACCAAACTTAAGGGTGTTAAGTCTTCCGCTGAAAACAAAACCACGGTTGAGTTAATTTAGAGCCAACAATCGAAGTTATTCCATCAACGGCTCGGTTGAGTCTGCGTTGAGAGACTAACTTCTTGATTGACTAAATTGATTGTCCATCAAGGATCTGTTGTGTAGTATCAACTCTGTATATTTAAAAGGACTAAATCGAAAATTTGGTAAGGTTTATTCAACCCCCCCTTCTAAACCTTACACTTACACCCCTTGGGACCTACAAATCCAAATACACAAATTTCAGTTAGAACTATCAATTTCATGCACAATACAGAATACGGTTTCTGCTACATAACAAATATTCATTGTTTATAACAAATATTGTTTTCTCTGATACTATTTTAATAGCCCTTTTCTTTTTCAAGTTCAAAAAAACCATATTCTGTATTGTGCATGAAATTGATAGTTCAAAGATATGTATGAAATATTTTTGAAACACCTTTGAAATAATTTTAGAAATAAATAAAAGAAGCAATGATGACATTGTATTAATTGAAACACATTTGAAACATGTTCGAACAACTTTGAAATTCTAAAACAATCGGTTGAAATAACTACAGATAGATGACTAAGTTTGGCATAATTCTATTGCAAATATGTAGCAGAAACTTTGTTTAAAATTTTCAAAACAATATTGAAATAATTTTGAAATAGTTTGAATCTAGAAGCATTATGTTCAACTAATCCAAATACACAAATTTCAGTTAGAACTATCAATTTCATGCACAATATAGAATATAAATTTTTGAACTTGAAAAAGAAGAGAACTATTAAAATAGTATCAGAGAAATCAATATTTGTTAGAAACAATGAATATAAATGAAATACACAATACCTTTGAAATCAAAAGTTGTTTATTACTTTGATTTTTTTTCCAAGTTTCTGCTGCGATTTACTACAATTTTCTGCGATTTACTTGTTCTTCAATTTTTTTTGATGCGATTTTGCTTCATTATTTCTCTTTTTTTTTTCTAGTTTCTTGATGCAATTTTCTTCTTTCTTTTTTATTTGTTCAACGATTTTGTGTTTGATTATGATATTTTCTTTAGATATATGCTGCAGCTTTGAGTTTCAATCTCTTTTATATGCTGAAGCATACTTGGTACGAAGTAAGAGAAGGAAGCGTATTTTCAGTCCCGAAAACAGACGCCAACGTATTTTTTGGGATTTTTCCTATAAAGTATGACAATTGTCTCATTATCCTATATGTTCTGCCCTTGTGAAGTCTCTATCCTATTGGCTTTTATGTTTCACAATAATGTTGGAACTCATGCAACGATATTTGTGGCCATCTCAACCTCATCATGGTCCCCTACTGAATCGAAGAGTAAGATTTTTGACTTTTGTAAGTAAACAATAATGAGAATCGAGAAGTGACAGACGGAGACCTATCTTTCCTTCCCAATGATTCCTACTTATCCGCCCCTCCTATTTCTGCCTCTTTAGTTGGAACGACTGTCTACCCTTGGCCGGTTAAAGCTATGCACTGATTCCCTCTTCTCGTATCGGGTCGGGGGATATTATCTTCTAGAATTATGATCATATCAATCAATTAGATTTATGTTATCTTTTTATTTTGTGATTTTTTTATCTTGTTTATATTTAGAATATTTTATGGTTTTTAATTAGGGATTCTATTTACTATATATTGTATGCCTTATGGCTTTTCTTATGGTTTTTAATTAGGGATTCTATTTCTTATATATTGTATGCCTTATGACTTTTCAAAGGGGGTGAAGAAATTATTGAAAACGTGAGAGATAATTTTTCTTATTTTTCCAACTTCTGAGTATTCTTGGGAATCAATGAGTTTTTGTATGCCTATAATCTGGGAGCGAATAAAAAAATTATGGAAGATTGTTTCATTCTTCCATGTCAATCTTTCTCATCAGACACATCCGCCGCATGATATGGTAAATGAGAAGGAGCAATGTAGACATTTGATATAATTATCCTACATTAGCATATTCTCCAAACAAAGTATTATGTACCATTATTAAAATATAAATATCTCAATCCTCAATCTCAAACACAATATTACACCTAATTATATAATATATGAACAATACAATCCTAATCAATTCACATATTTCATCCAATCTCATCAATAAAACAATAAAAGCCCCAAAAGTTGTAATCTGTACAATTTTGATTATCACATTGTCCATGTATAAGTACTCCAACAAAAATGGAAACCAAAATTATAATAATGAGGAATTAAATATAATAAGAAGTATATACAAATAAAACTAATTCTCAAAATTTATACATAAAATCTAGAAATTAACCTTGTTGAATGAATTATATTACTCCTTGAACAATACAAGAAATTAGATTTTTTTAATAATAATAAAAGTAAGTTACAACTTACTACTACCAGATTTTTACTATTTTGATGGTATTACTTTCCTTGAATAACTAAAAATCGTGTACTACATACCAAATACAATGGTCTACGTCTTATTGCCTTTTTTCGATTAAAATCTTATTACACATTATTGCCGCTTACAGATTACAATCATTGGATCATCCATTTATAAAAACAAAACGTATTATAATGTTAGAAACAATCGAAACATGCCTCTATAAATATTTGTTTTCGTTGGTTCAATAATACAACAAATACAAAAGAGTACAGTGTTATCGCTAAACATTTACTTAAACAAGTTTTTTGAAGCGATCAATTAACTTCAATCGAAATAGTAGAAAATCATAGTAGCTTAAATTATTATGCATTGCCGATGATACTTCTATGGCTCAATTACATGTGAGTTAATTGTTCTTTAGTTTCCTATTTATTGCCATGTTATTTTTGTTTACTAATCATTTTTCTTGTTTCACATTTTTCTTTGTAGATTTCAGTTGATTGCAACGACATTATATTACTAGATCTCTAAACTTTAGTTGTATTGTTAAGCTAAAGTAAGAATTGATGCAATAGATAAAGGTGAATTTTTTTATTTATTACCATACAACAACAATAACAGACAACAACTTATTATACAATTTAAGTGATGTTCCACACTCATATATATGTTAATATCTATGCTATAGAATACTTGGCGTTATTATATAATTTATTATTATCATAAATCATGTGCAACAACAAACTTTATGTTGATAAATTATTTGATGAAAATTTATGTCCATTTTACGAAAATTTTGTAGTGATCCTATTATAATATGGAGTTTAGTAAAATATTATTTTTGTTTCCTTAATTAATTGCATTGTTGAAAAATGTCATTTTTATTCTCCATGAATGTAAATAGAACCTTATGCAAGGTTTTTCCTTGTTTATTATTGTAATGATCTCTAAAATTTTAAAGCCCCATGAAGAAATTTTAAACAATATTGTCTGAATTTAATCATTTTTATTAGAAAAACTGCATTGCTTTTACAAATCAGCAAATACAATTCAGACAATTATATGTATTTATGAAATTGTTAACTTTCAGACAATCATCTGTACTAAAAGCGAGATGGTGAATTTAGTCATTTTTATTATGTTATTATGCACACATTTCTTCGACATTAAGAATCATGATTAGATTCAAAACACTAAAATTAAATTCGATAATTTATATGTATTGTTGACTTTATTAATTTGTCGCATACAATTAAAAGAACTCGACAATAGATTTTATACAACCATAATTGCTATAATATTGTATATTTTTAGTATAATAAAACTGTGTATTTGACCAATTTAGATAAATGTTAAAGGATAAACTTTTTAAAACCCAAATCAAGTAAATCCTCATAAACGTTTTGTGAATCTATCCTTTTTTTTTTCTCTCTCCATACAATTAGATATCAAATGAGATTTTAAGTTTTATCAACCCCACTAGAGATATTTTAGATTGCAAAGATTTTTCACTTGTACATCTAACAATATATATATATATATAAATATTGTAACTCTCCAAAGAAAATGAAATAAGAATGAATCTTATCACACAACAAATTTGACTTATACTAGTTTCTATTATAAATTCTCTCACAAACAAAACATTTACACACAACTTACTTTCTTGTACTATCTTTTCCTCTACAAAAGACAAATTAGCTCGCCTTCAATTTCTTCCAACCTCTCCACATATTATTCATTCAAACTTTTATCAAGGCTGGCAGACAATCAAGGGGTTGCCAAAGGATCCCGATCCAATGAATCGAAAGCCAGGACGACCTTTATGCGATATTTTCAAAACATCGTCAAGGTCTTTACAAAAAAGCCAAATAACTCGGACACTTGCAGTGGTGTCGATGTTGGAATAATAATATTATCTCCGACTAACAACCCATTTTCATTTTGGCATCCATCCATAGAATCTGTTATCGAAAGATACAGAAACCCAGATCAACCTTTCATTAGTGATCATGATAGAGTTGTGGGACCAATGCGTGGGCTAAGATTGAACACCTCAATAAGAGTCTGGACGAGGTGCTAGATGAGAAAGAGCAAATAAAAGAACGAGGGAAACAATTGGATGAGATCGATAAAACTCGAGAGAAAGGGTGGTGGGAACAAATCCTTGTTGAGAGTTTAAACAAAGAGCAAGTCAAGGAATGGAAAACATTTTTCAAGACTTCGGTACCAAAGTGAAAAATCGTATCGAGGAGCTAAAAGATGGAGCGTCAAGTTCATCATTGCCATTTCAGCACAAAATACTCTAAATTTCCATGGTGCACCTGTCGAAGCTGGTCCGAGTATGTCTTTCCCCAATTTCCCTTCTGGACTATCTTATGCACCAACAATGGGGTTGATTGGGCCTTCTCAACAGTTTCATAGCCAATATTACAATAATGTCCATCCACAGGCTCCACTTTCAGCTGAAACTGATAATGTTATTGGCCAATATGTCCCCCCTCCTGATGCTTAGTATCCTTCTGCTGTAAGTGTTGATCAGTTTACTAGCCAATTTAGCTATTTTACTCCACAAACTCAGAATCCATCTAGTATTGGTAGAAGTGGATTTCAGTTTCATAACTATTTTCCTCCACAAGCTCAATTTCCATCTACTACTGAAATTAGAGAGTCACCAACTTGTGGATGAGCTGGAAATACTGGTCAGTTTACTAGAAATACTAGCTAAATTGGCCAGTAAAATGACCAGCATTTCCAGTTCCTCCACGAGTTGATGACTCTCCAATTTCAGTAGTAGATGGAAATTGAGCTTGTGGAGGAAAATAGTTATGAAACTGAAATCCACTTCTACCAATTCTAGATGGATTCTGAGTTTGTAGAGTAAAATAACTAAATTGGCTAGTAAACTAATCAACATTTCCAGCAGAAGGATACTGAGCATCAGGAGGGGGGACATATTGGCCAATAACATGATCTGTTTCAGCTGGAAGTGGAGCCTGTGGAGGGACATTATTGTAATATTGGCTAGGAAATTGTTGAGAAGGCCCAATCAATTACCCCATTATTGGTGCATAAGATAGTCCAGAAGGAGAATTGGGGGAAGACATACTCGTAACAGCTTCGGTAGGTGCACCATGGAAATTTAGAGCATTCTGTGGCTGAAATGACAATGATGAACTTGATGCTTCATTTTTTAGCTGCTCGATACGATTTTTTCACTTTGGTACCAAAGTCTTGAAACAATGTTTTCCATTCCTTGACTTGCTCTTTGTTTAAACTCTCAACAAGGATTTGTTCCCACCACCCTTTCTCTCGAGTCTTATCAATCTCATCCAATTGTTTCTCTCATTCTTTTATTTGCTCTTTCTCATCTAGCACCTCATCCAGACGCCTATTGAGGTGTTCAATCTTAGCCCACGTATTGGTCTCCACAACTCTATCATGATCACTAATGAAAGGTTGATCTGGGTTTCTGTATCTTTGGATAACAGATTCCAGGGATGGATGCCAAAATGAAAATGGGTTGTTAGTCGGAGAGAATATTATTATTCCAACATCGACACCACAGAGTGTGCTGAGTTCGCTGGCTTTTTTGTAAAGACCTTGACGATGTTTTGAAAATATCGCGTAAAGGTCGTCCTGGCTATCAATTCATTGGATTGGGATCCTTTGGCCACCCTTTGATTGCCTGCCAGCCTTGATAAAAGTTTGAATGAATAATATGCGGAGAGGTTGGAAGAAATTGAAGGCAGCTAATTTGTCTTTTGTAGAGGAAAAGATAGTACAAGAAAGTAAGTTGTGTGTAAATGTTTAGTTTGTGAGAGAATTTATAATAGAAACTAGTATAGGTCAAATTTGTTTTGTGATAAGATTCATTCTTATTTCATTTTCTTTTGGAGAATTACAATATTTATATATATACTGTAGATGTACAAGTGAAAAATCTTTGCAATCTAAACTATCTCTAGTGGGGTTGATAAAACTTAAAATCTCATTTGATATCTAATTGTATGGAGAGAGAAAAAAAAGGATGGATTCATAAAACGTTTTTGAGGATTTACTTGATTTGGGTTTTAAAAAGTTTGTCCTTTAATTTATCTAAATTGGTCAAATACACAATTTTATTACACTGAAAAAGTAGATAATATTATAGTAATTATGGTTGTATAAAATCCATTATCGAGTTCCTTTAATTGTATGCAGTACAAAGTTAATAAAGTCAACATTATGTATAATTGTCGAATCTAATTTTAGTGTTTTGAATCTAATCATGATTCATAATGCCAAAGAAATATATGCATAATAACGAAATAAAAATGACTAAATTCACCATCTCGCTTTTAGTACAGATGATTGCCTGAAAGTTTACAAAGTCAAAAATACATATAATTGTCTGAATTGTATTTGCTAATTTATAAAAGCAATGCAGTTTTTTCTTAAAAAAAATGATTAAATTCAGACAAAGCTGTTTAAAATTTCTTCACGAGGCTTTAAAATTTTAGGGATCATTACAATTCTAAATAAGGAAAACCTAGCATAAGGTTCTATTTACATTCATGGATAATAAAAATGACATTTTTCAACAATGCAACTATTTAAGGCAACAAAATAATATTTTACTAAACTCCATGTTATAATAGGATCGTTGCAAAATTTCCATAAAATGGACAAAATTTTCATCAAATAACTCATCAACAAACAGTTTGTTGTTGCACATGATTTATGATAATAATAATTTATATAATAAGCGCCATGTATTCTATAGCATAGATATTAAAATATATACGAGTGTGGAACATCATTTAAATTGTATAATATAAGTCGTTGGTTGTTGTTGTTGTATGGTAATAAATATAATTTTTCACCTTTATATATTGTGTCAATTATTACTTTAATGTAACATTACTACTAAAGTTTAGAGATCTAGTCATATAATGTCGTTGCACTCAACTAAAATCTACAAAGAAAAATGTGAAACAAGAAAAATAATCAGTAAACAAAAATAACATGGCAATAAATAGCGATTAAAGAACAATTAACTCACATGTAATTGAGCCATAGAAGTATCACCGCCAATGCATAATAATTTAAGCTACTATGATTTTCCATTATTTCTATTGAAGTTAATTCATCATTTAAAAAAACTTGTTTAAGTAAATGTTTAGCGATAATATTGTACTCTTTTGTGTTTGTTGTATTGTTGAACCAACGAAACACAAATATTTATAGAGGCATGTTCTTTTTTTTGTTTGACATTATAATACGTTTTGTTTTCATATATGAATGATTCAATGATTGTAATCTTTAAGCGGCAATAATATGTAATAAGATTTTAATCGAAAAAAGACAATAAGACGTAGACCATTGTATTTGGTATGTAGTACACGATTTTTAGTTATTCAAGGAATGTAATACCGGCAAAATAGTAAAAATATGGTACTTGTAAGTTATAACTTACTTTAATTATTATTAAAGAAATCATTTTCTTGAAAATCTAATTTCTATTTGTGTTTAAGGAGTAATATAATTCATTCAACAAGGTTAATTTCTAGATTTTATGTATAAATTTTGAGAATTAGTTTTGTTTGTATATACTTCTTATTATATTTAATTCCTCATAATTAGTACTTATTCATGGGCAACGTAACAATCAAAATTGTACATGATTACTACTTTTGGGGCTTGTATTATTTTATTGATGAGATTGGATGAAATATGTGAATTGATTAGGATTGTATTGTTCATGTATTATATAATTAGGTGTAATATTGTGTTTGAGATTGAAGATTGAGATATTTATATTTTACTAATGGTACATAATACTTTGTTTGGATAATATGCTAATGTATGATAATTTTGTCAAATGTCTACATTGTGTTAGTCCAAGTGGCTACGAAAATCTAGATGGGGTGAGCAAAAACGATCAATTTTGAAGGTGAGCAAAATACAATAGTTAACTTTCGTTTGTTTTGCTTTGATCAATCAGTTTTTACCGCAATGATCAATCAGTTTTAATGCTAGCAATGATGGAAAACACATTATGCAACAGTTAATCGAGTACAATAAATATTTTGCTTTTCACATGGATAATGGATATCTCAATTTTGAAGTAAAGATTTTTACTTTTCAAATAGAGATATCCCAGGTTTTAAAAACAGTTAGTCAGTCAATCAATCCCGAAATAGTAAACGTAGGATCATTGCTGTTCAGACATAGAACCTGTTCGTTCTCCTTATAACTCCTAAACAGTATTTGGCTGAAGCCCATTCACCTTATCTCTCCCAGTTGGCTCAATGTCTCTTTAGCTATGGGCTTTTACCCTGAGATCGTTATATTCCGGAATAATATCATTCTACGAAAGTAGGAATAGGCATATGGGTAGTTTAACAGGGACCACATGCAACCTGTTCGATCGAATGTCTAATTAACCTACCCACACCGCAATAGACTCAAGCAGTCAATACTTTGTCAAAAGGACATTTATTTTCTCAAAGGCCAAGTGAGACAGTTACAAGAGTTATAATACAAATAAAAATGTAAATTAAAACTGGGAATGGTACAATTTATGTTTTCCTTAACAAAAGAAAAATAATCATAGAATATTCTTATATCTTGAGATTAGTGTATACCATGAAATTATGAAACTATTTAATGTCATGAAGTTCATGAAATAGCTAATACCATGAAATTTAGGAAACTATAAGTAAACCTAACTTCTTTAGAAAAATGACATTTTACCCACTTTTGGTTCGGATCTTCGTTTGAGCTAATCCTTCACTAGGTTCGACTCCAACAATGACTCCTCGAGATGGCTCACGATGGGAGTTTACTACGAGGTCGTAATGGTGTTGGAAATAAATAGGAATAATATGAAAATGGGAATAGGGAGTATATTAAAAATATGAAAGAGAAATGAAAAATATTGGTTTCTGAATGAACTGAAAAACAATAAGAACATTCTATTTATAGTTTTCAAAAAGCTTTGGGTTGCACAGGCGCTGACACAATAGAAATGTCTGCAAATCAATTTAACTGATGAAATATGCTGCTGCACAGCTGCTACAAAAGCTACTGCAAATCAAAAGCCGTTGGAGCAGGCTGTTGTACAACATCTGCAGAAATAATAAGCAGGTGCTGCACAATTGCTGCAAAAGCTGTTGCAAATCAAAAGCTGCTAAAGTAGGCCGCACAAATTTGCATAAATTAATAAGTAGGCTACGAGAGCTGTCAAAATGTCCGGGCCGGATTTCATAGTTACTATGACATGGCCCACGAGTAAAATGAAGTGATACAATTTAAGGAGTTCATAGTTCTTCTTTGCCTCATTTATCTCCTCACGGATTCTTCTACCTCGTCTCGTGCAGTATATTCATTATTGTTAGGATAAGTACAAAAACTACCCCTAAGATTTGCGGTAATTACAGAAAAACCCTGATAAGTTTCAAAATTACAAAAATCACCTTCAGGTTTGATTCTGTCGTACATGGAAGAGTAATAACTGTAATATTTTTACAAATATAAAGAAGGTGTTTGAAATGTTTTTGCTCATGAGGGGGCGGGTATATTTGTAATTTTCAAAAACTTGAGGTTTTTTTGGTTATTAGCTCAAACTTGGGGGTAAATTTTGTAATTATCCATTATTTTTACCTTCTTTTTTCCCCTTATAACTCTTTTGCTTTCGGGATTGTATAGTTCAATTCTGACATTTGGTGTATTCGCCACAGATTGAAGCCACCTTCAATACAATAATTGAAGTGTTCTTATTTCATGATAAAAATGGTGAAGGAAATCTGAAAAGAAAAGACGTGGTCAAGGCATTAAATGAGGATTCGCCTAGAGCTAGAGAAATCCCCCTCACACATCACACGGACTCGATTTAGTTATTAATTAACTCTCCTTTCTTCTTTGAGATTGAGACATTCTTTTAATACATGTTTCTTGAAATCTCCATAAAAGAAAGTCCGAACTTTATTTTTACGGTTAATTACAAAAGAGACACTGAGGTTCAGTCTAATTACAATGGGGGGTATTATTGTAATTTTGAAAGATAACTGGATTTTTTTGAAATTAGGCTAAACCTCAGAGGTAGTTTTTGTAATTTTCTTATTATTAAGTTTGTCAGTTTCTTCTTTCTCTTTCCTGTTTATTTGCTTCTAATAATTTCATAGTGGCAGAGATTAGAGATAGTTTTAATCTTTAACAGTGGCATTGTTACTTATGCAGCAGAAATGATCGGCACTGACTGCACTCGATTTCTCTCTAGAGACGGAAATTGGGGCGTGAGGTACGATGGTTCTCTCTTTGGCTGTCACGCCCAAACGGGACGCGACGAACGATTCACAACTTAAATACAAATGGACTAACAGTCAGACAAAACCAATGAGAACCCAATAAAACAGAGTCTAAATAGCAATGAAATAAATAATCGATACAAGTTATCACTTAAAGTCTACATTCCATCACCAAATTACAATCCGAAATTCAACAAGGTAGTAACTTAAAGTCAAAGGGTCATACGCCCCTCAATTACAAACCCGAATTGATTAGGATACAAAAGTCCAACAACAACATAATAAGAAAAGAGTCCGATCAACAACAAGATACAGTAAATCCAACAAGCGTAGTACAAGGTCTCAATCCAGAGCCGGTTCAAAGATCTCCAAATAAATCCTCATCTAAGGTTAGAAAACAAAGGGATGAGACAAAAATCTCAGTGGATGGGGTGATCGTGTGCGAGTGTGGCGTAATATAGTTAATGTGAGAAAGCAGTTATACGAAAACGCGTGAGTATGATGCATGGTTTCACACACAGTTCACAAGCGTCATGATAAATTATTTAAGTAATATAATTATACAGTTTAAGAAAACAGTTCATGGTCACACAGCACTATGTGATACAAATCAAGACAGGTAGATTGCGTGCGGAAGTGTAACGCCAATCCTATGCAAGGCAATTAATGGTTGCGTGACGGACTTGTAGCACCAACCAATGCAAAAAGCGGCGGTTGCGACGTGCGGGAATGTAACGCCAACCAAAACGGGACGATAACCGAATCGTGTGGATCGACAGCGATTCCTTCATTCTACCTTGTAACTCCCGGTCAAGATGGTCCAAGACCGCACCTTATCGCTCCGTAGGCAAAGACAAAATCCCAAAGAGAGTGGCGAGGCTCGGACCGTCATAATCATGATTATACCTCGAAGACTACGACCCGCTTCCCCGGGACAAACTCCGTCCCTCGGTTGCGGGATTAGGGCGATGGGGCTAGGAAGAGTGGAATAGCGGCCGAGCTGCCGGTTCCATCCCCGACGTATCCATTCCGAGTTGTGAGCTCGACACACCAAGTTGACTCAGCAGAAAGTAATTACAATTACAGGTAGTCAACCAGCAAATGAGTATTATTGATTTGGGAAGCGGTTTAGGAAAATTTTTGGAAAACGCGAGTGGCAATTATGGCGTTGGTGGAGTTTTTGGATGAAGATGATTATCGGAAGGATAAACAACCTTCGATATCTTGAAAGATTGGGTGGAACATAAGTCCCGTTATAGAATCAATTAGCAAGGCGAGGAAGTCGCTCCGCGATCGGGTATTAATCGGTCAATTTGATCCGATAAGTTAGGGTTTTTGGGAAAGTAAAATATTTAAATTAAATCTCAATTTCAGAGAGTCCAGGGCTATTTTAGTAAAAGAGAAAATAATTTGATTTAGGTCCTTTATAAAGGAAAAATTGTAATTTAGCCCCGTTTTGTAAAAACCAACACTTTTGGGGTTAAAAATTGAATAAATAAATATACCGACCTTGAAAAATTATGAGGTCAGTTCCTAAATTCTCCAAATTGTCCAGAGATTCAGGTTTTTAAAGTTTTATGGTCGAGTTTTTATAAAAATCTCATATTGGCCCCAAATTTGTAAAAATTGCCAATTCGGACCTTAAGTTTTAAAAATTCGGAACTCACAAACCGGAAGGGATTTTAATGTGGTTCCAGTTGGAAAATGTCACTAAGGTTAGTAGGATATTGGGACAAAAGCAGTTTTTAGAAACAATATGTGTAGGTCCTTTAACTTTTGAAAATATCATTTTTGTCCCATTTTAAAATAATTGCCTTTAAGGCTTTTAGGGGTCCAATTGTTATGAAATTTGAACCTTGGGTCCAAAATACAATTAAGTTATAGTTAAGTTAGTATTTCCAGGTGCATGGGCTGCATAAGTCCTGGAAATTTCATTTGGGTCCTCAAGTTTAATATTTTCACATTAGTCCCTCATTTTTAGTAAAATTGTTTTCCAAGCCCTAACCACTTGGATTTTTGGAATACTTTTAAAATATGGGATTCCCAGTAACTTAAAAGTAAAAATTTCAATTTATAAAGTTTAGGTCTGGTACAGTTTTCAAAATTGCAAAGTAGCCCTTAAACTTTCAAAATCTTACAATCTAGTCCTTGGGCTTTTAAAGGTTGATTTTATTTATCTTAAAACTATTAAAACATTATTAAAATGTCCAAAAGTCATTTTTGAACCTGAGTACAGTCCCAAATTTCGAAATTTGCAGAGGGGTCCTTTAACTTTTATTTTCTTGCAATTTAGTCCACCAACTTTCCATTTTTGCATTTTTAAGTCCAAAATTGAAATTTAATCAATTATGCTCGACTTTTCCAGGTTATAAGTCATCCAAAACATAGATTTTAAAGATCATACACATGCATGTCCAATACATACAATAATTCATCAATTAAAGCATTAAAGTGTACATGCATGCACCTAAAATTCAATAAATAGTAATTTTAAGCAACTCTTGAGAATTTTCATGATTTGACATATAAAATTGACATGCAATACATAGATTATATATATCTCAAGGCTCATGATCAAATTTTCTACATGCATTTTAATAAAACACCTAAAAGTTGGAAAAATAATTTTCCACCCACCTTAATTTTGGAAATTGTGAAATAAAAGGATAATTTCACAATTTTTGGATGAGGCTTCTTAGGTCAGCCCCTAAGTCAAGAAAATATCAAAATTTGGAGTTAGAAAAATGAGAGAAAAATTAAGGAGAAAAAGAAGGAATTAAGAAAATGAAAAGGACTACACTTTACCTTGTGTAGTAGATGTTTGGAGACTAGTTGAAGCTCAAAATTGGAAATTTGGCTCAACTCCAAAAAATCTCCTAAGGTCAGCCCCTATTTCTCAAAAATGAAAAGGGGTGTTAAAATTTTGAAAAAATAGGAAGAGTAGGAAAGAAAGGGTCTAGTACACCATTCTTACCTTGTAGTCAAATTTTTCTACTATTTTTTCTTCAAGCTTGAGGTCCTTCTTCAAAATATTGTCAAGCTCTAACCTTCAAAGTCTTCTAAATGTACCTCCAAAACCAAATTTAAACTTAAGTTAAGAAGGTGGAAGAGATGAACAATGTGATATCCAAAAATGGATTGAAGCTAAAATTTCTTACCTTTTAGTATAGTGGTTCGATTTTTATGAAGGATAGGGAGGAAAATGTTGAAAATTTTCTAAGTATGGGAGAAGAAAGTGAAAGAAAGAATAGAGAGAAGTTGGGAGTTTTTAGAGAGAAGGAGGAGAAGGCTTTGAGTATTAGAATGTGTTGATGAGAATGAAATGAAAATTTTGTGCAAAAATTGCCATAATGGCCGTGTAGTATGAGAGAGAGGGAGAGGAAATTTTGATCAAATTGTGTCTTGTAATTTGTCTCTTGCATGGAGACAAAAATGCAAGTCAAAGTGTGGGTCAATTTGAATTTGAGAGGAATAAGAAGAATGTTTGTTAAGTGGGAATAAGTTGGGGAAAAATAGTAATAAAGAATTGGTGTATAAGATGATGTGTATAATGTTTGAATTAATGATATAATTATACACAAGATGACTAATATATGGTGTATGTGTACAAGAGTTGGATGATATTTTTATCCCAAAATATCCATCATGGCCGTCCACTATGAGGGTAAAATGGTAATTCCATATTTTTTTTTGTCCCAATTTTGATGATAATAGATGAAATATATCAATCTCCAAAATAATTAGTGATTCCCTTGATCACTTGTAAGTCTCATGATCACTTAATCTAAATCAACATCTTAATTCTATAAGGTAAAGTCTCTAAAATAAATAGTCTCTTAAAATTCTAAGGTGAGTAATAAATACAAAAATAGTAATAATGATCAATCAAGTGATCATAAATGAGAATAAAATTAATGATGATCATGATCACACGTAATAAAATAAAATGAAATAAAATACAAAATGTATATATTATTAATAATTACCCGTCAAAATGACGCGGTAAAATAGTCGATCAAAAGTATAAACAACAATAAGGTTCAACTAATAGCCGGAAAAATCGGGCTTCACATCCTCCCCTCCTTAAAAGAATTTGGTCCCCAAATTCTCTTGAAATAGTTCGGGATATTGATTCCTTATGTCATCTTCCATTTCCCACGTCGCGCGTCTTCGTCTCGGTTGTGGTTTTGCCACACCACTTTAACCATCGGAATTTCTCTCTTACGCAATTGTCGATTCTGGCCGATCGATGATCCCGATTGGCCTCTCGGTGTAGGATAGATTTTCCATTAGAGGAGGAGTATCTCGAGTGATGATATGCTCGGGATCCGGTTGATACTTCTTCGCCTCGACACGTGGAATACATCGTGCATTCCGCATATGGTGTGGTAACTCGAGTCGGTAGGCTAACTTCCGATCCTCTCGTAAAATTTTGTAAGGTCCAACATATCTCGGACTCAATTTGCCTCCTTTCTTTGGATTGATCAATCCTTTCCGTGGTGAGAGTCTAAGAAATACTTCATCACCGACTTCAAATTCCAAATCCTTTCTTCTCTTGTCCGCGTAACTCTTTTGGCGACTACGAGCCGTGCGAATCCGCTCCTTGATCGGCTTGACCTTCTCCATGGCCTCTCGAACTAAGTCGACCTTTGGAATCAAGGGCGACTTTCGCTTTCTCTTTCGGAGTCCATTGGTCATCAATCTCCCAATGTAGTGGGGATCTACATTTTCGCCCATACAATGCCTCATAGGGTGCCATCCCAATCGTGGCTTGATAGCCGTTATTGTAGGCGAACTCGGCTAATGGTAAGTGCGAATCCCAACTTCCTTGAAAGTCCAGTGCGCAGCTTGCAACATATCTTCAAGGGTTTGAATTGTTCGCTCGGATCGTCCATCGGTTTGTGGATGTCTTCTTTGTCTTTGAAACTTAGTGAGGTACCCAATTCCTCGTGCAAGCACTTCCAAAACTGGAGACAAACCTCGGGTCTCTGTCGGATACTATATCGACGGGTACTCCATGCGGTCGAATGATTTCTCGGATATAAATGCATGCAAGTTTCTCGCAAGCTATCGGTTTTCTTGATGGGTAAAAAGTGTGCGATTTCGCGTGAGTCGGTCTACAACTACCCGGATAGCGCCCTGGCCTCTTCGGTCCTTGGTAGATCCGTCACGAAGTCCATTGTTATATGTTCCCATTTCCACGGGAATTCTCAACGGTTGTAGTAAACCGGATGGTCGTTGGTGTTCTCGCTTTTACTCGTTGACAAGTCAAACATCTCGCAACGAATTCCGCTACCTGGTTCTTGAGTTTACCCACCAATAACCGTTTCAAATCTTTATACATCTTGTTTCCTCCAGGATGTATAGTGTATTTTGAACGGTGTGCCTCTGTTAGGATTTTATTCCTAATCTGCTCGTCATTTGGTACACACACTCGATTAGGAACCGATAACTCCATCTTGGTATCGAGAATTCCGATCTTTCTCCTTTAAGTATCTTCTCCTTCGTTTTTGAAGATGTGTATCTTTTTCTTGTGCTTCTTTGATCTCACTCAAGAGATTGGGTGTAAGCGAAATGTTAGCACATGAAATCGAGTATTGGTTCTCGTCGATTCCAATTGCTCGGCTCCTTTAATGATTCCCACTCTCGAATCATAAGTCCGGCTAAGCTCGCCTTTTCGCTTAGAGCGTGCCCGCACGACGTTAGCTTTTAGGGATGGTATTGAATATCAAAGTGATAGTCCTCAATCAACTCCATCCATCTCCGTTGCCTCGAGGTTGAGATCTTTCCGGGAGAATAGATACTTCAAGCTCTTATGATCCGTGAAAACCGTGAATGTTGCTCCGTAGAGATAGTGTCTCCATTTCTTCAATGCGAAAACTATCGCCGCCAATTCCAGTCATGCGTTGGGTAATTGGCCTCATACGGCTTGAGCTTTCGTGATGCATAAGCGATAACCTTTCCTTCCCGCATGAGTCTTGCTCCTAGTCCTTCTTTTGATGCATCATTGTAGACGACAAAGTTTTTGTTCCCTTTGGAAGGGCTAAGACGGAGCCGTAGTAAGTCGTTTCTTGACTCCGGAAACTTGTCTCGCACTTGTCGTTCCACTCAAACTTGACTTGCTTGCGGGTTAGTCGAGTGAGTGGTCCGCTATCTTAGAGAAGTCCCTGGATAAATCTTCGATAATATCCAGCTAGTCTAGAAACTTCGATTTATTCTACGCACTCGGGTTGTTTCCATTCAACCACCGTCTGTACCTTCAAGGATCGATCGCAATCCCAAAGGTGCGGATACTATATGTCCCAAGAATGCGACTTCACTAAGCCAAAATTCGCACTTGCTGAATTTAGCATACGACTTATGCTCTAGTGTCTCTAAAACGATTTTGGTGTGACGTTCGTGCTCTTCTCTAGACTAGACTTAGAGTATACAAGTATGTCATCAATGAATATCACTACGAATTGATCCAAATAAGGTTGGAAGACTCGATGCATCGGTCCATAAATCTTTGCTGGTGCATTGCATTCGTCGGACCGAAAGGCATTACTACAAACTCGTAGTGTCCATATCGGGTTTGAAATGCGATTTTGGAAATGTCTCCTTCAGCGGATTTTCAGTTGGTAATATCCTTGTTGTAAATCAAACTTCGAGTACACCGTTGCTCCTGAAGTTGATCAAATAGTTCGTCTATCCTCGGGAGAGGATATTTGTTCTTGATGGTCACACTATTAAGTCCACGATAATCTATACATAGTCTTAACGTGCCATCCTTCTTTTGACGAACAAAGACAGTGCTCCCCACGGAGACGCACTCGGTCGGATAAATCCCACATCCATCGATTTTTGTAATTGCGTTTTCAACTCTTGTAACTCAAGAGGAGCCATTCTATACGGTGTTCTCGGCAATCGGGCGAGTCCCGGCAACACTCGATGGTGAACTCGACTTCCTATCCGGAGGGACGGTGGTGAGTTCTTGTGGAAATACGTCCGTATATATATCGATACTATAGGTACTTGGTTGATTTGTATCTCAACCTTGGGTTTGTTAATTACAAACGCCAAATACCCTCGAGCCCCTCTAGTGATCGCCCTTCGCTTTCATTCTTTGAAATGATTGGGGCAATCTTAACTCGTGCCCTTCCGAAATCTCCACGCCGGGTTTTCCAGTTCACATAGCTTAATGGACTTGTTATGGCAATCCATTTGTGCATGGTGTGCAGATAACTTGATTCATACCCAATATTACGTCGTATTCGGATATAGGTAATAAGATCAAATCGGCAGGAAAGTTTATCTCAAAGCAATCTTAACTTCGCATGCATTAAAGATAATATCATTATCCGACTCGCACCCATAGGAGTTGACACTTCTAAGCATATAGGCATATGTTCCATGCAAGCATGCGGTTTGTGTACAAAATGCGGTGTAACAAATGAATGCGTTGATCCAGGGTCGAATAATATTTTAGCGTAGTGGTTAGATACTAGAAGCGTACCTTCCACCACGTCATTTGCCTCCAGGAGCCTCTTGTCCGGCTAGTGCAAATGCTCGGCGGGCATCCTTGCCCGATTACCCTGGCCGTTTCCGCACGTGGTTGCGTTGGTTTGGATCGGTCATTGTACTTGGGCAATCTTGCGGTGGTCGACATTACCCAAACAGCGCAAACACCTTCCTTGTTTACGCGCCAGATTGTCGCGATATGTCGATTTTACGGCAATGCGTACATTCGACCGGCTTTCCTTGTACGGTCTCTTTCCTTTGTCTCATCCTGTTAACCGGTCCCTTTCGAAACTTAGCGGCGGTTTAGACGGCTGTCCCACACTGGCCTCTTAAAAGCTGTTCGAGGGCCTACTCTGCTGAACTGGCCCATACGGTTGATCCCGACTCAATGCGGAGAGTGCCTTTTATCAAGGGGTGAGTAGGTTGCCGTCAATTGTCAACAATCATTTCAAGTTCGTTTCAATCCTCGAGTGAACTTGTAAAGCTTATCCTCTTGATCGATTGTCCCAGAGCATACTTGGACAATCGGTGAAATTCAGAACTCATCGAGCCACAGTCAGTTCCTTGCCTCAATCTATGAAATTCATCCCGGCGTGCTTCCTTCACGACCTGGGAATATCTTGTTCATTGAACTCGCCAAGAAATTTCCCATGTTCTCGATTACTCGGTCTGTTCCCATCTCCTTTCAACGCCCTCCACCGTCTCTAAGCCCGATTCTAGACGAAATACAAATGAGTGTGACTCTCTGCTCGTCGGAGTATTGAAGAGCATTGAAGATGTTTTCCAACTTCTCTATCCATTCTTCCGCTTTCACATCGTCCGGCTCTCCCAGGAAGGTTGGTGGGTCGAACCGCAGGAATCGCTCCAATGTGCGATCGTTCGCCTCTCGGGCGGAGTTCGGGAGCACGGGGTTGAGGCTCGCTGTTGCCTCATAAACACCAAGATTTCTTTGTAATGCTTGTGCGATCGAGATTGTCTCTGCAGCAGTGGAGGAGGTGGTAGTAATAGGAGAGGGTACCCGGTCCCTGGGTACATCGTCGTCTCCTCGTGGAACGCGACGAGGTCTCCCACGTCCTCAATGTTCGCCATTTCGTATCTTGGAGCGTTAGTT
Organism: Rehmannia glutinosa; assembly: GCA_016081115.2. Classification (NCBI taxonomy): domain Eukaryota; kingdom Viridiplantae; phylum Streptophyta; class Magnoliopsida; order Lamiales; family Orobanchaceae; genus Rehmannia; species Rehmannia glutinosa. The sequence goes on from CM071935.1 coordinate 3,188,709, forward strand.
GCGATTTGCGAGTAAATGAATACAATAATTATTCGCGTAAAGTAAAAGATACCGCAGGGGTAGTAACATCAACACAAGACATGAATAAATGGCAAAAGGCATATCCATTAATATAAAATTGAATACACCAAGTACATCGTGAGAATACTAAGTAAGGATACATAGAATCAAAATACATCCGAATCTGGTACAATAATGAAAGGTACAACACTTTGGATTACACGGCTACAACAACAAAAGTACAACAGAAAAATCGCTAGCTAATCGGTGAGATCGCCATCATCATCGCCGCGGCTATGACTATGCAGGATCGGGGCCGGGTCGGGTTGGCGGCGCCAACCTCGACCAATCCACAAAGTCCAACCCTTTGCTCAAATCCCCGAGCCTCATCGAGTGGAGCAGCCCGGCTCTCCAATGTCGGCGGATCCTCCTCGGGATCCTCCTCGGGATCCTCTCGGGATCCTCCTCGGCATCAGTGCGAGTTCGCCTCGGGCGGTGGCAATGGCCGAGCATTAGCCGCTAAAGCGCCTCAGTGCGGCGTCCCTCCGAGATAGGGCTGTGTAAGGTCCTCAATGACTATCATCGCTTGATGAGGGCCTCCTCCAAGCGATCGGCGCAAGACTACGGGATAGACGGGCATCGATCTCCCATTTACGCGACCGTTGCTCGTCCTCTTCATTTTCTCCCTCATGTTATCCAGCGCTCCCGGATACTCGTATTTGGTCCTCCGCGCTCTTATGGTGTTATCGCGGTCCTTGATGTGATGGTCGATTCGTTCTTCTCATCTTGGCTTATCGCCAAGCGGCCGAGTCAGGTCTGCATTGCGTTGGCGCTCTGGACTAGTTACGTGGTCGTGCGTTCGCTTTCCGGTGCCAATGAATCATCGGTGCCGGTAATATTCCCTCGGCCAAAGACGGGCATGGAATACATCCCACCACGTAGGCGGCGTCGGCTCCATCACGATAAAACAAACTAAGGCGGATCGTCAAAGGTAGAGGAGAGATAAGAAAGAATAAGGAAGAAGCGAGTAAGGAAAATCAAAATCAACTAAGTCAAGACAAGTATGATTATGAATCTCAAAGCATGCATTCTAACTTAGTTCAAATATCCATAAGACGGTTATATGCCAATTTGAAATCGATTTCACACTTAATTGGTCAAGTCGCAAAGATTACCCAAAACACAGAGCCGAGGGTCCTATCCGGGTCAGCTCGGTGTAAGTTTCCATCTTACTAGCCGAGCTCGATACCACTCTTCTTGTCACGCCCAAACGGGACGTGAGACGATTCACAACTTTGTCTTTGATGAGAATGGAGAGAAGTTGGGAGTTTTTAGAGAGAAGGAGGAGAAGGCTTTGAGTATTAGAATGTGTTGATGAGAATGAAATGAAAATTTTGTGCAAAAATTGCCATAATGGCCGTGTAGTATGAGAGAGAGGAGAGGAAATTTTGATCAAATTGTGTCTTGTAATTTGTCTCTTGCATGGAGACAAAAATGCAAGTCAAAGTGTGGGTCAATTTGAATTTGAGAGGAATAAGAAGAATGTTTGTTAAGTGGGAATAAGTTGGGGAAAATAGTAATAAAAAAATTGGTGTATAAGATGATGTGTATAATGTTTGAATTAATGATATAATTATACACAAGATGACTAATATATGGTGTATGTGTACAAGAGTTGGATGATATTTTTATCCCAAAATATCCATCATGGCCGTCCACTATGAGGGTAAAATGGTAATTCCATATTTTTTTTTGTCCCAATTTTGATGATAATAGATGAAATATATCAATCTCCAAAATAATTAGTGATTCCTTGATCACTTGTAAGTCTCATGATCACTTAATCTAATCAACATCTTAATTCTATAAGGTAAAGTCTCTAAAATAAATAGTCTCTTAAAATTCTAAGGTGAGTAATAAATACAAAAATAGTAATAATGATCAATCAAGTGATCATAAATGAGGAATAAAATTAATGATGATCATGATCACAAGTAATAAAATAAAATGAAATAAAATACAAAATGTATATATTATTAATAATTACCCGTCAAAATGACGCGATAAAATAGTCGATCAAAAGTATAAACAACGATAAGGTCCAACTAATAGCTTCGGAAAAATCGGGGCTTCACATTGGCGATTTTTCTTTAGCGATATTTCTCTGAAGATGTTCTCTACCGATAGCCATCCTTTTTACTTTAGACTTTAATTCGTTCAATCATGGATTTAGATTCATATTTGTTTCCTGAAATCAATCAATCTTCAGCGCATAAACATGTTGATTCCTCAACTGTCTTATTTTCACGACATAGTTATCCAATTTCTCCTTCGTGTTTGGCACCGTCGACTGTGAACGGGAATTTTTCCTCTTCTCAAGATTTAGATATTATGCATGATCGAAAGGATGACATGATTCCATCCGAACTAGGGTTTTTTAAGAGATCTGATATGAATGTTCATATTTCCTCTCCTTGGGTTTCTACTAAGGTTCTTCCTAGCCCTACGTCAAAACTTAAGTTAAATCCTAATATTATCCTTATAGCAACTACAGTTTCTACAGGTGCTTCAGAAAATATTCATTCGGCTACCACGAGGAATTATACACGAACGATCGATCCCCCAGATATTAACAGTAATAAAGATTTCTCCAAAATCGAATCCAATCGTAACATCCAGAATTTCTACATGGGGGACACAATCCAACATTTGCCCAAACCATTGCGCCTGGGAAGGATTCACGACCAGTCAAGAAAGGAGAATATTTCTTGGTCACCATAGATGAAGAGATATACCAACAGAGAACAACTGAGTTACGTAATTCTCTTATAGGACGAACTTTACAACTTAAAGGGGCTAAACCATACTCTCTGGATGATCTTAAAATTAACTTGACATCTCTATGGGATATTAAAAAAGGACGGCGTCTGGTTCCATTGGGAAAAGGGTACTATAACATTCAATTCAAAGAATTGGAGGAATGCAATAAATCGTTTTCACGAGCTACATGAAATTTGTAACTAGGAACGTTACGTCTTTTGAATTGGATCCCGAACTTCAATCCATACAAGGTAAATACTTTGGTGGCTCAAGTATGGGTTTACATATACGAACTAAGTATAGAGTATTGGCATAATTCATTGATTACGAAATGTGCGAGTGCAATTGAGACCCCGATTCAAATTGATGGGCGTTCTTTGACCGGGGAGGTGGGTCACTTTGTTCGAGTTCTCGTGGAAATTGATTTAAATAAACCTTTACAAGAGTTTATTATGGTAGAAAGAGTGGGTCATTGTTCATTCGTGTCTTTAAGCTATGAAAATTTACCGGATTTTTGTGTCCATTGTCGTATTGTTCGACATAATATAAATCATTGTCGACAAGTTAAAATTAGAGAAGTTCGGGAACCGGAGGCAACCATTGCGAAGGATACTAGCCCCATTCGTGGTCAACCATTTGTTCGGGATAGGGTTCCCAGAAGGGAAAGGCAGTTGAGGAGAGTACTTCAGTCCAGGTTAAAAAGAGGACATGACGTGAGGAAGGGGGATCTTTTTTGTTGAATATTCACACAAAAAATGCTTTTGAAGTGGTGGGGGATGACTGTTGATGTACCACATGCAACCACAAATTTGGAGAGTCCTAGACTGAACATGGACGAACACAAGGGTATCGCAGATCAATTGGTGACTGAAAATGTTAATCCTATTCGAACAATGGTTGCTTATAAACATCCTACATGTGCGACTGCTATTATATCACATGATTCGGTTATTTCTACCACTTTGAATGAAAAGGACAAGGAGGATCTCGAACGAGCAATGATAGAAGTTTCCACAAGAGTGCCTCTAAATGATTACGTTTTACATTCTAATGAGCCTTCAAAGAGTTCTCAAGCAATGGCGGCTGCAACTCGAAAGAGATGGTCGGATATGGCAGAAGAAGAGGAACAAGAAAAATTGGAAGCTTTAAAGACAACCATAGGTGACCCCTCCACCACTCCGCTTGTCTTTTCCTCATGTGATTCTTCAGAAGCTATGAAGTCTATGGCAATTGTGGCTCGTGGATCCTGGGCCGACATTCCACAAGCTATATTATACTATCAAGAAGATACTCGAGCACGTGCTAAAAAACAACTAGCCATGCCATTCGAAAATCTTCTAGAAATAGACGCCCTTCGTTTAAATTGCATTTTTAAGTTATTTTTGTTGTTTCTTTTTAATTTCTCAAGTTTAACATTATTTTTCCTTTACTACCTGATCGGCTTGTGATCATGACATTTTCCTTTCTTTTATATATTTATATTTATTTAAAAAAACTTATGCAGAAGAAATGGAAAAGTTAGCTTCAAGGAATTTCTATTTTTCCTTATCAGTTGGGTTGGTATTGGTTGTGATGATGATGAAGATCGTGAGCAATAGATTTATCACAAAATCAAAAACTATCTGAGATGAGGTTTGACTATAATATTTATGTAACATTTAATTAAATGTACATAATAACTGATATTTGTATGTTCCTTACATTGTTTCACATTTATCTCTTCAACACTTCTCAAGAAACTTTATAGATGACTCTGTTATTAACTAGTTAATTATGTTTTTAGTATGTCATTTCATAAGCTTGCCCACCAACGTTTAACAAACATATCATTTAGCTAGTAAAAATCCCATACAGAAAACCTACTTGTGATTATTGTGTTGGGATATTTACAAAAGATTTTGGCTAATTGCAAAAAAAAATTCCGAGATTTTTGAAAATTACAGAAACCAGGTTTGATTTTGTCTTGAATTTAAATATGTAAATGCAATATTTTTTGCTTGTGATGGAGGAAAATGTAATACGAAATCAAATTTTATGATCAACGAGCCATTGATCACATGATACAACCTAAGCTCAGTCTTCTCAATAAAGGACCTTGGGGATGTTCATCATCATTTTCTTGGAACTGAGATGTGCAAAATTGCTAAACTTACATCTTAAATCTTGATCAAATACGAAACTTCTTGAAGAAACTTCTTGGTTTTTATTCGCTTAACGAGAACGAACAACGAATAAAACCAATATAAAACTTCTTGAAGAAACGTAAATTGCAATGAAAAGAGATAAATCTCAAGTTTTTAATATCAATTCAATCTCCCTGAAAATAATAACAAAATAATTATTTATAGGATTAAACTTCTACAATATTAAAACTCCCAACTATTACAAACTCTTAAAAGATAATAAAGTAATCCACTAAAACCAATCTTAATAGATCATAAAATATCTTTAAATCTTATCTCCATCACATCTTCATGTTTTCACTCTTTGTATTTAACTTTTGTATCCCCTTATTGTTTGGGTGGTACTGTTTAAAAGAAAATGGCTAAGTGTTTGGACAGAAAAACGGGACAAAGTTTAAATTCGAGGCTAGTATTTTATACTATCTCCACAAGACGAAGTTACCACATTTACAAAGTATATACTTACGGTTTTGGCAATCGTCCCTAAGATACAACGACTTTATAGTTTCAACTTAGCAGCAAAAGTTGAAACAACAGCGAACAAAGCAAATATTTCTGGCTTTCAAGCTTTTGAAGGATATATGATCAATATATTGATAATACAGAATGATCTCGGTTTATTATATGAATTTTCGTATGTCTTTTTCCATCTGCAGGGGTTCATATTTATAGGCATCTAAGTGCCTTTATGGAATGGTCGTGTCTTTTGAACCGAAAAGACATGTCTACAGCCAAAAAATTTACCTGGTTGCTCAAACAGGTGCAACAGTTCGAACGTGCACGATCGCGCACTTGTGCGCACGTGATAGATAAATGTTTATGTCTCAACTATACGCCGCACACTTCAGTGCACGCTCGCGCGCTGGTGCGCATGGCAGCATGCGCCCGCATGCTCTGTTTCGGTGCCGCCGTACACCGCACAACGCTCCCACGCACTAGCCCAGTTGGATAAAAAATTAATTTTAAATATTTAAATAAATTTTGTCCAAAACTATAAGGGCCAAGCCCAGGCCCACGACCCAGACCCAGACCCAGACCCGCCATGTAGATCTCACTCCTTTAAAAACTTTGGTGGCCCAAGGGCCCAAATCATTAGTCCAACTTGGGATATATAAACAAAGCAGTTTTTGGCTTTCTCTCCTATGTAGGATGGACTTTACTCCTCCCTCATATTTTCCAATTTCCATGTCAATTTCTAGTTTTAAGTGGCTAATTTGTAGCATTAATTTCTCATTCACCCGAAATTGGTTTTGAAAAATTCAAAATGCCAATCTCAGCTACTCACTTAGTACAATTTTATCATATAATTTAATCCCATTTTCCACCAATGGAAACCACATAAATATTTGGTCAAAAATGGGTAAACACCCATTCCTTCAAAACCAAATTCGAACACCAATGAGTGTTCGAACTACCGGTCCTCTATCGTGTTTCCACTCTTCACCTTGTGCTTTAATACTACGCCATGCCCATTTGGGGCTATTTTTTTTCTCTCTATATAGTTGATCGAGTTCTATGGCCTACATATGCCATGGTTTACCCAAAATTTGAGCAATTATGTCTAAATATGAAATATCTACATGTGTAACAATGTTGCAGAATGAAATGTGATGAAAACTTGGCAAAATATTTTGTATAAAATCAAAATGAATGTTCTTTTCTGAAGTGCAAAAGAAGACATGTGATACAAGCTGGTTGTCATTTCTCCACAAAATATTCCTTTGTAATTGCCTGTCTTACATGTCATAAATCCAAAAAATGAGTTTTACTTTACTACAAATGATTATTTTTCTACAACGACCAGTTTGAAAACTATTATTAGACAGGAAAGGGTCAGTATCAGCCATTAACCCATGCTTGACAAGATTTTGTTTTGTGGACTATGAAAATTTTTCGGACCCAAGAAATAATCAACTCCCCAATTGAAAAATAATTATAGCCCCAATGGTGTTATTACATAATTATCAGATTTCTAGACATGGCAAATATATGTTGAGGAAATTACCAAAAATACTCATATTTTGTGAAAAATATATATTTTTAACTCATTGAACTTTGTGTACGCTTTGTTTGACCTTTGTAAGCTCCGGGTGACTTTTTGCTTTTACCATTTGTTTTTTTCGTAGCAGTGTTGAAACCTGTAAGAAGCAATTATTAAACAACCATGAAACAATTGAGTTATTTCACTCTAATTGAATAGTTTTACCATTGTAACAATTGAATTATTTCATATTGTAGTCATTTTCAATCTTTTAATGATAGCAAGCGTTCTCTCAATTGGTATTTAATCTGCTTTATTTCCTCCTCTTTGTCAATTGTATTTGTTGTTTCAAAATTTTATTTCGGTTGCTGAAAGTGCAATCATTTGTAATGTGTATTAGTTGAAACATGTTTGAAATAATATTTCCTTTCAAACAACTTTAGAAACTAATAAGATAAGTAATGAAATTGTATTAGCTAAAACACAAACATTTTCGAAACAACTCAAAAACATGTTTGAAACTTTTTATATCTAAACCGTTTGAAATGATTTTAGAAAATAATAAGAGAAGTAATGACATTTTATTATCTGAAACACGTTTGAAAATTATCCATTGTGGTATATTATTATTCAAATTGTCGCCATGTGTCTGCAAGAAATAATGAGATTGTATTAGCTGAAATATATTTGAATAATAATTTTCAAAGACCTTTCAAACAACTTTAAAAATTAATAAGAAAATCAATAAAATTGTATTAGAAGAAACACGTTAAAATATGTTCGAAACAACTTTGAAACAACTCAAAGACATGTATGAAAACATTTTGAAACACCTTTTAAATAAGGGATAAATATTGTTAACACCCCCAACTATACAGGTTTTTATACTTTGCCACCAGAACTTTAAAACGATACAGTTTGCAACCTGAACTTTACAAAATTTTGCACTTTGGTTAAAATTCCAAATTTACCCCTGGACTTATGAAAGATGAATTGCAGTTTACCCTCTAAACTTTAAAGTTGTTGCACTTTGCAACCTGGACGATAAATCTTATTGCATTTCCTATGGTTACTCCCCATGGTCTTGCGATCCTCGAAAATGGTATCAGAGCCTAGGTTTATTAAGAACTTTTAGTTAAATTTATTATATTTATGTAATTAACAATTGGTGTGGAGAAATTACTCCGAGATTATGGATCCGGACCGATGTCCGAGATGTACCCTTACAGGACATATCGTCAAATATTGACGATGTATGCACAAGAACACCTTGATCGAGGTTTCATATTGGGAATACCAACATGAAGAAAAGGAGCGCACAGAGCCGACGGGAAACCTTAAGGCAATGCAAAATGCGAAAGCGAATATTATAGCGATTCGGATGCTTAACCAAACCCTATATGTTCACTTGATGAACCTTCAAGAAACGGTTCATGAAAATTCCCATCGAACAATGATTCCCGATGGAGTACTGTGAGTGGAACGAGATACTTCCAGACAAATCTAAGATCTCCGAAGATCTTAGAGAAATCGAAGACGGTGCGTAATTATGGCAACCGCCATATACATCTACCAAAGACAAGTTCATCGATCGAACTGGATGGAAACAATGGTGAAATATCGGAAGGAAACTCTTGAACTCCTTCATGATATTGAGAAATGAGTCAAGAACCACGAAGATGGCCAAGTTCATCCCGGAGGAAGGAAACATATTGATTTTGGGACAAGACCTATTTACACCAAAAGGGGAAACCAACCGAAGTCATACGAAAAATGACAGATGAGGAAAAGCTCATTGCTCTAATCAAAGGAAAATCCATCAAAAATTAAAAAGATGGATATTGAAAAGATGAATCTTAAAGATCTACATGACTGGCGAGAATCCTTCGGGATTAGGTATTGTAGATTTAAAGATGAACGCGGTGAGAATCGGCTTTGGTTACCTATGACCCACAAGGTAGACCAATTCCTCCACCACCGCCACCAGATTAATCCTAACGTCAAAGAAAGTACGGGTTCACATCATGGAGCTCGGGACGAGAGGATGCCACATCGGGATTTCACGACCGGGAGTGATCCACTTTCGGGGACAGGAGGTCGAAACCCTCTTGCGGGAACGGACAACCTACCGGAAGGCCGAATATTTATCGACGCCTTATGGAAGATCGCACTCGACCCAATACATCCGTATGGGTTGATGTTAAACTGGACATTCCGATTTTAAAAACAGAAGAAGTTCTCATCGATGAATGGGCTTGCTATGAGAATTTCAGCAGAAACCCTCGATCTTACAAAGGATTCATTCATTTTACTCTTTAAAATGAGTCTTGAAGGATCGGTGAAGATTGCTCGGGATATGGTGATGCTAGTACGAAAAGTTCGGTCACATCAGGGGAATCACTTAAAGGAATTGTCGATGGTATGGCAAAACTATTCAAAATCCAATTCATCGGCACGGGTTATTTCGAGGGATTAGAGGATGAAAAAAAGAAATATAAACAAGCCCTCTATAGCCTTGAGTTCTTTGGATATTTGTCATATTGACGAATATATCAAGTTGTACACCGAATACCGGTGGAAATCCAAGATTGAAGAAAAAGAAGTCGCATGCCTATTCTTTGCCAAGATCCCGAGTCCCTAGAGAGAAATGCTTATCGGGAATACAAGGGTGGAGTGAAGTAGAAAGCGTGGCGCTTTAAAAATGTCTTTCCTAAAGGCCAAGTTATCTCGAATGGTGCTATCAAGCGGCTTCCGCACAGGAAGAAGAAGGAGAGAAGCCATCCATACCGCCGAGGAAGCAACAACAAAAGAAGCAGGTCTTCATGGAGACCTAGAAGGTTCGTCAAAACAAAAAGCCCGAAGCTATAAATCGGACAAAGACCAGACCAAGCAGGAGTAGAGCCTCATCATCAGGTTCTAATCAAGCAAGTACCAGTGAGAAATCCAGGAGAAGAACTTTCAGGCGTGCTCACACTAGAGCTAATGAAAGTTTCAAAGATCGTAATTGCTGGACATGCAGAGCAAGAGGGCATATCTCAACGGATTGCCCCATACAAAAAAAACAAGGAGTCGACAGGTTCGAGGCCACACTTAAAATCGAAGAAGCGGTCTATTATCGTGGATTTAATACGGGTGTATCAATTTGAGGATATTCCCTCGGATGAAAGCATCTATGAAGAAGAGATCTATTCTCGATGATGGAAGTGACTCACTGGGGAATCCAGTGAAGAAGGAATTCTTCAAAGAGACAATCAGGAGGATATGTCAGGATTCCTCTCTCACACGACGGTTTCTCATAAAACTCTTATGAGAATCACGAAGGAAGATCCAAAGCTTCAAGTCTATGATGGATTTACAATTGGAGCTATGGAAAAAGCATTGGATAAAATTGGGTTTCATAACGTAAAAACACCAAATTATCCACGGGGTAACAACCGGAGAATTTGCTATTCCGATGGAGTTTACCAAGAACTGATCGAGATGCATTGGTCCCTATTAGAGAAATACAAGAGATCAAAAGCAAAGTTAAAAGAGAAGTTGCAAATACACTCTCATGGATTCATATCGGAGCCATAAGAGTAATTATTAAAGCAACATTCAAAGAAGGAATAGATTCGCCTCTTAATCTTGCTATCTTTGACAAGCGAATCTCGCACCTCAAGGATTCATGTCTTGGAGCGGTTCTGAAATTTGTATGCGGGGAAATTGGCATTTAATGTCTATCCTAGAATTGCATACAATTTGGGAGATCGAGACTTGTAGAGTCCCAACCCTTCATCAAGATTTCAAAAGAGTCGATTTGATGAAAGAAGGAAACAGCCTTACTCGATCACATACAAGATTTTCTATGCTCTCTCGAATACCCATCATTCCAAGTATTCTTGAGAAAGGAATTTATTGAAGTCCCAAGAATCTTTGAGGACTTTGCCAGGGTGGTGTTACGAGAAATCATTGAATCTCCAACTATTAAGGAGATTGATATGATAATTCAAGATCAACCAGTCTTCAACAAAAGCCTGAGTCTCGAGTTGAGCCTGAAGGATGTCTTTCGGCAAGAAGACGAGAATGGTGAGTAGCAGCCGTTGGGAAGAAAGGAGACCAAGTATGAGTTCGATTCGGCGCATCCCCGATGTTTTTAAAACAAAGCAGAGAGCTGAAATGTCCGAGAAGATGATGGCGAGAGGTTGAAGTAATATTCGACATCACTCAAAAGGATAACATTTTTCCTTGTGATGTTCTATATTATCTCCAACAACCAATCGTTGGAAGGTATCAAGGAGCCTCGAAGATAGGAGAAATTGAGCTTACTATCACGGGAGTTGCGGGAAAGATCCTGAACAATTAATACCGGGAATTGAATTTCTTGAGGAGCATAAACCGTGGGAAAGATTACAAGACGGAATGGAGTTCACAGTGGCTAATAAAAGATACGAGAATCGATGACCACTAGTCCATTCTCCATATACATTTCTATTGGAATGTTATATCTTGAATACAAGGCAGTATTTCGCGCCTATATTGATTCAGTCTAGGAATATGTATCGCGGCGGATGTTTTTCCTAAAAAAATTGGAGAAGATTTACCAGCTATTGCAGGAAGAGATTTCTCTAAAAGGATTCTTATCCTTAACAGGGAATTAAACAAGCGTAAATAATGATCGGAGGAGCGGGCGGTACCCACTCCTTGGTACAAAGTAAAACGCCACCAATCTATTTCCATGATATAGGTGCGATATTTTCTTGGGGAAACAATTTCCTACAAACATTCAAGTGGTTCACACAAGAGAACGAGACGAGAAGACTTATTTTCACAACCTTATGTGATCATAAGATTATTGTCGAGATCGGGAAGCATTTTACGAGAAAAATGCCCATTAATTTTCGCAGCAAAGCGTGGTGATGAGGCCAAACTTCGCAATCCAAAGATGGCGGATCGAAGGAAATTTGGTGAAGCTTTATTATCCTATAGACAATTTGGTTCCATCCGAATGATCGAGAAGATATGGGATAACAACTTGTATTCATTAGAGTACAAGGAGAAGAACGAGTTACTCAGAAGCCATTGCGGAATTATGGATGAGTCTAATGGAGAATCCACAGAGTGACGTAACCATTGAGGAACAAATATCACTCGAGGATGTTAAGAAGAAAATCCGAAGGAATTATAATGAAGATCCTTTGGCTTTGTGGGATAAGAACGAGCTTAAAGCTTCCTTAAAGGTTAAACCTGGAAAGGAGTACGAGTTCGTAAGATTCAAACCAATCCTTATGAACCAGGCGGATCGTGAGGATATGCAGAAGATACTTAAGGAACATCTTGACCTTAAGTTAATTTCACCAGGAGTTTCTCCATACAACAGTCCAGGGTTCTTAGTCAGAAACCATGGAGAAATCAAAAGAGGAAAACCAAAACTTGTTATTAATTACAAAGGGATTAATAACATTTTGGAGTTCGACGGATACTATATCCCAGCGAGAGAACATCTGTTTAACTATATCAAAGGTGCCAAGATATTCTCAAAGTTCGATTGCAAGTCCGGATTCTACCAGATTAAGATGGAGGAAGAAAGTAAGAAGTTTACAGACTTTTCTACACCACAGGGACTCTATATTTGGAACTTGATGCCTATGGGATTGGCTAACCCACCCCAAATATATCAAAGAAAGATGGATAATCTTTTCAAAGATTATTTCAGTTTCATGTTCGTGTATATCGATGACATTCTAATCGCATCAAAGAACATGAAGGAGCATCTCAAACATTTGGAAATATTTTCAGATGTTTGTAACAAAGAAGGATTAGTGCTTTCGGAAAAGAAGGCAGTGATAGCAACAAGACAGATTGAATTCCTCGGAATTGAAATCGATGAACTCGGAATTATTCTACGTAATCATATTGTAGAAAAATACGGAGGATTTCCAGATACACTAAAAGACAAGAAGCGACTTGAGTTTTTCGGGAGTTGTTAATTTTTTGGGATGTTTATTAACAATCTAGCATACTACATGAAGGTGTTTAGCCCATTACTTAAAAAAGATGTAGTATTCAAATGGGAAGATGAACATCAAGAAGGAATTAAGCAACTTAAAGAAGTTTGTAAAAAGCTTCCAAAACTTGCGATTCCCAAGACGAGGATGAACTGGTTCTTTACACGGATGTGATGATTGGTGGACAACAGATTCTTACTAAGGTCACACCAAATGAAGAAGTGCCATGCAGATATTGCGGTTTATTCACACCAGTGAAGCAAAAGATGGCATATCAACGAGAAAGAATTCTTTGCAATCGGAAGGCTTTAAAAAATGACCGTTATTTTTCTTGGCTAAGAAGTTTACTTTAAAAATTGATAATTCAAGTGTCAAGGCTTTTTCGAAAAAATAAAATTGAATCAAAACCGAGAAAAGGCTCGATTTAGATGGCAAGTGAATGTCAATATTATGATTATGATATTGTCATTATAAAATCTCATGAAAATATTCTTGCAGATTTCTTGACACGAGATGGAAGGACGCGTTCTTCGACGAAGTCCTTAAACGAGTAAGACATCTCAGGGAAAACCCGGAGAGTCTAGAACGAGATTTTGGGACGCTATGTCTCAATGCGAGTTCTTGCCGGACGACTTCAACAGTGACAGAAAACCGTTTCTAGTCAAATACGAGCATGCCAGTTCGCTCAAGGACAATTGTTCTTAGCATCGCAAAGGGCCTCTCTTCCAGCCGCATCTCCTACGGTGCAAAAAGGGGCCGAGAGAATACGGGCTCTAACCCGGAGGTTATGGATTCAAGTACCATAATCACAAGTGTTGCAGGTGATGCATCCCTAAGGGTGTACAAATCAGAACGAATGTTGAAGCTCCGGTGTCACAACCCGAGTCTTCAAGTCAACCCAACACCTGGGGTAAAGAGGGAGAGTTGAATCTTAGGCCATAGACAGGCAAATCTAAGGTTCAATCGACGAGATTAAGATTTCTCCTATGCGGGTATATCGGAGGCAATGGGAGAAACTAGTTACAAGACAAGGTATTAACCCGCAGAAAACAATGGTTGATATCTCGAGGCAAGTATCCCGCAGTTTGGATGAAACCAGGAAGTCATCCAAATGAAGTACAAGAATGGTATACTTTTGGAGCTTTAGCTTCAATCTATACCGTGTCACCAGATTCCCTAAATCTCAAAATTACCAAAATGGATCGAGGAAGTTAGTTTACGAGACTTGGGCCAATAATCCACACTTGGCCGAGGAGATATTTTGGAATTGTATTTTATCGGTGCGGCTCCCGAACCAAAGAAAGGCTTTAATGAAGCGTTTCATTTCATCAAGCTAAGAAGACGGATGGAAATGCTTTAAAAGATATAAAGCGCCTTCACCTAAGGAAGAAGGACATGTTAGTAGGAGCATTTTCTCAAGACGAAGCTTCTACCAGGCGAGCATGGGGTCTTTGGGTTTGTCTAATCAAATGGACAAAGTCAAATATCCATTCAAGTTCTTCCGCAGTCGGCGAATGGATCTTTCCTTTTGAATTCGATTGGATCAACCACGGGGTTTGAAGAACTCTTCGAGACCAAAAGAAGAATTCTCTCGGGAAAACAAGATTCGACAAGCAAAGAAACTTACCGGAAATTCTCGTAACATGGCGCATGTTGGCCGTTGGGTCGACAGGATCTGGTCAAGCATGCCCCGAACAAAAGGAACCCGAGTTTGGGAAAGGATTCCGACCCAAACCCGACCGACAAGATCATGCAGCTGGAAAGGATAAGGGCCCAGCTCACAAGATGCGTTATCCTCGGGACCACGTAAACCAAATTTTTAAAAGATTCCCCGACAAACATCACATGGGCTGAGTCACACGGGAGAAAAAGAAAACCAGCTGGCGAGGCAATAATTTGGGATATGACGTAAGCAGTGACGTCATATATATATCAGCAAGATTTGAAGTCCGCCTTTGAAGTCCGGACTTACCTCTATAAAATGCAGGATTTGAAGGAAGCTGGGGAGATTGAACATTTTCCTTAGTTTTCTTACAATAAAATCTGAGTGAAAAATTTGTAATATTTTGAGTGTTTTAGTTTTAAGTTTTATGTATTCCCGAGTGCAAGCCTCAGCTATGAGAGGCTAAACAAGTTTTCTCCTCCCAAAAGGAGATTACTAATGTAATAAATTTTCTTTAAGTTCTTAATAAAATAAAGGTTGTTTGTTCAACATGTGTTCATAATGTACTATTGATCAATTCCCTTTGAAGAATTACTTTTACGCCTTGGAGTAGGAAATGAACCAAGGCTGTGCTGAGCGGTTTCTGAAGGAGTCGGATAACTTGCGATCATCTTCCCCGAGGTGAGGTTGAACAGTGAGGAGCGTTCGTCAAACGATCCGGGGGCGAATTTTCCGATGGTGGCGTTGCGAACCACTTAACGGTCTTTGTTTTTGGCCAAAAGAGGAATAAATTTTAAGGGATTTATTAATTTTACGGAAGCATGTTGGGCCTGATATGGTTGTAATGGACTATTTTCATTTTCAGTCTAAAGACCCAATTTGTATATGGATAAATACTTGAAATAAGATCTTCATTAAAGTATGTCTTGTTGAGTTTATAGGCTGGAAACCTGACATGATCCATTTAAAACCTCTGAATAGAGACTGGATCTAAGTAGGTGTAACAATGCCACGAACAAAACAAGTTACAGAAAAATCGGGTTCTTATTTCTCGAAAAACCCGAAAAACAAATTGATTAGGGAGTGAAAACGTTTTGAAGTATTGTATAATGCAATATATTTATCCTTATGGAGCAATCAGTCACAAATTAGAGTTTAAAGGGATAACTAAAAAAAACTTGAAATAATTTTGAAACAATTTGAATCTAGAAGCATTAGGTTCAGCTAATCCAAATACACAAATTCAGTTAGAACTATCAATTCATGCACAATATAAAATATGATTTTTTTGAACTTGAAAAAGAAGAAAACTATTAAAATAGTATCAGAGAAAACAATATTGTTAGAAGCAATGAATTTAAATGAAATATACAATACATTTGAGATCACAAGTTGTTGATTAGTTTTTTTTCCAGGTTTCTGCTGCGATTTGCTTATTCTTCCTCTTATTGTTTGATGTGATTTTGCTTCATTATTCGTCTTTGTTTTGTTCTTCTAGTTTTTTCCTGCAATTTATGTTCTTCTTTATTTTTTCTTTTTTCATCGATTTTGTGTTTGATTATGATATTTTCTTTAGATATATGCCGCGACTTTGAGTTTCAATCTCTTTTATATGATAAGGAGTACTTGGTGAGAAGGAAGAAAACGAAGTGTATTTTCAATCCAAAAAACAGACGCCAACATATTTTTTGGGATTTTTTTCGATAAAGTAGGACAATTGTGTCCTTAGCCTATATGTTCTCCCCTTGTGAGGCCACTATGCTGTTGGTTTTTATTTTTCACAATGATGGTGATACAGGCGTACATATAAAGGATATTATCTTCTATAATTATGATCATATCAATTAGATTTATGTTATCTTTTTATTTTTTGATTTTTTTATCTTGTTTATATTTGGGATATTATGATTTTTAATTAGGGATTCTATTTCCTATATATTGTATGTCTTAGGGCTTTTCAAAGGGCATGAAGAAATTATTAAAAATATGAGAGATAATTTTTCTTATTTTCCCAACTTCTCTGTATTCCCAGGAATAAATGAGTCTTTGGATGCTTATAATTTGGTATTCATGAGCGAATCAATAGATAATGAAAGATTGTTTCATTCTTCTATTTCAATCTTTCTCATCAGACGCCTTCGCTGCATCAGATGATAAATGAGAAGGAGCAATGTATAGACATTTGACATAATTACCTTACATTAGCATATTCTTCAAACAAAGTATTATGTGCCATTATTAAATTATAAATATCTCAATCCTCAATCTCAAACACAATATTACACCTAATTATATAATACATGAACAATATAATCCTAATCAGTTCACAAATTTCATCCAATCTCATCAATAAAACAATACAAGCCCCAAAAGTAGTATTCCTGTACAATTTTGATTGTCACATTGCCCATGTATAAGTCCAAAAAAATGGAAACCATTCGAGGAATTAAAACTAATGAGAATTAAGTATATACAAATAAAACTAATTCTCAAAATTTATACATAAAAATCTAGAAATTAACCTTGTTGAGTGAATTATATTACTCCTTGAACATAAAAGAAATTAAAGTTTCAAGAAAATGATATTTTTAATAATAATTGTCAATGAAATTACTTTCCATGAATAACTAAAATTCTTATACTACTTTCCAAATATAATTGTCAACGTCTTATTGTTTTTTTTGATTAAAATCTTATTACACATTATTGCCGCTTAAAGATTACAATCATTCAATCATCGATATATGAAACCGAAACGTATTATAATGTCCAAAACAAACAAAACATGCCTCTATAAATATTTGTTTTTCGTTGGTTCAACAATATAACATATACAAAATAGTACATTGCTATCACTTAACATTTACTTTAACAAGTTTTTTGAAGTGATCATCAGTTAGCTTCAATCGAAATAATGGAAAATCATCGTAGCTTAAATTATTATGCATTGGCGATGATACTTCTATGGCTCAATTACATGTGAGTTAATTGTTCTTTAATTCCCTATTTATTGCGTGTTTTTTCTGTTTACTAATCATTTATATTGTTTCACATTTTTCTTTGGAGATTTCAGTTGTTAGACAATGGAAAAAATGCGTCGACGACATTATATAGCTAGATTTCTAAACTTTAGTTGTAATGTTAAGCTAAAGTAATAATTGAAGCAATATATAAAGGTGAAAATTTGTATTACCATACAACAACAACAAACAACAACAACTTATTATAAAATTTAAGTGATGTTCGACACTCGTATATATGTTAATATATGTCCTATAGAATACTTGGTGTTATTATACAATTTCTTATTGTCATAAATAATGTGCAGCAACAAACTATTAGTTGATAAATTGTTTGGTGAAAATTTCTGTCCATTTTACAGAAATTCAGTAACGATATGATACTATTGTAATATGGAGTTTAGCAAAATTCTATTTTGTTGCCTTCAGTAATTTCATTGCTGAAAAATGTCATGTTTACACTCCATAAATATTAATAGGAATCTTATGATAACCTATTCCTTGTTTTTTATTGTAATGTACCTATTATCAAACCAGATATAGTCAAACATGTTCTTTACTTGGTAATTTGAGGATTTAAAACTCCATGTAAGGAATTTTAAATAGTGAATTGTCTGAATTTTGCAATTTTTATTACATTATTATGCACATCTTTCTTTAGCATTATGAATCATGATTGGATTCAAAAAACTAAAATTAGATTCGACAATTATATGTATTGTTGACTATATTAACTTTTTACTGCATACAATTCAAAAGAAAAAAATCGATTATCGGATTTTATATAAACATGATTCTTGTAATATTGCCTGTTTTTTCCAGTATAATAAAGTTATCTATTTGACCAATTTAGATAAATGTTAAAGGATAAAGTTTTTTAAAATCCAAATCAAGTTAATCTTCATAAATGTTTTAGGAATCTATCCTCAATTTTTACTTCATACAATTAGACATCAAATGAGATTTTAAACTTTTATCAACCCCACTACAGATTTTTCAGATACCAAAATTTTTCACATGTACACCTAGTGGCGACTTGGAATCTTATTGTACTGAAACTTATTACTCGAAATTTTAATTATTTATGCCTAGCACTAAAAGCTTATTTCACCATACCAATGCTACTTACATTAACATTTTCTCTTTCGTATTTAAGCATTGAAGCCTATTGGAGATTAACGCATAATGGTTGTGTTATTGTTCAAATTGAGAGAACTTGTACTGAATATACCTTCACTTCTAACTTTGTTTACTTTGTTTCTTTGATAGAAAAATGCAAATACCCTATTGATTTTTATTCTATTTACAAAAGATTGCTTGCTGGTACGGGTACTTTAAAAATAAAGACAATTTTTAATGGCTTGAAAACAAAAAATAATTTTTCTAATAATAAGCCAAAACAGAGAAACTTTTGGAAAAATCATCTTATTGCATATTAAAAACATAGTCTTAAAATTTAATTTTGGTATTGAAACAAAAACTTTTGCTAGTCTGATAACTAAGGATTATAAGTATCCCTCGAACGAGAAGGGTCAGCTTGTGTAGCTCCATCACTTGTTGACGGCTCTCCAGCTCTCCCACGAGTTGATGACTCTCCAATTTCAGTAGTAGATGGATTGTGAGTCTTTGGAGGAAAATAGTTATGAAACTCAAATCCACTTCCACCATTACTAGATGGATACTGAGCATGTGGAGGAAAATAGTTGAATTGGCTAGTAAACTGACCAGCACTTCCAACTCCTCAACGAGTTGATGACTCTCCAATTTCAGTAGTATATGGAAATTGAGTCTGTGGAGGAAAATAGTTATGAAACAGAAATCCACTTCCACCACTACTAGATGGACCCTGAGCCTGTGGAGTAAAATAGCTAAATTGGTCAGTAAATAGACCATCACTTCAAAGAAACGGATATCGAAGCGCCGTGGCGGGAAATATGGCCAATAACATGATCGCCAGCTGAAGTGAAGCCCGTGGAGGACATTATTGTAATATTGGCTAGAAATCGCTGAGAAGACCCAATCAACCCCATTGTTGGTGCATAAGATAGTCCAGGAGGAAAATTCGGGAAGACATACTCGGACCAGCTTCAGTAGGTGCACCAATGAAATATAGAACATTTTGCGGCTGAAATGGTGTCGATGATCTTGATGTTCCATTTTTCAGCTCCTCAATACGATTTTTCACTTTGGTACTGAAGTCTTGAAAAAATGCTTTCCCTTGACTTGCTCTTTGTTTAAACTCTCGAGAGGGATTTATTCCCACTCTTTCTCTCGAGTTTTATCAATCTAATCCAGTTATTTCTCTCATTCTTTTACTTTTTCTTACTCATCTAACACCTCGTCCAGAGGCCTGTTAAGGTTTCAATTCTAGCTCATGCGTTAGATTCCACAACTCTATCAAAACCACTAATTAACGATTGATCTGGGTTTCTGTATCTTTCGATGACAGATTCCATCGATGGATGCCAAAAAGAGAATGGGTTATTAGTCGGAGAGAATATTATTATTCCATCATCGGCGCCATAAAGTGTGCTGAGTTCGCTGGCTTTTTTGCAAAGAACTTGACGACGTTTTGAAAATGTCACGTAAAGGTCGTTCTAGCTTTCAATTCGTTGGATCAGATATATATACATATATATATAACATAACTAAAAGAAAATGAAATAAGAATGAATCATATTACCCAAAAAATTTGACTTTATGAATCATATTACTCAAGAAATTTGACTTTAGTTGGCTAGTTTCTATTATAAATTCTCTCACAAGCAAAATATTTTCATTCAACTCACTTTCTTGTACTATCTTTTCCTCTACTAAATAAAAGCTTGTCTTAAATTTCTTCCAACTCCTCCTCATATTATTCATTCAAACTTTTATCATGGGTGGCAGGCAATCAGTGGGGTCGCCAAAGGATCCGATCCAATGAATTGAAAGCCAAAGGATCCCAATCTAATGAATTCGATGGATTGGGATCCTTTGGCTTTCAATTCATTGGATCGGGATCCTTTGGTGACCCCTTGATTGCCTGCCAGTCATGACAAAAGTTTGAATGAATAATATGAGGAGGAGTTGGAAGAAGTTGAAGACAAGCTTGTATTTTGTAGAGGAAAACATAGTACAAGAAAGTGAGTTGAATGTAAACGTTTTGCTTGTGACAGAATTTATAATAGAAACTAGTCAACTAAAGTCAAATTTCTTGAGTAATATGATTAATAAAGTCAAATTTTATGAGTAATATGATTCATTCTTTTTTCATTTTCTTTTGGTTATGTAATATATATATATATATATATATCCGATCCAACGAATTGAAAGCCAGAACAACCTTCACGTGATATTTTCAAAACGTCGTCAAGGTCTTTGCCAAAATGGCCAGCGAACTCAGCACACTTTGTGGTGTCGATGATGGATTAATAATATTCTCTCTGACTAATAACCCATTCTCATTTTGGCATCCATCGATGTAATCTATCATCGAAAGATACAGAAACCCAGATGAATCGTTAATTAGTGGTTTTGATAGAGTTCTGTAGTCTAACACATGAGATAGAATTGAAAACCTTAACAGGCCTCTGGAAGAGGTGTTAGATGAGAAAGAACAAGTAAAAGAACGAGAGAAACAATTGGATGAGATTGGTAAAACTCGAGAGAAAGGGTGGTGGGAACAAATCCCTGTCGAGAGTTTAAACAAAGAGCAAGTCAAGGAATGGAAAGCATTTTTTCTAAAGTGAAAAATCGTATTGAGGAGCTGAAAAACGGAACATCAAGATCATCGACACCATTTCAGCCGCAGAATGTTCTAAAATTCATCGGTGCACCTGCTGAAGCTGGTCCGAGTATGTCTTCCCAAATTTTCCTCCTAGACTATCTTATGCACCAACAATAGGGTTGATTGGGTCTTCTCAACAGTTTCCTGTCCAATATTACAATAATGTCCCTCCACATGCTTCACTTCCAGGTGAAACTGATCATGTTATTGACCAATATTTCCCCTCCTGACGCTCAGTATCCGTGTGCTGGAAGTGATGGTCTGTTTACTGGCCAATTTAGCTATTTTACTCCACAGGCTCAGGGTCCATCTAGTAGTGGTGGAAGTGGATTTCTATTTCATAACTATTTTCCTCCACAGACTCAATTTCCATATACTACTGAAATTGGAGAGTCATCAACTCGTTGAGGAGTTGGAAGTGCTGGTAAGTTTACTAGCCAATTCAACTATTTTCCTCCACAGGCTCAGGATCCATCTAGTAATGGTGGAAGTGGATTTGAGTTTGATTACTATTTTCCTCCACAGACTCACAATCCATCTATTACTGAAATTGGAGAGTCATCAACTCGTGGGAGAGCTGGAGAGCCGTCAACAAGTGTTGGAGCTAGACAAGCTGACCCTTCTCGTTCGAGGGACACTTATAATCCTTAGTTATCCGACTAGCAAAACATTATGTTTTAATACCAAAATTAAATTTTAAGACCATGTTTCTTATATGCAATAAGATGATTTTCCAAAAGTTTCTCTGTTTTGGCTTATTATTAGAAAAAAAATATTTTTTGTTTTCTAGCCATTTGGATTGTGACCTCTTGCATCACTTTGGGACAAACAACATGAAACTATGAGCTCAAAAATTTACACTTTAATCAGTTGCCGTCATTCTATGAGATGCCCAATGAAGATCCTCTCAACTTCATTTGGGAATATTCAGTCATCTAAACTTTTCCTCTACAAGATTTGGATGAAGATCAGCTTTCAATGCGCTGTTTTCTGTACACTCTGAAGGACCGGGTGAAAACTTGGCTTATGTCTCTACCTCCCAACTCTCTTACTAATTGGGAGGCGGTGTACAATAAGTTTAATGGGTAGGTACTATTCACATCAGAAAACTTCAAATTTGTGAGCTGAAATAGCATCTTTTAGTCAAATGGATGGCGAGCCTTTTCATGACGCCTGGGATCGCTTTAAGGATTTACAAATTAAATGCCCACATCATCACATAATTATCAATATATGGTTGACAATGCCGCTGGGGGTGACATGGGTGAACACACGGCCCAAGAAATTTATGATCTTCTGGAGATGATGAACACTAATTCACAACAAAAGAATGCCAAAAACAAATGGGCTGCCTTGAATGAAGTAGCCCCGAGCTACGATGTGACAAAAAATTTGTTGAATTGATTAAGCAAGTGCAATTCTTAGCTACAAGGAGACATCCACCAGTCGCCCATCCCTCTGCCGAGTCATGCAGGATTTGTGGAGAATTTGGTCATGGGGCCAATATTTGAAATGTTATGTTTGAACAATAGGTTGAGGACGTTAACACTATCCAGGGCTATCAACAAAGGCCTCAAAATGATCCTTTCTCTCAGACCTACAATCCAGGTTGGCAGAATCATCCGAACATTAGTTTGGGCAGTTCACAAAATCCATCTCAAATTTATCTGAGGCCACTGCAACCCCAAAATCATCCATCAAACTAATCACAACCCCCATATATTAAAGAAAGCTCGAGTTCATTCATCCAAATTAGTAAGAAAACTCAAGAGGCCAATAATCAACAGTTTGAATATATAGAAGTCTCGTTTAAGTGTATTGAGACTCAAGTTGGTCAATTGGCTACTCAAGTCGCCGAAATTGCTCAACATGTG
This sequence comes from Rehmannia glutinosa, assembly GCA_016081115.2. NCBI lineage: Eukaryota > Viridiplantae > Streptophyta > Magnoliopsida > Lamiales > Orobanchaceae > Rehmannia > Rehmannia glutinosa. Next base: position 3,212,006 of record CM071935.1, read on the forward strand.
GTTAATAAAGGGAAGCTACCTAGCCAACCAAAACAAGCCCAAGCTGTCACCGTGTTACAAAGTGGTAAGGTTATTAATAATAGTGAAAATTACATTTCCTACTACTTTGACTAACCATGTAGGTGATGAAGAGATAGCGAAGGCTCCGAATTTGAAAGACAAGCAAAAGGTGAAAGAGGGGAGTAAAAGATCTGTCTTGCACAAAACCGACAATCCTTACAAACCTCTGATTCCTTTGCCAAGTCACATTTGGAATGAAAAACAGGATAAGTAGTTCTTGGATTTCTATAACATGTTATCTAAGGTTAATGTAAATTTACGTTTGCTAGATGTTATTAGAAATGTGCCACCATATATCAAATTTTTTAAAGAACTTGCATCCAACAAGAGAAAGTTCGGTGACAACGAAAAGGTAATAGTTTCAGAAGTAGCGAGTGCGATTCTTTAGCACCAATTGCCTCATAAACAACGAGATCTAGGTAGTTTTGTTATTAAAATTGCAATGGGAAATGGTAAAGAAACATCTGGGATGCTCAATTTGGGGGCCGGTATTTATTTGATGCCTTACTCTATTTTTAAACAACTTGATTTAGAGGACTTGAAGCCCACTAGAATGTGTCTTCAACTTGCTGATAAGTCCATTAGGTATCCTAAAGGTATTGTGGAAGATATTTTGGTAAAAATGGGTGGTCACATTGTTCCTGTCAATTTTGTTGTATTAGAAGTAGGGGGAGTGCAAAATCATGGTAATCAGCACATACTTCTGTTGGGCCGCCCATTTATGACCATCACACACACACTTTTTGATGTTAAAAATGGATGCATGACTATGACTGTGCTTGGTGAAACTGTAACATTTTCTATTTCTGACACTAACCCCATTCCCCCGCATGCGTCACTTGAAAATTGCTCTTTTGTTGATTTCATTGATACTTTATTTCTTGAACATAATAATATTTTGGGTTAATTACAAAAAGTACCCTTGAGGTTTGTCCTAATTACAAAAAAAACCCAGCTAACTTTCAAAATTACAAAAATACCCCCGAGGTTTTATTTTGTCTAATGTTTGTGAAGCCCCGATTTTTTCGAGCTATTAATTGATCCTTATTGTCGTTTATACTTTTGATCGACTATTTTACCGCGTCATTTTGACGGGTAATTTTTAATAATACATATATTTTGTACTTTATTTCATTTTATTTAATTACTTGTGATCATGATCTTTATTAATTCTATTTTGCATTTATGATCACTTGATTGATCATTATTACTATTTTTGTATTTATTAGTCACCTTAGAATTTTAAGAGACTATTTATTTTAGAGACTTTTACCTTATAGAATTAAGATTTTGATTTAGATTAAGTGATCATGAGACTTATAAGTGATCAAGGAAATCACTAATTATTTTGGAGATTGATATATTTCATCTATTATCATCAAATTTGGGATAAAAAAAATATTTGGAATTACCATATTGCCATTATAGTGGACGGCCATGGTGGATATTTTTGGAGTAAAAATATCATCCAACTCTTGTACACCTACACCTTATATTAGTCATCTTGTGTATAATTATACCATTAATTCAAACATTATACACATCATCTCTTATATTATTTCTTTAATAATATTTTTGCCAACATGTTGGAAGTCTTCCAACATTCCATTCAAACCAAGTCTTGCCCATACCTTTGACCTTCAAATTGTCTCCCATGCATGAGGCAAAATGCAAGACACAAATTTGAACAAAAATTCCTCTCCCCCTCCCTCACTAGGTGGACGGCCATATGGCCAATTTTGTGCCAAATTCATCTCATTTTTCATCTAACACATTTATTCTCTAGCAAAAATCCTCCTCCTTCTCTCTAAAAACTCCCAACTTCTCTCTACTCTTCCTTTCACTTTCTTCTTCAATACTTAGAAAAATTTCAAGATTTTCCTCCCTATTCTTCAAAAAAATCGAACCAACCATACTACAAGGTAAGAAATTTTATCTTCAATCCATTTTTGATATCACATTGTTCATCTTTTCCACCTTCTTAACTTAAGTTTGAATTTGGTTTGGAGGTACATTTAGAAGACCTTGAGGATTAGAGCTTGACAACATTTTTGAAGAAGGACTTCAAACTTGAAGAACAACTAGTAGAGCAATTTGGACTACAAGGTAAGAATTGAGTACTAGACCCCTTCTTTCCTACTCTTTCTATTTTTTTTCAAATTTTAACACCCCTTTTTCATTTTTGAGAAATAGGGGCTGGCCTTAGGTGATTTTGGAGTTGAGCCAAAATTTCCAATTTTTAAGCTTCAACTAGTCTCCAAACATCTACTACACAAGGTAAAGTGTAGTCCTTCTCATTTCCTTATTTCCTTCTTTTTCTCCTTAATTTTTCTCTCATTTTTCTAACTTCAAATTTTTAATATTTGTTTTGAATTAGGGGCTGACCTAAGAAGCCTCATCCAAAAATTGTGAAATTATCCCTTTTATTTCACAATTTCCAATTTTAAGGTGGGTGGAAAAATATTTTCCAACTTTTAGGTGTTTTATTAAAATGCATGTAGAAAATTGATCATGAGCCTTGAGATATATATAATCTATGTATTGCATGTAAATTTTATATATAAAGTCATGAAAATTCTCAAGAGTTGCTCAAATTTGCTATTTATTGAATTTTAGGTGCATGCATGTGCAATTTAATGTTTTAATTGATGAATTCTTGTATGTATTGGACATGCATGTGTATGATCTTTAAAATCTATGTTTTGGATGCCTTATAACCTGGAAAAGTCGAGCATAATTGATTAAATTTCAATTTTGGACTTAAAAATGTAAAAATGGAAAGTTGGTGGACTAAATTGCAAGAAATTGGAAGTTAAAGGACCTCTCTGCAAATTTCGAATTTTGGGACTGTACTCAGGTTCAAAAAATGACTTTTGGACATTTTAATAAAGTTTTAAGAGTTTTAAGATAAATAAAATCAACCTTTAAAAGGCCAAGGACTAGATTGTAAAATTTTGAAAGTTTAAGGGCTACTTTGCAATTTTTAAAACTGCACCAGACCTAAACTTTAAAATTTGAAATTTTTACTCTTAAGGTACTGGGAATTTTATATTTTAAAAGTATTCCAAAAATCCAAGTGGTTAGGGCTTGGAAAGTAATTTTACGAAAATTGAGGGACTAATGTGTAAAATACTAAACTTGAGGACCCAAATGAAATTTCCAGGACTTATGCAGCCCATGCACCTGGAAATACTAACTTAACTATAACTTAATTATATTTTGGACCCAAGGTTCAAATTTCATAACAATTGGACCCCTAAAAGCCTTAAAGGCAATTATTTCAAAATGGGACAAAAATGATATTTTCAAAAGTTAAAGGACCTACACATATTTCTTTTAACAACTGCTTTTGTCCCAATATCCTACTAACCTTAGTGATATTTTCCAACTGGAATCACATTGAAAGCCCTTCCGGTTTGTGAGTTCCGATTATTTTAAACTTAAGGTCCGAATTGGCAATTTTTACAAATTTGGGGCCAATGTGAGAATTTTATAAAAACTCGACCTCAAAACTTTAAAAAACTGAATCTCTGAACAATTTAGAGAATTTAGGAACTGACCTCATAATTTTTCAAGGTCGGGATATTTATTTATTCAATTTTAACCCCAAAAGTGTTGATTTTTACAAAACGGGGCTAAATTGCAATTTTTCTTTTATAGAGGACCTAACTCAAATTATTTTCCCTTTTACTAAAATATCCCTGGACCCTCTAACTTGGAGATTTAATTAAAGTATTTTACTTTCCCAAAAACCCTTGACTTATTGGATCAAGTTGACCGATTAATAACCGATCGCGGAGCGACTTCCTCGTCTTGCGATTTTGAATCTATAACGGGACTTATGTTCCACCTAATCTTTCAAGATATCGAAGATTGCTTATCCTTCCGATGATCATCTTCATCCAAATACTCCACCAATGCCATAATTTCCACTCGCGCTTTTTTCAAAAATTTTCTGAATCGCTTCCCCGATCGCCAGGGTTGATGCTGTACTTGTAATTACTTTCCCGCCTCGAGTCAACTTGGTGTGTCGAGCTCACGATCGAGAATGGATACGTCGGGGATGGAACCGGGCAGCTCGGCTGCTATTCCACTCTTCGGCCCCATCGCCCTAATCCCGCAACTGAGGGACGGAGTTTGTCCAAGGGAAGCGGGTCATAGTACTTGAGGTATAATCATGATTATGACAGATCCGAGCCTTGCAAGTTCCACTGTGGATTTTGTCTTTGCCTATGGAGCGATAAGGTGCCGTTTTGGACCATTCCGCCTGGGGAGTTACAAGGAAGAACGAAGGAATCATTATCGATCCACACGATTCGGAGTTATCGGACCCGTTTGGTTGGCGCTACAAACCGCACGCAACCGCTACTTGTTTTGCATTGGTTGGCGCTACAAACCGTGACGCAACCATTATTTGCCTTGCATGGGATTAGCGTTACATTTTCGTACGCAATCCTACCGTCTTCGATTGAATCACATAGTGCATGTGTGACCATGAATTTTTTCAAATCGTATACGTATATTACTTAAACATATTTATCAAGACTCTTGTGGACTGTGTGTGAATTCATGCATCATACTCACGCGTTTTCATATAACTGTTTTCTCACATTAACTATATTGTGCCACACTTGCACACGATCACCCCATCCACTGAGATTTCTGTCTCATCCCCACCTATTTTCTAACCTTAGATGAGGATTTCGTTGAAGATGCGGAACCGGCCCTGGATTGAGACCCCATACTCTGCTTGTTGGGTTTACTACTTCTCGTTGTTGATTGGACTCTTTTTTATGTTGTTGTCGGACTTTTGTATTTCTTTCCATTCTGTTTTTGAAGAAGGGCGTAGGACCCTTTGACTTTAAGTTGCTATATTTTGTTGATTTTCGAGATGTAATATAGATTATGGATCGTAGACTATAAGTTGTATTCGTACTTGTTATTTTATTCTCCGCTGCTATTTAGACTATGTTTCATTGGGTTCTCGTTGATATTTGTCCGGACTGTTGGTTATTGTATTTAAGTTGTGGATCGTTCGTCGCGTCCCGTTTGGGGCGTGACAATGTTTAACCCTTTATAAGAAAATTGTTTTTCAAAATCCCCATCAAATTTATAAAATCATTGCAGTTTACCCCTTAATTTTAACACCGAATCAAACCTCAGGGGTACTTTTTGTAATTTTGAAAGTTTGCTGGGTTTTTTTGTAATTAGGTCAAACCTCAGGGGTACTTTTTATAATTATCCCTAATATTTTTAACGTCATGTAAGACGTATGAACAAGCCTTAAACGATGGGAGGTGATAGAAATATTTGCGCTAGAAGACGTAGATAGTAAACCCCAACAAAAACATGAGTTGAAATAACTCCCTAAGCATCTAAAATATGTGTTTAATTTTAGAAGAAGATGAGGAGAAGCCAGTGATTATCTCTGTCGTGCTTTCTAAAGTAGAAGAGGGAGAATTGTTAGCGGTACTTAGAAAATTTAAGAATGCGATAGGTTAGGGGGTAGAGTGATATCAAGGGGATTGGATTAGTCCTTCTATGTGCATGCATAAAATCATTTTAGTGTGCATGCATAGAATCATTTTAGAAGAGGCGGCTAAGCCTAGTAGAGAAGCTCAAAGAAGATTAAACCCTGTTATAATGGAAGTAGTGAAAATAGAGGTATTGAAACTCCCAACTGAAGGGGTGATATACCCAATTACTAATAGTGAATGGGTGTGTCATGTGCATGTTGTATCGAAAAAGAACAGTTATAGAAAATGAGAAAGGTGAAATTATTCCCACCAGGACCACAACTGGGTGGAGGATGTGCATAGATTATAGAAAGATCACTTCCTCTCCCATTTATTGATCAAATGCTTGACAAATTTGCAGGACATAGTTTCTATTGCTTTTTGGATGGTTTATAAGGTTATTATTAAGTGGCCATCGCATCGGAGGATCAAGCTAAAACTACTTGCACTTGCCCGGTTGGGACTTTCGCATTCCCGGATGCCGTTTGGGCTTTGCATTTCACCGATGACTTTTCAAAGGTGTATGTTTTCAATTTTCTCTGATATGGTGGAGGACTTCATTGAGGTGTTTATGGATGATTTTTCTGTGTTTGGATCCTCTTATATTGATTGTCTCAATAAATTAGATAAGGTTCTAGAACGATGTATTAAGTGCAACTTAACTTTAAGTTGGGAAAAAAGCCACTTTATAGTGACAAGCGGAATTGTTTTAGGTCATGTCGTTTCAAAAAGAGGAATTGATGTTATTGAAACATTACCCTCCCCATTAATGTTAAGGGCATTAGGAGTTTTCTTGGACATGCTGGTTTCCATAGAAGATTTATTAAGGATTTTCCCAAAATAAGTCAACCTCTTTATAAATTACTTGCATAAGATGCCCTTTCTGATTTTGATGAAAAATGTTTAAATGCCTTTAACAAATTGAAAGAGAAGTTGATTACTACTCATGTTATTGTTGCTCCTGTTTGGTCATTGCCTTTTGAAATTATGTGTGATGCGTCTAATCATGTTTACACTACCACTGAAAAAGAGTTGTTAGCTGTTGTTTTTGCCTTGGATAAATTTAGAACTTACATTGCCGAAGCTTGAAGCCACCAGCTTTAACACAATAATTGAAGTGTTCTTATTTCTTGATAAAAATGGTGAAGGAAACCTGAAAAGAAAAGATGTGGTCATGGCATTAAATGAGGCTTCTCTTAGAGAGAAATCCCCCCCACACATCACAGGGACTCGATTTAGTTATTTACTCTCCTTTCTTCTTCGACATTGAGACATTCTTTTAGTACATGTTTCTTGAAATCTCCATAAAAGAAAGTCGGAACATTATTTCTACGTTTAATTGCAAAAAATACCCTTGAGGTTCAGTTTAATTAAAAAAAACACAGTTATCTTTCAAAAATGGGATATCCATAATTTTGAAAGATAATTGAAGTTTTTTGTAATTACACTAAACCTCAGGGGTGGTTTTGTAATATTCCCTTTATTTTTAAGTTTCAGTTTTTTCCTCTTTCTTGTTTATTTCCTTCTAATAATTTCATATTGGCGAGAGACAGTTTTAATCTTTAACGAGTGGCATTGTTGTTACTTATGCGAAGAAAAGAAATGGTGGGATAAGAATGGAAAAGTTAGCTTCAAGGAATTTCTATTTTCCTTTATCAGTTGAGTTGGTATTGATTGTGATGATGATGAAGATCCTGACCAATAGACTTATGACAAAATCGAAAACTATCTGAAATGAGGTTTGACTAATGTTTATGTAACATTTAATTAAATGTACATATCAACTGATATTTGTATGTTTTCCGTACATTGTTTCACATTTATATCTTCAACATTTCTCAAGAAACTTTATAGATGACTCTGTTTTTATCTAGGTATGTTTTTATAGTATGTCATTTCATAAGCTTGCTCACCAATGTAGAACAAAGACATCATTTAGCTAGTAAAATACCATACAGAAAACCTACTTGTGATTATTGTGTTGGGATAATTACAAAAGGTTTGGGCTAATGATAAAAGCAATCAGAAGTTTTTGAAAATTACAAAAACCCCGTGAGGTTGGATTTTGTCTTAAAGTTTAAATTTAAGGGATAATATTTCTATAAATATCACGGGGGGTTTGAAATATTTTTTGCTTATGACGAAGGAGAAAAATGTAATACGAAATCAAATTTTATGATCAATGAGCCATTGATCACAAGATACAACAATTAAGCTCAGTCTTCTCCATAAAGGACCTCGAGGATGTCCATCATCATTTTCTTGGAACTGAGATGTGCAAAACTACTAAACTTTCATCTTAAATCTTAATCAATGGCATTCGTTTATATCTTGATGCAGGCGGAAGCTTAACGAGAACGAACAACGAACAAAAGCGATGCGAAAGTTCTTGAAGAAACATAAATTACAATGAAAAGAGATAAATCTCAAGTTTTTAATATCAATTCAATCTTCCTGAAAATAATAACAAAACAAATATCTATATGATTAAACTTCTACAACATTAAAACTCCTAACTATTACAAACTCTTAAAAGATAATAAAGTAATTCACTAAAACTAATCATAATAGATAATAAAATATTTTTAAATCTTTTATCCATCATATCTTTATGTTTTCACTTTGTTCATTTAACTTTTGGATCCCATGAGGGTTCGAAATCCTGGTCCTCTCCACCTTGTGCTTTAACTTTTGGATCCCATGAGGGTTCGAATTAACGGTTGATCTGGGTTTCTGTATCTTTCGATGACAGATTCCATGGATGGATGCCAAAATAAAAATGGGTTGTTAGTAGGAGAGGTTATTATTATTCCAACATTGACACCAGAGAGTGTGCTGAGTTCACTGGCTTTTTGGTAAAGACCTTGACAACATTTTGCAAATGTCGGGTAAAGGTCGTCCTGGCTTTCAATTCGTTGGATCGGGATCCTTTGGCCACCCTTTGCTTGCCTGTCAGCCATGATAAAAGTTTGAATGAATAATATGTGGAGAGGTTGGAAAAAATAGAAGGCAATTTAATTTGTCTTTTATAGAGGAAAGATAGTACAAGAAAGTAAGTTGTGTGTAAATGTTTTGTTTGTGAGAGAATTTATAATAGAAACTAGTATAGGTCAAATTTGTTGCGTGATATGATTCATTCTTATTTAATTTTCTTTTGGAGAGTTACAATATTTATATATATTGTTAGATGTACAAGTGAAAAATCTCTGCAATCTTAAATATCTCTAGTCGGATTGACTTTAAAATCTCATTTGATATCTAATTGTATGGAGAGAGAGAAAAAAGGATATATTCATAAAACGGTTATGAAGATTTACTTGATTTGGGTTTTAAAAAGTTTGTCCTTTAACATTTATCTAAATTGGTCAAATACACAATTTTATTATACTGAAAAAATAGACAATATTACAGTAATTATGGTTTATAAAATCCATTGTCGAGTTCTTTTAATTTTATGCAGTATAAAATTTATAAAGTCAACATTACGTGTAATTGTCGAATCTAATTTTAGTGTTTTGAATCTAAAAAAATGATTAAATTCAGACAAAGCTGTTTAAAATTTCTTCACGAGGCTTTAAAATTATAGGGATCATTACAATAATAACAACAGCGTTACACACAACAAATCACTCAAATACTAGCCACAAATTTCTTTTTCCTTTTTTTTTCCTTTTTTTTTTCTTTTTCTATGCTAGAACTTTCGAGATATTTTCCACTAGGTGTAAACTTTGGATTTTTTCCAAGGGTATGAAGAAATTATTAAAAAAATGAGAGATAATTTTTCTTATTTTCCCAACTTCTCTGTATTCTCAGGAATCAATGAGTATTGGATGCCTATAATTTGGTATTCGTGAGCGAATCAATAGATTATGAAAGATTGTTTCATTCTTCCATTTCAATCTTTCTCATTAGACGCCTCCGCTGAATCAGATGGTAAATGAGAAGGAGCAATGTATAGACATTTGACATAATTACCCTACATTAGCATATTCTTCAAACACAGTATTATGTGCCATTATTAAAATATAAATATCTCAATCCCCAATCTCAAACACAATACTACACCTTATTACATGAACAATACAATCCTAATCAGTTCACAAATTTCATCCAATCTCATCAATAATACAATACAAGCCCCAAAAGTAGTATTCCAGTACAATTTTGATTGTCACATTGCCCATGTATAATTCCCAAAAAGTGGAAACCATATGAGGAATTAAAAATAATGAGAATTAAGTATATACAAATAAAACTAATTCTCAAAATTTATACATAAAAATCTAGAAATTAACCTTGTTGAGTGAATTATATTACTCCTTGAACACAAAAAGAAATTAAATTTTCATGAAAATAATATTTTTAATAATAATAATGGTCAACGGAATTACTTTCCATGAATAACTAAAATTCGTGTACTATTTTCCAAATATAATGGTCAACATCTTATTGTCTTTTTTCGATTAAAATCTTATTACACATTATTGCCACTTAAAGATTACATTCATTGAGTCATCCATATATGAAAACGAAACATATTATAATATCCAAAACAAACAAAACATGCCTCTATAAATATTTGTTTTTCGTTGGTTCAACAATATAACAAATACAAAAGAGTACATTGTTATCGCTACACATTTACTTGAACAAGTTTTTTGAAGTGATCATCAGTTAGCTTCAATCGAAATAATGGAAAATCATAGTCGCCTAAATTATTATGAATTGGCGATGATACTACTATGGCTCAATTACATGTGAATTAATTGTTCTTTAATTTCCTATTTAATGCCGTGTTATTTTTGTTTACTAATCATTTATATTGTTTCACATTTTTCTTTGGAGATTTCGGTTGTTAGATAATGGAAAAATTGCGACGACGATATTATATGACTAGATTTCTAAATCTTATTTATAATGTTAAGATGAAGTAATAATTGAAGCAATATATAAAGGTGAATTTTTTTATTACCATACAACAACAACAAACAACAACTTATTATAAAATTTAAGTGATGTTTGACACTCGTATATATATTAATATCTGTCCTATAGAATACTTGGTGTTATTATACAATTTCTAATTGCCATAAATAATGTGCATCAACAAACTATTAGTTGATAAATTGTTTGGTGAAAATTTCTGTCCAATTTACAGAAATTCAGCAACGATATGATACTATTGTAATATGGAGTTTATCAAAATTTTATTTTGTTGCGTTATGTATTTTTATTGCTGAAAAAGGTTATGTTTGCTCTCCATAAATATTAATAGGAATCTTATGATAACTTCTTCCTTGTCTTTTATTGTAATGTACCTATTATCAAACCAGATATAGTTAAACATGTTATTTACTTGGTAATTTGAGGATTTAAAACTCCATGAAGGAATTTTAAATAGTGAATTGTCTGAATTTAGCAATTTTTATTACATTATTATGCACATCTTTCTTTAGCATTATGAATCAAGATTGGATTCAAAAAACAAAAATTTGATTCGACAATTATATGTATTGTTGACTATATTAACTTTTTACTGCATACAATTCAAAAGAAAAAAATCGATTATTGGATTTTATATAAACATGATTCTTGTAATATTGCCTATTTTTTCCAGTATAATAAAGTTATCTATTTGACAAATTTATAAGGTTAAGGTTAAACAGCAGAGTTATTATATCAACAGCTTTATCGAGTCTGTTGAGTGGCTAACTCAGCTGAATAACCAACTTAGCTGTCCCTCAAGGACACAGCTGTTTGAGTTAACTCTGTTATTATTTTAAAAGGACTAAAATCGAAAAGTTGGTAAGGTTTATTCAACCCATCCTTATAAACCTTACTCACACCCCTTGGGACCTACAAGTGGTATCAGAGCGGTTGGTTCATTGAGCCTTCCGCACTGGTTACTGAACTAGATCTTTAACTTTCCAAAAGGGTTTTAAACACTTGCATTTTCAAAATCTTTCATTTTTAGCAAAGTTATCATCATGGAAGCAAATTTGACACACATTCCTATGTTCACTGTTGAAGAATTTGATGATTGAAAAATTCGTATGCAGACTCATCTATCTACTCTACACGATGAAATGTGGCTTGTGATAGAGGATGGGCCACTACAAATATTGAAAGTGAACACGGCTGCAATAAGAGCAACTGCAACTGAAGGAGAAGAAGCTGCTGCTGAAGCAAGACCAGCCATGGTTGAAAAACTAAGGACTGAGTGGACAAATGAAGATAGGAAGAGATACAACTTGGACAATGTAGCCAAGGACATACTTTACAAGACTTTGGACAAAACAATGTTCAACAAAGTCAAATCTTACAAATCTACAAAAGAAATCTGGAATAAAACAACTTTAATTTGTGAAGGATCAGAAAAATTAAAGAAAATAAATTGTCTGTTGTTGTTCAAAAATTTGAAACTTTTAAAATGCTTGCAGGTGAAACCATGGATCAGCTAGATGCCAGATTCACTCAAATCACAAATGAGCTTTCAGCTATTGGGAAAGAATATACACAAAAGGAAATGTTATAAAGATCCTAAGAAGCCTCCCAGCTAAATGGGAAATGAAGAATATGGCTCTGAGACATTCAATGGACCTCTCAAGAACATCTAACCATGAGCTATTCTCAGACCTCAAAGCCTATAGTTTGAGCTGAGAAAAAAAGAGAAAGAGGAGATAGATGTACCCAAGATACCAGACTTTGGTAGTCAAGGATGGAAAGAGAGCTGAACCAAAGGAAGCCATAGACCAGGAGGAAATTGCCCTAATGGTTAAAAGATTCAACAAGTTCTTCAATAAGAACTATAAAAAAAACAAGGGTGAAACCTTTAGGAGACATTCAGCTCCCTCCAAGTCAAGGGAAGATAGGCGACCCAAGAGAGCTGAGCATCAAAGGGTTGAATATCAGAGAGCTAATAATCTAAGAACAGAAAGAGCTGATCAAAGAGATGAAAACCTGTGCTGGAACTGCAGACAACCAGTACACTTTGCAGTTGACTGTTCCTATCCACCAGTCAACAAATATAGGAATGAAGAATAAAGAAAAGTCTCCACAGAAAGAAGGCAGGAAAAGAAGAAAGCCATGTTGGCTGCGGAGACTGCTGAGACAGCCAAGTCTAAAGAAGCAGCAGACTCAGAAAATAGTGAAGCTGACTACTCAAGTGACTCTGAAGAGGAGGCCATGATCTGCCTTATGGCTAAAGAACAAGATCAACCAGACCAAGAAGATGAGGTACACTCTAACTCATCTCATTCATATTCAAATGATAGTGATTTTGATGCACACACTTCATCACCCACTGATCTTTATGATTCATTAGGCAAAATGATGAAAGATTTTGAGCACATAAAATCATCACACACTTTTAAATGAGGAAAACAGCCAGCTCAAAAGCCAAAACTCACAGCTGACTAAGGAGCTGAGTACTCTAAGTCAGATAGCTTCTGAGAACACAAAGCTGAATGCTGAGAATGCCAAAATGATAGCAGAGATAGCTGCTATAGAAAAGAGGGAAAAAGACCTCAAAAATGTGATTGCCTCATTTACAAAGGCATCCAAATCATTAGATGATCTTATCATGACTCAAAAAGAATGTGGAGATAAGACAGGCATATGATTTAATTCCTTTGTGCACAGTCAAACTCCTAGAGTGATTTTGGAAAAAAGATCTTCAAGCAATGAATCATTTCAAAAATCCAAAACACCAAATGTTTCACCCACATTCACTCCTAAGCACAATCACAAACAAACTTGCCTAGGATATAAATGGAAAGAAAAACAGCTAGTTGAGTATGCTGAGAGGACAACTGAGAAGAAATCCAGCCGAGTTCCTCAGCAAACTCCAAACAAAGATACTCTATGAAAAGCTAACAGAGCTACCAAAAACCCCAGAATTTTTTTGCCTATTCACTCATCTCTTTTAGTCGTAAGGAGGCAAGACCAGAACCCAAAACAGCAGAGCAAAACCCTAAGTCAAGCACAGTCACATCAAAGACAAAGACTCGAGACCGGTCTAGTACAGTCCGACATTAGAGTTAGAGATCCACAGCAAAAGCCTACTTTTAAACCTTGGAGTACTTATTCCAGGTTATTTAAAAGGCCAAAGTCGGGTCTTTCTTTCACCTTAAATAACAATCCATCAGAGAAATACATATGATGGGAATGGTAGAAACTATCCAAACCAAGCTGATTGGTACAATGTGAAATATCAGCAAAGACCAATGGAATACAAGCTTAAATGACAAAGACCTAAACCTCAGCAAAGATCATTCCAGAGGGAAAAGAGCTATTATCAGCACATATATGCACCCAGGCACTACACTAAGAAACATCACAACTATCCCAAGAAAGCAATTGCTAAAACACACACACAGGCATACAGACAAAAGAGACAGTTGTATGAACCTAAAACCCCCAAGCAATTTGCTAATGTGCACTAAGATTATGGCACTGATAGATGGCAATCTCTTAGAGTCAAGTCCTTTGGCTATAAGTTGGTTGGATCAACTTATATCACTAACCCCTCAGGACCCAGGCAAGTATGGATACCTAAAAACGGATTTCCTTGATTGCAGGTTCAAGGAACAGCTGAGTGCCAAGGAACCTGGTACATAGATAGTGGCTGTTCCAGACATATGACAGGAAACAAGAAAAATCTATCAAGATTCAAGGAGATTAGAGGTGCAAAAGTCATATTTGAAGGAAATGAAGCTCCAGGGGAAATCAAAGGCACAAGATCTATCAAGAAGAATGGATTGGAAATCAAAGATGTTGCTTATGTTGAAGGCCTCAACTTCAACCTGTTAAGCATCAACCAACTATGTGACAAGGGCTACAATGTTGGATTCAATATGGGAGTGTGCCACATCAAAGATGCTGAATCAAATGAAATAGTCCTGCAAGGATCAAGACAGAAGAATCTGTATGTGGTAGATCAAGTTGGTTGTGGCACAAGAAGCTGAGTCATCTGAACTTCAAGACAATCAACAAGCATGCAAGGAGTCATCTTGTGGAAGGATTGCCAGACTCAGTGTACAAGAAGGAAAGTGTATGTGATGCATGCAAGATGGGAAAGAAAATAAAATCTTCATTTAAGGACAAGCCAAGTCCTTCTTCAACAAGGATATTACATCTGTTGCATATGGATCTATTTGGTCCAGTTGAACCAGCCAGCATAAATCTAAAGAAATACACCTTAGTGGTGGTAGATGATTATTCAAGATATACATGGACAATCTTCATGTGCAAAAAGAAGGAAACTTTGCGGAAGTTACCTCAGCTGATGAAAAGAGTTCAAAATGAAAAGAGCCAAACTATTATAAAGATAAGGTTTGATAGAGGAACTGAGTTTGTCAATGGGATAATAACTCAGTATTGTGTTGAAAATGGAATTGCTCATGAGTTATCTGCAGTAAGAACTCCACAGCAGAATGGAGTAGCTGAAAGAAGGAACATAACTCTCAAGGAAGTTGCAAGGACCATGTTAGCTGAAGCTGGATTGCCTAAGAGATTTTGAGCTGAAGCCATTAACACTGCATGCTATACTCAAAATAGATGCATGATCAACAGACAATTAACCAAGACTCCCTATGAGATTTGGACAGGGAGAAAGCCAAATGTTGGGTACTTCAGGATATTTGGATGCAAATGTTTCATCCATAACAATGGCAAAGATAATTTGAAGGCTTTTGATGCTAAAGCTGACGAAGGTATCTTTTTAGGATACTCAGCTGAGAGCAAAGCCTATATAGTGCTAAACAAGAGGACTATGGTCACAGAAGAGTCTATACATGTGGTTTTTGATGAACCTAATGTGAGTGGAGAAGATATTGAAGAGTTAGCTGATTAGTCTATACATCTTTTTGTTTAGTCACCAGGCCATAGCCGAGAGATCCTCCAAATGATCCGTCTTCCTTGTATGATTTATTTGCAATGTTCTGGCAGATTCTTCTGTACACGAACTCAGACCAGTTGACTTTCTTGCCTTCTATGATCGCAGCCATGACGATCAGCTTAGTCTTTGACAGCTGATTGAAGCTACCAAACTTCATGTCTACACACTTTGAGATGACATCCATCAGCTTGTCATAGTCGTCCTTCAGCAACTTCTTCTCAGTTGTGTAGACCACCTTCGCAGCACACTCTGGTTTGGCTACCTCTTTCCATGCAGCAGCCAAATCGACATCCGCTTCACTTATCTCAGACATGCCCTCAGACGACAACAAACAGTGCTCTGTAAGGTCTTTAGCAGTTATCATAATGTTCTTGTGGTGGACAGAGGACTTGATTCCTTCGTCATGCACCTCCGCATTCATGTAGAACTGCGCCACCTCTTCAAGGTAGGTGTGCGAGTACTCTAAAGTCAGAAAAGCCTTAAGACCGGACTTTTCCAACATATCAGCAATTTTCTTCTCTAGGGTTTCATCCGAACCCTGCTTCACCATACCGTCAAAATCCACGGACGATCCTGAGTGGATTTGCTTTGATAACTTGACAAAATCAAACTTTGGTGCCATTTGTAGAGAGTTCTACCGAATAAAACTTGATAAACTGGCTTGAGAACACGTAGGGTTTGCGAGAGAGAAAAGAACTGGTTTTTCTTTGCTTGAAGATGAACAGTTTTCGAGTGAGAGAGAGAAAAACTGAAGAAAGAGTATATAAGGGTTATGAAAGGACGGGTTTTTGGGTTTTGAAATTTTGATCAAAATCAACGGCTCAGATTTAGCACGTCTATACGCATTTAATGTGGCAGCATTTATATCCAATCATATGCTTACTGTGCAGCTTTTGACTGTACGCATCATAATTATGCTGACGTCATTCTTAAAAACATTCCCGCTCATTAAAAACGACCGCGTTTTTGTCACTTAGCCCTTAAATGACTCAACTATTATAAAAATGTGACTTAACTCAGCTTCTCTCCTTTCATTCGGTGACTCAGCTGTCAGCTAACTCGATACAGTTGATTTCCCGACGTAGCTGTTTCACACAGTTGATTCGAGACACTTGTTTAATTTTCATCTTCTCCTCTTCCATCTCTTCTGATTGAGTCTTCTGAGTGTTAGCTCAATTAGCCCTAGCTCATGCTTAAGCTCTTCAAACTTTTATTCACATAGAGGCTTTGTGAATATGTCAGCTAACTGCTTATCAGTTGAGATATATTCCAAGGTGATGTCTTTCTTTTCAACATGATCTCTTATAAATTGATATCTGACATCAATGTGCTTAGTTTTTGAATGCAACATAGGGTTCTGAGTAATTGCAATAGCACTTGTGTTATCACACATAATGGGAATCTCTTTTTCTTCAACTTCATAATCTCTCAGCTGTTGTCTCATCCATAAGACTTGGGCACAACAGCTGCCCGCAACTATGTACTCTGCTTCAGTTGTGGATGTGGCTATTGAGTTTTGCTTCTTGCTAAACCACAAAACCAATCTATTTCCAAGCATTTGACATGTACCTGAAGTACTTTTTCTGTCAACTCTAAATCCAGCATAGTCAGAGTTTGAATAACCAATAAGCTTGAATCCAACTTCCTTTGGATACCATAAGCCGACTTCTTGACATCCCTTCAAATACCTTAGGATTCTCTTAGCTGCAGTCATATGGCTCTCTTTTGGTGCAGATTGGAATCTTGCACATACACCTACTGCAAAGGTAATGTCTGGCCTGCTTGCTGTTAAGTAAAGCAATGATCCAATAAGTGCTTTGTATCTTGTTTGATCCACAGGCTTGCCATCTACATCCATGTCCATCTTGACTGATGTATTCATTGGTATTTTCACAGAAGACTTTTGTTCCATACCAAATTTCTTCATTCAATCTCTGGTGTACTTTGTTTGACTTATGAAGGTTCCATCCTTCAGTTGCTTAACTTGAAGTCCTAGAAAGAAGGTCAGCTGACCTCTCCGATCATGCTCATTTCAAATTTGTCTTGCATGGGGTTTGAGAATTTATCACACAGCTCTTTATTTGTGGATCCAAAAATGATGTTATCCACATATATTTGAACAAGCAGTATACTCTCTCCATCTTGAATTCCAAAGAGTGTTCTGTCCACTTTGCTTGGTGAATCCATTGTCAGTTAGAAATTAAGATAATTTATCATACCATGCTCTGGGTGCTTGTTTCAGTACATATAATGCTTTATTGAGCTTGTACGCCTTATCTTCAAGAGTGTTCTGCTCAAAGCCTGGAGGTTGCTCAACATAGACTTCTTCTTCCAACAGTCCATTTAAAAATGCAGTTTTTCACATCCATTTGATATACAGTGAAGTTCTTGTGTGCATCATAGGCAAGAAATATCCTTATTGCTTCTAGTCTTGCAACATGAGCAAATGTTTCATCAAAATCTATTCCCTCTTCTTGGCAATACCCTTTGGCTACCAATCTTGCTTTGTTTCTTACCACAGATCCTTCCTCATTCATTTTATTTCTGAAGACCCATTTTGTGCCAATAACATTTTGATGTGTTGGCCTTTGCACTAATTCCCAAACTTTGTTCCTTTCAAACTGATTCAGCTCTTCTTGCATGGCCTGAATAGAATGTTTGTCATCCAAGCCTTGAGACACATCTTTTGGTTCTATTTGGGAGATAAAACAAGTGAACATTGCTTCTTGCTGAGCTTTGGATCTGGTTCTTACACCATCTCTAACATCTCCAATGACTAACTCTGGTGGAAGGTCTCTCTTCCATCTCACATCATGTTGGAGCAAATTAGCTGGGTTCAGTCGTCTCGCAGTTGAGTTGTCTTGAACAACTCTTTCATCATCATTCAGTTGTAGGTTTTCCAGCTGTCTTTGGGATTCAGCTATCTCATCTTCATCTGGATTAATTGCTCTTATTTCAGCTTCAATATAAGGACTCTTCTGCATAGTTGGCTAATTTAGCTTATCAGCTAACTCTTCAATGCCATCTCCACTCACATTAGGTTCATCAAAAATCACATGAATAGATTCTTCTGTAACCATAGTCCTCTTGTTCAGCACTCTATAGGCTTTGCTTTCAGCTGAGTATCCCAAAAAGATACCTTCATCAGCTTTGGCATCGAAAGCCTTTAGATTATCCTTGCCATTATTGTGGATGAAGCATTTACATCCAAATATTCTTAAGTACCCAACATTTGGCTTTCTCCCTGTCCAGATTTCATAGGGAGTCTTTGTCAGCTGTCTATTAATCATGCATCTATTTTGAGTATAGCATGCAATGTTGATGGCTTCAGCCCAAAATCGCTTAGGCAATCCAGCTTCAGCTAACATGGTTCTTGCAGCTTCCTTGAGAGTTCTGTTCCCTCTTTCAGCTACTCCATTCTGATGTGGAGTTCTTGCTGCAGATAACTCATGAGAAATACCATTTTCAACACAATACTGAGTGATTATCCCATTCACAAACTCAGTGCCTCTGTCTGATCTGATTTTTATAATGGTTTGGCCTTTTCATTTTGAATTATTTTCATCAGTTGAGGTAACTTCTGCAAAGTCTCCTTCTTTTTGCACATAAAGATTGTCCATGTATATCTTGAATAATCATCTACCACCACAAAGGTGTATTTCTTCCCACTTTTGCTGGTTGGTTCAACAGGACCAAATAAATCCATGTGCAACAGATGCAATATTCTTGTTGATGAAGGATTAGACTTCTCCTTGAATGAAGATTTGATTTGCTTTCCCATCTGGCATGCATCACATATACTTTCCTTCTTATACACTCAGTCTGGCAATCCTTCCACAAGATGACTCCTTGCAAGTTTGTTGATTGACTTGAAGTTCAGATGACTCAGCTTCTTGTGCCATAGCCAACTTGATTCGGTTATGCTCTTTGCTAACAGACAAGTGGTTGGTGTAGCAGTAGACCAATCTACTACATACATATTCTTCTTCCTTGATCCTTGCAGCACAATTTCATTTGATTCAGCATCTTTGATCTGGCACACTCGCATATTGAATCCAACATTGTAGCCTTTATCACAAAGTTGACTTATGCTAAGCAAGTTAAAGTTGAGTCCCTCAACATAAGCAACATCTGTGATTTCCAATCCATTTTTCTTGATAGATCTTGTGCCTTTGATTTCCCCTGGAGCTTCATTTCCTCCAAATATGACTTTTGCACCTATAATCTCCTTGAATTTTGATAGATTTTTCTTGTTTCCTGTCATATGTCTGGAACAGCCACTATCCATGTACCAGGTTTCTTGGCACTCAGCTGTTCCTTGAACCTACAATCAATGAAATTAGTTTTTAGGTACCCATACTTGCCTGGGTCCTGAGGGGTTAGTACTGTAAGATGATCCAACCAACCTATAGCCAAATGACTTGACTCTAAGAGGTTGCCATCTATCTGTGCCATAATCATAGTGCACATTTGCAAATTGTTTATGTGTTTTAGGTTCATACAACTGTCTCTTCTGTCTGTATGCCTGTGTGTGTGTTTTAGCAATTGCTTTCTTGGGATAGTTGTGATATTGTTGAGTGTAGTGCCTGGGTGCATATGTGTTCTTATAATAGCTCTTTTGCCTTTGGAATGACCTTTGATGAGATCTAGGTCTTTGCCATCTAGGCCTGTATTCCATTGGTCTTTGCTGATTTTTCACATTATTCCAATCAGCTTAGCTCGGGTAGTTTCTACCATTCCTATCATATGTGTTTCTTTGATAAAACTTGTGGGGTTTTTGGTAGCTCTGCTGGATTTCTTCTCAGTTGTCCTCTCAGCATACTCAACTGGCTGTTTTCCTTTTCCTTTATATCCAAGGCCAGTTTGTTTGTGATTGTGCTTTGGGATGAATGTGAGTTTGACTATGCACAAAGGAATTGAATCATGTGCCTGTCTTATCTCATCACTCTTTTTGGCTCATAATAAGGTCATCCAATGATTTAGACGCCTTTGTAAATGAGGCAATCAC
The DNA here is from genome assembly GCA_016081115.2 of Rehmannia glutinosa. NCBI lineage: Eukaryota > Viridiplantae > Streptophyta > Magnoliopsida > Lamiales > Orobanchaceae > Rehmannia > Rehmannia glutinosa. Next base: position 3,232,488 of record CM071935.1, read on the forward strand.
AGTTTTGAGATCATTTCCCCTCTTTTCTATAGCAGCTATCTCTGCTATTAGTTTAGCATTCTCAGCCTTCAACTCTTTGTTCTCATCAACTATGTGACTTAGAACACTCAGCTCCTTAGTCAGCTGTGAGTTTTGGCTTTTGAGCTGGCTGTTTTCCTCATTTAAAAGTGTGTGTGAGGATTTAATGTGCTCAAAGTCTTTCATCATTTTGCCAAATGAATCATAAAGATCAGTGAGTGATGATGTGTGTGTATCACAATCACTATCACTTGAATATGAATGAGATGAGTTAGAGTGTACCTCATCTTCCTGGTCTGGTTGGTCTTGTTCTTTAGCCATAAGACAAATCAAGGCTTCTTCTACAGAGTCACTTGAGTAGTCAACTTCATTACTCTCTGAATCTACTGCTTCCTTCGACTTGGTTGTCTCAGCAGTCTCAGCAGCTAACATAACCTTTTTATTTTCCCGTTTTCTTTCTTTGAAGACTCTTCTTTCTTCTTCATTCTTTTATTTATTGACTATTGGATAGGGACAGTCAATAGCAAAATGTCCTGGTTATCTGCAGTTCCAACACAGGTTCTCAGCTCTTTGGTCAGCTCTTTCACTCCTAGGATTATCAGCTCTCTGATATTCAATCTTTTGATTTTCAGCTCTCTTAGGTGGCCTACCTTCCCTTGACTTGGAGGGAGCTGAATGTCTCCTCGAGATTTCACCCTTGTTTTTCTTGTAGTTCTTATTGAAGAACTTGTTGAATCTTTTAACCATCAGGGCAATTTCCTCCTGGTCTATAACTTTCTTGGATTCAACTCTTTTTCCCTCCTTGATTATTAGTGCAGCTGTTTTGGGTACAACTATCTCTTCTTGATCCTTTCTTCTCAGCTCAAACTCATAGGCTTTGAGGTCTGAGAATAGCTCATGATTGGATGTTTTTGATAGGTCCATCGAATGTCTTAGAGCCATGGTCTTCATTTCCCATTCAGCTGGGAGACTCCTCGAGATCTTCATATAAATCTCATTTTGTGTGTATTCCTTCCCAAGAGTCGAAAGCTCATTTGTAATTCGAAGAACTGCATCCGGTGATCCATTGTTTCACCGCAAGCATTTTAAAATTTTCAAACTTTTGAACAGCAATAGATAATTTATTTTCTTTAATTTGCTCTGATCCTTCACAAATTAAAGTCAGTTTGTCCCAGATTTCTTTTGTTGTTTTGCAAGATTTGACTTTGTTGAACATTGCTTTGTCCAAAGTCTTGTAGAGTATGTCCTTGGCCACATTGTCCAAGTTATTTCTCTTTCTATCATTGTTTGTCCATTCAGTCCTTGGTTTTTCAACCAGAGTTGGTCTTTCTTCAGCAGCAGCTTCTTCCCCTTCAGCTGTAGCTGCTCTCCTTGCGCCTGTGTTCACTTTGAATATTTGCAGTGGCTGGCCCATCCTCTCACTAGCCACATTTCATCATGTAAAGCAGATAGATGAGCTTGCATAAAAATTTTCCAATCGTCAAATTCCTCAACATTGAACATAGGAATGCGTGTCAAATTTGCTTCCGTGATAATCACTTTGCTAAGAAGGATTTTGAAAATACAAGTGAAAAAACAACTTTTAGAAAATATAGAGATCTAGTTCAGTAATCAGTGCGGAAGGCTCAATGAACCAACCGCTCTGATACCACTTGTAGGTCCCAAGGGGTGTGAGTAAGGTTTAGAAGGAGGGGTTGAATAAACCTTGCCAACTTTTTGATTTTAGTCCTTTTAAAATTTTACAGAGTTAGCACACACACACACAACTAAGTCCTTGAGGGACAACCAAGTTAGTTATTCAGCAGAGTTAGCCACTCAACAGACTCGTTAGAGCTGTTGATAGAATAACTCAGCTGTTTAACCTAAACCTTAACTAGGCTGTGTTGATTTTATCAGCGGAAGTCTTAACACCCTTGAATTTGTTTTAAACTTGTTTTAACACTTGATTTTAGCACTTGGTTATTAATCAGTTGGATAGCAAATTATCAACAGATATAAGGTACGTTTGCAGAAATATAAATGTGCTGAAATGTAAATGACACAAATAATTTTTATAGAGGTTCGAAGATGGGGTAATTATTCTAATCCTCTCTTCTCCAACTCCTGCAGGAATCCACTAAGTAATGATCAGTTCACAAAGTGGTTATCAGTCTAGAGACAAGTCTTGATCACACAACTGACTTGCTTCTTTGACTCAGTCTAGAGATGCCTTGGTCACACAACTGGCTTCTCTTCCGACTCAACTTCTTCACAGGGCAGTTGCCTTGCTACTTCAGCTCACTTTCTCAAGCTTCTTGGATTTGATCACGAAGCCCTCCAATAACTTGAGACTGGTTCGACCTTGAACCTTCCTACAATCCTCTTTGGAAAGTAGACCCCCTTTGATTCTTCAAAAGTTTTCTCTTCAACAGTTTGAAGTTGTCTTTCCTTCACAGCTTTGTGTTGGATTGAATTCCTTCGAGTTTTAGGCTTGAGGATTTAGCTTGAATATCTTGAGAATATTTTGCAGGTTATAGTTTGAATAATGCTTGATTTCTCAGGTGTGCAAGGTAACCAACGTGACCTTTTCTCAATGAATTTCCTCAGCCTTTTATAGTGAACTTTCAAAAATCTGCCCGTTGAAGAGATATGCTGATTTTCAAAAGTCACTTGTGTTCGTTGGCTTGTCTTTTCTTGGTCTTCAGTCTTGAGTTGTAGACCTTTTCTCGTATTAAATGAATGTTCAGCTTTTCAGGTCTTGACACGAGGTGCAGTGCTTCCCATTGGTTTATTCTTTTTGCACGATTCTGGGATGAGCACTTTAAGACCTGGCATCATGGGTGTATTGCTTATTTAAGTAATGTTCTTGACTTACGGCAATTGATTCTTTTCGATTAACTCCTCTTGGTCACGCTGCCTCTTTCCCCAGTGACTTGAGTCCGCTCCAAATATTTAACTAATTACACAAAGAATGTTTTGTAGGTTTGATATATACTTATATTTTGTTTAGGTAAATGTATACTTATATGTTTTTCGATGTATACTTAGAGGTGTTTTCTTGTGTAATTAGTTAATATTTGATGTATGTATTTATATGTATTTCTATGCTTATTTAGGAGATTCACCGTATACTTATATGTGTTTTAATATTTATTTAGTTAATTTTTACCATATGTTTTTTTATATATTCTGCACTAACACTTTTTTTTTGTTTTTTGTGCTAGGACTGGTGTTTTGTTAATCATGGCTACGTGAACAGCGCGTCGAGGACGACTATATATATAGTCTGATTTTATTGTATAGTTAGACTTAGTTTGTGAAGCCCCGATTTTTCCAAGCTATTAGTTGAACCTTATTGTTGTTTATACTTTTGATCGACTATTTTACCGCGTCATTTTGACGGGTAATTATTAATAATATATACATTTTGTATTTTATTTCATTTTATTTTATTACTTGTGATCATGATCATCATTAATTTTATTCCTCATTTATGATCACTTGATTGATCATTATTACTATTTTTGTATTTATTACTCACCTTAGAATTTTAAGAGACTATTTATTTTAGAGACTTTACCTTATAGAATTAAGATGTTGATTTAGATTAAGTGATCATGAGACTTACAAGTGATCAAGGGAATCACTAATTATTTTGGAGATTGATATATTTCATCTATTATCATCAAAATTGGGACAAAAAAAAATATATGGAATTACCATTTTACCCTCATAGTGGACGGCCATGATGGATATTTTGGGATAAAAATATCATCCAACTCTTGTACACATACACCATATATTAGTCATCTTGTGTATAATTATATCATTAATTCAAACATTATACACATCATCTTATACACCAATTTTTTTATTACTATTTTCCCCAACTTATTCCCACTTAACAAACATTCTTCTTATTCCTCTCAAATTCAAATTGACCCACACTTTGACTTGCATTTTGTCTCCATGCAAGAGACAAATTACAAGACACAATTTGATCAAAATTTTCTCTCTCTCTCTCTCTCTCATACTACACGGCCATTATGGCAATTTTGCACAAAATTTTCATTTCATTCTCATCAACACATTCTAATACTCAAAGCCTTCTCCTCCTTCTCTCTAAAAACTCCCAACTTCTCTCTATTCTTTCTTTCACTTTCTTCTCCCATACTTAGAAAATTTTCAACATTTTCCTCCCTATCCTTCATAAAAATCGAACCACTATACTAAAAGGTAAGAAATTTTAGCTTCAATCCATTTTTGGATATCACATTGTTCATCTCTTCCACCTTCTTAACTTAAGTTTAAATTTGGTTTTGGAGGTACATTTAGAAGACTTTGAAGGTTAGAGCTTGACAATATTTTGAAGAAGGACCTCAAGCTTGAAGAAGAAAATAGTAGAGAAAATTTGACTACAAGGTAAGAATTGTGTACTAGACCCCTTCTTTCCTACTCTTCCTATTTTTTTCAAAATTTTAACACCCCTTTTCATTTTTGAGAAATAGGGGCTGACCTTAGGAGATTTTTTGGAGTTGAGCCAAATTTCCAATTTTGAGCTTCAACTAGTCTCCAAACATCTACTACACAAGGTAAAGTGTAGTCCTTTTCATTTTCTTAATTCCTTCTTTTTCTCCTTAATTTTTCTCTCATTTTTCTAACTCCAAATTTTGATATTTTCTTGACTTAGGGGCTGACCTAAGAAGCCTCATTCAAAAATTGTGAAATTATCCTTTTATTTCACAATTTCCAAAATTAAGGTGGGTGGAAAATTATTTTTCCAACTTTTAGGTGTTTTATTAAAATGCATGTAGAAAATTTGATCATGAGCCTTGAGATATATATAATCTATGTATTGCATGTCAATTTTATATATCAAATCATGAAAATTCTCAAGAGTTGCTTAAAATTACTATTTATTGAATTTTAGGTGCATGCATGTACACTTTAATGCTTTAATTGATGAATTATTGTATGTATTGGACATGCATGTGTATGATCTTTAAAATCTATGTTTTGGATGACTTATAACCTGGAAAAGTCGAGCATAATTGATTAAATTTCAATTTTGGACTTAAAAATGCAAAAATGGAAAGTTGGTGGACTAAATTGCAAGAAAGTAAAAGTTAAAGGACCCCTCTGCAAATTTCGAAATTTGGGACTGTACTCAGGTTCAAAAATGACTTTTGGACATTTTAATAATGTTTTAATAGTTTTAAGATAAATAAAATCAACCTTTAAAAGCCCAAGGACTAGATTGAAAAATTTTGAAAGTTTAAGGGCTACTTTGCAATTTTGGAAACTGTACCAGACCTAAACTTTATAAATTGAAATTTTTACTTTTAAGTTACTGGGAATCCCATATTTTAAAAGTATTCCAAAAATCCAAGTGGTTAGGGCTTGGAAAATAATTTTACTAAAAATGAGGGACTAATGTGAAAATATTAAACTTGAGGACCCAAATGAAATTTCCAGGACTTATGCAGCCCATGCACCTGGAAATACTAACTTAACTATAACTTAATTGTATTTTGGACCCAAGGTTCAAATTTCATAACAATTGGACCCCTAAAAGCCTTAAAGGCAATTATTTCAAAATGGGACAAAAATGACATTTTCAAAAGTTAAAGGACTTACACATATTGTTTTTAAAAACTGCTTTTGTCCCAATATCCTACTAACCTTAGTGACATTTTCCAACTGGAACCACATTAAAATCCCTTCCGGTTTGTGAGTTCGATTTTTTAAAACTTAAGGTCCGAATTGGCAATTTTTACAAATTTGGGGCCAATATGAGATTTTTATAAAAACTCGACCATAAAACTTTAAAAACCTGAATCTTTGGACAATTTGGAGAATTTAGGAACTAACCTCATAATTTTTAATTTATTCAATTTATTAACCCCAAAAGTGTTGGTTTTACAAAACGGGGCTAAATTACAATTTTTCCTTTATAAAGGACCTAACTCAAATTATTTTCTCTTTTACTAAAATAGCCCTGGACTCTCTGAAATTGAGATTTAATTTAAATATTTTACTTTCCCAAAAACCCCTAACTTATCAGATCAAATTGACCGATTAATACCCGATCGCGGAGCGACTTCCTCGCCTTGCTAATTGATTCTATAACGGGACTTATGTTCCACCCAATCTTTCAAGATATCGAAGGTTGCTTATCCTTCCGATAATCATCTTCATCCAAAAACTCCACCAACGCCATAATTGCCACTCGCGTTTTCCAAAAATTTTCCTAAATCGCTTCCCAAATCAATAATACTCATTGCTGGTTGACTACCTGTAATTGTAATTACTTTCCGCCGAGTCAACTTGGTGTGTCGAGCTCACAATCGGAATGGATACGTCGGGGATGGAACCGGGCAGCTCGGCGCTATTCCACTCTTCCGACCCCATCGCCCTAATCCCGCAACCGAGGGACGGAGTTTGTCCAAGGGAAGCGGGTCGTAGATGCGAGGTATAATCATGATTATGACAGATCCGAGCCTCGCCCACTCTCTTGGGATTTTGTCTTTGCCTACGGAGCGATAAGGTGCCGGTCTTGGACCATCTTGACCGGGAGTTACAAGGTAGAATGAAGGAATCGCTGTCGATCCACACGATTCTCGAGTTATCGTCCCGTTTTGGTTGGCGTTACATTCCCACGCAACCGCTACTGTTTTGCATTGGTTGGCGCTACAAGTCCGCACGCAACCATTAATTGCCTTGCATAGGATTGGCGTTACACTTCCGCACGCAATCCTACTGTCTTGATTGTATCACATAGTGCCTGTGTGACCATGAATCATTTTCTTAAATCGTATAATTATATTACTTAAATAATTTATCATGACGCTTGTGAATCTGCTGTGTGTGAAACCATGCATCATACTCACGCATTTTTGTATAATCGCTTTCTCACATTAACGATATTACGCCACACTCGCACGATCGATCACCCCATCCACTGAGATTTTTGTCTCATCCCCGCCTGTTTTCTAACCTTAGATGAGGATTTTTTGGAAATCTTTGAACCGAAGCTCTGGATTGAGACCTTGTACTACGCTTGTTGGATTTATCGCATCTTGTTGTTGATCGGACTCTTTTCTTATTATGTTGTTGTTGGACTTTTGTATCCTAATCAATTCGGGTTTGTAATTGAGGGGCGTATGACCCTTTGACTTTAAGTTACTACCTTGTTGAATTTCGGATTGTAATTTGGTGATGGAATGTAGACTTTAAGTGATAACTTGTATCGATTATTTATTTCATTTTGCTATTTAGACTCTGTTTTATTGGGTTCTCATTGGTTTTGTCCGGATTTGTTAGTCCATTTGTATTTAAGTTGTGAATCGTTCGTCGCGTCCCGTTTGGGGCGTGACAAAGAAGAGTGGTATCGAGCTCGGCTAGTAAGATGGAAACTTACACCAGAAGCTGACCCAGGATAGGACCCTCGATGCGTGTTTTGGGTAATCTTGCGACTTGACCAATTAAGTGTGAAATCGATTTCAAATTGGCATATAACCGTCTTATTGATATTTGAACTAAGTTAGAATGCATGCTTTGAGATTCATAATCATACTTGTCTTGACTTAGTTGATTTTAATCGATTTCCCTTACTCGTTCTTCCTTATTTTTCTTATCTCTCCTCTACCTTTGGTGATCCGCCTTAGTTTGTTTTATCAGGATGGAGCCGACGCGCCTACGTGGTGGGATGTATTCCATGCCCGTCTTTGGCGGGAATATTACCGGCACGATGATTCATTGGCACCGGGAAAGCGAACGCACGACCCGCAGAACTAGTCGGGAGCGCCAACGCAACAGAGACATGACTCGGCGCTTGGCGATAAGCCAAGATGAGAAGAACGAATCGACCATCTTTGTCATCAAGGACCGCGATAACACCATAAGAGCGGGAGGACCAAATCTGAGTATCCAGGAGCGCTGGATAACATGAGGGAAAATGAAGAGGACGAGCGGACGGTCGCGAAATGGGAGATCGATGCCCGTCTATCCCGTAATCTTGCCGATCGCTTAGAGGAGGCCCTCATCAAGCGATGACGAGTCATTGAGGACCTTACAGGCCCTATCTCGAGAGGGACGCCGCACTAGAGGCCGCTTTAGCGGCTAATGCTCGCCATTGCCACCGCCCGAGGCGAACCCGTACTCGATGCCGAGGAGGATCCCGAGGAGGATCCCGAGGAGGATCCCGAGGAGGATCGATCGACATTGGAGAGCCGGGAGGCTGCTCCACTCGATGAGGCTCGGGGATTTGAGCAAAGTGGTTGGACTTTGTGGATTGGCGGAGGTTGAGGCGCCGCCTCAACCCGACCGGCCCGATCCTGACATACATAGGCTGCGGCGATGATGATGGCGATCTCACCGATTAGCTAGCGATTTTCTGTTGTACTTTTTTGTTGTTGTAGCGTGTAATCCGGTGTTGTACCTTTCATTATTGTACCAGATTCGGATGTATTTTGATTCTATGTATCGACTTAGTATTCTTTGATGTACTTGGGTGTATTCAATTTTATATTAATGGATATGCCTTTTGCCATTTATTGATGTCTTGTGTTGATGTTACTACCCCTGCGGTATCTTTTACTTTACGCGAATAATTATTGTATTCATTTACTCGCAAATCGCAACTAACGCTCCAAGATACTGAGAATGGCGAACATCGAGGACGTGGGAGACCTCGTCGCGTTCCACGAGGAGACGACGATGTACCCAGGGACCGGGTACCCTCTCCGGAATTACCACCACCTCCTCCCCTGCTGCGCAGAGACAATCTGACCGCACAAGCATTACGGCCAAATCTCGGTGTTTATGAGGCAACAGTGAGCCTCAACCCCGTGCTCCCGAACCCGCCCGAGAGGCGAACGATCGCACATTGGAGCGATTCTGCGGTTCGACCCACCAACCTTCCGGGAGAGCGGGACGATGTGAAAGCGGAAGAATGGATAGAGAAGTTGGAAAACATCTTCAATGCTCTTCAATACTCGACGACGAGAGAGTCACACTCATTGTATTTCGTCTAGAATAAATTTTTTAGCAGAGACTGGTGGAGGGCGGTTGAAAGGAGATGGGAACATGACCGAGTAATCGAGAACATGGGGAAATTTCTTGGCCGAGTTCAATGAACAAGATATTCCCAGGTCGTGAAGGAAGCACGTAGGGATGAATTTCATAGATTGAGGCAAGGGAACTGTTGTGGCTCGCTCAAGATGAGTCGAATTTCACCGATTGTCCAAGTATGCTCGGGGACAATCGATCAAGAGGATAAGCTTTACAAGTTCACTCGAGGATTGAAAGCGGAACTTGTAAGCTTGAGTTGTTGACAATTGAACGGCAACCTACTCGGCCCTTGAGAAAGGCGGCTCTCCGCATTGAGTCGGGATCGAACCGTATTGGACGATTCAGCAGAGTAGGCCCTCGAACAGTTTTAAGAGGCGGTGTGTGGGACAGCCGTCTAAACCGCTGCTAAGTTTGAAGGGACCGGTTAATGTGAGACAAAGGAAAGAGAAGAAGACAAGTACAAGAAAGCGGGTCGAGGAATGTACGCATTGCCGAGAAACCGGGACATACTGGCGACAATTGTTGGCGTAAACAAGGAAGGTGTTTCTTGTTGTGGTAATGTCAGCTGACACCAGCAAGCAAGATTGCCCAAGTACAATGACCGATCCAAACCAACGCAACCACGAAGCTGGAAAACGGCCGGGTAATCGGGCAAGGATGCCCGCTCGAGCATTTGCACTAGCCGGACAAGAGGCTCCGGAGGCAACAGAGGCGTGGTGGAAGGTGCGCTTCTAGTATCTAACCACTACGCTAAAATATTATTCGACCCTGGATCAACGCATTCATTTGTTACACCGCATTTTGTACACAAACCGCATGCTTGCATGGAACATATGCCTATATGCTTAGAAGTGTCAACTCTATGGGTGCGAGTCGGATAATGAGATATTATCTTTAATGCATGCGAAGTTAAGATTGAGATAAACTTTCTGCCGATTTGATCTTATTACCTATATCCGAATACGACGTAATATTGGGTATGAATCGGTTATCAGACACCATGCACAAATGGATTGCCATAACAAGTCCATTAAGCTATGTGAACCTAGAAAACCCGAAGTGGAGATTTCGGGAAGGGCACGAGTTAAGATTGCCCCAATCATTTCAGCAATGAAAGCGAGAAGGCGATCACTAGAGGGCTCAGGGTATTTGGCGTTTGTAATTAACAAACCCAAGGTTGAGATACAAATCAACCAAGTACCTATAGTATCGGCATATACGGACGTATTTCCACAAGAACTCACCACTTTGTCCCTCCGGATAGGGAAGTCGAGTTCACCATCGAGGTGTTGCCGGGGCGCCCGATTGCCGTAACACCGTATAGAATGGCTCCTCTTGAGTTACAAGAGTTGAAAACGCAATTACAAAAAGCGATGGATGTGGGATTTATCCGACCGAGTACGTCTCGTGGGGAGCTTTTGTCTTTGTTCGTCAAAAAGAAGGATGGCACGTTAAGACTATGTATAGATTATCGTGGACTTAATAGTGTGACCATCAAGAACAAATATCCCCTCCCGAGGGATAGGCGAACTATTTGATCAACTTCAGGGAGCAACGGTGTACTCAAGTTTGATTTACAACAAGGATATTACCAACTGAAAATCCATGAAGGAGACATTTCCAAAAGCGCATTTCAAACCCGATATGGACACTACGAGTTTGTAGTAATGCCTTTCGGTCCGACGAATGCACCAGAAAGCATTTATGGACACGATGCATCGAGTCTTCCAACCTTATTTGGATCAATTCGTAGTGATATTCATTGATGACATACTTGTATACTCTAAGTCTAGAGAAGAGCACGAACGTCACTGAAAATCGTTTTAGAGACACTACGAGAGCATAAGTTTGTATGCTAAATTCAGCAAGTGCGAATTTTGGCTTAGTGAAGTCGCATTCTTGGGACATATAGTATCCGACCTTTGGGATTGCGGTCGATCCTTGAAGGTCTGAGGCGGTGGTTGAATGGAAACAACCCGAGTGCAGAACGGAAATCAGAAGTTTCTAGGACTATTTGGATATTATCGAAGATTTATCCAGGACTTCTCTAAGATAGCCGGACCACTCACTCGACTAACCGGAAGCAAGTCAAGTTTGAGTGGAACGACAAGTGCGAGACAAGTTTCGGGAGTCTGAAGAAACGACTTACTACGACTCGGTCTTAGCCCTTCCAAAGGAAAGAAAACTTTGTCGTCTACGGTGATGCATCAAAAGAAGGACTAGGAAGCGACTCATGCGGGAAGGAAAGGTTATCGCTTATGCATCACTTAAAGCTCAAGCCGTATGAGGCCAATTACCCAACGCATGACTGGAATTGGCGCGATAGTTTTCGCATTGAAGAAATGGAGACACTATCTCTACGGAGCAACATTCACGGTTTTCACGGATCATAAGAGCTTGAAGTATCTATTCTCCCAGAAAGATCTCAACCTGAGGCAACGGAGATGGATGGAGTTGATTGAGGACTATCACTTTGATATTCAATACCATCCCGGAAAAGCTAACGTCAGAGCGCAGACGCTCTAAGCGGCGAGCTTAGCGGACTTATGATTCGAGAGTGGGAATCATTAAAGGAGCCGAGCAATTGGAATCGACGAGAACCAATACTCGATTTCATGTGCTAACATTTCGATTACACCCAATCTACGAGTGAGATCAAAGAAGCACAAGAAAAAGATACACATCTTCAAAATCGAAGGAGAAGATACTTAAAGGAGAAAGATCGGAATTCTCGATACGAAGATGGAGTTATCGGGTTCGGGAATCGAGTGTGTGTACCAAATGACGAAGCAGTTAGGAATAAAATCCTAACAGAGGCACACCGTTCAAAATACACTATACATCCTGGAGGAAACAAGATGTATAAAGATTTGAAACGAAGTTATTGGTGGGTAAACCGAAGAACCAGGTAGCGGAATTCGTTGCGAGATGTTTGACTTGTCAACGAGTAAAAGCGAGAACACCAACGACCATCGGTTTACTACAACCGTTGAGAATTCCAGTGGAAATGGGAACATATAACAATGGACTTCGTGACGGATCTACCAAGGACGAGTAAGAGGCCAGGACGCTATCTCACGGGTAGTTGTAGACCGACTCACGAAATCTGCACACTTTTTACCCATCAAGAAAACCGATAGCTTGCGTAAAACTTGCCGATTTATATCAGAAATCATTCGATTTGCATGGAGTACCCGTCGATATAGTATCCGACAGAGACCCGAGGTTTGTCTCAGATTTTGGAAGTGCTTGCACGAGGAATTGGAGTACCTCACTAAGTTTCAAAGACAAAGAAGACATCCACAAACCGATGGACGGTCGAGCGAACAATTCAAACCCTTGAAGATATGTTGCGAGCCCGCACTGGACTTTCAAGGAAGTTGGGATTCGCACTTACCATTAGCCGAGTTCGCCTACAATAATGACTATCTATCAAGCCACGATTGGGATGGCACCCTATGAGGCATTGTATGGGCGAAAATGTAGATCCCCACTACATTGGGAGATTGATGACCAATGGACTCGAAAGAGAAACGAAAGTCGCCCTTGATTCCAAAGGTCGACTTAGTTCAGAGGCCATGGAGAAGGTCAAGCCGATCAAGGAGCGGATTCGCACGGCTCGAGTTGCCAAAAGAGTTACGCGGACAAGAGAAGAAAGGATTTGGAATTTGAAGTCGGTGATGAAGTATTTCTTAGACTCTCACCACGGAAAGGATTGATCAATCCAAAGAAAGGAGGCAAATTGAGTCCGGGATATGTTGGACCTTACAAAATTTTGAGAGGATCGGGAAGTTAGCCTACCGACTCGAGTTACCAAAGACCATATGCAGGAATGCACGATGTATTCCACGTGTCGAGGGCGAAGAAGTATCAACCGGATCCCGAGCATATCATCACTCGAGATACTCCTCCTCTAATGGAAAATCTATCCTACACCAGAGAGGCCAATCGGGATCATCGATCGCCAGATCGACAATTGCGTAAGAGAGAAATTCCGATGGTTAAAGTGGTGTGGCAAAACCACAACCGAGACGAAGACGCGGCGTGGGAAATGGAAGATGACATAAGGAATCAATATCCCGAACTATTCAAGAGAATTTGGGGACCAAATTCTTTTAAGGGAGGGGAGGATGTGAAGCCCCGATTTTTCGAAGCTATTAGTTGAACCTTATTGTTGTTTATACTTTTGATCGACTATTTTTCGCGTCATTTTGACGGGTAATTATTAATAATATATACATTTTGTATTTTATTTCATTTTATTTTATTACTTGTGATCATGATCATCATTAATTTTATTCTCATTTATGATCACTTGATTGATCATTATTACTATTTTTGTATTTATTACTCACCTTAGAATTTTAAGAGACTATTTATTTTAGAGACTTTACCTTATAGAATTAAGATGTTGATTTAGATTAAGTGATCATGAGACTTACAAGTGATCAAGGGAATCACTAATTATTTTGGAGATTGATACATTTCATCTATTATCATCAAAATTGGGACAAAAACAAAATATATGGAATTACCATTTTACCCTCATAGTGAATGACCATGATGGATATTTTGGGATAAAAATATCATCCAACTCTTGTACACATACACCATATATTAGTCATCTTGTGTATAATTATATCATTAATTCAAACATTATACACATCATCTTATACACCAATTTTTTATTACTATTTTCCCCAACTTATTCCCACTTAACAAACATTCTTCTTATTCCTCTCAAATTCAAATTGACCCACACTTTGACTTGCATTTTGTCTCCATGCAAGAGACAAATTACAAGACACAATTTGATCAAAATTTCCTCTCCCTCTCTCTCATACTACGGCCATTATGGCAATTTTTGCACAAAATTTTCATTTCATTCTCATCAACACATTCTAATACTCAAAGCCTTCTCCTCCTTCTCTCTAAAAACTCCCAACTTCTCTCTATTCTTTCTTTCACTTTCTTCTCCCATACTTAGAAAATTTTCAACATTTTCCTCCCTATCCTTCATAAAAATCGAACCACTATACTAAAAGGTAAGAAATTTTAGCTTCAATCCATTTTTGGATATCACATTGTTCATCTCTTCCACCTTCTTAACTTAAGTTTAAATTTGGTTTTGGAGGTACATTTAGAAGACTTTGAAGGTTAGAGCTTGACAATATTTTGAAGAAGGACCTCAAGCTTGAAGAAGAAAATAGTAGAGAAAATTTGACTACAAGGTAAGAATTGTGTACTAGACCCCTTCTTTCCTACTCTTCCTATTTTTTTTTTTTCAAAATTTTAACACCCCTTTTCATTTTTGAGAAATAGGGGCTGACCTTAGGAGATTTTTTTGGAGTTGAGCCAAATTTCCAATTTTGAGCTTCAACTAGTCTCCAAACATCTACTACACAAGGTAAAGTGTAGTCCTTTTCATTTTCTTAATTCCTTCTTTTTCTCCTTAATTTTTCTCTCATTTTTCTAACTCCAAATTTTGATATTTTCTTGACTTAGGGGCTGACCTAAGAAGCCTCATCCAAAAATTGTGAAATTATCCTTTTATTTCACAATTTCCAAAATTAAGGTGGGTGGAAAATTATTTTTCCAACTTTTAGGTGTTTTATTAAAATGCATGTAGAAAATTTGATCATGAGCCTTGAGATATATATAATCTATGTATTGCATATCAATTTTATATATCAAATCATGAAAATTCTCAAGAGTTGCTTAAAATTACTATTTATTGAATTTTAGGTGCATGCATGTACACTTTAATGCTTTAATTGATGAATTATTGTATGTATTGGACATGCATGTGTATGATCTTTAAAATCTATGTTTTGGATGACTTATAACCTGGAAAAGTCGAGCATAATTGATTGAATTTCAATTTTGGACTTAAAAATGCAAAAATGGAAAGTTGGTGGACTAAATTGCAAGAAAGTAAAAGTTAAAGGACCCCTCTGCAAATTTCGAAATTTGGGACTGTACTCAGGTTCAAAAATGACTTTTGGACATTTTAATAATGTTTTAATAGTTTTAAGATAAATAAAATCAACCTTTAAAAGCCCAAGGACTAGATTGAAAATTTTTGAAAGTTTAAGGGCTACTTTGCAATTTTGGAAACTGTACCAGACCTAAACTTTATAAATTGAAATTTTTACTTTTAAGTTACTGGGAATCCCATATTTTAAAAGTATTCCAAAAATCCAAGTGGTTAGGGCTTGGAAAACAATTTTACTAAAAATGAGGGACTAATGTGAAAATATTAAACTTGAGGACCCAAATGAAATTTCCAGGACTTATGCAGCCCATGCACCTGGAAATACTAACTTAACTATAACTTAATTGTATTTTGGACCCAAGGTTCAAATTTCATAACAATTGGACCCTAAAAGCCTTAAAGGCAATTATTTTAAAATGGGACAAAAATGATATTTTCAAAAGTTAAAGGACCTACACATATTGTTTCTAAAAACTGCTTTTGTCCCAATATCCTACTAACCTTAGTGACATTTTCCAACTGGAACCACATTAAAATCCCTTCCGGTTTGTGAGTTCGAATTTTTAAAACTTAAGGTCGAATTGGCAATTTTTACAAATTTGGGGCCAATATGAGATTTTTATAAAAACTCGACCATAAAACTTTAAAAACCTGAATCTTTGGACAATTTGGAGAATTTAGGAACTGACCTCATAATTTTTAATTTATTCAATTTATTAACCCCAAAAGTGTTGGTTTTACAAAACGGGGTTAAATTACAATTTTCCTTTATAAAGGACCTAACTCAAATTATTTTCTCTTTTACTAAAATAGCCCTGGACTCTCTGAAATTGAGATTTAATTTAAATATTTTACTTTCCCAAAAACCCCTAACTTATCGATCAAATTGACCGATTAATACCCGATCGCGGAGCGACTTCCTCGCCTTGCTAATTGATTCTATAACGGGACTTATGTTCCACCCAATCTTTCAAGATATCGAAGGTTGTTTATCCTTCCGATAATCATCTTCATCCAAAAACTCCACCAACGCCATAATTGCCACTCGCGTTTTCCAAAAATTTTCCTAAATCGCTTTCCCAAATCAATAATACTCATTGCTGGTTGACTACCCGTAATTGTAATTACTTTCCGCTGAGTCAACTTGGTGTGTCGAGCTAACGATCGGAATGGATACGTCGGGGATGGAACCGGGCAGCTCGGCTGCTATTCCACTCTTCCGCCCCATCGCCCTAATCCCCAGGCGAGGGACGGAGTTTGTCCAAGGGAAGCGGGTCGTAGAAATCGAGGTATAATCATGATTATGACAGATCCGAGCCTCGCCGGCTCTCCGGGATTTTGTCTTTGCCTACGGAGCGATAAGGTGCCGGTCTTGGACCATCTTGACCGGGAGTTACAAGGTAGAATGAAGGAATCGCTGTCCGATCCACACGATTCTGGAGTTATCGTCCCGTTTTGGTTGGCGTTACATTCCCGCACGCAACCGCTACTGTTTTGCATTGGTTGGCGCTACAAGTCCGTACGCAACCATTAATTGCCTTGCATAGGATTGGCGTTACACTTCCGCACGCAATCCTACTGTCTGATATTTGTATCACATAGTGCATGTGTGACCATGAAGCTTTTTTCTTAAATCGTATAATTATATTACTTAAATAATTTATCATGACGCTTGAATCGTGTGTGAAACCATGCATCATACTCACGCATTTTTGTATAATCGCTTTCTCACATTAACGATATTACGCCACACTCGCATTACCGATCACCCCATCCACCGAGATTTTTGTCTCATCCCCACCGTTTTCTAACCTTAGATGAGGATTTATTTTGGAGATCTTGAACCGACTGCTACGGATTGAGACCTTGTACTACGCTTGTTGGATTTATCGCATCTTGTTGTTGATCGGACTCTTTTCTTATTATGTTGTTGTTGGACTTTTGTATCCTAATCAATTCGGGTTTGTAATTGAGGGGCGTATGACCCTTTGACTTTAAGTTACTACCTTGTTGAATTTCGGATTGTAATTTGGTGATGGAATGTAGACTTTAAGTGATAACTTGTATCTGTTATTTATTTCCGCTGCTATTTAGACTCTGTTTTATTGGGTTCTCATTGGTTTTGTCGGATCTGTTAGTCCATTTGTATTTAAGTTGTGAATCATTCGTCGCGTCCCGTTTGGGCGTGACATAGTTTACTATATAGGTAGTCCGATTTTATTGTAGTTAGACATACTTTTACTATATAGGAAGTCTGATTTTGTTGTACATTTAGACATAGTTTAATGTATACATAGCCTAATTTTATTGTATAGTTAGACATAGTTTACTGTATAATAATTTAGTTAATTTATTTGTGTTTATTAGTTGTTGATCTTTTAATTATTGTTATTTGGTATACCGTAATTATTGATCTGCCGAGAATAATCTTCTTAATTGATTCCTTAATTCACGGTCACCACATGTTTTTGTTTGAGAATTGTAATATGCAGTACAAATATGTTAAATATACAACATAATAGAGTTAAATATACATTAAATATATGTTAAATATACAATACAATAATGAGCGTGATTTTCACTCTCTCTATAACTGATTTACTTAATCAATGGTCCCCACATGTTAATGAGCGTGATTCTCTCTCTAAAATTGATTCATTGATTAACGGTCCCCACATGTTTTTGTTTCACCATTTTAATATGCAGTAAAATTAAGTTAAACATACAGTATAATAGTGTTAAATATACATCAAATATATGATAAGTGTACAACATATTGCATGGCAGAGCACATGCATGATTTCTCTCTCCAACGCGATTTTCTCGCGATTTTCTCTCTCCCCACGTGATTTTCTCTCTTCTAATTACTGATTCCATATTTAGATGGTCCCCCACTTGGTTAATTTGACAATTATAACCCTTATTTTGCTTTAATTAAATATTTAATGTAATTTTAACCCCTATTTATCTTAGTCATTGATATAGATAATGGAGGGTTGAGATGAGTCCACATTGTCTCACTATAATATGTGGTCTCATTGTATCCTCTCCCTATATATATATATGTATAGGGATATGATCAAATGAGACCAAGCCCTTTAGGTAAGAACATAAGACCACATCTAGACCAATTGATTTAATAATCAGTGGTCCAGATTTTACTCCCCATTTTAGGCATTGACGCCTCATGTAAGGGTACCAAGTAATTTTGTGGTTTAATTTAAGGGATATATTTGTAACTGCATATTTTTTGAATTTGGTTATACCCAAATGCTGATTACTTTAATCCCGCAATTTACTCTATTTCTCTTTTTCAAAAAATCAAAACTGCTCTCCCATAAACACATGATCTCCCCCACGATCGAAAACAACAAATCCAACTAGAGCCCAATTTAATTTCTCTCAAGAGGTGCGTTTCGGATTTTTCACTGCTAGGGCTCAAAATTCTTAGAAGTTTGTTTAATTTTCGGTGCAATTTTAGTATTTACTCCTTGATAGGGTTCGAACTTATCTGTGTAAGTTTTCAGTTCCATTTTATTGTTTTCTTATTGATAGGGTTCTAGGTTTGATGATTGGTGTTTTTTCTTGTTCAATTTTTGTTCATAAATTTGTGTGTTCATAGTTTACATTTGTTCGATTTCTCAGTTTCGATTTCTCATGTTGTATGGTAATGTATATTTAGGTGTATAATAATGTATGTTATGTTATGAAATAATGTACATTGAGCTATATGATAATGTATATTTAGTTTGGTGGTAATGTATATTTAACTATATGTGTGTATACGTAGTGTACATATGTATGCATAATCAGTGTATGGTAATGTATAGTTAGGTGTATAATAATGTATGTTTAGTTGTGTGATAATGCATATTTAGTTGTATAACACTGTATATTTTAGTTTATGTGATCATGTATATATGTTATGCAATAATATATATTTAGCTATATGATAATGTATATTTAGTTGTGTGATAATGTATATTTAGCTATATGATAATGTATATTTAGTTTATGTGATCATGTATATATGTTATGCATATTGTGCTTTTGTATAATAATTGGTTCTATATTTTTTGCCAATTTATTTATCCAAGTTTTATCAACTAATTGGCCAAAACTAAGGGAAAAAGGGTTGCGGGGAGTGGGGCTGAAGATGGGTGGGGGAAGAGGGCGAAAGATTCTTATCCAACGTTATCCACTAAGACGAAGCAAAAACCTGTGTAGTTAAATTCATATAATGTATATTTAGTTTTCAGATGTTGCATATTTATACATAAGATTATGTATAACATACATAAATATATTGCCCTAGTGGTTTGTTGATGTATATTTAGCATCACATAATGTATATTTAGTTTGCTAATGATGTATATATTACACACACATATAGTATCATATTATGCACAGTTAATATAAATAATTTGCAAATTTATGGAATAAAAAGTCAATTGTACTTCGAAATGTGGAAATCAATCACAAATAACCATTGCTCTCTTTATTGCAGATAACACTTAGAGTTTTTGAATCCCTTTCTATTGCAAACCACGTATTGCACCCGAATTTTGTCGTTCTTAAATTTTTTTGTAGTACTCTTTCTAACGTCGAAGCCACTGCACGTACCATAATCCTTGTAAAATTGTATTTCTAGCCTCCAATGTATGGAAATGCATGTTGGCACGAGGAATTTTTTCTTGGTCCACTTCTGGGATCCAATATTTAGTTAATCCTAGTGAGATTTCAAGCCTCTGCCCAACATAAACCGTGTAATCTAGAGCTTGCTCTGGTAAAAACACAAAATTTACATATTAAATATACAAATATGGAATACTATATATACAGAACATCAATGTATAGTGCAAAATCATATTCTCCACTATGTGTGTTATAAGTACACATTTTAAATGCACAATTTGTACATAATGACTACTCTAAGCATACAAATATAGAATACTATATACAGAACATCAATGTATGGTGCAAAATCATATTCTCCACTATTTGTCTTATAAGTACAAGTTTTAAATGCACATTGTGTACATAATGACTACTCTAAGCATACAATACATTCATGATAGTAACTAGCAAAATGCCATCAATCAC
This sequence comes from Rehmannia glutinosa, assembly GCA_016081115.2. NCBI lineage: Eukaryota > Viridiplantae > Streptophyta > Magnoliopsida > Lamiales > Orobanchaceae > Rehmannia > Rehmannia glutinosa. The sequence continues at coordinate 3,252,655 of CM071935.1, forward strand.
ACATCTACAATCAAGTGATTGATTAATATCACGTTTCCATAATTGAATTGTGCACCATTTTAATAGCTGAATTGTATACCATTTAATAACTGACTATACACCATTTTATATCTAATGGTGCATCATTGTATAACTAATTGTACATCATCTGAAGGAGCTATAAAGACAAAATGGTGTAACCATGTTTTCATTTAATAACTGAATTGTGCACCATTTTATATCTAACAGTACTGCATCATTGTATAACTAATATCATCTAAAAAAAACTATAAAGACAAAATGATGTAACTACCTTCCCATAATGATGCCCTACAATCATGAATGTGATAAAGATAACATTTTCATAATTGGATTATGCATTATTATAATAGCTGAACTGTGCACTATTTAATAATTGACTGTAAATCATTTTATATCTAACAGTGCATCATTGTATAACTAATTATACATCATCTAAAAGAACTATAAAGATAAAATGGTGTAACCATCTTTCCATTTAATAACTGACTATACACCATTATATATCTAATAGTGCACCATTTTATAACTAATTGTATATCATCTAAAAAACCTATAAAGACACAATGGTGTAACCACCTTCCCATAATGACGCCTTACAATCATGGATGTGATAAAGATCACGTTTTCATAACAGAAATATGCACCATTTTAATAGCTGAACTGGCACCATTTAATAATTGATTATATACGCACCATTTTATATCTAACAGTGCATCATTGTATAACTAATAGTACATCATTGTGAGTAAACCGTAAGTGAATGAAAAGCGGGAACAATCATAAAATCAAATCCCATAAAAATCGCCGGGGTGAACAATTACCAAAAGTAACTGCTTTATTTTATAAATAAAATGATAGTTATGCCCTTATTTGGGCGAAAACTAAATAAATAAATAAAAATTTGAAAAAAAAATGAACCTTTGGATTCGTTGAATTAATAGATTGGATTAATTCACACTGCCACATGGTAAGCCCCTGCGCATTATCCTAACCCTATATATATATATATAGGGGAAGGGTTATATGAGACCAATACCTTAGGTAAGTACGTAAGACCAAATCTGGACCACAGATCAACAAATTTCAATAACTAATAATAAATATGCTTAAAATATATAGAAATACCTCATTAAATTGATAAAGGGGATATATTAGTCCAAACCAATCAATCATATCCCATGAAATTAAGGAAGTTATACACAAAAGCATAGATGTTATATTACCATCTAAAACTATAGCAAAATTACGTAATATTTGTAAGCAACAAATATACAATGTCTAAGCAATATATTTGTCATCAATAAGCAACACGGTTGTCATACAAAGGCAACAAAATATATATATATACAAGATATATGACATATTTAAATCAACATATTGACACCCGTCTTAGCAACATTGTCTACTTAAATAAGCAAAATAATTGTCTTCAATAAGCAACACAGTCCAAATAAAAAATAGCATACTTACTTAGCAACATTGTCTGCCTAAATAAGCAACATATTTGTCCTTGATAAGCAACATATTTGTCCTTGATAAGCAACATAATTACATATATATAAAAAGAAAAATCGAAGGGAATAGTTTGTGGTTGCAACATTGTCTGCCTCAATAAGCAACATATTTGTCCTCAATAAGCAACATATTTCGCACAGCGGGATGCGCCAATATTAATTGCAAGTTTGACTGTATGAAAGGAAGGAGAGAATTTCAGAGACATGGTTTCAAATATATTCAGAAAAGCAACATATTTGTCTTCAATAAGCAACATATTTGTCTTGAATAAGCAACATATTTCTCACAGCAGATAAAGTCAGAGATACGATTTCAAACAAATCCCAAAAAATCCGAAATGTGAACGGGCACTACCAAAAATAACTCCTTTTTTACTGATATTCAAACAAAATTACCTATTTATCCTTAACAACCATTAATTAAATATAAACTAAAATAAAAACCAATTAAATCTGCATCATTAAAAAGAAGAGATCAACACTCCAGATTTGGTCCCACGTACTTATTTAAATTATATAGACTCATCAGATCCAAATCCTATATATATATATATATAAAGAGAAGTCGTTGGGAATTATTGATACTTTTTGGGAGATCTTCTAATAATTTATAGGGAAAAATATACTTTTCAAACGAACTACTAATATTTTTCAGAAAAAATATTAATACTTTTAGGTCATTATGTAATACGTTTTTACTAAAACGTTTAATAATTTCATATAAAACTGTAATACTTTTTGAGAAAAAAACTAATACTTTTAATTGTAAAAGTGATACTTTTCGTGCAAAAAACTATTACTTTTAAATTATCATCACACTGCGTGTTAGCCTAATATTTACAAAAATACTACCGGTCTTTTGGATTGAGTTGTGGGTCGTGGATGATCTGTCTCACAAAATGCGACCTGTGAGATGTCTTATATGAGTTTTTACCTAATATAAACTATCATTTAAGTTTTCTATTTTTTTTATAAAAACGAGACGTTTATCGTTCATACAATTTGTAAGGGCTCATTTACTTCAATTCGTTTGATGAGATTATGAATGATTGATTAATTATATGATGAGACTTTTGATTGAGATTTTACTAATATAATTTATCTAACCTAATCAAACGAAGTAAACGAACCCTATGTATATCTATCATGTATTTGATGTAACATAAATCGTACCATAATTGCTGTAACGCGATGACGAGCTCAAGCACAAAAAATATTCACACATCTACTTATAATAATTTAATTAATATATCAATTTTCATACATCTATCGTTCAGGTCTTTTATTTTTTGTGAAATGGGATATTTATCCTTAATGTATTCTCCAAGTATATATCAAGTTATTGATGTAAGTATTTGACAATTGGTGTTAAGCACAAAAAATATGTGGAAATGGGTCTGTTGGAAATATTATAGATATTTCCGGGTGAATGAGAAATTGTTGCCAAAAGGTGTGACTGTTCATTGAAACTATTTGGATTGAAAAGGTTATCCGAATAGTTGTGTTGTTTCGTTTGAAACCAATGGACGTGTCTATTCGAATAAATGGACATGTCTATTCGAACGGTTGTGTTGTTTCACTTGTGACTTTTGATAATCTATATATATCCCAAGAACCTGTAGATTTTTTTGATTGGCATTTTGCATACATTCATAAGTATAGTTTTATGTCAAAAAATTTGTTAGAAAAAAAAAAGAGTACAAAATATTCGAAGTTCGCCGTCTCTTGTTGTTTGGAGTGCTACTACAACAAGAGGATACCGTTGTATCTTGGGAGATATTTGCTATTCAACCGTGGGCACCATAGCGGGGCAGTTCATCTTAAAGACATAGAGTCGAACTCTAGCCTCGGTCTAAAATTTCTGCATTTTCTGCAATTTCGTTTTTTTTGGAATTCAAGTAAGTTTTCAGATTTAATTCGGAATATAATATCGCACATGATATATCCCCAACAAGGTCAAAATGACCACTTCTTTAATGACAAAATGAAAATTAGTCATCTTTTGAAAACAAATGTTTTAGCCATTTTGACAAAACAAATGACATTCATACCTTTCTAGCAAATTACTTTGAGTTGGACTCCCTCTCTTTCTCTACTTCACTTATCTCTCTCAGATTTATTTTGATTTAAAAAATTCGAACTAGTATTTATCGTTTTTATAAATGCAATATTGGTGTTGAATTGTAGATTTCAGAAAGAGAATTAATTTGATATATTATACATGCAAAACAGATTTGGAACAAAAATGTTATGTGAATTCAAATTTTTTTGAAGAAAAACAAAATAACTGGTTATAATGAATGAGAGTAGACTGAGCACATAACTCGATATTCAGTTATGAAAGAGAGTTAGTTTAATATATTATACATGCAAAATGGATTTGAAACGAAAAAGTTATGTGAATTCAAAACTTTTTGCAGAAAAACAAAATAATTAATTATAATAAGTGAGAGTAAACTGAGTAAATAACTCGATATCCAGTTATGTAACTGGATATCGAGTTATTGCTGGTATAACCAATGCCTACACTAAAGGCTGAATTCGATTTAACTGGATATCAAGTTATGTAACTGGATATCCAGTTACTAGATATCCAGTTTCATTTAACTCGATATATAACTCAGAAGATCTTAAGCACAATTCGACAAAACAGCTCAATAAAAACAAACATTACTCGATATCGAGTTATGTAACTGAATATGGAGTTATTGCAAAAATTTTGTCATCTTCCTCATTCACCTCAACCATCATTAACGGTACAACAAAGTTCTCTATCACAACTTAAATTGTCTAAAGCGTAAAAATTCTTCAAATCTAATAAAAAATCCAAACCCAAACAACTATAAACTAAGTAAATCAACTAAAAAATAAAATTAACGGAATAAGATTTTTTGTCTATTGATACAATCGCCGCAGGTTCCATTTTTGCAAGTCGCCGGAATAAGATTTTTCGCCCAAATTTTACATATTGAGTTATGAAATTGGTGAATGTGTATGTCTCACTCAAAAAGAGGTTTACTCTTTACAGGGAACTGCCAAAAAATGGCCCACTAAAAAATATTCACATGTCTACTTCAATATTTTTAAATAAACCGGTTTTAACACATATGTGTTGAATTGATAAAATACCAACCAGTTGCTTAATTATTGGAGAGAGAGAGAGAGAAAAAAAAAAAAAAACAATTGGCATGCAATGCAGCATTATCTACATTATTGATCTATATAACTTTAAATTTTTTGGGACAAATCATTTGATTGAGATTTTTTGTCCCTCGTTCCTATTTCATTTATTATTCTACTATATTGGATAAATATCACATGTAAAAAATGATATCATATTTGTATATATGTCTTACATTTAATATAGTGGAATAAGAACTGGAACATGGATGTGGAACAAATGCTATGCTCATGATGGCATAACCAAGAAAAATATTTGTGTGGGTCGATACACGTAAGTGACGGATGAGATCATCTATTCCAGACTAGTGTTTTATCTCCTATTCCACTGCACGGATAATTATCATGTGTATAGAAATTACCATATTAATTTTAAAGCATAAATCAAGCTTAACTTGTGAGTTTTTAATATGGTGACTTTTATATACGTGTCATTCATCCGTATGGTCGTAATAGGAGATGAAATACCATTTTGGCATAGAAAATTTCATCCGCGTAAGCGGGGTAGGCTGGATAAAAAAACTGAAAAAAAAAATTATAAAAAATATAACAAAAACGTTTTTTTTTTATAAAAAAAAAATTCTTAGTATAATTTTTTTTCACAACGCCCTGAATTGCTCATCCTGTCGGTAATTTTCACTTTTTTTAAAAGAAGTTATATACGAATTTGATTATATTTGTTATTACACCATCATCATCATCATCATGAAAAGGGGGCATCGTCATCATTAAACCATCAATACAATAAAAGAACAAATGAGAAACCATTATAAGGTACACGCCAATCCGCACAAGTGAGACCGGTCTATTTAAACTTTCAGCTCCTTTAATTTTTCTAAGTTCTATGCAATATAGTTAACTGAATTTATGTACAAGTCGTTATTTTTATTCAAGACGAATTTGAAAACGAATAGAAACTGTTAAAAAGGCTTTGGGTAGAACTCATCCCCAAAAGCTAGCTCAAGATGAGAGGTACGCAGCTCACATTTATACATAATTAATAGTAGATCAGCAAATTGGCGATGTGAGACACAAACACAAATTCTAACATCCGCCCTCATGCCGAGCATGCCAATACAAATGGGTCGGGGTCCAATTTCAAGCATCGCCTTCAAACCAAACCTGGGTGCTCTGATATCTATTAAAAGGGCTTGGGTAGAACTCATCCTCAAAAGTTAACTCAAGGGGAGAGGGTGCTCAACCCACATTTATACATAGTAGCAGCTATCAGATTGACGATGTGGAACACAAACACAAACTCTAACATAAACTAGCCGATTATATAGCGATTTTCAATCATAATGTGGAGTAAATGACAGTTTTTTGTGTGTGCTTTCAAAAGCGATGCATTGGATGAGCATATCACTTCTTATGCCTGGTATCTACCAGAAATAATGAATAATTGCTTCATTTTGACTCCACAATTGGTCATGATGAGCAATAAATGATACACATGAATTGATTGAAATTATTCTCAATGACCAAATTATCCTCTAGTGGAATAAAATAAATTAGTTTATCCAAAATGTTGTTTTTCCATTATATTAATTTTTAAATTCTAACTAGCACTACAGAAAACAATCAAATTCCAACAAAACAATTCCAACGAAGTAGAAAATAGTTGGAATTTTTACAATTCCAATGGAAATTCCAATGCTACATTATACCGTTGGAAAATTCCAATGAAAATTCCAATGATAAAGAAAACCGTTGGTATAAGTTGTTGGAATTTCCGTTGAAATTTAAAATTCCAATGGAAATTCCAACACCACAATAAAACGTTGGAAATTTCCAAAAGTAATTCCAACGGTAATAAAATCGTTGGAATAAACCATTGGAAATACTATTGGAATTTTAAAAATTCCAACAGAAATTCCATTGCTAAAACATATCATTGGAAAATTCCAACAAAAATTGCAACGGTAATCAAAATATTGGAATTAATCGTTGGAATTTTCGTTGGAGTTTTTAAAATTTCAACAGAAATTTCAATGGTACAACATGTTGTTGGAGAATTCCTTTGGAAACTCCAGTACCATTGGAAAATTTCAATAGGGGTTAAAAGATTTGATAGTATTATCCATATCAATAAAATATATCTTATCTTTTGGAGTCAATCATACAAAAACTACATAGTTAAACGTGCTTGACTTGGGACAAATTGATGATGAGTGACCTACTAGGAAGTTAAAGATATTAGATAATGAGATAAAATGATTGAATATTTCAATGGATATATACCATTGGAATTACCATTGGACTAAATTCCAATGGTATAACTTCGTTGGAATAACCATTGGAGTTTTTTCCAACAACTATATATATATATATTCCAATGGATATACCATTGGACTAAATTCCAATGGTTTAACTCTGTTGGAATTAGTGTTCGATAATATGTTGGAGTTTTTTCCAACAGTTGCATATTCCAATGGATAAATACCGTTGGAATATTTTTCTGTTGGAATTTTCATTGGATTTTACGATTCCAACGGCCATTTTACCAACGATGTATTTGCAGTTGGAATTTCCGTTGGAATCGATAATTCCAACAGTAATTGGCCAAATTCCAACAAATTGTTTCCGTTGGAATTTCCTTATTTTCTTGTAGTGCAGCTAGCAATTGGTTATGCTGAATTCAATTATATAGTACATATGTTTTTAAAATTATTTGACATTTAATCTTCTGAAGGACATCATTCTTCGTTATTTTATTCTTAAATATTCCCTATTTCCCCAAAAAATAAGAAAACGTCGCCATATATCTTTGTTATTGTTGGAATTGTGTTTTGGTAAAATAGGTATTGACCTGATTTCGACCAAATATTTAAGTGGTTTCCATTAGTGAAAAATGGAATTAAATTGCGATTTGAATCTATAACGGGACTTATGTTCCACCTAATCTTTCAAGATATCGAAGGTTGCTTATCCTTCCGATAATCATCTTCATCCAAAAACTCCACCAACGTTAAATTGCCCTCGCGTTATATCAAAAATTTTCCTGAACTGCTTCCCTGAATCAATAATACTCGACTGCCTGGTTGACTGCCTGTACTTGTATTTATTTTCCTGCCCGAGTCAACTTGGTGTGTCGAGCTCACAGTCGGAATGGATACGTCGGGGATGGGAACCGGCAGCTCGGCTCTATTCCACTCTTCCGCCCATCGTCCTAATCCCTCAACCGAGGGACGGAGTTTGTCCAAGGAAGCGGGGCATAGTACGAGGTATAATCATGATTATGATGGATCCAAGCCTTGCAAGCTCCACTGTGGATTTTGTCTTTGCCTATGGAGCGATAAGGTGATCGGTCTTGGACCATCCTGCATGGGGAGTTACAAGGAATAACGAAGGAATCGTTGTGCGATCCACACGATTAGGAGTTATCGGACCCGTTTGGTTGGCGCTACAAATCCGTGCATAGCAATGACTACTTGTTTTGCATTGGTTGGTGCTACAAATCCGCGACGCAACCATTATTTGCCTTGCATGGGATTGGCGTTACATTTCCGTACGCAATTCTACCTGTCTTGACTGAACCACATATAGCCTGTGTGACCATGTACTATTTTTCTCCAACTGTATAAGTATATTATTTAAATATATTTATCACGACGCTTGCGAACTGTGTGTGAATTCATGCATCATACTCACGCGTTTCATATAACTGTTTTCTCACATTAACTATATATTGCCACACTTGCACACGATCACCCCATCCACTGAGATTTCTGTCTCATCCCCACCTGTTTTCTAACCTTTAGATGAGGACTTCGTTGAAGATGCTGAACCAGCCTTGGATTGAGCCCTTGTACTCCGCTTGTTGGATTTACTACTTCTTGTTGTTATTGATGGACTCATTTCTTTTGATTGCTGTTGGACTATTTTATGGATTGTGGACTGTAAGTTGTATTTGTACTTGTTATTTATTTCCGCTGCTAATTAGACTCTGTTTCATTGGGTTCTCGTTGATATTTGTCTAGACTGTTTGGTTATTGTATTTAAGTTGTGGATCGTTGCCGCGTTCCGTTTGGGGCGTGACAAAATTCATAATAGAAACTAGTATAGGTCAAATTTGTTGCGTGATAAGATTCATTCTTATTTCATTTTCTTTTGGATAGTTACAATATTTATATATATTGTTAGATGTACAAGTAAAAAATCTTTGCAATCTAAAATATCACTAGTGGGGTTGATAAAACTTAAAATCTCATTTGATATCTAATTGTATGGAGAGAGAAAAAAAGGATAGATTCATAAAACGTTTATGAAGATTTACTTGATTTGGGTTTTAAAAATTTTGTCCTTTAACATTTATCTAAATTGGTCAAATACACAATTTTATTATCTTTTGAAAAAATAGACAATATTACAGTAATTATGGTTGTATGAAATCCATTGTTGAGTTCTTTTAATTGTATGCAGTACAAAGTTAATAAAGTCAACATTACGTATAATTGTCGAATCTAATTTTACTGTTTTGAATCTAATCATGATTCTTAATGCCGAAGAAATATGTGCATAATAACGTAATAAAAATGACTAAATTCACTATCTCGCTTTTAGTACAAATGATTGCCTGAAAGTTAATAAAGTCAAAAATACATATAATTGTCTGAATTGTATTTGCTAATTTATAAAAGCAATGCAGTTTTTTCTAAAAAAATCGATTGAATTCAGACAAAGCTATTTAAAATTTCTTCACGAGGCTTTAAAATTTTAGGGATCATTGCAATACTAAACAAGGAAAACCTAGCATTAGGTTCTATTTACATTCATGGATAATAAAAATGACATTTTTCAACAATGCAATTATTTAAGGCAACAAAATATCATTTTACTAATTTATAATAGGATCGTTGCAAAATTTTCATAAAATGGACAAAATTTTCATCAAATAATTCATCAACAAATAGTTTGTTGTTGCACATGATTTATGATAATAATAAATTATATAATAACGCCATGTATTCTATATCATAGATATTAAAATATATACGAGTGTGGAACATCATTTAAATTGTATAATATAAGTCATTGGTTGTTGTTGTATGGTAATAAATACAAATTTTCACCTTTATATATTGTGTCAAGTTTTACTTTAACGTAACATTACAACTAAAGTTTAGAGATCTAGTCCTATAATGTCGTTGCACTCAACTGAAATCTACAAAGAAAAATGTGAAACAAGAAAAATAATTAGTAAACAAAAATAACATGGCAATACATAGCCAATTAAAGAACAATTAACTCACATATAATTGAGAACAGAAGTATCACCGCCAATGCATAATAATTTAAGCTACTATGGTTTTCCATTATTTCTATTGAAGCTAATTCATCACTTAAAAAAAGTTGTTTAAGTAAATGTTTAGCGATAATATTGTACTCTTTTGTGTTTGTTGTATTGTTGAACCAACGAAACACAAATATTTATAGAGGCATGTTTCATTTTTGTGGACATTATAATACGTTTCGTTTTCATATATGGATGATTCAATGATTGTAATCTTTAAGCGAAATAATGTGTAATAAGATTTTAATCGAAAAAAGACAATAAGACGCAGACCATTATATTTGGTAAGTAGTACACGATTTTTAGTTATTCATGGAATATAATACCGACAAAATAGTAAAAATATGGTAGTTGTAAGTTATAACTTACTTTTATTATTATTAAAAAAATCATTTTCTTGAAAATTTAATTTCTGTTTGTGTTCAAGGAGTAATATAATTCATTCAACAAAGGTTAATTTCTAGATTTTATGTATGAATTTTGAGAATTAGTTTTGGGGCTTGTATTGTTTTATTGATGAGATTGGATGAAATATGTGAATTGATTAGGATTGTATTGTTCATGTATTATATAATTAGGTGTAATATTGTGTTTGAGATTGAGGATTGAGATATTTATATTTTACTAATGGTACATAATACTTTGTTTGGATAATATGCTAATGTATGATAATTATGTCAAATTTCTACATTGTGTTAGTCCAAGTGGCAATGAAAATCTAGATGTAGGGTGAAAAGATTTTTCCGATTTTCCGATTTGTGTCCTCTTTTTTGAATATGAAGATAGTTAAGAAATAAACATTCAGAAAATAAATCAACACACAATGATTTATAGAGCTTCAACCCACCTAGGGCCTACGTGCTCTACCACCCGGTATGTCCAAATGGATTTCGAAAAAGGAAAAAGTTTTGTTGATTCCAAACAATTACAACATTTACCTTGAAGAGTACCACACTTTTCTTACAACACCAACTTAGAAGAGCACCACACTCTTCTCACCTCTATGAAGAGCACCAAACTCTTCAACACCTATTAATCAACCAAGTGTGTTCTTACCACAAGAACACTAACAAGGATTTCCTATTTTGGATGATTTTACAATTACAATCAAGATTACACTTTTTATTAAAATATTACAATTCAAAAGTTCAAGTGTAATAAAAAAAAGAAAGCATATCAATCTAGATATGAAAGTGATGTACTAGGCTTAATACAACAAAAATGTGAAAATGAAGACTTAGAGAAAATTTTGCTGATTTCTGTTGAGTGTGAGGTTTGCATGTATTTTAGGGTATATTTATGGCTATAATTGTTTATGGCAATAACACATATGAAATGGTATATATACGCTCTTTGTGGAAAAGGTATTACACTTTGCTTGTTTTGTAGGAATTTAACGATATTTGGAGTGATTTTGTGACAAATACAAGCATTATGGTCTAGAATCATCAAGAATCGAGTGATTACACTCAATTGGAAGCCACCTATATTGAGTCTGGAGTCATAATAATGAGTCGTGTGTCAAATGAAGCACGGATGAGCAAACAACAAGGGGATTAATATCAAGAAACGTCCAAATACGTCTGGAATTTCCAGCACTGGCAGGGTTTAGTATTTTGGCAATAACTCTCTCTACAAAATTGATATTAAGCTAATTCAAGTGGCAATGGAAAGCTAAGAGAGAGGGCTACAACTCGTATGAAGACCCCGTAAGCAAATCCGGACGTTTGGGTGGCGCACGGGACGTGCGTCGACGCACGGGTAACCCGTGCGCACCTGAAGGCACATGAAAGTTTTGAGCATGCCTACGGCTTCGAGCATGGGTAACCCGTGCGTGGACGCACGACCTATGTGTGGGTCACTAAGAATCGATTTTCCTACGGTTTTGAGCACGGGTAGCCCGTGCGTGGGCGCACGACCCGTGCGTTCTTGTAGAAAACTCCATAAATGACAGCAAATTGACCTAGGCTTCTAAAAGGGTATAAATACCACTTTTTGGGGCGCACACCAGGGGAGGAAAGGTCTGGAAAAGACCAAAGAACACAAGAAATAGCTCAACTTCATCAAGGAAGAATCAAGGGAAGAATCGGGTCGAATCGGAGCTTGAGGATTGAAGATTAATCGAGAGATTATCCATTTCCCTAAGTTTTCTCATTCTTTGTGCTTTAATCTTTCATTTTAGCTTGTCATGAACATGAACAATTTGTCTATGAGTTGTTTATTTGTAATGAGTAGCTAAACTTCTTGTGATTTTCGGGTTTTAGAAGTAGATTAATGAACTCTTGTTGAATGTTTTAATCTTAGTTGAAGTTATTGTCTTGAAGCCTATTTGAGTACTTTGTTCTTATTCTTGTTTTATCACTTGGCCAATGATTTAACATGTTTGATATATTGATTCATAATTCGAGAGATGAGTTTCAATATTAGATCTTGAGTACTTGACATGAATGTTTGCATAATCGAGAGGTTTGTGAATATTTGTGAGGACAATTGATCTTTTGTGCTTTTGGGAGTTGTGTATCTTATGTTGAGTAGAGATGCTAGCATAGATATTTCAATCTACACTTTATATACATCTCGAGAGGGGGGATAAAATACCGTTGTGATCTCTTATAGGAATATTGATAATAATTTTGGCTTTGATTAAATGGGACAGCAAGAGGAACATTAATTGAAACCATAACCCGGAAATCCATTTCATTCTCTTGATAATTCCATATTTATTTTCATCTTGTATCTTGTGGTTATTTTGTCTTTACTTCCCCAACAATCATCAAATTACGATCGTCTAAATAAAAATAAAACTATCTTAGTTCAATACTTAGTACATAAATTTATTAGTCTCCGTGGGTACGACCTTGCTACCCTTTTCTATAACGTACACCGTACAGTTGCGGTGAGCTAAAAATAAAGGTGAACAAGTTTTTGGCGCCATTGCCGGGACTAATACAATTTTTGGTTCTAATATTGCGATAGATAGAATTATTTTTAATTTAGACATTTTTTTATTTTATTTCATTTTTCTTTTGTAAATTCTATCTCTACAATGTTTGATTTGTTTCTTTGAATTGGTATAGGTGCACCCGCTCGGATGGAGGGAGTCAATTATTTCCATAACTGTAATTTCTACAGTTATGGGAATAGTCCTACTCCTACGCAATATTGTTCAAATTGGAGGAATTACGAAGGTTTTTCATATGCTAACACGGAGAATGTGATTCTACCACCATCAAGCTTCAATGTAACGAATGGGTTTACCAACGCAGAGGCAAAGCCATCTTTGGAAGACGCCCTCATTTCATTCATGAATCAAAAGACTTCATTTATAAGTGAGACAAGGAACCAGTTCGATGCACAAGAGGCTAGGATGGACAAGATTGAGTTGCAAGTGACACGGATGGCCGAGTCAAAAGCCACTCGCTCGAATTTCGTACAACCTATGCCACATCGACTAAGCAAGAACTCCGCTCTCCGTAGGCCGACTCGACTTCATGCTTGCAGGCATGTTTCCAGGGGTTCCTCTCTCCTTTTATGATGCCAAAAAGAGGGAAGAGGAGTACCTAAGGTGTTTGAAAGGAGAAGCAGTAGCTGAGAAGAAAAAGGGGAAAGCAGTTGAGGGGGAAAGGTCAAAGGATTTGACCTTAATGATTGCTGAAGCCCCTCAGCAAGGTCATGTCACAGCATCCATCATGAGCAAACTTCCAGTGACTCTGCCGATCGAACACTCTGTTGTGCCCATGTCAGAGAAAAGGAAAATTATAGAAGCAGGGATGAAAGAGTTCGATAAAAAGACGGAAGCCCGCATTGAAGAAGTGTTGAAACATTACGGTGGCATTCTGGCAGGGAAGGATCAAGATGCTATTCTAGATGATGGAGATGAGCCAAGATCATTTGAAGAATTTAAAACGCTCGAATCCAAAGGCTATTTCCACCACTTCTTCCCCCTCCTATGGGTGTATACTGTACATGAGTCATAACACGCATCGATTTATAGAGGTTCAACCCACCTAGAGCCTAATCCTCTACCACCCCAGTATATCCGGGATGGATTTCAAAAAGAAAAAAAGATTTTATAATTATCCAAATTAATACAACAACACCTTACAACACCTCTTTGAGATTACCACAATCTCACTTGAAGATTACCACAATCTTCAACGGCACCTTGTGAAGATTACCACAATCTTCAACCTTGAAGAATACCAAATTCTTCAATACCTCGAAGAGCACCACACTCTTCAATAAGAAGATCACCTATCACCTAGATCATCCAAGTGTTCTTACCATAAGAACACTCACAAGGATATCTTGTGTCGAATGATAACCAAAATTCAAGATTACAACTCGATAATGAATAATACAATTTTGAGTGCAAGTGTAATCAAGAAATAAGCCTAGACCTCAAGATGTGACAGTGAAAGACCTTAAGCTATTACAACAAGAATAATAACAATGAAGAACAAACATGTTTGCTTGAGTGTATCTTGTTGTGTTGTAGTATTCTCTCTTGTTGTGTTGCTTCAATTCTTCATCTATTTATAGAAGATGTCTTGAACATGATAGGATCCTCCTATGAGATTGAAATCTGTAAAAAATTGCAAGACAAATGAAGAATATAGCTGTTAGAAATTAATCCCACAAATTAAGGAAAAGTTGTCAGAAAATGCAACGGATAGTTTGTGATAAGAGAGGTGCGGCCCGGTCGCACAGAGATAAGTTTGAAATGAGTTCTCTGCGAAAAATACAGGGGGGACCGGTCGAAGGGGTCCTGAGTTTGGCCCACCCCTTGTCTGAACGGTTGGAGGTGAGCAAAAATTGAAACAGAGACTTCGTTTCTTCGATGGGAGGCATCGGCACCGGCCGCCTAATGGTCGCCGGTCGCCCATACCGTCGACCTCGTGGTCGACGGGTCGCCTTCGGCCTTTCCTTCGTTTTTTTTCTGTTTCAAAACTCAACACAGGTACGGGTTGCCCTATAGGGCGATCGGTCGAGCCTGAAACATAAGTGTTGTCCAATTTTTTTATCGAAAATAAACTTCAAGAAATACTCCGAAAAAATAGTAAAAACATTTTAAATCGATCGGAAGTATTTGGACAACATTTAGGGACATTGTTTTGATGTAAAAACCCATTAACACAAAATCATCAAAAGTGTTGTCCAATATTTGTCGAAAATAAACTTGAAGAAATACTCCGGAAAATTAGTAGAAACAAATTTAAATCATTTAGGAGTATTTGGACAACATTTAAAAACATTGTTTTGGTGTAAAAACAAAATCATCAAAATCATGATAAAACCATTTA
The DNA here is from genome assembly GCA_016081115.2 of Rehmannia glutinosa. NCBI lineage: Eukaryota > Viridiplantae > Streptophyta > Magnoliopsida > Lamiales > Orobanchaceae > Rehmannia > Rehmannia glutinosa. Next base: position 3,267,966 of record CM071935.1, read on the forward strand.
TCAAACAATCTCCCCCTTTTTGATGATTACAAACCAAAACAATTTAATGAGGTCGATTTTTGAAAACAAATCAATTTTACCGGTTAAAAATGAACTATCCGTTGTGAGCGACAACATTCCACGCAATAATCACAAGGATGGGAGTATAGATTTTCAAAAACATTTATGCAAAAGCTCTCCCTATCAATATGCACAACAAGAGTAATATAGAAGCAATCAACCAAAAGCTAAAAACTCAGCTTTTACAAATTGAGCTTAAGTATCAAGAGCTTATAAGCTCCCCCTGTCAACAAAGCATCATTAGACATGAATATGAGTCCATAATACATCAAATGGACTAAGTATAATCCACAACTTATGGCTTTTAATAGCCGCAACTTATAGCTTTTTTCTTGAGCTTATTTTAGCTTCTTTGAGCTAATAAGTTTATAACCTGTTTCTCCCCCTTTGGAGTCATCAAAAAGAATGTTAGCACGATAAAAATATCATATATCCAAATCAAAATACGCAATTTAACCGATTTATCGAGCTATTTGAACTTTTAAGCTTATAAACCAAATAAGAGGGAAAAGTCGATAATATGACTTGTAGAAGCTTAGGAAAACTCATTTGATTTGCAAAACATGATCTCTATAAGTATTTAAGGCATTTGAAAACGAGAGAGTCATGTAGGTGATGAATTTTTTCATTGAAATATTTTATCGAACACTTGGCGGGCGTAAAAAATATAAGAAGATATATATAGCCCTTGTAAATGTAATCAAGCCAAGTTTTTCATCACCAAAATTAATTTTACAAATATAAACCAACAACAATCATCATTCACAACACAATTATATAAGAATTCCATCAATATATCAAGTAGAAACATTTTCTCAAGGGTTTAACCCAATTGAGATAAAAGGAGTAGAATTCTTACCATTTAATCGGTGAGGAAGAGTAACAATGATGATAAATGAGCAAGATAATCCCCAAAATATGTAATTTATGCAACAAAACTCATTTGAAGTGAATTGTGTGTGAACATTGTAAAGGGGACGAAAATAGAGTTGAAAGGGGCAAAATGGCTAAGTCTGAGAACAGAGACAAATTTAACCATAAAACTGCAGTGGGAGACCGGTCGGGGGTATGGGCGACTGATAGGTGTGAGTTTTGCATGTATTTTGAGGCATATTTCTGGCTATAATGATGGCTATAGTGAGTATACGAAAAGTGAAGCCAAAATGAGCGAAAGATGAGCGTATAAGGAAAATACAGGGAGCGCACGGGTTGGGCGTGCCTTAGGCACCACCCGTGCACCCCTGAATGAAGAAATTTAGAGCTTCAGCATGGCACACGGGTAGCCCGTGCGCCCTACAGAGACTGGATGTTTTCTATGGGATGGCGCATGGGTAACCCGTGCGTCCACGCACGGCCCGTGCGTCCCTGCTGTACTGCAGTATTTTGACAGCAAATGACCTAGGCTTTTGAGGGGGTATATAAGCACTTTTTGGGGCGTACACCAGGGGATATTCTGACACTTTGGGATCTACAACACAAGACAAAGGTCTATTCTTGAAAGAGGACATCAAGGAGACAATCGGGTCGCATTGGAGCTTAAGGAACGGAGATATATCGAGAGATTGTCGACTTTCCTAAGTTTTTCTTGCTTCTCTTGTAGTTTTAATCTTTCATTTTAGTCTATCATGGTTGTGAACAATTTGTCTATGAGTTGTTTAGAAATCATGTGTAGCTAAACTCTTGAGATTTCCGGGTTTTGGAAGTAGATTAATGAACTCTTGTTGGATGTTTTAATCTTAGTTGAAGTTATTATCTTGAAGCCTATTTGAGTATTTTGAGCTTATTCTTGTTTTATCACTTGATCAATGATTTAACTTGTTTGATATATTGATTCATAATTCGAGAGATGAGTTTCAATATTAGATTTTGAATACTCGACACAAATATTTGCATGAATCGAGAGGTTTGTAAATATTTGTGAAGACATTTGATCTTTTGAACTTTTGGGAGTTGAATACTTCATGTTGAGTAGAGATGCTAACATAAGTATTTTGATCTACGTTTTATATGCATCTCAAGAGGGAGGATAAAATAGTTTTGTGATCGTCTTATAGGAATATTGATAATAACTTGGCTTTGATTGAATCGAATAACAATAGGGTTATTAATCGAAACCTTAACTCGGGAATCCATTTCATCATCTTGATTCTTCTATCATTTGTATTATCTTAATCTTGTGTTTTAGTGATTCAAATTGTCTTAATCCCAATATAACAATCATCCAATTTCGATCGTCTAAATAAAAATAAGACTATTTTGGTTCAATACTTAGTGCATAGATTTATTAGTCTCCGTGGATACGACCTTGCTTACCCTATTCTATAAATTACACCGTACACTTGCGGTGAAGCTAAAAATAAGGCGAACAGCGACCGGTCGAGGTGATGTCCGACCGGTTGGCCTCACCCCAGTCAGCCCACTGGTTCATTCTGTTTTTCAAAGTCCGAATTTTCAACCAAAAATCTGATTTTTTGCCCCTAAGTTTTAAAAACGTGCAAAATGCAAACATAGACCTCATTCAATATGCATTATGCCATAATCAAGCTCGAAATGAGGTAAAAGACTCGGAGGTAAACGGTTGAAAACAAATGTCCGCGAGTTATCCTTGAGACGGAATTAAACACATTTCAATTTTTCGATTTTAGAAACGCAATCCCTTAGAAAAATATATAGAATCTCAATATGTTTAGTTTGATTATAACAAACCATATTTTGAAAAAATATTATCACCGGACTTGTTATCCCGAAAAAGATAAACGTTTTTAAAGACCATGGATAAGCAAACCATAATAGGAAGTGCCTTTCAAATATTTGAAAATTTCTTTTAACGGCACTTTAATAAGATTCGTTGGGATAGTTTTGAAGTCGAGCATATAGACATAAGGCATAGAAAATATCGAGTCTAAAAGAGTAATAAACGAAGATACACATACCTCGAATTTGTTTGTCAATCAATATGTCTTCCTCAACCTTTGTCAATTTTTACATTGGTAGCCATAGAGGTTGGGATAGTTCTTCCTTCTTCAATGTCTAACTTCTTCAAAGGTTCTCTTGTATACTTTGATTGTGAAATATAACTACCTTCTTGGCATTGTCTAACTTGAAGTTCAATGAAGAAATTTAAGCTTCCCCATCGTGCTTATCTCAAGTTCACCTTGCATCGACTTAGAAAACATCTTGCACAAAAATTCATTAGTAGCACAAATAATATTCTCATAAATTTGCACAAGTAGGTAATCTTGCTCTTTTCAAAAAAAAAACGAGAAGCGTAGATCAACTTTGCCTTTTGTAAAATTATTTTGCAAAAAATAGCTAAGTCGTTCAAACTATACACGGGGTGTTTGTTTTAAACATACAATGCCTTTTATAAAAATCATTTGTCCTAGAAAATTTTTTTCAAACCCCGGTTGTTTTACATAGACTTCTACTTGAATAAAACTATTTAGAAAATTGGATTTAACATTCATTTGGTGAAGCTTGAAATTTTCTTAAAAACGAGAATGGTCAAGTAGAATGCGAATAGCTTCAAAAACATGCTACGGGTGCAAATGTTCAATCAAAATCAATACCTTCTTTTTAACATTACCTTTGAGCTACTAACCTCTCCTTGGTCATCAAACTTGTTCCAAGATATCAAAAAATTTCTGCAAAATCTTAACAAGACATCTTGCACAAGAGCATAGTAATATCGAATAATAGAGACACAATGACAAGTAACATATACTATGCTTTCAAACAAATCATCAAGAGTTCAATAAAACATGTAAAATCAAATAGGCTTATAGAAAGCTATATAAGGTCTCTTTTGAAATTTGAAAAACTGAGATCATATAGTTGAGATCTCATTTAAAAGAAGCATTTGAACAAGAGTTTTGACAAGAATGAACATGAGCAATCAAATGCGTACTTTTGAGAGAAGGATGAAATTCAAATGTTTTATCAAAACAAAATATAATAATTTACAAGTCCTAGATAAAACAAGCTTTATCGAATAATGCCTTTCAAAAATCGAAAGAATCCTTTTAATGGCATTTGAAATATCTTGAAAAATAAGCACATAGGCATATGGCAAAAATATATCGAGTCTAAGAGGTGAATAACAATGGTGAGCGTACCTCGATAGTTTATGTCACTCTTGTCAAATAATGAGTAGATAACCATTGAAGAAGATATATAAGTCCTACACAATTCTTAAAACAAATATTGCCCAAAAACACAACAATAGAAGTGTAGGCTAAAGCAATAAAAGATATCACAAGTATATTATGCATAATGAGTCCATAAGAGATGATGAACATATACAAGTCATTGTAAATACACAAGAGTTTTAAAAACATCATGCAATGTCTCTTTTTCAAAGAATTTTAAAACCACAAATATATATATTGAAACCATAAAAAATTGAAAACTCATTTTGACAATTAATGCACAAATAAAAACATGCATAATCAAAATAAAATGCATATTTAAATAGGGAGATACGGTTTACCAATTACGCCATTTCCATGGGTTGTGTCGTTCCCTTTGTTGTTGATATCTTCCTCTTTGAAAATCATCTTGTAGATGATAGCTTCTCCAATTACTCCATTTCCAAGGATTATGTCCTTCCCATTTTTGATAATGTCTTTCTCTTGGAAATTCATTGTGGTGATGTCTTCTCCTTTGATCAAATGAAACGGTCATTTGATGTCTTCTAGGCGGTATGAATTTTCCTTGATTTTTATTACACCGGGTACCTAATATGACATCGTTTTGTGGTACCCTCAAGTGTTTGGGTCCTTTGGGATTAGCTTTGAGACTTTTAGGTCTCCAACAATAATTAGAGCTATTTCTATCCCGACAAGTATTTACCGTATGACCCATTTTACCACAATAGAAGCATGTAATAATTCTAGAAGTGTAATGACCAACATGCTTAGAGACTTGACTATTTTTCATATGATTAACAACATTTGGCTTATGATCAAGTCCTTTATCACAATTATGAATATCAACAATATTGGACATTTTATTGGTACTCAAGTTGAATTTTGATAAATCCTTTTTCATTCAATTAATATCCTCAACAAGAGTACTATTTTCTTTCTTAAGGTTTCTAACCTTATCAAGAGTGGTGGTGTGAGCACATGATAGTGATTCATAGGAAGTAAATAAACTATCATTTTCATTTTTCAAAACATTGAATTCCTTTTTCAAATTTTTGTATTTAACAAGCAAGCTTTGAAATTTATTTTGAAGTTCATCATAATCATTGAGCAAATCACTATAATCATTTTGCAATTCATTGTTATAAGAAGTAGACGGTTTAGAACTTACCTCGTTTTCTTCGAAGCCCATAAGACAACGTTCGTTTTCATCGTCGTCGGAAGTTGTAGGAAGCTCATCCCATGTTGTTGGGTTTGATGTTATACCCATTTGAGATGCTTTTGAGTGACTCCTTTCATTTGCATATACTTCTTCTAATTTTCTCCATACTTCATGTGCCGATTTAATTCCTACAATATGATCATATTCCAAAATGGTAAGTGAACAATAAATAATATTCAGAGCTTTACCATTTAAGGAGATGATTTTCTTCTCTTCATCATTGAGCTCTTTGAAGCCTTTGGAGGTGTGAGGTGTGTCCTTCGTTGGAATATATTCTAAATTAACGACCGTGTTCCAAATGTCGAACCCGCAACCTTGTAGATAACATTCCAGTCTTTCTTTCCAAAATGTATAATTTTTGGAATCAAATAGTGGTGGCTTGGTGGTGGAGGCGCCAGTAAGGTAAACTTCATTCATAGCCGATGATCGTTCCTCTTTACTCGCGATGTGGAACGAGTTTGCTAAAGAGTTTGGATTTGATACCACTTGTATGTCCAAGCGGCTACGATAATCTAGAGGGGGGTGAATAGATTATCTCCATTTTCTCGATTTAGCCCTCTTTTTCGAATCAAACAAGCCAAGACAATAGTAAAGGTGCGGGAAGTAAATAACACGCGTCGATTTATAGAGGTTCAACCCACCTAGGGCCTAATCCTCTACCACCCCAGTATATCCGGGATGGATTTTCAAAAAGAAAAAAAGATTTTATTAATTACCAAAATTAATACAACAACACCTTACAAACACCTCTTTGAGATTACCACAATCTCACTTGAAGATTACCACAATCTTCAACCTCGAAGAATACCAAATTCTTCAACACCTAGAAAAGCACCACACTCTTCAATAAGAAGATCACCGCAATCTTATTGCACCTATCACCTTGATCATCCAAGTGTTTTCTTACCACAAGAACACTCACAAGGATATCTTGTGTTGAATGATAACCCAAATTCAAGATTACAACTCGATAATAAATAATACAATTTTGAGTGCAAGTGTAATCAAGAAATAAGCCTAGACCTCAAGATGTGAAAGTGAAAGAACTTAGGCTATTACTACAAGAATAATAACAATGAAGAACAAATATGTTTGCTTGAGTGTATCTTGTTGTGTTGTAGCATTCTCTCTTGTTGTGTTGCTTCAATTCTTCATCTATTTATAGAAGATGTCTTGAACATAATAGGCTCCTCCTAGGAGATTGGAATCTGTAAAAAATTGCAAGACAAATGAAGAATATAGCTGCTAGAAATTAATCCCACAAATTAAGGAAAAGCTGTCTGAAAATGCAACGGATAGTTTGCTGATAAGAGAGGGGTGCGACCGGTCGCGCAGAGATAAGTTTGAAATGAGTTCTCTGCGAAAAATTAACAGGGGGACCGGTCGACCGGGGGTTCGACCGATCGCCCCCTATGCTGAACGGTTGGAGGTGAGCAAAAATCGAAACAGAGACTTGTGTTCTTCGAGGGGAGGCATCAGGCACCGGTTGCCCTAATGGTCGACCGGTCTCCCATACCGGTTGACCTCAGGGTCGACCGGTCGCCCCCCAGCTTTTCCTCCATCCTTATTTTCTGTTTCAAAACTTAACACAAGTACGGGTTGCCCTATAGGGCGACCGGTCGAGCCTGAAACATAAGTGTTGTCCAATTTTTTATCGAAAATAAACTTCAAGAAATACTCTGAAAAAATAGTAAAAACATTTTAAATCGATTGGAAGTATTTGGACAACATTTAGTGACATTGTTTTGGTGTAAACACCCATTAACACAAAATCATCAAAAGTGTTGTCCAATATTTGTCGAAAATAAACTTTAAGAAATACTCCGAAAAATTAGTAGAAACAATTTAAATCATTTAGGAGTATTTGGACAATATTTAAAAACATTATTTTGGTGTAAAAACAAAATCATCAAAATCATGATAAAACCATTTATCAAACATTATGGTCAAAACATAATCTATCCATTTTGAGCAAAACTTATCAAAACAAAGATCCATAAGGGAAAGGAGAAAAAAAAGTTCAAAAACAAGTTTTTAAAATCTCCCCTATCAATATGCTAAGCCATAAAATAAAATAAGCTGAAAACATAAGTTAAAAATCCTAGCTTTTTCAATATAGCTTAAAAGCTATAAAACATAAAAACTTCCTCTGTCAATAAAAATCACTAGTCACAAGGCTCAAAGTATTTAAAAAATAGTATAACATAGCTTGTAACTAAAAAAGCCTTTTTCTTAGGAGCTTTTTTCTTTAGAGTTTTTTACAAGCTAGAAAAGCTTAAAAGCTCCTCCTGTCAAAACAAACTCATTAGAATCAAATCTCAATAATTTAAAGGAGTTAAAAACAAAATATCATATGAAAAAGCTCTAGCTTTTTTAAACCCATTTTTTTTACCAAAGAGCTTTTTCTGTGAGCTTTTTCTAGCTCATTTACCTTATCAATGGAATATAAGCTCAAGAATTATTTCTCCCTCTTTGGAATCATCAAAAAACACCATTAGCATGAATTAAACATCATAAATAAATACCAAAGTCGCGCAAAAAAATGAAAACATGCCATTATCCAAAGGTAAATAACAAGACAAGGGTTTTAGAAACAAAAGAAACTAAAGACAACATAAAGATCAATCTTCGTCGGATGAGAAGCGAGCGGTAGGGAGGAGCTCCTTGATAAACTGTTTGAGTTTGCCAACCGACTTTTTCAACTTAGTGTTTGCTTTCTTGAGCTCTTCATTGCTTGTTTCAAGGCATGCAACACGATATCGAGTGGAAGAAAGGGTGGCACTTAATTTTCCAACAGAATCGTCACTTTCTCCACCACTTTGATCATTGGCTCCAGTATTACCCTCTGGATCACCTTGGTCATCACCCACTGCTAACCTTTTCTGCCTCGGTATCATCAAAAATATCGTCGGGAGCATGAGAATGTGACCGACCTTTAGCGAATTTCGTAGGACGTCTTACCATGTTCCAATGTATCCGAAGCATTTGTTGGACATTGTAATTATCAAAATCATCTTGAATCACTTAGGAATTAAGCTCGGCCGGAGGAAGCTTGGATTCGAGAAGGAGCTTACAAATCAAATTTCCCAATGCAAAATTGCTTTGCTACTAAATAACCGATTCAATCAAGCATTGGATAAAAACCGCTCCAAAAGGACAAAGGAAAAATTTCGTGTTGAATGTTTATGATGATGCATATGTGTTGTATTTAATCTTGACAAACGTGTCTCTATTGGACGAGTTGAAAGCTCACCCCATATTTATTAACACTTTTCAGGTTCAGGAGCCCTAGCGGTGATTGGAGGCGGTGGATGTGAAACAGTAAATTTAGTTAATTTGATCTCTAGAAACATTTTATTACTGTCGATGCTTTTGATTTTTTTTTTTGAATGCTAGTATTTTTATTTTTAAAAGTTGTGTTTGGAATCAAAATACTTTATTATTTGGATGTGAATCTTAATTTTAAGATGTATGTTTTATTAATTGCTTTCTTTTAGAGAATTACTTTGGGTTTTAGAAATTTTTATATTAGACTAAGTTTTATAAAATTATAGTGGCGCAGCGAAAGTGTGATGGATCTTTCTTGGTTTATTAATAAATAGTTCCGCTTACTTTTGAGATGTATCTTATTCATGCGCTTTTAGACACACTTTATTATTAAATTAAGTTACACTTATATTTTGAAAACTGGGGCGTTACAAAGTGAAAAACCGTATTGAGGAGCTGAAAAATAGATCGTCAAGCTCATCGATGTCATTCCAGCCGCAAAATGCTCTAAATTTCCCTGGTGCACCTACTGAAGCTGGTCCGAGTATGTCTTCCCCGAATTTTCCTCAAGGACTATCTTATGCACCAACAATGGGGTTGATTGGGTCTTCTCAATAGTTTCCTGGTCACTATTACAATAATGCCCCTCCACAGGCTCCACTTCCATCTGAAACTGATCATGTTATTGGCCAATATGGCCCCCCTCCTGATGCTCAGTATCTGTCTACTGGAAGTGCTGGTCAGTTTACTGGACAATTTAGGTATTTTACTCCACAGACTCATGATCCATCTAATAGCGGAGGAAGTGGATTTCACTTTCATAAATATTTTCCTCCACAAGCTCAATTTCCATCTACTACTGAAATTGGAGGGTCATCTATTCATGGAGGAGCTGGAAATGCTGGTCAGTTTACTGGCCAATTTAGCTATTTTCCTCCACATGCTCATGATCCATCTAGTAGTGGTGCAAGTGAATTTCAGTTTCATAACTATTTTCCTCCTCAAGCTCAATTTCCATCTACTACTAAAAGTGGAGAGGCATCAACTCGTGGAGCAGCTGGAGAGCTGTCAACAAGCGATGGAGCTAGACGAGCTGGTCCTTCTCGTTCGAGGGACACTTATAATCCTTAGTTATCAAACCAGCAGTTTGTCAAAATAAAATGAAGAATCATAAATCATACTATCCGTTGCTCCTGTATCCAAAATCCATTTAGGAGCAGAAACAGAGAAACAACTAGAAATTATACCTGAAGTTGTTGTTGTTGCCACAATATGATTGGAGGCAGAACTAATTGGCTGACCAGATTGCTGATGTATGGACTGTTGATTCCTTGCAAAATCCAAAAACTTCTCTACCATTTCACTAGAAAATATGTTAGAATCAGACTTTTGAGGAGAGGTGATAGGGAGATTGGCTGAGGTTGAATCAGGAGCCTTCCTAGGGCCTTTCCAGTTGGGAGGATAACCAACAATTTGAAAGCACTTATCAATTATGTGGCCAGTGTAACCACAATGAGAGCATTTGGGCGTTTTCTTATCCTTATTAAACTGCATCTTGTAGCCATTGGTCTGTCTTGCAAGCATTGCCATAGAATCCATATGATTAACAGGAGGTGGAACATTAGTAAGGTTCCTTTGAGTTTCTTCTTGCAACAAGAGTGCATATATTCTAGCAAGAGCAGGTAATGGAGAACTCAACAATAACTGACTTCTTATAGGAGCATAAGACTCGTGAAGACCAATCAAGAACTTAAGTACGAAATTATTCTGCTGAATATCACTTCAACTACAGAAAAATGCAAGTGCAATTCCCACAAGTGCATCGAACAACAGGCCCGTGACTTACATGTTCATCCCAAAGAGCCTTGAATTGGTTATAATAGGAGGTGATAGATTGATTACCTTGAGAAATGGAACTTAGATTTTTCCAAATGGAAAACTTGAGGACCATCACTCTTGACATACCTTGTTTTTCAATTCATCCCATACCTCTTTAGCCGTAGTGAAATACAATAAACTCTATCTTATTTCTTTGGATATGTAGTTAAGAATCCAAGAAAGCACTAAGTTGTTGGCCCACTGCCAACAACAAAACAGCACAGTAGAAGAAGTGGATGGAGCTGGGAGTGATCCATCAATGAAAGCAGTTTTGTTCTTTACATTGAGGGCCATAGGGACCGCTCAACTCCAAGATATGTAGTTATCTTCTGTAAAAAGCTCATACACAAAAATGGCTCAAGGATTATCGCTCGGATGGAGATAGTAAGGAGACGTAAAGTCATCAACAGGGTTGAGAGTGCGAACAGGTCGAACTTCTTCTGTAGCCATGAGAAAAGAACTATGATCTTGATTGAGATATCAAGAAAGCAGTAAAAAAAATCTGAAAATCTTGCAGAGATCACAGAGAATCGAAGCGGAATTAGCAAAAATCTCCTGATACCATGTTAACTTCTGTAATCAAGATTCATTGATACAATGGGAATCAAAAATTATGAACAGAGAGAAGAAGAATCATATATTGAAGAAGATGAATTAATATCTGTTACATTTTTTTGAACTTATCAACTTTGCTCTATTTATAGCTGCTGAGATAACAAACTAACTGATATAACAAGCTAACTGTTTTTCATAACAAATTAACTAACTAGTGTTTTGTTGATCTTTACAAAGTTCGAGAAATTCTTGATTAAAAATTAAATTTCATTTAATTTCTAATTTCTGGAAATTATGAGATTGTTTTGTAAATTTCAAAATCTTTTTTATTGTGATTTAGTGAATATTGTAACAAGATAGGCTAAATTCATAAATATTTAAAGGGTTAGGGACCAATTTCATAAAAATCGATAGTTTTGGGGCTAAATTATAATTTTCTTGAATCCGGAAATTTTGAAACTGTTTTGTGGGTATTTTTATGTATTTTATAGTTCTAAAAGATTTGGTAAAGTTAATAATTTATTTTCGGTGAAATTGAAGAAAAAACTAATAATATTGGGGTTAAATTGCAAATTTTGGAAATTAAAGCTACTAAAAAATCTAAATTTTTAAACGATATTGGGTCTATTTTTATGGTATTGGGTCTATTTTTATGTTTTTTAGAGTTGTGATAAGATTTTTAAATAATTGTTTTGGGGTGAAAAGTATGAAAACTAAATTTTAGGGGTCAAATTGCAAAATTCCGAAAAAAAGGAAGTTGTGTTATTTTGAAATTGTTAAAAATTGGGTCTGTGAAGATTTTATTTGGAGGCTAGAATGGTAATCATGAAATTTTTAAGAGTCATTTTTACGCTTATTTGTGAAAATAAAGAGTTTTTTTTTTTTTTTTTTTCTTGTAGGGCTTTACCCTTGTTAAAGGAGCCCTTCCAGAAATTCTCAAAGGCCAAGGTCAAGCCCAGGCCCAAGAGGGGGTTTGGAAATAGTTTTCAACAAGACAATAGACGCGCCTCGGTTAGAACCTCACTAGTCTGCGTCATTGCCCCAAGCGCAAAGATAAAATAAAGAGTTTAAGGAGTAAAATGTAATTTTCTAAAACTGTGAAGTTATTTGGTAATTTTCAAAAGACCCAAGGGCCTATTTTTGCATATTATAAGTCGTGTGACCATTTCCCATTTTCCGTTTGGCGTGTGTGGTTCGGGCAATCAATCAAACAGGTAGCCTGTTGATGTTTGCTCGACTACACATATGTCTATTCCCATTTTTCTGGTCGGACCAGAGACGACGGAAAAACTTGGGTCGTAGTATTAGTATATTCCGGAATATGACGAACTCTGGGTATAAATCCACAGCTAAAGAGTCGTCGAGCCACCCGGGAGAAATAAGGTGCTGTGAGGCTTCGACCTTGTGTGTGGGAGAACGCAAAAGGGTTCGGTGTTTGATCAACATTGACCTATGTTTATTTTGTGTGTCCAGATCGTTGGTTTTTAAAATGGGCATAAAACCATGTCCATTTTAAATTCACTTGAATCCCGTAATTTATTTTACCGTATTTGTTTGTTTTTAAAAAGGTATTTATCGGATTTTAAAATGGGGGATATAACCTTGTCCGTTTTAAAATTGGCTCGAATTACATAAAGTATTTTCCCTGAATTTTTGAACTAGTGTTTTATCACCATGACCGTGATAATCATAATTTTTTTTTACTTGTAGTCATTATTTGTGAGTAAATTAGTGTTTGATTAATTTTGTATCCATTTTATACGCATGAAAACTATGTTGCATACCAAGTGCTCTACTTGATATTTTATAAAAAAAATAAATAAGTTTTCTCATTTTCGTAATTACTATGCATTCCCCTCCCCTACCCACTGGGCTCGTTTAGCTCACCCCATGTTTTTTCTAAAATTCTCAGAGATTGATGAGCCTAACACCGAACCACCTCCGCAAGAATAGTAGGACGTTGAGATTGCTGGATTGAACTAGTTTTTTTTTTTGGATTTCATTTAAGTGTTTTGCTTAGAGGATTATTGTAACCTTATTTTTTATAATTTTTCTTTATATTATTTTGTAAGTTGAGACTTCCGCTGTATTATATGAAATAAATCTAGTTTATATATACCTCAGGTTTTGTGGACTTTTAGATAGACTTAGATTTTGTCTAATTATATATTTCAATTATTATACTTTTGGATAATTATCCTTATGGAGCCTAAGTTGGTAAAAAAAAAATCCAGAGTTAATTGTACTCTGACAACTGGGATTTTATGATTATTTTGGTTTATTGAATTTGAGCGCTACAGTCCAAAAGACTATTTCAATATTTCAATTATTCCCAAAATACCCTTGATAGTCAAAATAATCATTATACCTAAGATCAAGTATAAAATGACATCAACCGATCAAAAAAAGAAATTATAAAATGGCATCAAAGTCTACATTTTATATACTAGACTTGAATTTATCTATCATTTATACTATAGATTGCCTAATGATGGAAGAATTTTAGACTTATCAATCCAGATCAAAATCCAAGATACATTTTCTATAAGTATTATTATTTAATGAGAAGGTCTCTTGTAGGACCGTCTTACGGATCCTAATCTGTAAGACGGATCCTACAATTCGGATCTGGATCCATACCCACCGTAAATTAAAAAAAAAAAGGAATCAACACCCTAAATAGGCTAGTAGTGGTAAAAACAAAAAGGTGTTACTTTAACTCTAATTAATATATTTATTTTTCCTCCATGGTAAGGTAATCATAATCTGTGGCTATATTCAAAAATATGATGCTTTATCTAAAAAAATCGATATTTTTTCTCATAAAACTATTACTTTAACTGAGGAAGAAAAAAAGGGACAAAAAAGGAGCAGGTGGCTTTGACCCGCGGACCTGGTCAACAGGATCCGCGGGGCAATAGGATCCATCTTACAGATTTAGACCCGGAAGACGGTCCTATATGAGTTTTTGCCTTTTTCAATTATGAAAATACAAAAGCACATAAAAATTTGGCAAAATTGGTTATTTTGATTAATATGACCAAAATTACCACAACTAATAAAATAAAAGACTAAACATTTCAAATCCTAAAAACATTATTAAAATTTTTATTTTTATTAAAGGAAAAAGTTATCACACGACTAAAATTATAATTTCAAAAGTTACAGGACTAATATTGCAATACCCTATAGATATGAAATTGGTTTATTCATTCTCATCTTAAATTTCTTTTTTTGCAGACACTGAAGATATATTTGCCAAAGATTGAAGCCACCTTTAATACAATAATTCAGGTGTTCTTATTTCTTGATAAAAATGGTGAAGGAAACCTGAAAAGAAAAGATGTGGTCAAGGCATTAAATGAGGCTTCTCCTAGAGAGAAATCGCCCTCACATATCACACGGACTCGATTTAGTTATTAACTCTACTTTCTTCTTCGAGATTGAGATATTCTTTTAGTACATGGTTCTTGAAATCTCCATAAAAGAAGTTGGAACATTATTTTTACGTAAAATTGCAAATAATACCCTTGAGGTTCAGTTTAACTTCAAAAAAACCCAGTTATCTTTCAAAAAGGGGGCATCCATAATTTTGAAAGATAACTGGAGTTTTTTGCAATCAGGCTAAACCTCACGGGTGGTTTTGTAATATTCCCTTTATTTTTAAGTTTCAGTGTCTTCCTCTGTCTTGTTTATTTCCTTCTAATAATTTCATATTGGCAGAGACAGTTTTAATCTTTAACAGTGGCATTGTTGTTACTTATGCAGAAGAAATGGACTGGAATAAGAATGGAAAAGTTAGCTTCAAGGAATTTCTATTTTCCTTTATCAGTTGGGTTGGTATTGATTGTGATGATGATGAAGATCCTGACCAATAGATTTATCACAAAATCAAAAACTATAGGAAATGAGGTTTGACTAATGTTTATGTAACATTTGAATAAATGTACATATCAACTGATATTTGTATGTTCCTTACATTGTTTCACATTTATATCTTCAACATTTCTCAAGAAACTTTATAGATGACTCTGTTTTTGTCTAGGTATGTTTTTATAGTATGTCATTTCATAAGCTTGCTCACTAATGTAGAACAAAGACATCATTTAGCTAGTAAAATCCCATACAAAAAACCTACATGTGGTTATTTATTATGTTGGGATAATTACAAAAGGTTTGGACAATTTTAGAAAAACCTAGAAGTTTTTTGAAAATTACAAAACCCTTTTGAGGTTTGATTTTGTCTTTAAATTTTAAGGGGTAACTGGAATATCTCTCTCTCTCTCTATGTTTTCCCGCCTAAACGCTATTGCTAAAAATTTTCGAGACCTTTTTCTGTTTTTCACTGATTTAATGCGCTGATTTCCGGTTTGCATGTAGAATATTTATAAAATAAGAAAGTTTGACCTTATTAAAATTTTGTGACCTGTTTTTTCATTGATTTAATGAATGCAGATTCTGAATTTATAGAGAAAGTGGTCCGAAATTGTGCAGATCGAATATAAACAATACCATAAATAATTTGATTGTTGTTTTTTGTTGTATATCAACCAGATTCTGGAATTTTATAGATCTAATATTAAGTAAATACCATAAAAAATTTGATTGCTCTTTTGTGTTGTATTACAACTGGAATAAAACATTGTACATATCGAATATAACATAAATACCATGAATAATTTGTTTGTTTCATAATTATACAGATCCGATTTCTGAAATTCAGAATAATCAAATATTTCATGCAAAAGGAATTAAAATCAAAACAAAATTGCTGATACTAAATATCCATTGCATAGTTAAAAACTTAACTGGTAATTATATTTGCCGATACCATTTAAAGTGCTCGAAAATTCCTTTTTACTGATTGCATACTATATTTTACCATCTATATCGAATATCCTATTTTTATATAACTAGATTTTACAATATTTTCGAAATCTTAATAATCTGGACAAAACAGAAATTCATTGCCTATAAATATTAGAACCCGGGGGGTTCAATTATATTACACATTCAAAAAGACTGCAAAAGCAACATGAATAATATATTTTCTACTACACTACCATTCATTATTTTTCGAAAAAAAAACATGGCGCATGTGTTCAATCTAATTCGTGAATTGAATAATAGCAAAATACTTTGGGCAATAAAATTAAGGCTCGTGCGGAAGTACGAAAAACCAGCATTCCACGACAACAAGCAAATAGGGAGTATCGAATGCATTTTTCACGATGCTTCGGTAATTTATTATTGTTTTACAATCTTTTCTTGCCATTTTTTTCTGCGATTTTTTTTAATATATATTATGCTTAATAATTTAATTATTTTAATTTTCTCCATTACAGGGTGATCGAATTCATAGTACTATCCGAAAGTATCAAATTCCCAATTTTGAAAAACTCTAAAAGAAGGGCATGTTTATGCTATCAAAGATTTTATTGTTGAAAAGCAAACTGAAAAATATAAAACCACTGCCAGTCAATTGAAGATTATGTTCTATGGAAAGACACACGTTTTTGAAATATTTGATGAAACTTTTCCTAGATTCATGTACAACTTTAAAAAATTTAGTGAGTTGGCTGAGACTAATAAAGTTGATGACACAATACTGATAGGTATGTGTAAAATTCATTTATTCATTCATAATAAAAATATTGACTTCACTATTTTGAATTTACTAAATGTTTTTTTGCAGATGTTATTGGAAAAGTGATTTCGATGCACTACGCATAAAATAAGGATATAAACGGACGGCTTACTAGATTTTTAGATTTAACTTTGGAGGATCTAGAGTAAGTTATAGTATATGACTTTAGATATCATAGTTTTTATTTTTCTTTTATATATGTATGTAAATTTAATGTTCTATTAATTTTATAGAAACAATCGCATCACAAGTACGCTTTGGGAGAATTATGCGGAGCAAATAATGCCGCACTTGGAGCAGCAACTATTTGAGTCGGTGGCTATCATTTTGCAAATGGGTCGAGCAAAAGTTTTTAAAGGTGATAATTTTTTCATTAATTTAGTATAGAATGTTTTTTTCTTACAATTTATTCCTGATTTTGTTCTGTAATTTAATGATTTAATATTTTTTTTTATATTTCTAAGGTCAAGTTAAGGTATCCAATACCTTTCATGTTACAAAATTGCTTGTGAATGAGAAAGTTGAAGAGATACAAGACTTCAAGAAGAGGTAATATTATTTCATAATTTTTATTTATTGGATTTCGAATATGTAATCTATGTTAATTAATAATATTATTTTCTAAATCAGGATTTTGAGCAGCAACAATCCTACATTCTCCATTAGTCATGTTAGTTTGCTATCCGCACGGACGGCTAGAGATGAACTTGAAGCTCCTGATGCATCGGTAAAGACTGTTGATTATTTGTATGATTGTGAAAAAGGTAAGTTTTTTTGTATAGTCCCTTTATTTAATTCATTTTAATTAAATAATAAATATTTATTTGTTTACTTATTTTTTTCGATTTTACTAATTTAATCTATATAGACTGGTAGTTTTTGGATTTGTGCAAGAGTCGTTTCAATTTCTGAAGATTGGTGGTATCTTGCGTGTACTCATTGCGGGAAGAAGATACATCGAGCAGTGGACAATTTTTATTGTGTAAAGTGTGATGATTTGTTTCAAACAGGGGTTTTGAGGTAATTTTTAACATTATTTTTATTTAGATTATAATCAATTTCGTATTTAATTGGTCTAACATTGTTTTTCGAATTTTGTTTGACTAGGTATATGATTACTGTTCAAGTTGTTGATGAACTTGAAAACGCCACTTTACTTTGTTGGGATAGGAATTAGGAAAATCTAATTGGAAAGTCTTGCACGGATTTGAGAAAGGAGCATCTTGAGGTATCAACATATTATATGTTATATTTTTTATCATTTATTTAATTTTTACAATTAATGTATTATTTTGTATGAAATTTTGTAGCGTGGAGGTGAGGAGTTGCCTGAGGAACTATCTGGACTTATCGGGAAAAAGCTCCTTTTTAAAGTTCAGATAAAATCTGAACACTCCATAATTATTCTGGTATCTTTTCCGTTGCTAAGCTTACGACAAATCCAGATTTAATTTGGAAATACGGAGTGATGAATCTTGAGAGTCGGTGATTTAAATATTTTTGTTTATAATATTCAAAATAAAGGAATATTGTAAATCATTAATTTAATTTTTGGTGTACAAGAATCGAATTTCCTATCAAAGTTGCAGTCAGATGATGTTTGTGATGACAAGGTTTAATTTATTATCTTATTATTATTATTAGGGTTTTTTTAATTAATAATACTACATTATGTTTAGTAGTAGTATTTTTTACAATGACAGTATATGTATAAATTTTAACAAAATATGATATTTATGTTTGTAGGAAGAATCTTCGTCAGAATCTGAGGTCAATACTCTTATCAAGAACCTTAAGAAAAGGCCCTCGACGTCTGAATCTCCACTATGCAAACGTAGATTAAATGAAGATTTTTCATCATCAACTGCGTCTATGAAGCTGAAGAGTGTTATAAAGATTGAAGATGAGAAGAAGGATGGCTAATGGGGATTTTTTGATTCGTAGTTTGGATGTTTGTTAAGAACAATGATTTTTATTTTAGTTCGTTGGATTGTTTATGCTTTGGCCACACTTGTGGTTTTTTTTATGCTGTTTTGAGAAGAATACTTCTAATTGGTTTTATTGAGTTTTTTCCCCACAACAAATTTATTTCTGCATTTATATCTATGTATTTTTTTTTGTTTTGTTTGTGTTTGTTTTATCTAATCAATTTAAATAAATTGATAGTATCCTTTTTTATTGGCTTATCTTTTATTTAACCCTCATTAAGATTCAGGTAATTATTTGTTATGTAAATGCATTAATTTTTATATTTTATTAATATTATTGAAAATTGTTTAGTTAAATTCTGTATTTGTTAAGAATACATTTTAAAAGTTTTTAGGTTACTGAATTGATTAGTTAAAATTCTGAATGTGTTTATTTGTTTTTAGATATTTGGAGAATATCAATTTCACGAGCTGACATTGCTGATCTGGAGTTGGAAAAAGCTGAAGGACAGCTCTTGGAAATTATTCTTTTTTGCTAAGCTTAATTTATCTTTTTTTTTTTGGTCTTTTGTAATGCCATTTAATTATTTAAGTGTTATGTTATTTATTTCGATTTTCAGAAGATGTATTTTCATTATATTTTTCACTTATGATTATAAATAAATTAAAATTAATTCATGGCATTTAGGTATACGAAGATGTATTTAAAATTAAATTCTTATGGTAATTCATGTAATTTCGTTTTTGTATTAGTCATGAAAAACATTTAGTTATTTGTATTTATTTAGAATCTTTTCTGTAATAATTTCGTAATTATAAATTAGATAAGTAATTTAAATAATTTTAAAGATCGTTAGTTTTTTTTAATGAAGACAATTTTAACCAACAGGATTCCACTACAATCATGTTGTAGGGTCAAGTGGTTTTATTTTGATGCATCTTTAGAATTAAAAAACAAAAACAGATTTAAAAGCCATTAATTAAAAAACGAACACTTAATAAAAATTTCACAATTATAACCAACAGGATTCCAATACACTTTTAGTGTACGGTCAAGTGGTTTTTGATTGTTTTCGATATATTATACTTCACAAATATTTACATTACAACAATAAGATAAACATAAAATAAAACAAACATGTCAATACAAATTAGCATAAAAATATGAAGCAGGACTAAAAATTATTTCATATTCATAAGCCATTCACCACTACTGAGATAAAACATAGCATGTGAAACAATTAATTAAAAACATAATTCATTTACATTGAACACATTCATATTTCCAAACAATTAATAAACTCCAATTTTTTTTAAAAAAAATTCTAGATTTGTCTCTCTAAATTAGTTCTGTAAATATAATAAAGTCAAAGAATAATACATTTGCTTATTTATAGAGATACGGTTTTCATGTAAATAATTTTAGATATTGTATTTTATATGTTAGCTTTTTTTATTAAAAAAATCTTTAAATATCTTCGATTATTCACGTGCCTAATATGTTTCTAGAGTCAAACTCTATTCTATGTACTTACCAGTAAAAAAATATAACAAAATCGGATTTAGTAGAAATCACCTCATTCAATTGTATGCACATACCAAAAACAATTACGTTTTTTTCAGTATATAAAGAGTTCACAAACCATTTTAGTCAGCACATTCTTTACAGATCAAAGCAAACGACACAGAATAGCTTCACAGAGCACAATCAACTCACAAACTTCATTCATATATATTATAAGATATCATATTCTTCAAAATGAGGAAGCTCACAGGTCACAACATAGTTGGTAATAAACGGAAAATTCAGAGCATATATGAACAAGGTAATTTATGTTCAAAGTTGCTCAATATATTTATTATTCTTTTTGCTTGTTTATTAGTTCTTATTTTATTTTATATATTTATCATTCAGATAGATAGATATCAATACCAGAATTTATTTTGCAATTTTATAGTTTAATGTAAAATACTTATCTTTAAATGTTGAATACAATGTCTATAGATTTATTTGCATCAGGTTTCAATGATATTGAACCTGCATCAAATCAGAAAAAAATACAGTTAATAGTCATATATGTATTTTGTAAATTTATTGAACTTTAGTTTGATTTATGTTTATATTCACATAGGGAGAATAATTAAGTAGAAATCATAGTATAACATATTCAAATTGATATACTTATCTTAGTTTGTGCTTCCATTTTTTCTAATTAGAAAAGATATTTTTAACAAAGAAAATGTAAATGAAACAACTATTTTTATCTATACAGGCACCAACAACATCTTAAAATAAATGAACCTTCATAAAGAATATATTCAACAATGTATAAATTAAGGAATGATAATGTTAATTGTTCCTGTAAACAGATAATCATTTAAGTGTTTTTCAATTTTTTTTTAATTTTCAGGTTGTTGAAAATTATATTAGTTAATTTTCTATCCTGGTTAAAATTTTAAAGAAATTAATGATTGTAAGACCACATAAAAGTACATGATATCTGGTTCAATATGAAAAAAAAAAATTAAAGTCTTTTTATAGTATTCGAAAGGAAATAGAACAAATTTCATAAGTTTATTATACTTAATGAAAATGCAGAGAAAATCTATCTTTTTTTCGAGTGCTGAAAATTACTAAACAAAAATAAAAAAAATAAACTTATCTTTTTTTGGACTGCTGCACCAAAGTTGGATGAACTGGAACTTAAGGTAATTTCCCGTGTTTTGATGTTGTATCCTTTTTAACCAACATAATTTATATATATAAATGAGCATTTCGCACGACCTACATGATTCCACTACAATTATATTGTAGGGTCAAGTGGTTTACCCGTTTATGCATGTTCGAAAGTAGAACCAGAAACCAAATCGATTATCAAAAAAATCCACTCGAGGCTAAATGGATCACTAAGCAAAGCAAACACTTGATACTAAACCGATTTACACTTGATACAAAATTATGCTTTTTAATTTTTGAAAACCATAAATCTTTTCATTTTCCGATCCTTATACCTTTGTCAAAATATTAATGAAGAAGAAAATTTATGGTTTTCGATTTCAAGAAAAACCCTAGATCTAAAATTATTTTCAAATATAAACCCACCATTAAAATGAGAAATGAATATTAAATTTAGGTTTTTATTTTGAACAAAACCCTAACTCGAAATAATTGTTTTAGATCTACAGATTAACATTCTTGATTTACCCCAAAAAACAAATCGCTCTAAAAATGCAGAAAATCTGTCAAATAATTCAGAAATGATAGATCTATAATTTTTATATGAAAAAAATATAAGACCTATGAATATCACTTGGAACTTTTTAAAAAAATGCATATTTAGCCTGTGGGATTCTTTAAAACCCTATTTTCCACCATTAAACTCGAAGGCAGAGATTTTTTGGCCTTCGTAAAAATGAAAAAAAAAAACAAAAAGAAATTTATATACACATTTTCTGTCTGTAAAAAAATAAAAAAAACATCACAAAATAAAAACCCTAAAAATGAAATCGTGGAACGACTTACAAACCCCATTTCCACTGTTCAAACCCGACAAACATTATATTATCAGATCTACAGAACATACAAGTTTCGATTTACAAAAAAAATTTAGATCTACAGAATATATTTTATAAATCTGGAAATATGTAAACAATATAAATTTTTTTAGGGTTTTCTGATTTTGGATCTACAGAAAATGGTATTTTCGATACTTTTAAAACAAAAAAAAAGTGATTAAACATCTAAATATGAAGACGAATAAATATAAGGGTTTTGAAAAAAAAATATTCTTACCCTCTGAAAAAATTAAGATCGAGAGAAATTTCGTAAACATTTTCTGAAAAGGCTAGGGTAAACATTTCGATGGAAATGTTCACAACATTTTCTAAAATGAACAACAATCGAAATCGGACCGAGAGCATTTTCGAAGATACAAGATAAGAACAAAGAGAGAACAAAAGATAGGATTTTAGAAAGAATAGTTAGAGAGAGGATAGAGAATTTTCGAGAGAATATAGAGAGAGTGAAAAATTGGTTTTGAAAAATAAAACCCTAAAACTCGAGTGTAACAAGAGACCCCTATCCGAAATCTCTATCGCTCGATTTTTGACACGTGTCAAAATTGGGACCCTTGAATTTTCTAAGCCTTATCCGAAAGAATTTTCGAATATGGGCTTTGGGCGAAAAAATTAATGGGGTGGGTTATATATGGGCTTTGATTTAAAGAGAAAATAAATTTCTGAATGGGCTTTTTATTTTTCATTTGGGCTTTATTTTAGTGTTTAGTTATTTTTCTTTTATCTTTATTTAATTTTTAATAATTTAATTTATTAAATATAATTAAATTAAATTGTTATTAAGTTTAATAATAACTGTTATTTTGTTTATTATTATTATTATTATTATTATTATTATTACTATTATTATTATTATTATTATTATTAGTATTATCTTATTACTATTATCGTTTATAGATATATTATTATATTATTATTATTATCATTATATGTATCATTTAATAATTATTAATTTTTTGTATTATATAACTTTATTTATTATATAATATTAATATATTAATATTTATATTAATTATATTATTATTAATAAATTTTTATATATATATATACATATTATATATATTATTTAATAATTATTAAAATTTCGTATTAAATTACTTTACTTATTATATTGTTAGTATAATTTAGTTTAAACTAACCGATTTTATTATTATTATTATTATTATTTTTATTATTATACTTATTATCATGAATATTATTAATATAATAATAATAATTATTATTATTATATTTATTATATTTATTATGGAATAATCAATATATTTAGAAATATATTAGTTAATTTTTATATATATAGATTTTATTATTGTTTAATTTGATATATAATCATTTTATTATATTTTAATTTTAAATTTATTTTTCAGGAAATATAACAATATATAAAAGGACGTCTTTTGAAAAAGGCTCATCAAGTACAATGGTTTATCCATTATCTAACTTGAAATTGCCAAATGATATCACAAATGGTATGTTCAATTATTTTTTTATTTATTTTTGTTATAAAAAAACAAATATATATTATATTTAAATACTAAAAATGATAATATTTTAAAAAAAAATATTGTAGTTTAAAGCGCGATTACTATCGGAAGAAATATGAACCGAATGAAGCCCATGTTACTTCAATTGAGCCGACAAAGTATGAGAATTCTGGTGTTAACGTAACTGAGATTGAGCTCAGTGAAGTATTAAATCATTCACATGATGGTTCATGCAATTTTTTATATTTGTTAATTTCATATATGAGTTTATTAATATTATTTAATATAATTCAATGAATTAGTGTAATTATTGTTTTTTCAAAATATTGGGATATAGAGGATGCGAGCTATAAATGCGAATTTTGTGGAGCATTATTTTGGTTAGAAGAAAGACTATCCTCCTACCCGAAATCAAAGCTTCGCTACTCTTTGTGTTGTGGCCACGGAAACATTCAACTTCCCCCAATCAAACAACCACCAACTGTTCTTCAAGATCTATTATTTGGAAATGGAAATAAAAGTAAACACTTTCAAGAGAATATACGATCTTATAACAATATGTTCTATTTTACATCTATGGGAGGAAAGATTGACACAGATGTGAACAAAGGTAGAGGTCCTCCGGTTTTTCGAATATATGGCCAAAACACCTGATTGGAAGTTTGTTGCCGCCGGATGGATCGACCCCCAAATTCGCTCAGCTATATATTTGATACGGAGAATGAAATAAGTCATAGGTTGAATTCCGTCAGGTTTGTTTTTTTATTATTATTTTGTGTCTCTTTATTATTAATTTGTTTAAATTTTTAAATGCAGTTTTGTTTAATTTTTAAAAAACAATGTTTAAATTTGTAGGCAAGGGAATGATAACAATAATTTGAACGAAGTTATCGTGTCTGAATTGAAGAGAATGTTGGATGAGAACAATGTTTTGGTAAAATCTTTTAGAATGGCAAAAGAAAAGATTCGAGAACATGGATATTCAGACGTAAAATTACGTTTGATTGGTAGAAGGAGTACGAATGCTAGGAGATATAATATGCCAACGAGCAGTGAAGTTGCCGCTTTGATTGTTGGCGATTTTGATCGTGCTTTAGGAGATAGGGTTATTGTTGTTGAAACAAGATATGGACTTTTACATCGGATAAATGAATTCAATGCTTCTTATTTGGCCTTGCAGTATCCATTATTATTACCTTGTGGTGAGGATGGTTTTAGAGATGATATACCATTTTCAATAAATAAGACTAATAGTACTAGTGCTAGAAGAACAATTAGTGTGCGTGAATACTTTGCGTACAGATTACACGACAGAGACCATGAATCAACGACTATTTTGTCTTCTCGGAGATTGTTTCAACAGTTTGTTGTTGATGCATACACAATGGTCGAGTCTGCTCGATTGAAATATATCCGTTTGAATCAGAAAAAGCTTCGTTGTCATATATATAAAGGCTTGACTGATGCTGTTTTGCGTGGTGATATTGATCCGAGTACTCAGGGTAAACGCATTATATTACCTTCAACTTTCACCGGAGGTGCTCGATATATGATACAGAATTATCAAGATGCGATGGCTATATGTCAATGGGCGGGTTATCCGAATCTGTTTATAACATTTACTTGCAATCCCAAATGGCCAGAGATCATTCGTTTTCTTCAGAAAAAGAATCTAAATCCTGAAGATCGACCGGATATTGTTTGCAAAATCTTTAAACTTAAGCTAGATTCTTTGATCAAAGATCTTTGGCAAAATAAACGGCAAAATAAACTATTTGGGAAAGTAATTGCAGGTTAGCATTTGTCTTTTAAATATTTTGCACATATTTTTAATAATATATTACATATTTATTGTCACGCCCAAACTTACAAAGCCATAATAACCAATATCTATTATATATTAACAAGAGAGCGGAATATTCATATAATTATTACAAACCAAACGTATACCATAATATAATTACAAGAAACGTGAAAAGCTGACCAAGTTTACAACCCCTATAAATAAAACTATTATTACAACCATGGTTCTCTCCAACACATCGTTTATACCTAGCGGTACGTCAAGGCATTTAGCAACAACTCTTGTAACTGGCACTAGCTAATCAGTTTAGGGAAATCCCTCAACCTCTTCGTTGTCGCCTGGATGATCACCTGAAATATTTTTTAGGAAAATATATACGTGAGGAAAAATCCTCCGTGAGTGGGTGCAGGTGTGCAGGTGTGGCTTTTTAGAAAATTTAATGTTAAGAAAGATTCAGTTAATTTTTATAAGTGAAATCGTTATCAGTTCAATAGCAACATGCGCTCTATCAATCTGTAACACAATTAATTCAAATGTCACATTAACGGAGGGACCGTTCATTAACGGTAGGTGACCCCCGTTCTCCCTTATCACTCCTTTATTGCGTTGGCGTAAAGCCTTACCCCCTTATTGCACCACACTACGGCTCGACTCTCCACATTTGGGGCTCGCGAAGCCCGGAGAAGTCATATTCCGAATATACCGATCCTACGACCCACTTCAACCCTTAGAACACTCCGTCTTTAGGCGGTGGGATTTGGTTGTGGATAGCGAAGAACCTTTTAAGACCGCAGGCCCTTACCTGACCAGCCGAACTCAGCCCTATCCACACCACACAAGGGCCCGACACTTACCAAATAAGAAATACACTACACACTTTAAGTGTGACGACACTCTCTAGTACAACATATATAGTTGAAATTAAATTGAAAACACCCAATAGTATTTATGGTGTGCAGGGTAACCAGATATGCAAAAAAATTTAACTAAAGTGCATGAATAATTGCATTTCTAATTCTCACGTATACAATTGCAGAACTATATTTCAGTGTATCTAATTGCAAAATTATATTTCAATATATTATCTAAGCAAGCAATGTTATGGCACAATATAATTGGTCCATATGTCTAATATATTGTTTAATTTAATCAAAATGTATTTGCAATAAAATACTACAATAGAGTCGTGCTTTATATCATAAGACTAACTTAACTACTTAAACTAGAATAAAAGAAAGCAATCAGTGGTTTATGAATACAATTCTCCATAACTTGGGTATCAAACCAGAACATTGTTTATTTATGCAAGATAATGAATTCGAGACTAAACCATTAAAATTAGTGATGCTTTTAGTTGTATAAGATCTATATAGTAGTTAGCTAATGTGTTTAAAAGCATTACTCTAACCAATTTATTTTCATTAGTTATCCATGTTACCTAAACATTATAATAATTATAACTGAAACTAGTTAACTTCCTAAAATTCTCCAGGTTCCATAAAAGGTTTCTGTACTGGAAAATATAATTTATACCAATCAACCTTAATTTTCCTAAAGCTAATTAAAAGAATTACTTACAGTCTTTAACAATTAACTTGGGATTAGTTATGCTTATTACAAGCTTGAGGATGCCTATGAAAGATCATGGATTAACACGGTACTCATAAAAAGTCATTCTCAAGGTTTTTTATTAACATAAATGAAAGCTTGAATTAATCATAGGCCTAAGTATGCTTATGCAAGACTACATCCTTAAGAGGTGAGTTGTCTTAGCTTAGAAGTTTACATCATGTAGTAGTTTTCTATACAAAATCTCTGGTAGGCATTCAAAGACAATTATATCAATTTCAAAACAACATTTTTACCAAATAAAAATAAAGCAATTGGTCATTAGAATTTAACACCACTCACCGATTTAAACTTGCGGCACAGTTTGCGTCAACTTATTTCTTCTTCTTCTTTTTTTTTTTTTTTTTTTTTTTTTTTAAGGGTTCTAGTCACCTAAAGTAATAATAGTACAAAACTTTGTTCCTATTTATAACAACATATTTCTTTTCTTAATCACTAAATCCTTGGACACGTGTTTTTCTTGTCAAGTAGCTAGTGTCAATCCATGCTAAGTCTAAAGGTATGTCTACACTCCTTTTTATAATAGGTACAGTTAGATATACATACATAACATACTTATCCAACTTATCCAATAACTTACCCAATATAATATATATATATATATATATATATCTAACCTTTCCTATCTATATTACATGCGTACATCTATATTACATTTTAAACACTTAAAATTTTAATTATATCAAATTAAAGTCTAGACATTAATCTTTAACAATTTATACTAAAATACATTTTGTTCTTAATATAATTGTATAAAAGAAGAAAAAAAAGTTCGGTACTCAAACTTAATATTATAAGAAAATGCCGCACAAAATAAATCCATGTACCAAATTTACTATTATACAAGTAGTCAAAATTTCGGGGTTCTACTGATTATTTACTTAGTTTATTGTCTCAAATTCTTATTATTTTTTTTATTATCATATTGCGATTATTTATATGATAGAATTTCAATAGCGTGGTTTTCCTCATGCCCATATATTATTGTTTTGCGAAGGAAAATAGATATCCAACTACAGATGACATAGATCGAATTATATCAGCCGAAATACCTGACGAGAGAACTGATCCGTGTTATTATGTTGTAGTAAAGGATCATATGATTCATGGTCCATGTGGTGATGTCAGAAAAATCTCTCCCTGTATGGCTGATGGTCCTTGCACTAAATATTTTCCCAAAATATTTGTGGATGCGACTACTATTGATGAAGAAGGTTATCCGCGTTATAGACACATAAATGATGGAAGAATAGTTGAAAACAATGATGTGCCGGTGGACAACAGATATGTGGTGCCTCATAATCGTCAGTTGTTACTCAAATATGGAGCTCACATAAATGTGGAATGGTGTAACCAGGCAAGATCTATTAAGTATCTATTCAAGTATGTCAACAAGGAAATGATCACGTGACAACATCGTTTTATACAAGCACCAACGATGATGACTCAGGGAAAACCGTTAATGAAGTGAGCATGTATTATGATTGTAGGTATATATCGTCATGTGAAGCTGCGTGGAGGTTATTGGGATTTGAGATTCAATACAAATATCCTTCAGTCGAACGACTCAGCTTCCATCTTCCGAATGAGCAAAGTATTATTTTCGATGATAATGAGCGAATCAACGATGTTCTTAATAAATATTCAGTTAAGGAGAGCATGTTTTTAGCATGGATGGAAGCAAACAAAGTATATCCCGAAGCCCATGAGTTAACCTATGCTGATGCCCCAACAAAATTCACATGGAAAGCAAAACTCAGGAAGTGGATGCCAAGAAAAATGGGGAAATCAATAGGTCGAGTATTTTTCGTCCCTCCAGGTGCTGGTGATATGTACTATATACGGTGTCTTATCAATATTGTCCGTGGGGCTACGTGTCATGATGACTACAAGAAGGTCGACGATATTCAATACTCTTCATACCATGAAGCTTGCTATGCTCTTGGTCTGTTATAAGACGATAGAGAATATGTTGATGCAATCACTGAAGTGAACCACTGGGCTTCTGCAGAGAGTCTCGGAAGTTTCTTTGCGTCATTGCTATCATCCGAATCTTTGAGCAGACCAGAAGTAGTATGGGACAAGTGTTGGCAATATCTTTCGGATGATATTCTACATAGACGGCAACGTCTTCTCCAACATCAAGGTATTAACTAAAGTATTATTATATGTTAAATATCATATTTTTTCTAATAACATTATTTTATATATCTTAATATTTATCGAATGCCGTATTATTTCTCTTATAGAATTGGTATTGAGTGAGAACAAGATAAAAAATCTTGCTTTGTTAGAGATTGAAATTTTTTTGAGAAGTCGTGGCACGAGTCTATGTGATTTTGATACGATGCCATTTCCTGATGCGGACAATACTGGGAATAGTCGAAACAAATTGATATATGACGAGCTGCGTTATGACCGTAAGGCTCTTTTGGTAGAGCACAAGAACCTCATTTCCAGACTCAATGAGGAACAAAAAAATGTTTACTCTAATATGACAACGGTGGAATCAAATAAAGATGGTATGTTCTTTGTATATGGATATGGGGGAACAGACAAAACATTCTTGTGGAGAGCTTTATCTGCAACTTTGAGATCGAAAGGAGAAATTGTGTTGAATGTGGCATCGAGTGGAATAGCGTCCCTATTGCTGCCTGGTGGAAGAACTGCACGTTCCCGTTTTGTTATTCCTTTAAATCCAAATCAAGAGTCAACTTGCAATATCAAACAATGGAGTCCGCTTGCTGAGTTGATTATTCGTTCTAAACTTATAATCTGGGATGAAGCCCCAATGATGCACAAATATTGCTTTCAAGCACTGGATGAAACTTTAAAATCTCTTTTAAAATTAGTCAACCCACAGAATGAATCAAAACCTTTTGGAGGGAAAACTATTGTGTTCGGGGGACTTCAGACAGATATTGCCTGTTATACCTAAAGGAAGTTGACATGATGTAGTCAATGCCACGATAAATGCATCGTACTTGTGGAAAGATTGTACAGAACTGAGATTTACTAAAAATATGTGTCTTCAAAGCCTCAATCAGGCAGATGATTATGCGGATTTGGCCCAATTCTCAGAGTGGATAGCAAGCATCGGAGATGGAACAATGGGAGGATCTAATGATGGTTATGCCACTATTGATATACCTGAAGATATTCTTTTGGAATCATCTGGTGATCCGATTGCAACAATTATGGAGAATACATATCCAATATTTAAAGACGTCATTGATGATCCTACGTACTTGGAAGAGAGGGCGATACTTGCACCGACTCTTGATGTTTTTAAGTCCATAAATCAATATATGACGTCTTTAAATTCATCATAGGGGCAGACTTATTTGAGCTCAGATAGCACAAGTAAATCTGATGCTAATGTTGACTTCTTGCATGATCTGCATACGCCAGAATTTTTGAATGGTATAAAATGTTCCGGTGTTCCTAATCATGAGCTGCATTTGAAGGTTGGGACTCCAGTTATGCTCTAGAGAAACATGGACCACTCGACTGGATTGTGTAACGGGACTAGATTGGTGATTACGAGGCTCTCTAGACACGTACTTGAAGCTAAAATTCTCACTGGAACGCATGCAGGTCAGAAGGTGTTGATACCGTGAATGACACTAACACCGTCGGACCTCAGAATTCCATTCAAGTTTCAACGTAGACAGTTTCCTCTGATCGCTTCTTATGCAATGACCATAAACAAGAGCTAAGGCCAATCTCTCTCAAATGTGGTCTGTATTTGAAGAATCCAATATTCAGTCATGGTCAATTATATGTTATTGTTTCCCGAGTCACCAATCGGAAGGGACTAAAAATATTAGTCTGTGGCGAAGATGAATCAAAAAACAAACAGGCGCAAAATGTGGTGTACAAAGAAGCTTTTCAAAATTTGTAGTTATTAATTTGTTCGAGGCGATGTTTGTACATTTTCTATTTTTATTAATATATAATAAATTTTATAGACATCCAATCTATACGTTCGGACCCAACAAACCCACTATCGTAAAACACAGTAAACTTCATATTGTCCGACATTACACTCGTCGTGCATCGCACGGGTAAAGCACTAATTTCTATAATAGTCATGCTGGGGTTCGAAATTATTTTGCTTATGATGAAGGAGAAAAATATAATACGAAATCAAAATTTATGATCAATGAGCCATTGGTCACAAGATGCAACAATTAAGCTCAGTCTTCTCCATAAAGGACCTTGGGGATGTCCATCATCATTTTCTTGGAACTGAGAGGTGCAAAACTACCAAACTTACATCTTAAATCTTAATCAATGGCATTCGTTTATATCTTGATGTAGGCGGAAGCTTAACGAGAACGAACAACGAATAAAAGCGATGCGAAACTTCTTGAAGAATCATAAATTACAATGAAAAGAGATAAATCTCAAGTTTTTAATATCAATTCAATCTCCCTGAAAATAACAACAAAACAAATATTTATATGATTAAACTTCTACAACATTAAAACTCCTAACTATTACAAACTCTTAAAAGATAATAAAGTAATTCACTAAAACTAATCCTAATAGAAAATAATATATCTTTAAATCTTTTATCCGTCATATCTTTATGTTTTCACTCTTTTCATTTAACTT
Organism: Rehmannia glutinosa; assembly: GCA_016081115.2. Lineage (NCBI taxonomy): Eukaryota > Viridiplantae > Streptophyta > Magnoliopsida > Lamiales > Orobanchaceae > Rehmannia > Rehmannia glutinosa. Next base: position 3,299,778 of record CM071935.1, read on the forward strand.
TTGGATCCCATGAGGGTTCAAAATCCCGGTCCTCTATCGTGTTTCCAATACTCTCCACTTTATGCTTTAATACTACGCCATGCCCGTTTGGTGCTAATTGTTTCTCTCTCCACATAGTTGATCGAGTTCTATGACCTACATATACCATGGTGTACCAAACATTTCAACAATTATGTCTACATATGAAATATCTACATGTGTAACAATGTTGCAGAATGAAATGTGATGCAAACTTGGCAAAATATCCAATAGTAGTATAACACAATGGATAATTTCGTTGCTATAATTTTTGACGTAAATTCATTTCTTACCGATTTTTTTGTTCCTTTCCATATTGTCCATTGTGTTATAATACTGTTGGAATTGTCTCTATGTGTCTGGAAGAAAAAATGAAATTGTATTAACTGAAGCATGTTTGAAACAATATTTCCTTTCAAACAACTTTAGAAATTAATAAGATAAGTAATGAAATTATATTAGCAAAAACACATTTGAAACATTTTCGAAACAACTCAAAACCATGTTGAAACTTTTTCAAACCCTTTGAAATAATTTTAGAAATTAATAAGAGAAGCAATGATATTTTATTATCTGAAACACGTTTGAAAATTATCCATTGTGGTATATTATTATTCAAATTGTTGCCATGTGTTTGCAAGAAATAATGAAATTGTATTAGCTGAAACATATTTGAATAATATTTTCAAACACCTTTCAAACAACTTTAGAAATTAATAAGAGAATCAATGAAATATAATAGTTAAAACACGTTAAAACATGTTCGAAACAACTTTGAAACAACTCAAAGATATGTATGAAATATTTTTGAAATACCTTTGAAACAATTTTACAAATTAATAAAAGAAGCAATGATGACATTGTATTAATTGAAACACATTTGGAACATGTTCGAACAACTTCGAAATTTTAAAATAATCGGTTAAAACAACTATAGATAGATGACTAAGTTTGGCATAATTCTATAGCAAATATGTAGCAGAAACATTTTTTAAATTTTTCAAAACAACATTGAAATAATTTTGAAATGGTTTGAATCTAGAAGCATTAGGTTCAACTAATCCAAATACACAAATTTCAGTTAGAACTATCAATTTCATGCACAATATAGAATATAAATTTTTGAACTTGAAAAAGAAGAGAACTATTAAAATAGTATCAGAGAAAACAATATTTGTTAGAAACAATGAATATAAATGAAATACACAATACCTTTGAGATCAAAAGTTGTTTATTAATTTGATTTTTTTCCAAGGTTTCTGCTGCGATTTACTACAATTTTCTGCGATTTTCTTGTTCTTCATTTTGTTATTTGATGCGATTTTGCTTCATTATTTCTCTTTATTTTTTTTTTCTAGTTTCTTGATGCATTTTTCTTCTTTCTTTTTTATTTGTTCAACAATTTTTTGTTTGATTATGATATTTTCTTTAGATATATGCTGCAGCTTTTCCTATAAAGTAGGACAATTGTCTCATTATCCTATATGTTCTGCCCTTGTGAAGCCACTATCCTGTTGGCTTTTATTTTTCATAATAATGTTGGATCTCATGCATCGACCTTTTTGGCCATCGCAACCTCATCATGGTCCCTTACTGAATCGAAGAGTAATATTTTTGACTTTTGAGAGTAAACAATAATAAAAATCGAGAAGTGACGGACGAAGACCTATCTTTCCTTCCCAATTATTCCTACTTATCTGTCCCCCCTATTTCTGCCTCTTTAGTTGGAACGACTGTCTACCCTTGGCCGGTTAAAGCTATGCACTGATTCCCTCTTCTCGTATCGGGTCGGGGGATATTATCTTCTAGAATTATGATCATATCAATTAATTAGATTTATGTTATCTTTTTATTTTGTGATTTTATATCTTATTTGTATTTAGAATATTTTATGGTTTTTAATTAGGCATTCTATTTCCTATATATATTGTATGCCTTATGACTTTTCAAAGGGGGTGAAGAAATTATTAAAAGAGTGAGAGATATTTTTTCATATTTTTCCAACTTCTGGGTATTCTTGGGAATCAATGAGTTTTTGAATGCCTATAATCTGGGAGCGAATCAAAAAATTATGGAAGATTGTTCATTCTTCCATGTCAATCTATCTCATTAGACACATCTGCTGCATGATATGGTAAATGAGAAGGAGCAATGTAAACATTTGATATAATTATCCTACATTAGCATATTCTCCAAATAAAGTATTATGTACCATTATTAAAATATAAATATCTCAATCCTCAATCTCAAACACAATATTACACCTAATTATATAATACATGAACAATACAATCCTAATCAATTCACATATTTCATCCAGTCTCATCAATAAAACAATAAAAGCCTCAAAAGTAGTAATATGTACAATTTTGATTGTCACATTGTCCATGTATAAGTACTCCAACAAAAATGGGAACCAAAATTATATTTATGAGGAATTAAATATAATAAGAAGTATATACAAATAAAACTAATTCTCAAAATTTATATATAAAATCTAGAAATTAACCTTGTTGAATGAATTATATTACTCCTTGAACAATACAAGAAATTAGATTTTCAAGAAAATAATTTTTTAATAATAATAAAAGTAAGTTACAACTTACTACTACCATATTTTTACTATTTTGTTGGTATTACTTTCCTTGAATAACTAAAAATCATGTACTACTTACCAAATACAATGGTCTACGTCTTACACATTATTGCCGCTTACAGATTACAATCATCGGATCATCCATATATAAATACAAAATGTATTATAATGTCCAAAACAAACGAAACATGCCTTTATAAATATTTGTTTTCGTTGGTTCAACAATACAACAAATACAAAAAAGTACAGTGTTATCGCTAAACATTTACTTAAACAAGTTTTTTGAAGTGATCAATTAACTTCAATCGAAATAGTAGAAAATCATAGTAGCTTAAATTATTATACATTGGCGATGATCTTTAATTCCCTATTTATTGCCATGTTATTTTTGTTTACTAATCATTTTTCTTGTTTAACGTTTTTCTTTGTAGATTTCAGTTGATTGCAACGACATTATATTACTAGATCTCTAAACTTTAGTTGTATTGTTAAGCTAAAGTAAGAATTGATGCAATAGATAAAGGTGAAAATTTGTATTTATTACCATACAACAACAACACACAACAACTTATTGTTAATTTGGTTTTCTATCAGTGTATCGAGTGCTTTAGACTAGGATTTTGCGTTGTTTTCGGGTATTTTGGTGTCGTTTGAGTCGAGTTTGTGTAATTTTTTGTCGTTTGAGAGTCGGAACAGTCTTGGATGCCGAAATCGATTAAGAACGATGAAAAACATGTTTGGACAGTGAAGATCGCATTTTAGAAAGTGAAAAAACGGAAAAATAAGGGAGCGAGGGCAGCGCCATGGCAAATAATCCAAACGAGAGGGGAAGGGCGCCCAGATGCAAGGGCTGGAACGCCCGGTGCTTAGCAGCAAAGTAGCAGGGAGCAGGGAAAATGGGGCGCTGCAGCCCCTGGGCCCGGTGTTGTTCATGCGGCGAGGAGGGGGACGGAGATGGGCATCTTTGCGACGCATATGCCATGCCAATGACTGCAGCTGCGCAATGGAGGCGGGAGAAGGCGGTAGCGTGCGAGCGGCGGCGAAGAACGATAATGGGCGCTGACTATGCACGTCCATCCCCATCCCAAATTGCGCAGCGCGTGACTACACAGCAGCAGCGAGAGTGACGCGTCTCTAAGCAAGCGTAGCAGAAATGGGCAGAAGTAAGAAATTGCGGTATTGCCCAGCGTCGCCGAAGGCTGAACATGGGTTGAGTTATTTTTGGGCCGTTTTTGACACGAATTCGAGGGTTTCGACTTATAAATAAACCAAGGAGGTGTACGAAAGGGGGGTCGGACATTATTTTGAGCACAACGCAAGGCAAGAGACACGGAGCGAGGGTTCGGGATGGCAATTGGAGGCACTTCTCGTCTAGACACAGAGAGATTTCCTTCTCTTTTCTTCTCAATTCTTTCTTTGCTTTTCTTTGTCGATTTTTTGAGATGCATAATTATATCTTCATGAGTTTTTATACATCCATTATGAGCTAAACCTATTTTTCTAGGGGATTGATGTAACTTACGTTTGAACCTATGTTTTGATTTCCAGTTTATGAAATTCGCATATTATTTAATCTATTTGTGCTATTTGATTTGATTGCATCTGGATTATCTGATCAATAGTTTAGATTGTTTGGCGTGTTTAATTTGACGCTCGAGAGAGGTAATTGAACGCCTGGCCATAGAATAGCACAACCTAGGGTTTCATAGAATCGAGAGATTTATGAATCTTTTGAAGCCTGTGATAGAATATTCATTGAGCGAATTAGGCTTTAATTTATGATTTTTATAGAGATATCGAAATCAGAAATTGGAACCTAGAATCACTTGGCACTCGAGAGAGGAAGTGATAAACAGTAGGAATGTTGGTGTATAGATTAATAACTTGTGATTAATAAACTGGATTGAAAACATAGGGGATAACTAGGTGAAATTAAACCTCAGGAATTCATTTCTCAAGTGTTTGATTAATTGTCTGAACAAGTTATTTGCTTATTTTTAGTTTTATTTTTAGTTTAATAAATCTTCATCTCTTTTCGATTTCTAGATAGAATTAAGCTATTTTAATTATAGTACTTAGTATAAAATTCGATAACAATCCCGTTGGAGACGATAACCCTACTTTCAAAACCTATACTAAAACTTGATACCGGACACTTGCGGTAAGAATTTCGCGATCAAGTTTTTGACGCCATTTCCGGGGATTGTTTTATCTTATTTTAAACTAATACTATTACCACGTAGTCTTAATCCTAATCTAGACTAGTATAGGAATTATAATTTCGTTTTTCTCATTTGACTTGTTTGTTTATGAGAGATTCCAAATATATTAATTTGCTTCCTTTTGATTCAGAGATTAAAAGAACAATTCGAGCAAAGCGAGCAGAGAATCGAGCAATGGCAGAAGGCGGGGATAATGAGAATAATGGAAATCGGGTCGTGAATGTGCCACCACAGCCTGAGGCACCAGAAAGGGAAATCCGGGATTACTTTCTGCCGACCGTGAACTAGAATTACTCTGGAATTGTGTGCCAGCCCATTAATGCGAATAATTTCAAATCAAAACCAGGGCCTCATAAGTATGGTTAGTGAGAATCGGTTTGGGGAGTCCAGTGGATGATCCGAATACACATCTGGCCACGTTCTTGGAAATTTGCGACACCATCAAGATGAATGGTGTAACTGATGAGGCCATTCGAGTGAGGCTTTTCCTATTTTCACTCCGGGATAAGGCCAGGCAGTGGTTACAGACGTTCGCCCACGGGAGTATTAGAGAGCTGGGATGATCGACTCAAAACTTCTTAGCAAAATTTTTCCCTCCCAAAGAAGACACTCCAACTAAAGAGAGAGATAGCCCAGTTCAAGATTGATTTCGAGCCGTTATACGAAGCTTGGGAGCGATTTAAAGATTTGTTGCGGAGATGCCCACAGCATGGCTATGCAGACTGGCAGAGGGTTCAATATTTCTACAATGGGCATATGAGGACGATACTAGATGCGTCATCAGGAGGTACATTGATGGCTAAAACACCGAATGAGGCCTTAATTCTACTTGAAGATATGGCCACAAACAGCTATCAATGGCCCTCCGAGAGGTCAGCGCCAAAGCCAGGTTTCGGTGTTCTTGATTTGGATCTATATCGCTTTGGCAGCTCAAATCTCGAGTCTGACAAAGCAATTGGCAATCATGAATACCGGTGGCACACCACATCAAGCCGCACTTCCACCCGCAGCCGTTCACGCAGCCGCCACTCACGAGGCCGAGCAAGTCAATTATGTGAATAACCGGGGTTTTAATAACAGAGGTAATTCACTACCAACTCATTATCACCCGAGACTTCGCAATCATGAGAATCTCTCCTATAGCAACAACATGAACATATTGAATCCACCTCCGGGTTATCTAAACCCATCCGGTTCAATGCACTCAGAGGTGAAAAAAGCGATCGCTTGAAGAGATGCTCGGCTCATTCATCGGAGAGACCGGGAATCGAATGAATAGGAGTGAGGCGCAGATTGATGGTATGAATAATAAGATTAGCACAATGGAGATGAATATTAGGTCGATCGAGACACAAATGGGTCGATTGGCTATAGCCGTGAATTCATTGCGCAGGGTGAAGGAAAGTTCCCAAGTGATACTGAGGTTAATCCGAGAGAGCACCTTTGACCGCAAAAATTCAGACATGGCCCAGAAGAATCACCTATTTATGCGAAACGAATGGAATCCAAGAAAATGAAGTTGGAAGATTTTGAGACCTGTCTATTTGTGAGAGGAGTGTAGTGCAATAGTCCAAAGTAAACTACCTCGAAAATGAAGGATCCGGGGAGTTTCACTATTCCTTGTACTATTGGAGGAGTTTTCTTTGAGAAACCACTTTGTGATCTTGGGTCCAGTGTGAATCTAATATCTCTTTCTGATGTGACGAAGTTTGGGCTCGGGGAGGTGAAGCCGTCCAATATCACTTTGCAGTTCGCTGATCGATCCATCGCCTATCCGTGGGGAATCATTGAGGATGTATTGGTAAGAATTAATAAATTTGTTTTTCTGTGGATTTTTGTAATCGACGTGAATGAGGACAAGAAAATACCCATAATCTTTGGGCGGCCATTTTTAGCCACAACACGGGCTTTGATCGATGTAGAAACGGGGGGAGCTAACTTTGCGGGTAAAGGAGGAGAAAGTCGTATTCACCATCCATCCAACCAATAGGCTAAAATTTGAATTAAATGATGGTAAGCAGATGGTTGGGAATATAGCTGAAGACATTGGAGGTTGGGAAGTTTCTAAGGGCAATGTGGATAACATGCCTATTGGAGCCCCAACTTGAGGATAATCTGACATAGTCTGGCTGAAGACTGTAAACTTAGCGCTTCTTGGGAGGCAACCCAAGCCCCTTTTATTGCTTTCTTAGTTTTAATATAATTTAGTAGTTGTTTTTGTTTTTTTTTGAATTTTTTGCATTTTTAGGAGTAGTAAGTTGCATCACACCCCTCCCCTCTTTTTTGTGCAAATCCCACATATCCCACTCCATCTTCATAAGGGTGCACTCTAACACCACACACACCATCTTCATCTCAATCACTCATTATTTGGTAAGTTTGCAACTTCCAAACCCCACCCCATTTTCCCCATCTTGTGATTGTTGTGTGGTTGGATTGTGGTAGTGCTAGGATAATTGTTGTTGATTTCTGGATTGTGGATTGGTTGCTCATGCTAGACTTAGGCTTGGTGTTGATTTTTGGGATTGAATTGAGTTATCCATTGCATTCACTATCTTTGCCCAAATTCATGCATATGAGGTGTTTGATAAAATGCCCCAATGACAATTTCACATTGTTTAGTGCTATCTTGCATATCTATGCTTATCTTGTTGACATGACACTATATTTTCTACCTGGGTGCATTATGTATGTGCTTTGATTTTCAATTTCTCACCCATAACTGAATTCCATGGTTCCACGAGTTTTGTTTTCTTGTCTACCTTGCTAGATTACAAAGATGCAAAACCAAAGAGGGCCCGGGGCAAGGCAAAGGGGAAGAACAAGACCACACCTCAGAGGCATACAACACCCACGGGCTTGTGCGCTAGGATGCATTGTGAGCTTATACGAGATACCTCCTACACGTAGTAGTACCACATGACTTAAGGAGCCTTCGCTCCTCGGCTACCAGGAAAGTCCTTTTTCCCACCTCTCCATTGGGGACAATGTCGTTTTAAGTTTGGGGGTGCAGTTTATTTTTATTCATCGAGTCGTGTCTTGAGTTAAAAAAAAAAGAGTCTAGAGTCAAGTCGGGGCGTCAGTAAAACTGTGAAACTGCATGACTAAGTGAATTTGTTGAATATGAGTTGAACGGTCAAGACAGCATGTGTTTAATTCTTCTTTCCATTAATTCCATCTATGTGCTTAACTCTGTTGATTTATTTGGGGATGAATTATGCGATTGAGTGTTTCCTTTATGATCCCACCGGATTCTAGAACTTGTCTGACCACTAGTCTAGGCGAAATCCTAGGCGAAGTAACATTGAGGAAGTGATTTAGGCCATCTTTGAACAAGCCAGAGCCTAAAATGCCTACCTTTTTAATTATATTTTCCCTAGTTCCCCCCTTCGAGCCTTATAAACCCGTTTCTTTGGCAACCAATCTAATACCCAGAGCCTAAATGTGAATATCCTAATTACCCATCACTCATACACACAAAGTATAGAAAAATATTGGAAGTTGAGGAGGGTATGATGAGAAAGGTGTGAATTTAATTGAATGAAGTTGCCCGAGAAAGGAAAATATGAAACCCCATGTACGCAAAAGAATAAGTTTCGGGGTTCCGAAAAAGAAAAAAAATATATGAAAAAAAATGAGAAAAATCAGCGGGATTGAAGGTTCATAAACATTGGGGATGTCAAAAAGTGAAGGGCAGTTGTTTATTGATAATTCGAAGTGTTAATTGTGTGTTGGGGTGATTTGAGCCACTTAATCCCATATTTTCCTACCTTACCCTAAGCCCACATTACAAGCTTTAAAAGTCCTATTGATCCTTGTGTTACATTAGCCTACATTAGTGGAGATTAGTATGAAAGACAAGCTTAGGGAGTCCGGTAAGCATCTCATCTCTATATTCAAAAAGTGGATTATTTTGAAAACACTTGATTGCGTGAATCTATCCGGATAATGAAAATGGGTTGGCATGATGGTAGGGTGCACATGTCGTCGACGGGCTGAACGTGGGCTGAGTTATTTTTGGGCCATTTTTGACGCGAATTCGAGGGTTTCGACTTATAAATAAACCAAGGAGACGTACGAAAGGGGGGTCGGATATTATTTTGAGCATAACGCAAGGCAAGAGACACAGAGCGAGGGTTCTGGACGGCAATTGGAGGCACTTCTCGTCTGGACATAGAGAGATTTCCTTCTCTTTCTTCTCAATTCTTTCTTTGCTTTTCTTTGTCGATTTTTTGAGATGTATAATTATATCTTCATGAATTTTTATACATCCATTATGAGCTAAACCTATTTTTCTAGGGGATTGATGTAACTTACATTTGAACCTATGTTTTGATTTCTAGTTTATGAAATTCGCATATTATTTAATCTATTTGTGCTATTTGATTTGATTGCATCTGGATTATCTGATCAATAGTTTAGATTGTTTGGTGTGTTTAATTTGACGCTCGAGAGAGGTAATTGAACGCCTGGCAATTGAATAACACAACCCAGGGTTTCATAGAATCGAGAGATTTATGAATCTATTGAAGCCTGTGATTGAATATTCATTGAGCGAATTAGGGTTTAATTTATGATTTTTATAGAGATATCGAAATCAGAAATTGGAACCTAGAATCACTTGGCACTCGAGAGAGGATCGAAGTGATAAACGGTAGGAATATTGGCTTATAGATTAATAACTTGTGATTAATAAACTGGATTGAAAACATAGGGGATAACTAGGTGAAATCAACCTCTAGAATTCATTTCTCAAGTGTTTGATTAATTGTCTGAACCAATTATTTGCTTATTTTTAGTTTTATTTTTTGTTTAATAAATCTTCATCTCTTTTCGATTTCTAGATAGAATTAAGCTATTTTAATTATAGTACTTAGTATAAAATTCGATAACAATCCCTGTGGAGACGATAACCCTACTTTCAAAACCTATACTAAAACTTGACACCGTACGCTTGCGGTAAGAATTTTGCGATCACTTATTATACAATTTAAGTGATGTTCCACACTCGTATATATGTTAATATCTATGCTATAGAATACTTGGCGTTATTATATAATTTATTATTATTGTAAATCATGCGCAACAACAAAATTTCCAATTACAAATTATTTGATGAAAATTTATGTCCATTTTATGAAAATTTTGTAGCGATCCTATTATAATATGGAGTTTAGTAAAATATTATTTTTGTTTCCTTAAATTTGCATTGTTGAAAAATGTCATTTTTATTCTCCATGAATGTAAATAGAACCTTATGCTAGGTTTTTCCTTGTTTATTATTGTAATGATCTCTAAAATTTTAAAGCACCATGAACAAATTTTAAACAACATTATCTGAATTTAATCATTTTTATTAGAAAAACTGCATTGCTTTTATAAATCAGCAAATACAATTCAGACAATTATATATATTTCTGACTTTATTAACTTTCAGACAATCATCTGTACTAAAAGCGAGATGGTGAATTTAGTCATTTTTATTATGTTACTATGCACATATTTCTTCGGCATTAAGAATAATGATTAGATTCAAAACACTAAAATTACATTCGACAATTTATATTTATTGTTGACTTTATTAATTTGTACCGCATACAATCAAAAGAACTCGACAATGGATTTTATATAACCATAATTACTGTAAAATTGTATATTTTTTCAGTATAATAAAATTCTGTATTTGGCCAATTTAGATAAATGTTAAAGGACAAACTTTTTAAAACCCAAATCAAGTAAATCCTCATAAATGTTTTATGAATCTATCCTTTTTTTTCTCTATCCATACAATTAAATATCAAATGAGATTTTAAAGTTTTATCGACCCCACTAGAGATATTTTAGATTGCAAAGATATTTTACTTGTACATCTAACAATATATATAAATATTGTAACTCTCTAAAAGAAAATGAAATAAGAATGAATAATTCACGCAACAAAGTTGACCGGTACTAGTTTCTATTATAAATTCTCTCACCAACAAAATATTTACACACAACTTACTTTCTTGTACTATATTTTTCTCTACAAAAGATAAATTAAATTGCCTTCAATTTCTTCCAACTTCTCCGCATATTATTCATTCAAACTTTTATCATGGGGCGGGTAATCAAGGGGTCGCCAAAGGATCTCGATCCAACGAATTGAATTGAAAGAGGCGACCATTCGCGACATTTTCAAAACATCGTCAAGGTCTTTTCAAAAAAGCCAACGAACTCAAAGACACTCTATGGCATCGATGTTGGAATAATAATATTCTCTCCGACTAACAACCCATTTTCATTTTGGCATCCATCCATGGAATCTGTCATCGAAAAATACAGAAACCCGGATCAACCGTTAATTATCGATTATGATAGAGATGTGGAGACCAATGTGTGGGCTAAGATTGAACACCTCAATAGGCGTCTGGATGAGGTGCTAGATGAGAAAAGAGCAAATAAAAGAACGACAGAAACAATTGGATGAGATCGATAAAACTCGAGAGAAAGGGTGGTGGAACAAATCCCTCTTGAGAGTTTAAACAAAGAGCAAGTCAAGGAATGGAAAACATTTTTTCAAGACTTCGGTACCAAAGTGAAAAATTGTATCGAGCTAAAAATTGGAGAGTCAAGTTCATCAATCAATTTCAGCCACAAAATGCTCTACATTTCCCTGGGGCACCTGCCAAGTTGGTCCGAGTATGTCTTCCCTGAATTTTCCTTCTGGACTATCTTATGCACCAACAATGGGGTTGATTGGGCCTTCTCAACAGTTTCCTAGCCAATATTACAATAATGTCCCTCCACAGGCTCCATTTCCAGCTGAAACTGATCATGTTATTGGCTAATATGTCCCCCCTCCTGATGCTCAGTATCCTTCTACTGGAAGTGATGATCAGTTTACTAGCCAATTTAGCTATTTTACTCCACAAACTCAGAATCCATCTAGTATTGGTGGAAGTGGATTTCAGTTTCATAACTATTATCCTCCACAAGCTCAATTTCCATCTACTACTAAAATTGGAGAGTCATCAACTCGTGGAGGAGCCGGAGCTCCACGAGTTGATGCCTCTCCACTTTTTAGTAGATGGAAATTGAGCTTGAGGAGGAAAATAGTTATGAAACTGAAATCCACTTCATCCACTACTAGATGGATCATGAGCCTATGGAGGAAAATAACTAAATTGGCCAGTAAACTGACCAGTATTTCCAGCTTCTCCACGAGTTGATAACTCTCCAATTTCAGTAGTAGATGGAAATTGAGCTTATGGAGGAAAATAGTTATGAAACTGAAATCCACTTCTACCAATACTAGATGGATTCTGAGTTTGTGGAGTAAAATAACTAAATTGGCTAGTAAACTGATCAACACTTCCAGCAGATGGATACTGAGCATCAAGAGGGGGGACATATTGGCCAATAACATGATCAGTTTCAATGGAAGTGGAGCCTGTGGAGGGACATTATTGTAATATTGGCTAGGAAATTGTTGATAAGGCCCAATCAACCCCATTTTTGGTGCATAAAATAGTCCAGAAGGAAAATTGGGGGAAGACATACTCGGACCAGGTTCGGCAGGTGCACCATGGAAATTTAGAGCATTATGTGGGTGAAATGGCATTGATGAACTTGATGCTCCATTTTTCAGCTCCTCGATACAATTTTTCACTTTGGTACCAAAGTCTTGAAAAATGTTTTCCATTCCTTGACTTGCTCTTTGTTTAAACTCTCAAGAGAGATTTGTTCCCACCATCCTTTCTCTCGAGTTTTATCGATCTCATCTAATTGTTTCTCTCCATCTTTTATTTGCTCTTTCTCATTTAGCACCTCATCAAGATGCCTATTAAGGTGTTCAATCTTAGCCCGCACATTGGTCTCCACAACTCTATCATAATCACTAATTAACGGTTGATCTGGGTTTCTGTATCTTTCGATGATAGATTCCATGGATGGATGCCAAAATGAAAATGGGTTGTTAGTCGGAGAGAATATTATTATTCCAACATCGAAACCACAGAGTGTGCAGAGTTCACTGGCGTTTTTGTAAAGACCTTGATGATATTTTGAAAATATCGTGTAAAGGTCGTCCTGGCTGTCAATTCGTTGGATCGGATCCTTTGACCACCCCTTGATCGCCTGCCAGCCTTGATAAAAGTTTGAATGAATAAAATGCGGAGAGGTTGGAAGAAATTGAAGGCAAGCTAATTTGTCTTTTGTAGAGGAAAAGATAGTACAAGAAAGTAAGTTGTGTGTAAATGTTTTGTTTGTGAGAGAATTTATAATAGAAACTAGTATAGGTCAATTTTGTTGCGTGATAAGATTTATTCTTATTTCATTTTCTTTTGGAGAGTTATAATATTTATATATATTGCTTGATGTACAAGTGAAAAAACTTTGCAATCTAGAATATGGGTTGATAAAACTTAAAATCTCATTTGATATCTAATTGTATGGAGAGAGAAAAAAGCATAGATTCATAAAACGTTTATGAGATTTGGGTTTTTAAAAGTTTGTCCTTTAACATTTATCTAAATTGGTCAAATACACAATTTTATTATCTTTGAAAAAATAGACATTATTACAAAGAATTATGGTTGTATAAAATCCATTGTTGAGTTCTTTTAATCGTATGCAATACAAAGTTAATAAAGTCAACATAACGTATAATTGTCGAATCTAATTTTAGTGTTTTGAATCTAATCATGATTCTTAATGCCAAAGAAATATGTGCATAATAATGTAATAAAAATGACTAAATTCACCATCTCGCTTTTAGTACAGATGACTGCCTGAAAGTTAATAAAGTCAAAAATACATATAATTGTCTGAATTGTATTTGCTGATTTATAAAAGCAATGCAGTTTTTTTCTAAAAGAAAATGATTAAATTCAGACAAAGCTGTTTAAAATTTCTTCACGAGGCTTTAAAATTTTAGGGATCATTACAATACTAAACAAGGAAACTAGCATAAGGTTCTATTTACATTCATGAATAATAAAAATGACATTTTTCAACAATGCAATTATTTAAGGCAACAAAATAATATTTTAGTAAACTCCGTGTTATAATAGGATCGTTGCAAAATTTTCATAAAATGGACAAAATTTTCATCAAATAATTCATCAACAAATAGTTTGTTGTTGCACATGATTTATGATAATAATAAATTATATAATAACGACATGTATTCTATAGCATAGATATTAAAATATATACGAGAGTGGAACATCATTTAAATTGTATAATATAAGTTGTTGGTTGTTGTTGTTGTATGGTAATAAATACATATTTTCACCTTTATATATTGCGTCAATTATTACTTTAACTTACATTACAACTAAAGTTTAGAGATCTAGTCATATAATGTCGTTGCACTCAACTAAATCTACAAAGAAAAATGTGAAACAAGAAAAATGTGAAACAAGAAAAATGATTAGTAAACAAAAATAACATGGCAATAAATAGCTTAATTAAAGAACAACTAACTCAATTTATTCTTGAGCCATAGAAGTATCATCGCCAATGCATGATAATTTAAGCTACTACGATTTTCCATTATTTCTATTGAAGCTAATTTATCACTTAAAAAAACTTGTTTAAGTAAATGTTTAGCGATAATATTGTACTCTTTTGTGTCATTGTATTGTTGAACCAACGAAACACAAATATTTATAGAGGCATGTTTCGTTTCTTTTGGACATTATAATACGTTTCGTTTTCATATATGGATGATTCAATGATTGTAATCTTTAAGCGGCAATAATGTGTAATAAGATTTTAATCGAAAAAAGACAATAAGACGTTGACCATTATATTTGGTAAGTAGTACACGATTTTTAGTTATTCATGGAATGTAATACAGACAAAATAGTAAAAATATGGTAGTTGTAAGTTATAACTTACTTTTATATTTAAAAATCATTTTCTTGAAAATCTAATTTCTGTTTGTGGTCAAGGAGTAATATAATTCATTCAACAAGGTTAAATTCTAGATTTTATGGATAAATTTTGAGAATTAGTTTTGTTTGTATATACTTCTTATTATATTAAATTCCTCATAATTAGTACTTATACATGGGCAACTTGACAATCAAAATTGTACAGATTACTACTTTTGGGGCTTGTATTATTTTATTGATGAGATTGGATGAAATATGTGAATTGACTAGGATTGTATTGTTCATTTATTATATAATTAGGTGTAATATTGTGTTTGAGATTGAAGATTGAGATATATATATATTTTACTAATGGTACATAATACTTTGTTTGAATAATATGCTAATGTATGATAATTATGTCAAATGTCTACATTGTGTTAGTCCAAGTGGCTACGGAAATCTAGATGGGGGTGAAAAGATTTTCCCGATTTTTCGATTTGTGTCATCTTTTCTGGATATGAAGATGGTGAAGAAATAAACGTGGAGAAAATAAATCAACACACAATGATTTATAGAGCTTCAACCCACCTAGGGCCTTCGTGCTCTACCACCCAGTATGTCCGAATGAATTTCGAAAAAGGAAAAAAGTTTTATTGATACCAAACAATTACAACATTTACCTTGAAGAGTACCACACTCTTCTTACAACACCAACTTAGAAGAGCACCAAACTCTTCAACACCTATTAATCGACTAAGTGTGTTCTTACCACAAGAACACTAACAAAATTTTCTCGTTTTGGATGATTTCACAATTACAATCAAGATTACACTTTGTATGAAAATATTACAACTCAAAAGTGCAAGTGTAATAAAAAAGGAAAGCCTATCAATCTAGATATTTTTTTTTTTTTTGAGCAAGTCTATCAATCTAGATATGAAAGTGATGTACTAGGCTTAATACAACAAGAATGCGAAAATTATCTCTAAGTATTGTATTGATCCTTCAAATTCTTCATCTATTTATAGGAGAGCTGCAAGATTTGATTTCCAACATAGGTTCTTCCATCTTCACTTTTGTCTACAAAAAGAAGGATCAAAAGATCTGCAAAAATGTTTAAGAATGGATAAAGTGGATCTAGCTGATAAGTGGCTGAGCAACGGATACAACTTGCTGTCAAAAATAATAGGGGGACTGGTCGCTTTGTTGAAAATTCAAAAGTTTAAACCGCTGGTTAAGATTTGACAAGGGTTTCTCTAGGGGGTCGATCGATCATAGTCATAGGGCGACCTACCGCTCTCCGCATGGAGACCACTTGCTCTATGGTTGTGATTTGTTTGCTCTCAAAATAGAAGAATTTTACCCAAAAATTCGAAACTCGTGCATCGGTCGTCCTACCCCCTCTTAGCTCTCTGTTTTGTTGTTGAATGCAAACTTTCGTGCACGAGTTTAGGATAGGGGCGACCGATCGACCTCAACACAGAGAGGTTGTCCGAATTTTATCAAAAATAAAGTTCAAGAAGTGCTTCAAAAACTTAGTAAAAATCACTTAAAATGTTTTGAAGCATCTGAACAATGTTTGGTGATATTGTTTTGGTATAAAAACCCATTTATATGAAATTATCAAAATCATGATAAAAATATTTTTCTAACAAATTCCCCACTTTTATATTACAACCTAAAACGATTTTAAAAGCGCGAATAAGTTTTATGGTCAAAAAATAATATATCCATTTTGAGCAACACTTATCGAAACAAAGATCCATAAGGGAAAGGAGCAAAACAATTTCAAAAATAGGTTTTTAAAATCTCCTTCTATCAATATGCTAAGCCATAAAATCAAATAAGTTGTAAACATAAGTTAAAAAGCCTAGCTTTTTCAATATAGCTTAAAAGATATAAAACATAAAAACTCCCCTATCAATAAAACTCATTAGTCACAAGGCTCAAAGTATTTAAAAAATAGTATAGCATAGCTTGTTACTAAAAAAGCCTTTTTAGGAGCTTTTTCTTAAGAGTTTTTTACAAGCTAGAAAAGCTTAAAAGCTCCCCTGCTAAAACAAACTCATTAGAATCAAATCTCAACAATTTAAAGGAGTTAAAAAAAATATCATATGAAAAAGCTTTTTTTTAAAACTTTTTTTTTTTTTTCACCAAAGAGCTTTTAATTTTCTAGCTCATTTACCTTATCAATGGAATATAAGCTCAAGAATTATTTCTCCTCTTTGGAATCATGAAAAAACACCATTAGCATTAATTAAACAATCATAAATAAATATCAAAGTCGCGAATATAATGAAAACATGCCATTATCCAAAGGTAAATAACAAGACAAAGAGTTTTAGAAACAAAAGAAACTAAAGCAACATAAAAGATCAATCTTTGTTGGATGAGAAGCGAGCAGTAGGGAGGAGCTCCTTGATAAACTTTTTGAGTTTGCCAACCGTCCTTTTCAACTTAGTGTTTGCTTTCTTGAGCACTTCATTGCTTGTTTCAAGGCATGCAACCCGATATCGACCTGGAAGAAAGGGTGGCACTCAATTTTCCAACAGAATAGTCACTTTCTCCACCACTTTGATCATGGCTCGGTATTACCCTCTGGATCGCCTTGATCATCACCCGCTGCTAACATTTTTTGCCTTAGCATCATCAAAAATATCGTCGGGAGCATGAGAATGTGACCAACCTTTAGCCGATTTCGTAGGACGTCTTACCATGTTCCTATGCATCCGAAGCATTTGTTGGACATTGTCATTATCAAAATCATCTTGAATCACTTCAGAATTAAACTCGGCTCGAGGAAGCCCGGATTGGAGAAGGAGCTTACAAATCAAATTGCCCAATGCGAATTGCTTTGCCACTAAATAACCGATTCAATCAAGCATTGGATAAAACCGCTCCAAAATTTACCAACTCCTCTTTCTTGATCTTATACGTCAAAAAATAACCCATAAGGCTTGGCAACTTTACTAATTTACCACATACGGAAATGATACAATAAGAGAGATTAGGCGAAGCTCATCAGTCTTAGAAAGAGTAGTAAAAGTCAACAAAACACCCAAGAAAGTCTTCACTCGGCAAAACACACAAGAAAGTCTTCACCTTATTCAATAAAACCCCGAGTTTTTATTATCCCAATGAGAGCAAGCAATATAATCCAAACGTCCTTCCCGAATACTTAATATCCGACAAATATCATTCGGCGTCCACGAAAGGTTTACAGCCGCATGCTTATCACCAAATTCATACTCAATCCACTTATTTGAATAAAAACATCTAATCAGCTCATCATCATACATAACAAAAGATAACAAAAGGGTGCTCCCACAAATACATCCACCCTTGAGTCACAAACTAATCTCTAATAGTAGGAAATTATTCCAAAAAAAGTACCAAAACGATAAATTTTGGTATGCCCAACATGCCTATTTCCCAATTCTAAATCATCAAAATATTTCTCCACAAATTTGTGAATAAATACCAATGAATTATTATGAGTAGGAGCTTGAGATAAAAGGGATTTCTTCCTTCTTGCCCATTTGACATTGTCCTTCGAGATAGCACCACTGAAGTACGATGAATTTGGGCTCGGGTGAGTTGGGGATTTTGATTCGGCTTGCCCGCAAGTCGTTTCCCTTTGGGTATGTAACACCCTTACCCTATAACATATACACTTAAAATACAAATACCAACTTAAATGCATTACAATTGCTTTGCTTATCAGAGTACGCATATTTATTATTATTGCATTGTACAAACACAAACATTGTTCCAAAATGAAAAGGTTTTCAACACTCATACACACATACATAATTTATATTACAAACCATTATATACCACATTCTTATAAACAAGATCCTAACATTCAGCAGGTTTTCATTCACTTGGATGTATCGAGAATGAGCTAATACATTTTCCAAGTGTTCAGCTGAACATTCATAACTTAGTTGTCCCATTGAACCAAGGTCTTGGGATCCCAATTCACAAGGTTGGATTACCGCTATGAACATTCTTTAATATGCAAATGATGAGTAAGCGAAGGACTGAAATCAACCGCCGACCTTGGATCCATGCTTCAACTTGTACTAAAGCTTCACATATCACTTTCATCTACTGAGAATCTAAAAATAGTCAACATTGCATTTGGTGTGTTGAAAGCTCAATAAGTATAATCAAGTAACAAGTTATTTAACATCACACAAGAACATCATCATCAACACAAGCACATCATCAACACATCTTACACATTCTGTTTATATCATTAATAAGTACACAAATGCATATACTTAGTCATATTCTTTTACTGTTATGGACCATCTATCTCCAAGAATAAATCGTGATCACGAATATGGCCATGGAACTCTGTAATTCATAACACATATATTTGAGTTCCAAGAACTCGGGGTGGCCGTAAATGACGGTACTCGTATTGAGTAAAAATTCGAAAATCAGAACACATGATTCAAGAATATTGGTGGCCATAACAGAATCCTTTCATCTCTGATTAATGCATATTCCATATTCACATAACTCATATCATATCAGTATCATCGATACATTTCATATATCTCAATTCCATATCAATATCATCAATACATTTCACATTTCTCACATTCATATCAACACCATCATAATATCACCAAAACAACCATATAATTCACATTTAGAATACAATGGATTCATATTCACAAAAATCAACACATACGGAATTCATTCAAAAACATCAATTATACAATCACATAATAGTCAAATAATAAATTACAAGATTATACTCACAAGGTGATGTCCTTATCCCGATTCGCTTAATCAACCTTATTCGCTTCTTTATCGAGATTTTGACCTATGAATATATCAAAAATGCACAACCAAATTCACAATCACATATTAAGCATTAATGAAGTCATGTATGTAT
Source organism: Rehmannia glutinosa (assembly GCA_016081115.2). Lineage (NCBI taxonomy): Eukaryota > Viridiplantae > Streptophyta > Magnoliopsida > Lamiales > Orobanchaceae > Rehmannia > Rehmannia glutinosa. The sequence goes on from CM071935.1 coordinate 3,319,389, forward strand.
GCCATATATGAATTTTAACTCATTAAATTGACAAAACTTAGAAAATATTCAACTAAAACGTCTGAAAATTTCACTCTGGCAGTCTTTAGTATTTTCAGAATAACTTTCTATAGAAAAATGAGATTAAGGTGATTCAAGTTGTACTGGAAAGATAATTAAATTTTCTACAACTTTCATGTTTTATAAATCTCCAAAATCTGAAAGAAAATCGGTCGAAATGGAGAAATACAGCAGAAACCTGCTGCTGGACAGAAACAGAGGATCATGTTGTCACCTTAAAGTTCATGTAGATTTTCACACCTCTTAATGTATCCAATAACTCCCAAATTTTTACCACAATGAACTAACATGTATAATAATATACCCATGACTTCAAATAATTAAAAGTCATGATTTTAGACCTTCAAAAGCAGCCTTGTCTACAGGATAACAAAACAGATTTTTATATTTTGACAGCTTTGTGTTTATTTTGTTCTTTCTTGTTTTACAAACCCTTAATCCGATTTTTAACTTCTCAAAACTAAAAAACATAAGCTAAACTCATATATAAACACTCTTATGAACATATATTTAAGATCTAACCATTATATTACATGTATTGAAAGATTAAAGGAACAAAAATTTGCAACTATGACTATATGTACTATTTAATGTTTATATTATGAAAATTAACCAAAACTAGATATACTTACCAATTAGTTGATATCTATCTTTCTTAAACAAAGATATGTATGGAAGGTTACTTTTCTAAACAATAATCAAGAGAAAAGTTGGAAGAATCTTGGATATTTGATGAAGAATGAGCTTACGGGTTGATTTCTTTCACTTTTTCTCTCTTTCTTTGGTTTGCTTTGTTTTTTTTCCTCCTTACTTTAGAAACATCCAGACCCCCAATAATGATAACATGGCTTCCAATTATTCTTACTAAGAGAGCAATAATGCAAATTTTCCAAAAATTGCACTTTAGCCCCTAAAGTGTGTTTAAAAATGCACGTTGACCCCTCAACTTATGATTAACAATTAATTACATGTACATGTATTTAAAAATGTATACTCAACATATATTTGTACTTTATACACTCAAATAAATCCATTGATGTAATAAAATGAAGCTCAAAATATTTATTACCCGATTTCTTTAAATAGTACATAAGTAGTAACCTAACATAACTAAACTAAAAATTGAAATATCAAGATTATTCATTTATTCTAATGTCAATATGAAATATTCAAATGCATGTAATTATGTTTATGAATGATATACATCATGTAAATAAATATGAAAAATTTCGGGTTATGATAGGGTAGCTCTTATTTTGCATTGTTCCACCGCTAATTGACGAGAAGACGAAGAACCCTCTCCAGCTCTTCTTCGCTTGGGGTTCAGATTTGAACTGGTGAAATCTAATGGGGGTGCCATATTTGTGAAATTCTTACAAAAATAAGATGATTAGCAACAAGAATCACCAAATTTGGTGAAGTATAGAGAGAAATCGAGTTTTGAGAAGTATTTTGCAGGTAGGGTTTGAAAAAAGAGGTGAAGAAATTCAGGGAAAAACTTAGAAAAGAACGATTTTTAAGAAATCGATACAACATGGATGATCGGGTCGACCTATGGGGGCGACGCAGACTGAACAGCGACGGCGGTCGCTCCCGGGCGACTAGTACGTTGCTTTGCGTTTCAATTTTTCCAAGTTTTGAAAAATTCTATTATTCATTTCAAAACATTATAATGACAATTCAATATGCATTATGCCTAAACAAGCTCGAATCGAGTTAAAAGATTCGACGGGTAACGATTTTGTAAAAATATCCCTGATTTGATCTTGAGACGGAACAAAGCACATCTCAATTTTCCGCTTTGAAACACAAACCCTTAAAAAGCGATGTTGAACTTCAATATGTTTGGTTCGATTATGATGAATCGGATTTTGAGAAATATTTTTAGTGGACGTATTGTCACAAAAAATAGGAATGTTTTCAAAAGAAAATTTATAATTCGTTAAGGTTTGGTTCATCCAAAGTAGTTGTGTACAACAAAAAATCGCGGAAATATATTCGGCTTCAGCCGTTGATAAAGATACACAATTTTGTTTCTTTGAAAACCAAGATAATACGCAATCGCCAAAAAATTGACACTAGCAGGATGTACCGTAACCATAAGAATCTCTCTATTACGCAACCGACAAAGATTTCGGCTCCTCCATGAGTTGATGACTCTCCAATTTCAATAGTAGATGGAAATTGAGCCGATGGAGGAAAATAGTTATGAAATTGAAATCCACTTCCACCAATACTAGATGGATTTGGAGTTTGTGGAGTAAAATAGCTAAATTGGCTAGTAAACCGATCGCACTTGTCACGCCCCAAACGTGACGCGACAACGATCAATCACTTAAACAGAAATAAATCAACAGTCTAAACCAAAGATACAAAACTCCAAGTAAAATAGAGTCTAATGCAGCGAAATTAAAATAAACACGAGTACAAATTACATCTTAAAGTCTGGCGGTATCCGAAAAACAACCCATAAGATTATCAAATAACTTACAAGTCCAAAGTAAATAAAATGAAGGAGTCCAACAACAAATAAAAGTAAAAGGAAATGTCGCTCCTCATTACTGATAGGGATTCAATCTGCAGTAGGTTCGATGTCTTCAGCGAACTCTTCATCTAAAGGTTAGAAAACAGGAGGGAATGAGACAGAAATCTCAGTGGATGGGGTGATCGTGTGCAAGTGTGGCGATATAAATAGTTAATGCGAGAAAACGGTTGTATGAAAACGCGTGAGGTATGATGCATGTTTTCACACATAGTCCACAAGCGTCGTGATAAATATATTAAGTAATATACTTATACAGTTTAAGAAAACAGTTCGTGGTCACGCAGCATTATGGTTCAAGCAAGACATGGGGATTGCGCACTGATGTGTAGCGCCAATCCTATACAAGACAATTAGTGGTTGCGTCATCGATATGTAGCGCCAACCCGTTCCGCTCAACTCGGAATCGTGTGGATCGAGGCCGATTCCTTTGTTCTTCCTTGTAACTCCCCGTTCATGATGGTCAAAGACCTGTCACCTTATCGCTCCGTAGGCAAAGACAAAATCCACGTTGGAGCTAGCAAGGCTCGGATTCGTCATAATCATGATTATACCTCAAGTACTACGACCCGCTTCCTCGATAAACTCCGTCCCTCGATTTGGGATTAGGGACGATGGGGCCGGAGAGTGGAATAGCAGCCGAGCTGCCCGGTTCCATCCCCGATGTATCCATTCCGATCGTGAGCTCGACACACCAAGTTGACTCAGCAGAAATTAAGTACACGTTCGGAGGTAGTCAACCAGCAATGAGTATTATTGATTTGGGAAGCATTTCATGAAATATTCTCAAATTTTGCACAAAATAGTTTTGGCGTTGGTGGAGTTATTGGGATGAAGATAATTATCGGGAGGATAAGTAGTCTTCGATATCTTAAGGATTAGGAGGAACATAGGTCCCGTTATAGATTCGAAATCGCGAGACGAGGAAGTCGCCGCGATCGGTTATTGTGTCGGTCAAGACGATCCGATAAGTCAAGAAATTTTTAAGAAAATAAAATATTTTAATTAAATATTAAAGTAAGAGGGTCCAGTGCTGTTTCTTTAAAATAAAATAATTTGAGTTAGGTCCTTATTAAAATAAAATTTACAATTAGCCCCACTTTGTAAAAACCAATACTTTTGGGGTTAAAAGTTAAATAAATAAATGTCCCGACCTTGAAAAATTATGAGGTCAGTTCCTAAATTCTCTAAATTGTTCAGAGATTCAGGTTTTAAAGTTTTGAGGTTGAGTTTTTATAAAATTCTCACATTGGCCCCAAATTTGTTAAAATTGTCATTTCGGGCCCTAAGTTTAAAATAATCGGAACTCACAAACCGGAAGGGCTTTTAATGTGATTCCATTTGAAAAATTTCACTAAGGTTAGTGGGATATTGGAACAAAAATAGTTTTAAAACGTCATAAGTATAGGTCCCTTAACTTTTGAAAATCTCATTTTTGTCCCATTTTGAAATAATTGCCTTTAAGGCTTTTAGGGGTCCAATTGTTATGAAATTTGAACCTTGGGTCCAAAATATAATTATGTTATAGGTAAATTAGTATTTCCAGGTGCATGGGCTGCATAAGTCCTGGAAATTTCATTTGGGTCCTCAAGTTAAATCTTTTACAATTTGGTCCCTCAAGTTTTATAAAATTACTTTCCAAGCTCTAAACACTTGGATTTTTGGAATACACTTAAAATATGTTATTTCCAGTCCCTTAAGAGTTAAAATTTCAAGTTTTAAATTAGGGTCTGGTACAGTTTCGAAATTTGCAAATTAGCCCTTAAACTTCTCAAATTTTACAATCTAGTCCTTGGGCTTTTAAGGGTTGATTTTATTTATCTAAAAACTCTTAAAACTTTATTAAAATGTCAAAACATAATTTTTGAACCTGAGTACAGTCCCAAAAATCGAAAATTACAGAGGGGTCCCTTAAGTTTTATTTTCTTGCAATTAAGTCCACCAACTTTCCATTTTTGCATTTTAAGTCTAAAAATCGAAATTTAATCAATTATGCTCGACTTTTCCAGGTTATAAATCATTCAAAACATAGATTACAAGAGTCATAAATATACATATCCATTTCATGCAAGCATTCATCAAGTACAACAATAAAGTGTACATGTATGTCCTATTTTTCGATAAATCGCATTTTTGAGCAACACTTGAGAATTTTTCCACTAGATACAAGAAAATAGCATGCAATACATAATATATATCTCAAGTGCTCAATAACAAAATACTACATGCATATTTTCAATTTAAAACACCTAGAAGTTGAAAGGATTTTTCCACCCACCTCGTAGTAGTTTCTCGGGTTGATCTAAAATGTGGTCTTCTTCCTTGAATTAACTTCTTGACTCAAACTCTTGAAGATCAGCCCCTAAATGGTATCCAAACCATATTTTGGTGTTAAAATTAAAGTCTCAAGTCTAAAGAAAATATACTAGTACCAAATGGTTACTACTCACCTTAATATCTTCAAGTAGTCTCAAAAATGGAAATTTTCCTTCAAGCCTCTAACCTCCACTTGAGATGATGTAGGTCAGCCCCTAAACTCCAAAAAATTATATTCTTGAGTCAAAAATTAATTCTTCATGTTGTCAAGAGAAAAATACTAAAACCATAATTTTCTCACCTTAATAATATGTAATCTTGAAATTCCTCTTCAAGCTTGTAGTCAAATCTAGGTCTCTAATTCTTCATGAATTTTCTCTAGGAGTACCTCAACAAGAAGGATTCAACATTATTAGATGGTGAAGGTATAAGGTTGAGGATTGGAGAAGAAAAATAGAGTTGGGAGAAATGAAGATATTCTTACCTTATGCTTGAAGAATTTGATCCTTTAGAGAGGAAAATGGAAGCAAGTCTTGTGTTTTTATGATAATTATGAAATGAATAATATTGGTAGATAAAAAAAATAACAAAATGATTGATTCCCCTAAGACAAGGAGCCAAAAGTTTGTCCATCCTTTAAGCATGTGACCAAAAGTTGAAAAAAATAATATATATATATATGTAAATATATATATATATACATATATAATTGTAGGTCTTGAAAAGAATATGAAACAACCTCCCCATTTATGGTAATTTTCAAATTTTTAAAAATATAAAAAATTTTTTTTTTTTTAAAAAAATTGATTGGGAAATTGGTTGGGATGAATTATAGAATAAGATGAAATATTAGGATAAGGATTGGAATGTACTCCTAAATTATTGGAGGTCTAATATTCCTAAAGTAGTAGTCATTCGATCAAGTATTAATACTAGAGGAAGAATATAAAATTGCTAAGCTCTAAAAATACGAAATGGGTAATTGACGTTGGAAGAATAAATAAAAATAGAGTCGAGTTTCATTAATAATAGGTTTGTGATACATAGCCGAATAAATAATCACTACATAACACCGAATCTCACGTTAAAATTCGGGGCCTCACATTCACCCTTTCCTTAAAAGAATTTGGTCCCCAAATTCTCTTTAACAACTCGGATATTGATTGATCATGTCTTCTTCCATCTCCCATGTTGCGTCTTCGTCTCGGTTGTGGTTTCGCCATACCACTTTAACCATAAGAATCTCTATTACGAACCGACGATCACGTGGTCGTTGATCCGGATTGGTTTCTCCATTAATGCAAGGCATAAACAAATAAAATTGCGAGCGATAAGTTTGATTGCAAAAATGGGGAGGTTTTTTTTATGTTGCTTTATCATTTTCCACTGCTCTCTGTTACCAAGGTGTAATTCCAAAAAGCCAATTTGAAGCTCAACGGGATACGATACTCCAAAATATGTTATAATGGAATTACTAATTTTTATTGGCGATAATTTTGATACCATTGCGATATATTATCATTAATGGACCTTGGACTTTCATATGAATTGATTTTCAGGAAATATGGGGCGTGCAGGTCACATGCATGTGAGCATCTCGATGGAATATTCCGGCGAGCTATTATCGGAGGTTGTATATTCGCAATCCCGCAAAATTTGGGTACCGATTTAGGTTGTAAATCCGCAAAATGATGGAAGTTGCAACTTTTTTTAGAATACAAATATGTTTATAATTTTGTTTAAACTTTAAACCAACCCTTATTCAGAATACAAATATGTTTTTAACTTTCTTTAATTGGCACCTTGATATTAATGTATTAATAACTTTAAACAAACCATGTAATAATATTAATTTTGGTAGTTATAATTGACCAACCAAAAATGGCAGGTTTAGTGGCATTAGTTGCAGCATGCAAACAGAGGATGGTGATGGGCCATAAGCTTTAATGGTATATGTCACGCCCCAAAAGCGGAAGTCGTGACACAATTTACCGAACTAAACCGGTTTACCAAGCCGGCCTAAGTATCACATATATCAAAAAACGACAAAATCCCAACTAAGCATAAATAAGGGAATAACTAAGTCAGAGTATGGTTGCAGCGGAATCCAGAAGAAATAAAACACAGTATAATAATTGTTCCTCAGGGTCCTACGCCCTGCTATTGCAATAAATAAGTCCAAAGTTTGAATCACCATAATTAAAATCCATCGTCTTAATAAAATCCATAACATAGTATAGAACAAAGCTACGTCTTGGAATCCATCGTTGCCATCGTCCTAATACATCTCTTCGTCCTTTGGTTGATAAAAGAGGTGGGGTAAGAACAAAAATTCTCAGTGGGTGGGTGCGGTGTGTAACGCCCCTAATTCGATAAATCAAATTAATCACAAAAAATCCCACTGGTTTTTTTTTTCACCAACTTAGTCTCCACGAGAGTAATTATCCAAAAGTATAATAATTGAATATATAACTTAACGATATCTAAGTCCCAAAACGTCCACAAAACCCCAAGTACATAAACTAGGTTTATTTCATGTAATACATCGAAAGTCTTAACTTACAAAATATAAAACGACAACTTACATGAAGTAAACTTATTACAAATTCCTTGTTCAAAATACTAAACCAAAAGTTACTATCATAAAAAAAATGTAATAGTAAGACCACAACATCATCCTACTCTTGCGTCCAAGGTCCTGTATCAGCTTCAATAGACTCTGAAAATTATTTAAAAGATATAGGGGGTGGGCTAAACGAGCCCAGTGGATAAGGAAATGGAAATACAAGAGTTATTAATGACAACCTGAAACAGATTCTTTAAGTTAATTACTTAGTGTACAAAGCGGTTTCATGCGTGCAAATACGATAAACAAATCACGGTAATACAAGCCGAATTTAAAACGAACACGGTTATATGCCCCATTTAAAGCCAACGGTCGGGACTACTCAACAATAAATGCTGGGCCGATGTGGATTACACCGTACCTTAATGTTCTCCCACACACCATTCATGGGTGAAGCCTAACACCTTATTCCTCCCGGGTGGCTCGACGACTCTTTAGCTATGGATTTAAACCCAGGGATCATCATATTGAGACATAGAACTACTTAAAGTTTTCCAAATCAAACTTGATATACAATTTGAAATTTGTAGAAACGAGTTAACCTGCAATCACGAGCATTTGAGTGAAAACACATACAAGCACGAAAGTGTAATCACGAGATACACGAGCATATGTGTGATATCGCGAGGAACACAATCACATACATGTAACAGCAAACAAGTACCAAGGTCGATTCGCGAGAAACACAAGCATATATGTGCTATCGCGAGAAACACTAGTACAAGAGTGCTATCGCAAGAAACACAAGTACATAAAGTGCTATCGCGAGATACACAAGCACTAAAGTACTACCTCGAGAAACACAATCACATACATGTAACAACAAACAAGTACCAAGGTCGGTTCGCGAGAAACACAAGCATATATGTTCTATCGCGAGAAACACTAGTACAAGAGTGCTATCGCGAGAAACACAAGCACATAAAGTGCTATCGCGAGATACACAAAGAATAAAGTACTACCGCTGAGAAACACAATCACATACATGTAACAACAAACAAGTACCAAGGTCGGTTCGCGAGAAACACAAGAATATACATGCTATCGCGAGAAACACTAGTACAAGAGTGCTATCGCGAGAAACACAAGCACATAAAGTACTATTGCGAGACACACAAACACAAATGTACTATCGCGAGAAACACAAGCATATATGTGCTATCGCGAGAAACACTAGTACAAGAGTGCTATCGCAAGAAACACAAGTACATAAAGTGCTATCGCGAGATACACAAGCACTAAAGTACTACCTCGAGAAACACAATCACATACATGTAACAACAAACAAGTACCAAGGTCGGTTCGCGAGAAACACAAGCATATATGTTCTATCGCGAGAAACACTAGTACAAGAGTGTTATCGCAAGAAACACAAGTACATAAAGTGCCATCGCGAGATACACAAGCACTAAAGTACTACCTCGAGAAACACAATCACATACATGTAACAACAAACAAGTACCAAGGTCGGTTCGCGAGAAACACAAGCATATATGTTCTATCGCGAGAAACACTAGTACAAGAGTGCTATCGCGAGAAACACAAGCACATACAGTGCTATCGCAAGATACACAAAGAATAAAGTACTACCGCGAGAAACACAATCACATACATGTAACAACAAACAAGTACCAAGGTCGGTTCGCGAGAAACACAAGAATATACATGCTATCGCGAGAAACACTAGTACAAGAGTGCTATCGCGAGAAACACAAGCACATAAAGTACTATTGCGAAACACACAAACACAAATGTACTATCGCGAGAAACACAAGCACATAATGCTATTGCAAACACAACACGAGACCAACATGTGACAAAAAAAATCTCCCTAATTTACCGGCTCACAGGCCCATTCAGTGCATCGATTATTATATAACATCACGCCCCAAAATGGAAGCCATGACACAATTTACCAACTTATGCCAGTTTACCAAGCCGGCTTATTTATCCTCCTACATACGTCAATAGAACGATAAAATCCGGACTAATTATAAATAACGGAATAACTAAGTCAGAGTATGGTTACAGCGGAATCCAGAAAAATAAAAATACAACATAATAATTGTTCTTCAGGGTCCTACGCCCTGCTAATACATTAAATAAGTTCAAAGTCTAAATCATCACAAATAAAATCCATCGTCTTAATAAAGTCCATAATACAATACATAACTAAGCTACGTCTTGAGATCCATCGTCGCCATTGTCCTGATACAACTCTTCATCCTCTGGTTGATAAAAGAGGTGGGGTGAGAACAAAAATTCTCGAGAGGTGGGTCTTTGGTGTGCGAGTGTGGCTCGTTTTATGCACGAAAAATCATTTCATGGAAAACAATGCATGATGTACATATGACTTTGTCTCGTTGTTTGTATAAAGATTTTCGATTAATCCTTATGTTAGATTGGTCAGAATCAGTCAAACACTATTAATATTTTATTAAATTTACTTCCACTTTGAATTGGATAAAGCCGAAGCAAATTATCCCACTTCCCTTGGATAAAGCCGAAGCAAATTATCCCACGTCACTTGGATAAAGCCGAAGCAAATTATCCCACATCACTTGGATAAAGCCGAAGCAAATTATCCCACATCACTTGGATAAAGCCGAAGCAAATTATCCCACTCGGATAAAGTCAAGCAAATTATCCCACTTCACTTGGATAAAGCGAAGCAAATTATCCCACGTCACTTGGATAAAGCCGAAGCAAATTATCCCACATCACTTGGATAAAGCCGAAGCAAATTATCCCACATCACTTGGATAAAGCCGAAGCAAATTATCCCACTCGGATAAAGCCGAAGCAAATTATCCCACTTCACTTGGATAAAGCCGAAGCAAATTATCCCACATCACTTGGATAAAGCCGAAGCAAATTATCCCACTCGGATAAAGCCGAAGCAAATTATCCCACTTCACTTGGATAAAGCCGAAGCAAATTATCCCACACCACTTGGATAAAGCCGAAGCAAATTATCCCACATCACTTGGATAAAGCCGAAGCAAATTATCCCACTTTAAATTTTCACTTTACTTTCCACTTTCATTCTCAACTTCACTTTCACTTATCATTTCACTTCACATTTCATTTCACTTTTCACTTCACAACATTTAATTTCACTTTACGTGCACTTAAATTTTCACGTCATCGAAAAATTTGATAAAATAGTTAGCAAGTCCGGAGTGATCTTGGTCACATGATCTCCGGTATTTATTTCAAAACAAAACTCGCGGTCTAGTTATCGGGCGGATAATCTAGCCGGTTTTAATATTCGATTCGGCGCATTACGTTCAAGCTCGATATTTTTATTAGCTAAGTACAAAAATTATATCTTAAAATTTTTATAAGGTAACCAAGTTAGAAAATATCAATTTCAAGGTCCTTAGCAAATTTTAAAATAAAAATCATTTTTATTAAGGAAAAATATTCTCTTGCCGGCTTTTAAAATTCGATAAGTTTCAATTCGGACTCGTAAAAGGGTGAGGTCAGTTCCAAAAATTTATAAATTCCCAGAGGTTAAAATTTTTCAGAGGCTCGAGACAGATTTTATAAAATTTGCAGATTAGTCCTCTAGTTTCCAAAAATTTCGATTTTTGACTTGATATTTTAAAATTTGTTAACTCTTAAACCGGGAAGGATTTTGAGGTGATTCTAATTTTAAAGAACTTCTTTGGACAGTAATAAGTTGTGGTAAAAATAGTTTTAAAAATTTCGAAAGTTAGGTACCTCATTTTCACAAATTACAATTTTGGCCCAAAAGCGATTTTTGTCGTTAAAGGCTCGTTTCAAGTCGGATGGTTATGAAATTTGAACTAAAGGTTCAAAATATCATATTAAATAAATCTGCAAGTTTTCGAGATACCTTGACTGCCCCAGCTTTAAAAATTACAGTTTTAGTCCTTTAAGTTTTACAATTTTACATTTTGATATCAAACTTGTTCCTTATTGTATTTTCTTGCCCGGAAGGGGTCCAAATCTTTCAAGTCACTTCATATATGAAATTTATAGATTATTGGGTCCAATATTTCGAATTTTCAGAGGTGGTCTTCACAGTTTTTCATATTTACTCTTTTGGCCCAATATTTCACAATAATTGCAAAAATAACCAAGCTTGAATTTTCTTGCACAAGTTGCAAGTCCAGAATTCAATAATATATAAAAACTTATTTTAAACATTTCTAAAATATATTTGAACATTCATAGCATCATAAATCATAAAAGCAAATGATGAGCAATTTTATCAACAATTTATGCAAGAAAAATATCATACTCATCTTTTTATTTTCTCGAAATTTTATTAAAACATAAATATCATAAATACTTGATAAAATTCATAAAATATCATATTTTCACATGAACATGCATTTTTGTGCACTAGTAGAAAGAATGATGCGATTTTTGTAGAAATAATTTTCACCCACCTCGTAGTAGCTTTTCGGGTTGTGGTTTAAAATGGAGATCTTCTTAAGAATCCAAGCTCTTGGTTCTAACTCTCAAAGTTCAGTCCCTAAATTTCAATATATCCATAGTTTGGTGTTAAAATTTGTTAGTCCAAGTGGCTACGATAATCTAGAGGGGGTGAATAGATTATCTCGGTTTTTTGATTTTGCCCTCTTTTTCGAATAATCAACCAAAGACGAGAATGTAAATGCGGAAATAAAACAACACTCGTCGATTTAAAGAGGTTCAACCCACCTAGGGCCTAATCCTCTACCACCCCAAAGATATCTCGGGATGGATTTCAAAAAGAAAGAAAAGATTTTATTAATTTACCAAAAATTAATACAACACCTTGAGGATTACCACAACCCTCCTTCACCACTTTGAGGATTACCACAATCCTCTTACACCACCTTGAGGATTACCACAACCCTCTTACAACACCTTGAGGATTACCACAACCCTCTTACAACACCTTTGAAGATTACTACAACCTTCAAACACCTATCACCTAGATCACCCAAGTGTATTCTTACCACAAGAATACTCACAAGGATGTCTTGTGTTGAATGATGACCAAAATCAAGATTACAACTCAATAATGATTGATACAATATGAGTGCAAGTGTAATCAAGAATTGAAAGCCTAGACCTCAAATTTGCAAGTGAAAGTGCTAAGGCTAATACAACAAGATATATGAAAGTGTTTGCTTTGTTTGCTCTTTGCTTGTATGGAGTGTTGTATCTTGTTGCTTGAATGAAGCCTCTATTTATAGGAGAGGTCTTGGCTTTGATTTCCAGACATTGGCTCCTCCTTGGGGAGTGATTTGCTGCAAAAGAAACCATTTAAAATCATCAATATAGCTGTTAGAAATCAATCCCACAAAATAGGGAAAAGCTGTCTGAAAATGCAACGGATAGTTTGCTGTCAAACATGGGGTTCGACCGGTCGCGCAGAGATAAGATTGAAATTGAATTCTGCGAATTTTTACACAGGGGACCGGTCGAAGGGGAGTGCGACCGTCGCCCTCACCTGTGACCGGTTGCTCGAGCGTTTTTTTTAAAGAGAAGTCGGAACAAAATCCAACTTGCAGGTACAGGTCGCCCTCCGGTCGACCGGTCGACCACACCGGTCGCCCACCTGGTCGACCGGTCGCCCTGCCCTTTTTTCTTACGTCCCATTTTTCTGTTTCAAAACTCAACTCAGTACGGGTTGCCTATAGGGCGACGGTCGACTGAAACAAAAGTGTTGTCCAATTTTAAATCGAATATTAACTTCAAGAAATACTCCAAAAAAATAGTAAAAACATTTTAGATCGATTGGAAGTGTTGGGACAACATTTAGGGACATTGTTTTGGTATAAAAACTCATTAGAACAAAATCATCAAAATCATGATAAAAACATTTATCTAACAAACTCCCCTTTTTGATGATTACAAACCAAAACAATTTTCAAGAGGACGATTTCGAAAAACAAAATATTTTTCCGGTTTAAGAGTAAACTATCCGTTTAAAAACATTTTACAAAAGCTCCCCCTATCAACAAGCACATTAAGAAGAAATATTGCATAAGCTAGAAGCACAAGCTTTTACAAAATAAACAATAACTTCATGAGCTTAGAAGCTCCCCCTGTCACAAATACTTAATGTCCATGCAAACAAGTCCATAAAACAACCATTGGACTAAGTTTTCTTCACAACTTATGGCCTAAACAAGCCATAGCTTATAGCTTCTATTTCGAGCTTTTATTAGCTTCTTTGAGCTAACGAGCCATTTTCCTGTTTCTCCCCTTTGGAATCATCAAAAGAATGTGAGGACAATAAAAACATCATACAAATATATCAAAGTGCGCCAAAGAGACGATTTATCAACCATTGAGCAATTTTAGGCTTAAAAACCACGGAAAATGGGAGAAATGTATCATGAAGAGTTCATACGCTCGTTTTATTTCCCAAAACATGATCTCAAAGAGTATAGAAGACTTTTTGGAAGCGAGAGAATCATGTAGAAGTTGAAATTTTCATTGAAACATTTCATCGAACACATTGTGGGCGTGAAAAAATAAAAAGAGTTGTATATAGCCCTTGTAAATGATCCAAGCCAAAAAATTTCATCACCAAATCATACCAATCATCATACAATACAGCATAACAACTAAGCTCATCATGATCATAAAATAATTTCATCAAGTAATATACAAGAAAGGCCATAAACTCAAGGGTTCAACCCAATTGAGCAAAGTAAGGAAAATTCTTACCATTTGATCGGAAAGGATGAGCAATGATGATGATAAACGTGCTATATAAGGTCCAAGATATAAATGGGATGCATGAAAATCAATTTTGAGTGACAATAGTGTGCATTTGGCAAAGGGGACGAAAAATGGCCAAAATGAGTGAAAATGACTAATGCTGAAGACAGAACGATTTTAAACCAAAAAATGGCTTAGGGCGACCGGTCGTGGTTGAGGGCGCCGGTCGACGCGAGGGCGACGGTTGCCCTCAACCTCTTCAGCCCACTGTTTGACAAATTTTTCAAAATCCGAATTTTCAACCAAAAAACCGATTTTTCGCCCCTAAGTTTTAAAAACATGCAAAATGCAAACGTAGACCTCATTCAATATGCATTATGCCTAACCGAGCTCGTATTGACGCAAAAGTCTCGGAAGTTAGCGGTTTTGTAAAAATGTCCGCTAATTGATCTTGAGATGGCACAAACGATATCTCAATTTTTCGTTTTGAAACACAATCCCTTAGAAAATGATGTCGAATCTCAATATGTTTAGTACGGTTATGATGAATCGGGTTTTGAGCAATATTTATAGCGGATACATTATCACAAAAGATAGGTACGTTTTCAAAAGAGCATTTGTAATCCGCTAAGGTTTGTTTCATCCAAAGAAGTTGAGTACAACAAAATGCGGCGGAAATATATTCGCCGGCCGTTGAAAAGAAACACTCTGATTTTGCTTCTTTGAAAACCAAGAAACTAGGCAATCGCTAAAAATTGACATGATCCGGAAGTACTTTTCCGATCATCAATATTACCCGCATAGTCCGAATCACTATAACCTTTAAGAGAAAAGATTTCATTCTTTGGATAAAATAAACCATATTGAATAGTGCCTTTCAAATATCGAAAAATCCGTTTAACGGCACTCATATGAGATTCTTTTGGATTGCTTTGAAAACGAGCACATAGGCACACGGCATGAAGAATGTCCGGTCTACTAGCGGTTAAATAAAGTAAACTACCAATCATACCTCGATACTTGGATTCATCAACCGTCTTGCCTTTTTCATCTTTGTCAATTTTGACATTGGTTGCCATAGAGTCGAGACGGTTCTTCCTTCTTCAATGCCGAACTTCTTCAAAAGTTCTTTTGTATACTTTGATTGCGAAATGTAGATACCTTCTTGGCATTGCTTAATTTGAAGTCCAAGGAAGAAGTTTAGCTCCCCATCATACTCATCTCGAATTCACCTTGCATTAACTTGGAGAATTTCTTGCACAAAGATTCATTAGTAGCACCAAAGATAATATCATCAACATAAATTTGCACAAGTAAACAATCTTGCCCTTTTTCAAAAACAAAGAGTGTAGTATCAACTTTGCCTCTTGTAAAACCATTTTGCAAAAGAAAAGAGCTAAGTCTATCATACCATGCACGGGGTGCTTGTTTTAAACCATACAAAGCCTTTTTAAGTTTATAAACATCATTAGGCCTAGAAAAATTTTCAAACCCGGAGGTTGTTTTACATAAACTTCTTCTTGAATAATACCATTTAGGAAAGCGGATTTAACATCCATTTGGTAAAGTTTGAAATTTTTGAAACAAGAATAGGCAAGTAAAATACGAATAGCTTCTAAACGTGCTACGGAGCAAAAGTTTCATCATAGTCAATACCTTCTTCTTGACAATACCCTTGAGCTACTAACCTTGCCTTATTTCGAACAATGTTGCCTTGATCATCGAGTTTGTTTCGGAATACCCATTTAGTACCAATAATTGTTTGAGATGGAGGACAAGGTACTAATTCCCATACATCATTTCTTTCAAATTGATTCAACTCCTCTTGCATTTCCAAAAACCAATCTTCATCCTCAATAGCTTCCTTAGCATTTTTAGGCTCTTTTTGAGATATAAGAGCTTTCTCGGCAAAATTCCTTCGAGTCATTACTTTATCAAGGGGATCACCAATAATAAGATCTTTTGGGTGATCTCCCTTAAATTTCAATGCTACGGGAAGATTCGAAGTATCACCCCTATCTTCTTGAGGAACATTTGAACTTGAAGGTTGATCATATGAAATAGAAGGTTTATCATTATGAGCATCACTTTGAACAATAGTTTCAACAATATCCTCTTCATCACTATCGTCATTGGGTATTCTTTCAACACCCGAGGCTTCATTAAATTTGACATGAATAGATTCTTCAACAACCATGCTAGTCTTGTTGTAAACCCGATATGCTTTGCTCTTGGTTGAATACCCCATAAATATACCTTCATCGGCCTTAGGATCAAGTTTGTCCAATTGATCCTTAGTATTCAAAATAAAGCACTTACATCCAAATATTTTGAAATAACTAATATTTGGAGTTCTTCCTTTCCAAAGCTCATATGGAGTTTTATTCATTTTAGGACGAATATAAACTCGGTTAATGACATAGCAAGCGGTACTTACGGCTTTCGGCCCAAAAATACTTTGGAAGTGAAAATTCATTGATCATGGATCGACTCATTTCTTGTAATGTTCGATTTTTCCGTTCGGCTACTCCATTTTGTTGAGGTGTCCTTGGAGCCGAGAAATTATGAGCATATCCTTTGGTTTCACAAAATACTCTAAATTCACCGTCAAATTCTCCACCTCGATCGCTTGAATAGACTTGATAGTATCTTCTTTTTCATTCTCAATAAGTCTACACAACTTAACAAACTCATTAACGGCATCGTTTTTATTGGTAAGAAAAAGAGCCCAAGTATATCTCGAATAATCATCGACTATAACAAAAGTGTAATGTTTTCCACTTATACTAGCCGTACCAATATCCCCATACAAATCAAGGTGAAGCAATTGTAGAGGTTTGGTAGTGAAAATTTCATTTTTGGGCTTAAAACTACTCTTAACTAATTTGTTCTTTTGACAAGTGTCACATAAGCCAAGATTTTCAAAATTCAATTTGGGTAGTCCTTTTACATGTTGGTTTTTGTAAATATTTTTCAAATTCTTGTATCCAACATGTCCGAGTCGCTTATGCCATAAACTCGTTAAATCATTATTGGCGACAAGACAAGAAACATTTTGACTAACCAAATCACTAGTACAAATTTTGTAAAGATTGCCTTTTCTATTTGCTTCACAAATAATATTACCATTTTTAAGAATAAGGCATTTTTCTTTATTAAAAGAAACATCATAATTTGAATCACAAAGTTGGCTAACACTTATCAAATTAAACTTAAGCCCTTCTACTAAAAGAACATTACAAAGAGAGAAAGAAGAGTTACCAATTTCTCCATTTCCAAGAATTTTTCCTTTGCCATTGCCGAACATGACCATACCCTCTTCTTGGAGCTTGATGTTGGTAAAAAGCTCTCTCCTCCCGGTCATATGGCGTGAACATCCGCTGTCCACGAGCCATTTCGAATCCTCCATGGTTGTTATAGCCCCTATTACCTACAAAATCATTTCTTTTAGGTACCCTATAATTTTGGGGTCCATGGGGTTAGTCTTGAGACCTTTGGGTCTCCAAACATGTCTTGAGCTATTTCTCAATTTGCAATTATTAGCATAATGTCCAACTTTGCCACAATAAAAACAAGTAGGAGTATTATAATTATTGGCACGTACAAAAGTCGGACCTTGGTTATTTTTCTTAAAAACACTTTGAAATGGCTTATAACCAAGTCCCGATTTGGAATGCTCACCTCTTTGTGCATCTAAAATTTTTGTGACTTTATCCGTACTTATGTTGAAACGATGCACGTCATTTTTCAAACATTCAATATCTTTTGTGAGCGATTCCTTTTCGGTTTCAAGAGAATGAATTCTAGTAAGAGTAAGAGCATGAGCTTTGTCTAAAGATTCATAAGAGGTAAATAATTTTTCCTTTTCAACCTTAATCTCCTTATGCTCCTTTTTCAAATTTTTGTATTTAACGATTAAATTTTGAAACTCAATTTGCAATTCATCAAAATCACATTGCAAGTCATCAACTATGGAGGAAGTAGAAGAATTTGAGTGTACCTCATTGTTTTCATCGTCTATAGCCATGAGACCGTGTTCGGTTTCTCCTTCCTCATCGGTTGTTTCGAGTAGTTCATCCCATGTTTTGACTTCCGCATTTAGAGCCTTCTTTTTGTAAAAGGCTTCCTTTTCTTTTGCTCCTCTTCATCGAGCTTTGGGCAATCGGCAATGAAGTGCCCGGGTTTTCCGCATTTAAAGCAAGCATTATCTCTTGGTTTTCTTGCTTTATTTTTATTCACAAATTTTGCAAATTTTCGAACAAGTGCGCCGTCTCTCTCATCATCATCATCATTATCATAGTATGCATTATTAGAAGAGGAAGCAAGACCTTTAGGAATATTTTGCATACCCGATTGATTGATGGTTGGTTTGGTATTTTTCCTCTCCTTGAGATAGACTTCATAGATGAGGAGGTTCCCGATGAGCTCGTCAAACTTGAGTGTCTCAAGATTTTGTGCTTCCGTGATTGCCGTCACCTTTTCGGACCATGAGCCGGGAAGAGCATTCAATACCTTAGTCACTTTGTCTTCTTCGGAGATGACTTTACCGAGGGCCACAAGAGGATTGACAATGTTGTCAAGCCTTTCCACCATCTTGGAGATGCTTTCACCATCATACATGTTAAAGTTTTCAAAGTCTTTAACAAGCATGGTCTTTCTAGCTTGCTTGACCTTCTTTGTCCCTTCATATATAGTCTCCAATTTTTCCCAAACCTCATGTGCCGACCTTATGCCTCGTATGCGATTGTACTCGGTGGCGGTAAGTGAGCAATGCAAAATATTTAAGGCCTTACCGTTTAGAGAGAAAGCCTTCTTATCATTTTCATCGAACTCCTTGAAAGGTTTAGGAGTCGAGGTGCCATCCTCCATTTTTTTGTTGGTTGATCAACTCCTTCAATAACCACATTCCATATGTCAAATCCGCACCCTTGTAGAAAGCACTCCATACGGTCTTTCCAAAATGCGTAGTTGTTGGCGTCGAACAATGGTGGCTTGTTGGTGGAGGCCGGTGGTGAGATAAGCGTCATTCGTAGCCATGGATCTTTCCTCTTTACTCGAACGAGCTAGCCAAAGAGTTTGGCTCGATACCACTTGTTAGTCCAAGTGGCTACGATAATCTAGAGGGGGTGAATAGATTATCTCGGTTTTTCAGATTTTGCCCTCTTTTTGAATAATCAACCAAAGACGAGAATGTAAATGCGGAAATAAAACAACACTCGTCGATTTAAAGAGGTTCAACCCACCTAGGGCCTAATCCTCTACCACCCCAAAGATCTCCAGGGATGGATTTCAAAAAGAAAGAAAAGATTTTATTAATTTACCAAAAATTAATACAACACCTTGAGGATTACCACAACCCTCCTTCACCACTTTGAGGATTACCACAATCCTCTTACACCACCTTGAGGATTACCACAACCCTCTTACAACACCTTGAGGATTACCACAACCCTCTTACAACACCTTTGAAGATTACCACAACCTTCAAACACCTATCACCTAGATCACCCAAGTGTATTCTTACCACAAGAATACTCACAAGGATGTCTTGTGTTGAATGATGACCAAAATCAAGATTACAACTCAATAATGATTGATACAATATGAGTGCAAGTGTAATCAAGAATTGAAAGCCTAGACCTCAAATTTGCAAGTGAAAGTGCTAAGGCTAATACAACAAGATATATGAAAGTGTTTGCTTTGTTTGCTCTTTGCTTGTATGGAGTGTTGTATCTTGTTGCTTGAATGAAGCCTCTATTTATAGGAGAGGTCTTGGCTTTGATTTCCAGACATTGGCTCCTCCTTGGGGAGTGATTTGCGCAAAAGAAACCATTTAAAATCATCAATATAGTGTTAGAAATCAATCCCACAAAATAGGGAAAAGTCATTCGAAAATGCAACGGATAGTTTCTTTGTCAAACATGGGGTTCGACCGTCGCTTGCAGAGATAAGATTGAAATTGAATTTTGCGAATTTTTATACAGGGGGACCGGTCGAAGGGGGTGCGACCGGGTCGCCTCACCGTGTGACGGTTGCCCTTGACGCTTTTTTTAAACAGAGAAGTCCGGAACAAAAATCCAACTTGCAGTGCTGTGTCGCCCACGGTCGGCCATCGGCCGACCACACCGGTCGCCCACCTGGTCGACCAGGTCGCCGCCCTTTTTTTTCTTACGTCCCATTTTCTGTTTCAAAACTCAACTCAGTACGGGTTGCCTATAGGCGACCGGTCGAGTCTGAAACAAAAGTGTTGTCCAATTTTAAATCGAATATTAACTTCAAGAAATACTCCAAAAAATAGTAAAAACATTTTAGATCGATTGGAAGTGTTGGGACAACATTTAGGGACATTGTTTTGGTATAAAAACTCATTAGAACAAAATCATCAAAATCATGATAAAAACATTTATCTAACAAAATTGAGGTCTCAAGTCCAAGGAAAATATCTTAAAATAAATGGGTTAATTTTTACCTTAATATCCTCAAGTAGTCTTCAAAAATAAATTTTTCTTCAAGCTTCTAACTTCAACTTGAGATGGTGTAGGTCAGCCCCTAAGCTCCGAAAATTCATATCCTTGAGTCAAAAATTAATTCTTCATGATGTCAAGAGGAAAATGCTAAACCAAAATTTTCTCACCTTAAAGAGTGTAGTCTTTGAATTTCTTCTTTAATCTTGTAGTCAAGTCTAGGTATCTAATTCTTCAAGAAATAATATATTAGGAGCACAAAAATGATTCATCATGTTAGGAATTGGAGGTATATTTGAAGTTTCAAAGAGGTAAAAATGAAAATAGAGGAAAAAATTCTCACCTTACTTGGTAATTTTCGACCACCTTAGAGTTTTTTTGGAAGTGTTTTGGGTGTGTTCTTGTTCAAGGATGAAATGAAGAAGGTTGGAATATTTGATTAGATAGAGGAAGAAAATTGGATTCCCCCTAAATCCTAGTGGCCGTATGGTGCTTGTAGGAGGATAATTCCTTGTCTTGGACAATTGTTTATTTGTCATTGAATTGTTGGAGGAAAAACAAAATTGGATCCCACCCTAATCCTAATGGCCGAAAGGTATGGTTTGTAGGAGGATGATTTGCTTGTCTTGCTCAATTGTTTATTATCATTGGATTAATGGAGGAAAGACAAAATTATTCCCCCTATATATGGAGCTATAGCCGAAAGTTGAGGCAAGGATTATATATATATTTGATTTTTTTGTTTTTTTTTTTTAAACAAAGGTAGGTATATATATGTGATTATATATATATATAAATATATAATATAGAAATATAAAAATATGGATGTCAAATAACAAAATTATATATATATATATATTTTTGAATAAGGTGAAATATTTGGAGAAGGATTGAAATGTACTCCTAAATTATCGAGGGTCCAATATTTCTAAAGTCGTAGTCAATCGATCAAGTATTAATACTAGAGAAGGAATTAAAAATCATTAGGCTCGAAAATGAGAAAGGCGTAATTGGCGTGGGAAGGAATACATAAATAAGAATCGGGTCACGTTTCATTAGTAATTGGTTCGTGTTACTTAACTAAATAAATAAATCACTAAACAACGTCGTATCTCACGTCGCTAAAATTCGGGCGTCACATTCACACCTCTCCTTAAAAGAATTTGGTCCCCAAATTCCTCTTAAAATATTTCGGGTATTGTCATCGCATATCGTCTTCAATTTTTTTTTTTTTTTCCATTACGTCCCGGTAAGACCTCAATGGTGAATTCAATTTCCATATCGGAAGGAAGGGCGGTGAGTCCTTGTGGAAATACATCCGGGGTATTTCGACACTATAGGCACTTCGTGGATTTGAGTCTCTACTTTAGGTTTGTTAGTTACAAATGCCAAGTATCCACGTGCCCACTTTGTGATTGCTTTCCTAGCCTTAATGGCGAGAAATGGTTGGAGCCATCTTGACTCGTGCTCTTCCCGATAATTCTACTATAGGCTTTCCAGGTTCACATAACTTAATAGTCTAATGATGACAGTCCATTTGTGCATGATATGTAGACAACCAATCCCTACCAAAATTAACATCATACTCGAGATATAGGCAACAAAATCAAATCAACAGAAATGTCACATCACCAATCTTTATTTCGCATGCCTTATACATAACATCCGTTATTTGGCTTGCGCCCATGGAAGTTGATACTTCTAAGCATATAGGCATACGCTCCATGCATGTACAAACATGTTTACGTAATGTGGTGCAATAAATGAGTGTGATGACCCGGGGTCAAATAGCACTTTCGCATAATGGTTAGATACTAGAAGCGTACCTTCCACCACATTGGTTGCTTCGGGAGCATCATGTCCCGCCAAGGCAAATACTCGGGCTGGTACCCTCGCTTGGTTATTCGGTCCATTCCTAGATTTATGAGGTGGTACGAGTTTGTTTTTAGGTGTGGAAATCATTGGGCGATCACGTAGTTGATGCGATCGCCGCCACATTTCAGGCATTTCCTTGTTTACGCCAACACTGATCTGGTGTATGTCCCGGCTTGCGGCAGTGAGAGCAAGTTATGCTTTGCACATGTTGTTTCCCGTTGTTAGTCGATCCAGTTCCACCCCTTTGTAATTTTGTAGACGGTCCGATTGTTTTCTCAATTATAGGCCTCTTTGATCCCGATGCCTTATTTTGTTGAATTTGCCCGATTCGGTTCAAACCCATTTCTACACGAGAGGCAGCCCTAACCGCAGCAGAGTATGTATCCATTTCCACTGTCAATAGTTGTTTCTGTAGATCTAATCTCAATCCTCGAGTAAATTTATACAATTTGTCCGCCTCAGTACTTATGGAGCCCAAAGCGTACTTTGTGATCGGTAAAATTCCGATTAAATCTTGGCCACGGTCATACTCCCCGCCTCAAACGGTGAAATTCGTCACGTCTCGCTTCTCGGACAACTTGAGGAATGTATTGGTCCCCCGATTCTCGAGAAAATTGTCCCACGTCCTTCGGGTTCGGTCTTGTTCCCACCTTCTCTCCACAGATTTCCACCAATCACGAGCGGTGGATTCCAATCGAAATACCGCTAAGGTAAATTGTTGTTCCCCGGTATATTGTAGGGCAGCAAAAATGTTTTCCATTTGTTCAAGCCAATCCTCAGCCTTGGCATCGTCCGGTTCCCCCCGGAAGACGGGTGGATCAAAACGCAAGAATCGTTCCAACACCCGATCATGTGCTTCCCGCACCGGTTCCTGCACATTGCGGTTTTGACCAGTTTGTTGTTGCAAGAATAGTAAGATCTGTTGAAGGGCTTGTGCAGTCAGATCGAGCCCAGCAGCTGGGGGTGGTGGTGGAAGTTCGGGCGATGGATTTCTCTCCTGCGGAGGGTTAAGGTTTTCCCTGTCCACGTTACGTGGTCTCCCTCTGCCTCTTTGACCAGCCATCTGTGTTTAGAATAATTAGCATCCACTTACTTATGTAGATAAAATTATGAGTTATGGTACAACAATTAATGATTTATAATATCTAATTTAACGAAGCAATTATTAAGGAATTATTTGTTATAAACTATCCAATAGTGGTGATTCCCATTACAGGCGAAGGGTCCTATCCTGGGTTAGCTCGGTGTAAGTTTCCTTCTTACAAACCGAGCTCTGATACCATAACTGTCACGCCCCAAAATGGAAGCCATGACACAATTTACCAACTTATGCCAGTTTACCAAGCCGGCTTATTTATCCTCCTACATACGTCAATAGAACGATAAAATCCGGACTAATTATAAATAACGGAATAACTAAGTCAGAGTATGGTTACAGCGGAATCCAGAAAAATAAAAATACAACATAATAATTGTTCTTCAGGGTCCTACGCCCTGCTAATACATTAAATAAGTTCAAAGTCTAAATCATCACAAATAAAATCCATCGTCTTAATAAAGTCCATAATACAATACATAACTAAGCTACGTCTTGAGATCCATCGTCGCCATTGTCCTGATACAACTCTTCATCCTCTGGTTGATAAAAGAGGTGGGGTGAGAACAAAAATTCTCAGTAGGTGGGTGCTGGTGTGCGAGTGTGGCTCGTTTTATGCACGAAAAATCATTTCATGGAAAACAATGCATGATGTACATATGACTTTGTCTCGTTGTTTGTATAAAGATTTTCGATTAACCCTTATGTTAGATTGGTCAGAATCAGTCAAACACTATTAATATTTTATTAAATTTACTTCCACTTTGAATTGGATAAAGCCGAAGCAAATTATCCCACTTCCCTTGGATAAAGCCGAAGCAAATTATCCCACGTCACTTGGATAAAGCCGAAGCAAATTATCCCACATCACTTGGATAAAGCCGAAGCAAATTATCCCACATCACTTGGATAAAGCCGAAGCAAATTATCCCACTCGGATAAAGCCGAAGCAAATTATCCCACTTCACTTGGATAAAGCCGAAGCAAATTATCCCACGTCACTTGGATAAAGCCGAAGCAAATTATCCCACATCACTTGGATAAAGCCGAAGCAAATTATCCCACATCACTTGGATAAAGCCGAAGCAAATTATCCCACTCGGATTAAGCAAATTATCCCACTTCACTTGGATAAAGCGAAAGCAAATTATCCCACATCACTTGGATAAAGCCGAAGCAAATTATCCCACTCGGATAAAGCCGAAGCAAATTATCCCACTTCACTTGGATAAAGCCGAAGCAAATTATCCCACACCACTTGGATAAAGCCGAAGCAAATTATCCCACATCACTTGGATAAAGCCGAAGCAAATTATCCCACTTTAAATTTTCACTTTACTTTCCACTTTCATTCTCAACTTCACTTTCACTTATCATTTCACTTCACATTTCATTTCACTTTTCACTTCACAACATTTAATTTCACTTTACGTGCACTTAAATTTTCACGTCATCGAAAAATTTGATAAAATAGTTAGCAAGTCCGGAGTGATCTTGGTCACATGATCTCCGGTATTTATTTCAAAACAAAACTCGCGGTCTAGTTATCGGGCGGATAATCTAGCCGGTTTTAATATTCGATTCGGCGCATTACGTTCAAGCTCGATATTTTTATTAGCTAAGTACAAAAATTATATCTTAAAATTTTTATAAGGTAACCAAGTTAGAAAATATCAATTTCAAGGTCCTTAGCAAATTTTAAAATAAAAATCATTTTTATTAAGGAAAAATATTCTCTTGCCGGCTTTTAAAATTCGATAAGTTTCAATTCCGGACTCGTAAAAGGGTGAGGTCAGTTCCAAAAATTTATAAATTCCCAGAGGTTAAAATTTTTCAGAGGCTCGAGACAGATTTTATAAAATTTGCAGATTAGTCCTCTAGTTTCCAAAAATTTCGATTTTTGACTTGATATTTTAAAATTTGTTAACTCTTAAACCGGGAAGGATTTTGAGGTGATTCTAATTTTAAAGAACTTCTTTGGACAGTAATAAGTTGTGGTAAAAATAGTTTTAAAAATTTCGAAAGTTAGGTACCTCATTTTCACAAATTACAATTTTGGCCCAAAAGCGATTTTTTGTCGTTAAAGGCTCGTTTCAAGTCGGATGGTTATGAAATTTGAACTAAAGGTTCAAAATATCATATTAAATAAATCTGCAAGTTTTCGAGATACCTTGACTGCCCCAGCTTTAAAAATTACAGTTTTAGTCCTTTAAGTTTTACAATTTTACATTTTGATATCAAACTTGTTCCTTATTGTATTTTCTTGCCGGAAGGGGTCCAAATCTTTCAAGTCACTTCATATATGAAATTTATAGATTATTGGGTCCAATATTTCGAATTTTCAGAGGTGGTCTTCACAGTTTTCATATTTACTCTTTTGGCCCAATATTTCACAATAATTGCAAAAATAACCAAGCTTGAATTTTCTTGCACAAGTTGCAAGTCCAGAATTCAATAATATATAAAAACTTATTTTAAACATTTCTAAAATATATTTGAACATTCATAGCATCATAAATCATAAAAGCAAATGATGAGCAATTTTATCAACAATTTATGCAAGAAAAATATCATACTCATCTTTTTATTTTCTCGAAATTTTATTAAAACATAAATATCATAAATACTTGATAAAATTCATAAAATATCATATTTTCACATGAACATGCATTTTTGTGCACTAGTAGAAAGAATGATGCGATTTTTGTAGAAATAATTTTCACCCACCTCGTAGTAGCTTTTCGGGTTGTGGTTTACAATGGAGATCTTCTTAAGAATCCAAGCTCTTGGTTCTAACTCTCAAAGTTCAGTCCCTAAATTTCAATATATCCATAGTTTGGTGTTAAAATTGAGGTCTCAAGTCCAAGGAAAATATCTTAAAATAAATGGGTTAATTTTTACCTTAATATCCTCAAGTAGTCTCCAAAAATGAAATTTTTCTTCAAGCTTCTAACTTCAACTTGAGATGGTGTAGGTCAGCCCCTAAGCTCCGAAAATTCATATCCTTGAGTCAAAAATTAATTCTTCATGATGTCAAGAGGAAAATGCTAAACCAAAATTTTCTCACCTTAAAGAGTGTAGTCTTTGAATTTCTTCTTCAATCTTGTAGTCAAGTCTAGGTATCTAATTCTTCAAGAAATAATATACTAGGAGCACAAAAATGATTCATCATGTTAGGAATTGGAGGTATATTTGAAGTTTCAAAGAGGTAAAAATGAAAATAGAGGAAAAAATTCTCACCTTACTTGGTAATTTTCGACCACCTTAGAGTTTTTTTGGAAGTGTTTTGGGTGTGTTCTTGTTCAAGGATGAAATGAAGAAGGTTGGAATGTTTGATTAGATAGAGGAAGAAAATTGGATTCCCCCTAAATCCTAGTGGCCGTATGGTGCTTGTAGGAGGATAATTCCTTGTCTTGGACAATTGTTTATTTGTCATTGAATTGTTGGAGGAAAAACAAAATTGGATCCCACCCTAATCCTAATGGCGAAAGGTATGGTTTGTAGGAGGATGATTTGCTTGTCTTGCTCAATTGTTTATTATCATTGGATTAATGGAGGAAAGACAAAATTATTCCCCTATATATGGAGCTATAGCCGAAAGTTGAGGCAAGGATTATATATATATTTGATTTTTTGTTTTTTTTTTAAACAAAGGTAGGTATATATATGTGATTATATATATATAAATATATAATATAGAAATATAAAAATATGGATGTCAAATAACAAAATTATATATATATATATTTTTGAATAAGGTGAAATATTTGGAGAAGGATTGAAATGTACTCCTAAATTATCGAGGGTCCAATATTTCTAAAGTCGTAGTCAATCGATCAAGTATTAATACTAGAGAAGGAATTAAAAATCATTAGGCTCGAAAATGAGAAAGGCGTAATTGGCGTGGGAAGGAATACATAAATAAGAATCGGGTCACGTTTCATTAATAATGGGTTCGTGTTACTTAACTAAATAAATAAATCACTAAACAACGTCGTATCTCACGTCGCTAAAATTTGGGCGTCACAATAACACAAAAACTCCTATCGGACCGTCTAACGGGTCCGACTGTTAAACGGATCGACCCGCGGTGGTGGCATTTCCATAATATTAATGGTGGTGTTTAGTAATTTTCGAGGATCAGTATTAGCGATCCTTCCGAAAAGTATTAGTCGTCCTTCTAAAAAGTATTAGCGATTATTCGAAATGTATTAGTAGTTCTTTCAAGAGTTTTTAGTATTTTCACTTGAATATACTCCCAAAATGTATTAGCAGTCCCTCAAAAAGTATTAGTAGTTCCTCGAAAAAGTATTAGTAGTTCCTTGAATATAATTAATTTTTTTTCCCGAAATGTATTAACAATCCTTCTGAAAAGTATTAGTCGTCCTTCTAAAATGTATTAGCAGTTCTTCTGAAATGTATTAGTAGTTTCCCTGAATATAATTAAATTTTTCTCCTGAAATGTATTAACAGTCCTTCTGAAAAGTATTAGCCGTCCTTCTAAAAAGTATTAGCAGTTATTCTGAAATGTATTAGTAGTTCCCTGAAGAGTATTTTAGTATTTCTCATGAATATACTCCCGAAATGTATTAGTTGTCCCTCGGAAAAGTATTAGTAGTTTCTCGAAAAAGTATTAGTAATTTCCTAGAGAGTATTTTTAGTAGTGTTCATGCAAAGTATTAGTTTTTCTTATAAAATGTATTAGTATTTCTACATAAAAGTATTAGCTGATACTAATACTTGTATCATTAAATTCTTCGTCATCAAATACTCTGCTATTGCAATATCCATTCTTAAATAAGGATTTTGGTAAGAATGACCTGTACATCTCCATATTTCACTTTTTGATTTACTAAGAAAATGATCCACAATCAGTCCTCCTCACTCTGATGTCATACTAATCCTTCTCCTTTTTTCTTGTTGGACCCTTTTATATATCTCTGTTCTTGTATTTAAGAACGTTGGATAAAAATGCAATTGTCCTAACTTTTTGACACCAACCGACATGTTTGTAGTAATTGGGAGCGCCTAAGGTGGACCTTCACCTTACTGCATCATCTTTTTTTTTTTTGAGAAAACCTTACTGCATCATCTTTCAATGGCTTTGAATGACAATTATTTAAGAACGTTGTTCTATATAAAAGAACTAATTCTCTTTTTTATATCATCAGAAAGAAAAATCATGTCTGTGAGATTTGTGGGAGGAGCACGGCGACAGGGAGGCGTTCAACGGCATTCTCGCCGGAGAGCGGGCGGTTCCACCTCAACGCGGCGGAGACATGTGCGGTGGACTTTGCAGCGGAGAAGGTAGAGACTGCCGTAGATTTGGAGTCGATGGATTTTTTTTTTTTTTGCGGATCCGGATCAGGTCTAGATGGATAGTATATTTAGACCCGTCTAACGGATCTAGATCCGTTAGACGGTCGACAGGGGAGACTAGCTCATTATATAATAGTTTCACATAAAACAAAAAAATTTACATCTTATTTTAGAAATGAACCCATTTGATCATAATTGCATTTTGCCACCCATTGCAATTTTTAAAGAAGTTGTGTTACAAACCCGAAACTAACATATTTCACATTTAGGCCAAAGACATTCAGAAATTGCAAAGCAATCCTAGATCCTCAAAATTCACCACATCCGACAAAATAAATTTTGAAAATTTATGAAGTAGTCCCTATACTCCACTGAATGATATCTTGAGCCTCACATCTCCAAGTTCAAATTTTTTTTTTTAAAATTTTCACTCAAACATAATTATTTGCAAAAGAAAAAAAAAACAAAAACAAAAACTCACCTTAATGGAAACATACAGCCAAACGGCCACTGTACAGTTTCAAATGTGGAGATTTTTCGATAACTTTCCAAAAATTACAATTTAACCCCAATATTCTTTGTTTTAGTTAAATTCTCTCAATATGAGTTATTAACTCTACAAAACCTTATAACAACTTTAAAACATAAGTAAAAATGATTACTAAAATATAAAAACTCCACCCAGATCATTTAAAAGTGTCAAAACCACATGTCATTTCTTTTTTTTTTATTATTTATCAAAATTGATTGGCAGTTTTTGGAAATTGCAAGTTGGCCCTAAAATTTTCATTTTTTTAGTAAATACACCTCCAAACTATTATCAAATTTCGAATTAACATGTACTTATCAAATTAATCGGCAAATATACACACAACAACGTTACTAAGGTTTCAAAATGACCCAATCGTTTCGGTATTTATAAGGCCAGCCCCAAACTTAATAAAATTCCAATTAAACTACCAACCCTCCATAATCCAACAATCAATTTATCAAACCATCACAATTAACACATAATCACACAAATCATTACATAATTACTCAATTAATTTCATGATTTAACAGCAGTTTTAAGAAACCCATTTGAAAAAGAAATTTATATTTTCACCCACCTTCGACTAAAAGCTTAATACAATCAATAAGATCCTCAGTTCCAAAGCTCCAAGTCAATTCCTACAATAAATTCCATTTCATTAGAGACTTAATTGTATGTCTAATAAAACCTCAAAGTTACCATGATCAACTTACCAAATACTGTTCTACTCTTGATGGGCAAGCTAAATCTCTAATTGCATGTTTGTATCCAACCAAAACTTCACCTCCAGTTTTATCCTTAAACTCCCGGACGCTTTGAGAAAGTTGCTATGAATTTGTTGGTTATTGTTGGGTAATGGTTTAAAATGTTGAAATCAAAGATTGATGAAGGAAATTGGAAGAAGGGTTCACATCTATTTGTCACTCTTGCTCACGGCCAAGGTACCAAAACCCCAAGTTCTTCTATGTTCCCTAAATAGAAATGAAGGTGTTGGTGGGATAATGTGTGTGCCTATGTATCCACATATATATATATATATAGGGGATGGTTATATAGGACCCCCTATTATATGAGTACATAGGACCAAATGCGGACCACATATCTACATTTTTCAATGGCTATTATTAATTTTGATTATTGTTAATAAAATAAATGGTAAAGTCAAAATGAGGGCAAATTAGTCCACATAAAAAATAGAGAGGTTAGCTAAATCTAGTAAATCCCATGAAAATAGGGGAGTTACCCACAATTGGTGGCATCCTTCATTCAATCCACCTCGTGTAGTTGATTTCCAAACAAATTTGATGATGTGTTTCCTTAATTCCATGTGCTAAATCTAGAAAATCCCATGAAATTTCGTCATACCCATTTTTTTAAAAAAATTCTTGATATGGTCGAATGTTGCTTATATATGCTAAAATACTTGTTCACACGTATGTAAAATGTTGCTTAGTTTTCTTGTGTTTTAAACTTTCACATTAATAATAGTTTGTTTGAGAAGAACTATCTGTTATGTGAAAAATTAAAAACTTATACTTATATGGACTCTTATTCATTCAATCGTTGACGATTTTTTCAACCCAGAAATTTGCTTGGGTGATACTAAAATGTTGCTTATGTATGCACGAATACTTGCTTGTATGTATTCAAAAATTTTATTATGTCACCATTTGTTCTAACTCAGTACTTTGCTTAGCTATGGCTAGAGGTTTACATGTGCATACCTATATGCTTATGTATATTCTAAATGTTGCTTAATTATTTATTTTGTTTGAATCAGTTGGGATTGCACATGTGCCACAACAGCGGATTGAAATAACATCGAATTCATCTCCGAACTGGATACCAAAATGTGACGAAAATATGACTCCAGAAGAAGGAATGAATTTTGATAATATCGACAACGGAATACCATTTTAAAAATGATTCTTAATATATAAAAAAAAGTATGTGTTCCAGAATATGTTGTGACTGCTTATATATTTGTTTAATACTGCTTATTCACATATTACAAATTGTATGTGCGTGGTTATTGTAATGCTTATTACTACTATGTACTCAACTTATGTGTGACTATTGTAGTGATTTTCGAGCAAATAATTCTACATTCTTGTAAAATTTGGTTACTACAGTCCCATATGTTCAATTGTTTATTTGTGCGTAAAGTATTATTTGTGAAAGGATGTTATGGTGCTTAGAAAGTAATTGAATTATGCTTACAATACCATCAAACCATGAAAATAATTGCTTACAAAGCAATTGAATTCTGCTTACAAAGCAATTGGATTTTGCTTACAATGCAACTGAATTCTGCTTACAAAGCAACTGAATTCTGCTTACAGTATCTAAAAACCATGAAAATAAATACGACACTAACTAGAAAATATTCATATATCAACTACGCATGTACGTCCAAACCAACCATATTTAAAATGGCTATAAAATACTACAACATTCAACATTTTGATCAAAAGTATGAAACAATCACGTTTCGTTGTGATCCTAACTCGATTTGGAAAACTCCTTCGCCCGTCCCAAAACCGACTTCCACTGCTCGTTCATTACATCTTTTGCCATTTCCAACAGAAAATCTATCAAAAAAAAAGACACTAGTCATTTATATAAAACATTAATTAAAAACAAAACATTAATAAGCATAAAAACCAACCAAACATAAGCATAATATAAGATATGTATAAGCGAGAAAACAAAATATAGATAAATGAATTATCAACAACAATAAGCAATTGAAAACATCAATAAGCAAACCCCGACCTTAGAAAAAAATATGGCAATACTAGTTACCCCTAATTTGAGAGCATAATATAAAACATAGATAAGCATAATATAAAACATACATAAGCATAATTATCAACAACAATAAGCGGTTGAAAGCCTCGTTAATCTCCAATCACGCTAACTTTGTTTTTCAACTAGTAAAATCAGTAAATAAAAAATAACAAAAAACCAACAACAAATCCTAATTATGCATTTAGAAGAACATAGATAAGCATTATTACGAAAATCAATAAGCATTTGCACATAGTTGAACAAAAACATGATCTATTTAATCAAGCCCCTCCTCAACGCAAGAAGCCATTAAAACAAATTTCATGCTATCATACGCCCCTAAGACATACCGCAACTACAAACCATCATTAAAACTACGAGAATGCAGACGACCCATGATCTAATGAAGCAAAAATTCAAACCAAATCGCAAAATAATTTTCAAAAAAGAAAAAGAAAAGCACCGCCTTTAATACCTTAGCAGGAGGCGCAAAAATCGAACCAAAAACCCCAGAAGAAGAACCAGTTCTCGAAGAATCCTTAGCCCCAAAGAGATCAGAAGCAAATGAAGAACCCGATTATTTTCCTTCTTCCATTTTTCTCTCTATTTCACAAAGATATTGAGAAATCTTTAACACATATTGATGGAGATGCTCTTCTGGTGGGGTTTTCACAATAGCTATGGAGATTGGAATTTTCACGAGATTGAGGTTTTTCTCAGAAAGATGGGGATGTGTAAAACGATTTGGGAGAGAAAAGATTTGGAAGAGAAAAGCCAAGAGAAAAGATTTGGAAGAGAAGACTTATAAAAATCGTTCCCTAAATTATAGCAATGTGAAAAGCCACTACCAAAAATAACTTTCCCCTAATAATTGATATAAGTTGTATTTATCAAAATGTCCTTTTATCCAATAATTAACCATTATAAAATGATAAAAAAACTGTTCAATCTAGACCATTTAAAAATTAAATCAACGCTCCAGATTTGGTTTCACGTACTCACTTAAATTACATAGACTCATATGATCCAAATCCTATATATATATATATATATATATACTTTTTTTGATCAGTATATATATATATATATATATATATATATATATATATATATATATATACTTGTTTAGTGATATAATGGGCTTGGGCTTACCTAAGAAAGGTTCAAATGGTGAGTAATTGGACTACAAATTTGTTAAGTCGATTAGCTAATAAAAATGGTTGACTGGACTCAAGTTTGACCATCAACTAAACAATTTAATGGTTGAGAATTTTAATAAATAAAATGGGATAACTACTCTCACTAAACTCCACCAAATTATCTTAATAATATACTTAAATTATTAATTCAATAAATGAACACATATTTTCACACAAAATCATGAAATAAAGATAGATTGTAATCACATGATCATAATATCAATAATTACATAGTCATCCAAATGTGGGGTCTCACACGGTGTGCGAGTGTGGCTCGTTTTATGCACGTAAAATGGTTTCATGGAAATCAATACATGAGAGTACATATGACTTCGTCCCGTTGTTTATATAAAAATTTCCATTAGCCATTATCTTAGATTGGTCAGAATCAGTCATGCATTATTATTGTCTTATTAATTTACTTCCACTTTCAATTGGATAAAGCCGAAGCAAATTAGCACACTTCTATCGGATAAAGCCGAAGCAAATTATCTCACTCAACTTGGATAAAGCCAAAGTAAACTATCCCACTTCACTTGGATAAAGCCGAAGCAAATTATCCACTTCACTTGATAAAGCCGAAGCAAATTATCTCACATCACTTGGATAAATCCGAAGCAAATTAACCCATATCACTTAGATAAAGCCAAAGCAAATTATCCCACATCACTTGGATAAAGCCGAAACAAATTATCTCACATCACTTGGATAAAGCCGAAGCAAATTATCCCACATCACTAGCTAGGATAAAGCCGAAGCATATTATGTGAGACCCCGAATTTTAACGTGAGATTCGGTGTTATGTAGTGATTATTTATTCGGCTATGTATCACAAACCTATTATTAATGAAACTCGACTCTATTTTTATTTATTTCTTCCCACGTCAATTACGCATTTCGCATTTTTAGAGCTTAGCAATTTTATATTCTTCCTCTAGTATTATGATGGCTCAAAAGCTACCTTTAAAACCGTAGGCAAGTGCACCTATCGTTTTATAGTATAGATTATTGAGTACCAGAGTGTCATTCCACGAGGATTATAAGTACTAATAATTACCGTCTCTTTGTTATTTAATCTAACAATTTTCAGAGTTTTTGTTTGATAAAGAATCTAAATTATCGAAGTGTAAAACGAAGTAAAATTTTGTAGAATAAGAAATCAAGAGATAGAAGTGTGTTTGAATGTAAATCCCTCTAGAATGTTTTTGTGATTTGACAAGTTAAAAGATTCAACCATAAGCCCTTAAGCAAAAACCAACCTCTTTTAATAAAATCTCATGCTATGTGGACCGTAGAAATTCCCGATTTAAGTTAATCCCTTTCTCAAGGCGAAAAACTCCTAATCTCAAGTTGATTAACTGAAATCTCTTTCTAGTTAAAACCCCAAGATTGCATTATAACGATTTATGAATTCCCATATTAGGTTTGACCCTAATCCGAGGAAGATTTATGTCGCCCTATATCTAGGATTGCATGCAACTCTTTTCACTTATATAGGTTCTATTTCACCATGAATCTCTCGATTTCCGGATGAAAAATAAACTTCAAATCAATATTGCGCATATATCAATTCGAATGAACGAAGCATAATATAAGTGAATCACACAAAATATGAAGATTTTATTAAAAACATACACACCTTAATCACAAATCCATTCTAGAGTTCATTACATTCAAACACTAGGAGTTTTAGCTACACATGCTTTTGACACAAGAATAAATTACACAAGAAGATGTAAACATTGTAGACATGGTGTACTTATCTTTATCAAAATCTCAATTGACTTGATGATGTTGCTCCAAGCCTTCTTCCCCAATGTTGCCTCAAGCTTACTCCTCCAAGACCTCTTGATCCCAATTCCACTCAAAATGTTAAGCACTATGAATCTCTCTATGAATGAATATTACATGAATGATTTTCCAACTCAAACTCTTGGCTTTTATAAGCACCATACCAAATGCCCCATTTCCATGCTTGTTAGTTGAATCATTGTGTGCACATTCATGGTTGAGTTGGTTGAATCATTGTATACACATGATGATTGAGGGAATATGGGGACATGTTGCAGCAAAATTGGGTGTTAAAAGTATACAAAAGTGGCCAAAATGAGTTGGTTGGTGAGTTTTCCCCAAATTCCGCAAAGAAAAGTTGCAAAAAGGGGTCCGGACACGCCCGTAAAAGACGGCCCAGGCCGCCGTCTTTGCACAAAATTTGTTGGAAAATTGCCTGACACGGCCGTGTCGTGTGACACGGCCAGGCCGTGTTCGGGCCTGTTTTGTGCGGTTTTTCCTCCTCTTTTGATCCCCTTCAACATGGCCGTGTTTGGCGACACGGCTTGGCCGTTTTGGACCCTTTTTCCAATTTTTATCCAATTTATTTCCTTCTTTTTTGAACATGGCCATGTTACTTGTCACCCCAAGTCATGTTGAGTGATTTTCTTGCCTTTTTTCAATCAATATTGGCTCCATATTGCTCCAAATTGCTCCACCTATAATGTTAAACACATCACACGATGAAATGCTACGTAAATACTTGAGAAACTATGATTTTTTCTAACAAAACAATTCAAAAAACTATTAAATTAATAACACGAAATGTGTACAAAATGACACTTATCAAACCACCTCCAACTTTGAACTTTGCTTGTCCTCAAGCAAAACATTATATCAAAAAGAGGGATTCAATAAATCACAACATACAAAGATGATTTTCAACATATTGAACATAAGCAGTCAAGTTCTTGGCCTTCTCAACCGAAATAACCATTAAGTAAAAACATCGTTTTGTAAAGCGTCATTGTCAAGAAAGACTGTAATATCGGCAGGCATTATTCAGACTTGAAATCATCACTCCACAAATATTGATAGTTATGAACAACTTCAATTCAATAATGCTATGAAAATACAAGAACTCAATGGATCATTGTAGTTAGCCTACTAGTCATATAACCAAGCTTCTTGAACTTTATTGGAATGAGAAGTCAAGGAGTATTCATTCTCCTTTTTTTTTTTTTTTTTGGGACCTTCGAGACATGCTTCCACTAGGTTTATATTTTGAATTTCTGTTCAAACACTCCTAGGGTGGTTTCCCATACTCATATTCGTGTCGCCGTTTTACGTAAAAGACAAACATGGGGCTCATGAATGCTCCTAGTTACTAAGCAACAACAAATAGAGGAGTATAACCTCGATTGGTCCGTTTTTTTTCTTCTTTTTCTTTTTCTTTTTTTTATTCACAAGCTTGGTTTAACAACTAGTTAACCACTACTAAATCATGAGTTCTCGGAAGTTCATAGTACTAAACCGTCGTATATGCCTTAACACATCAAATATTTATGGTGTTGGAAATCTCGTCAAAATTTTGCCCGCATCCACGTCAATCTATCCTAGACAATCAATTGCTTCACCTTTGAAAACACAAATTAACAAGTTAATATAGGTATAATTGGGCCAAGTTATTGACTAGCAAATACTCAATTTGTTAAAAAAAAAAATCACATCTCTTGAAAACAAACACACAAGCATTCCGAAAATGTTATTGTACCCACCTCCAACTTTAAGATTCACATTGTCCTCAATGTGAAAGAAAGAAATGGACAAACACACACAAAACACTAAAAAAAAACAAAGAAATTAGAATGATATAAAAGAGGTGGAAAAAAAGAAAAATACGACCTTACTACAATAGTGGAATCGGTGTTGAGCGACCATTGGGTTGTTTTGGTACGGGACCTTCAACGGCATCTTCATACCTAATCAAAGTTAAGCAACACACAACTCGAATACCGTGAAATCTCAAATATTCCCAATTAGGACAAGCAAGAAGAAGCTCAAGAGTTTTTTTTTTTTTTTTTTTTATGATTTGAAAATGACTCTAAGGACTTGTGATTATTTTTTAAGAAAATAAAAAAAAAAAAATAAAAAAATGAAAACAATTGCACACAAACATCGGGTTGCCTCCGGTGGCCGCTTTTTAACGTCGTATAATTTGGACCATTTCACCTAAATGTGAAGATTTAATCGGGCGGAGCCTTGAACTTATGAAAAGTTTTATCTCTTTGAACAACATCGCCACCCGTATCTATTTTCGAACAATTGACCTTCATGGTCCTATTTTTCTGCATGTTATTCTCAAAATGGGATTTATCGTGGGAACTTTTGCACATTGAACATCACATACTTTCAAGGATTTATTAGAAGACATATCAAGCAAAAAATCATTTATCCTTGTCTCAATCAAGTTTATAGGAAAACAAGTATCATTTATAGGATTTCTCAAAGGAATTTTAAAGATAACTTGTTCATCCCCTACTCTCAAAGTAAGTTTTCCATCATGCACATCAATGAGAGATTTAGCGGTAGCCAAAAAGGGACGCCCTAGAATTAAGGGAACTTCTAAATTATCATGCATGTCAAGAATAACGAAATCATTTCGAAACACGAATTTATCAATCTTGACTAACACATCATGAATAATACCTCTAGGATGTTTAATCGATTTATCGGCTAATTGAATGTCCATCCTAATAGGTTTAAGTTCACCTAATCCCGCGTGCTTAAATGTTTCATAAGACATCACATTGATACTAGCTCTCAAGTCGGCTAGTGCCCTATCAACAGTAAACCATCAATTGTGCAAGGAATAATAAAGCTTCCTGGATCATTAAATTTTTGTGGTAGTTCATTGGAAGGACATTTATCATTCAATTGCACATTTGATAATTTGTTAAGCTTATTTTCACTAGGAATGATGTCATTAAGATCCCTAACATGCTTTGAAGGAGGGTCAACAAATGGAATATTAGTATGTAATTGCTTGAATGACTCAAGGTACTTACCAAATTTGTCCTCCTTTCTATCTTCTTGATTAAACTCCGGTAAGGGATCTTGGGCTTGTATTTCGCAACCTCCTTTTTCATGAGATTTTCTTTGGGCATGTCATCCTCCACGATTTTGCATGGCGGCATTGGCGTAATCATGCTCATGTGGAAAACGATGGTGATTGCCTTTACGTGCTCCCTGGGTTTGGCTCGGTATTACCCGCAAACTACCTTGTGGCCTTTCGGAAATCATCTTCGCAACCGCCTATTTGGTTTTCCAGTTATGGATAGATGCTTCTTGATTTCTCAAGGATGTTTCCACCGCTCGAATCGAGTATCATTGATTGCACAAACTTTGTTATAAGATCTTCCAAGTTAGGCTTACCTTGATTTGGTGAAATCCGGAGACGTGTGTAGATTAGGATTGGGATTAGGTCGTGGTTGACCTTGATTTCCCCAACCAAAATTAGGATGTTGTCGCCACCCAGGATTATATGTGTTCTTTGTAAGGATTACTTGGGTAATTTTCGCCTTGATTCCCAACGTAATTAGCATGTTCGGCGTGAGGTATCGTGTGTGGGCGAGTCTTGATGATTATGCAATCCGCCGCAAGTTTCACAAGATAAAACGTGCGGTGGTGGTGGTTTAGGAGCCGCTAGATCGTCGATCTTTTGGGTCAAAGCTTCGACTGTGCGGCTAGTGTAACCCGCGCATCGCATTATAAACACCAACCGACTGTTAGTTTTACCTCGTATAGATTACCATTGGTAGCCGTTCATGGCCATTCCTCAATCAAATCCTCGAGCGGCTTAGGCATTTTGTTATTAAGAGTTCCCCGCCATTTGATCGATCATTTGTCTTGTTGCGAAAGTAGCCCATTATAAAATGTTTGGACTTGCATCCAAATAGGTAGGCCATGGTGTGGGCACTTTCGCAATAATTCCTTAAATCTCTCCCAAGTATCGTATAAAGTTTCATCGTGCTTGAGTAAATGAAGAGATTTCGTTCCTTAATCTTGCGGTCTTTGCGGTGGGAAATACTTCAAAGGAATTTTTCGCCATAATATTCCATGTTGTAATCGTTCCTTTTGGCAAAGTATTTAACCATTTGTTTTGCTCGTCCCCGAAGAGAGAATGGGAATAAGCGTAGGGCGGATGGCATCATCGGAGACCCCGTTGATTTTGAAAGTGTCGCAAATTTCAAGAAAATTCGCGATGTGATTATTGGGATCTTCATCCGGTAGACCGTCAAATTGGACAATTTGTTGCACCATTTGAATAACGTTGGGTTTAATTTCAAAATTGTTGGCGCAACGGCCGGGCCTTACAATGCTTGACGTCGTGCCATCCATGGATGGCTTGGCGTAATCGTACATAGTTCTTTGTTCATCCGCCATATCGGGATCCTTGCCTTCGTTAATATCCTCTCGTGGTCAGTATTAATACTTTCTCTCTCGTATTGCCCGTGGCGGTGTCGCGCTTCCAAATTCGGCGACGAGTAGGCATGTATGCATTGCGGTAAATAAAGAGGATAAGTGTAATCCAATACTTACAAAGATAGATAAAAAGAAAGACAAATGATGAAATAAAAAAATGATTAAATTAACAAAAATAAGGTGTTCTTAATATTACAATCCCCGCAACGGCGCCAAAAACTTGATGGCTCAAAAGCTACCTTTAAAACCGTAGGCAAGTGCACCTATCGTTTATAGTATAGATTATTGAGTACCGAGTGTCATTCCCACGAGGATTATAAGTACTAATAATTACCGTCTCTTTGTTATTTAATCTAACAATTTTTGAGTTTTTGTTTGATAAAGAATCTAAATTATCGAAGTGTAAAAACGAAGTAAAATTTTGTAGAATAAGAAATCAAGAGATAGAAGTGTGTTTGAATGTAAATCCTCTAGAATGTTTTTGTGATTTGACAAGTTAAAAGATTCAACCATAAGCCCTTAGCAAAAACCAACCTCTTTTAATAAAATCTCATGCTATGTGGACCGTAGAAATTTCGATTTAAGTTAATCCCTTTCTCAAGGCGAAAAACTCCTAATCTCAAGTTGATTAACTGAAATCTCTTTCTAGTTAAAACCCCAAGATTGCATTATAACGATTTATGAATTCCCATATTAGGTTTGACCCTAATCCGAAGATTTATGTCATCCTATATCTAGGATTGCATGCAACTCTTTTCACTTATATAGGTTCTATTTCACCATGAATCTCTCGATTTCTCGGATGAAAAATAAACTTCAAATCAATATTGCGCATATATCAATTCGAATGAACGAAGCATAATATAAGTGAATCACACAAAATATGAAGATTTTATTAAAAACATACACACCTTAATCACAAATCCATTCTAGAGTTCATTACATTCAAACACTAGGAGTTTTAGCTACACATGCTTTTGACACAAGAATAAATTACACAAGAAGATGTAAACATTGTAGACATGGTGTACTTATCTTTATCAAAATCTCAATTGACTTGATGATATTGCTCCAAGCCTTCTTCCCCAATGTTGCCTCAAGCTTACTCCTCCAAGACCTCTTGATCCCAATTCCACTCAAAATGTTAAACACTATGAATCTCTCTATGAATGAATATTACATGAATGATTTTCCAACTCAAACTCTTGGCTTTTATAAGCACCATACCAAATGCCCCATTTCCATGCTTGTTAGTTGAATCATTGTGTGCACATTCATGGTTGAGTTGGTTGAATCATTGTATACACATGATGATTGAGGGAATATGGGGACATGTTGCAAACAAAATTGGGTGTTAAAAGTGTACAAAAGTGGCCAAAATGAGTTGGTTGGTGAGTTTTCCCCAAATTCCGCAAAGAAAAGTTGCAAAAGGGGTCCCGGACACGCCCGTGTCGAAAAGACGGCCAGGCCGTCTTTGCACAAAATTTGCCGGAAAATTGCCGACACACGGCCGTGTCGTGTGACACGGCCAGGCCATGTTGTGCGACATGGCCGTGTTGTACAACACGGCCAGGCCGTGTTCGGGCCTGTTTTGTGCGGTTTTTCCTCCTCTTTTGATCCCCTTCAACATGGCGTGTTTGGCGACACGGCTTGGCCGTTTGGACCCTTTTTCCAATTTTTATCCAATTTATTTCCTTCTTTTTTGAACATGGCCATGTTACTTGTCACCCCAAGTCATGTTGAGTGATTTTCTTGCCTTTTTTCAATCAATATTGGCTCCATATTGCTCCAAATTGCTCCACCTATAATGTTAAACACATCACACGATGAAATGCTACGAAATACTTGAGAAACTATGATTTTTCTAACAAAACA
This sequence comes from Rehmannia glutinosa, assembly GCA_016081115.2. Classification (NCBI taxonomy): domain Eukaryota; kingdom Viridiplantae; phylum Streptophyta; class Magnoliopsida; order Lamiales; family Orobanchaceae; genus Rehmannia; species Rehmannia glutinosa. Next base: position 3,361,031 of record CM071935.1, read on the forward strand.
ATTCAAAAAACTATTAAATTAATAACACGAAATGTGTACAAAATGACACTTATCATATTAATACTTGATCGAATGACTACTACTTTAGGAATATTAGACCTCCAACAATTTAGGAGTACATTCCAATCCTTATCCTAATATTTCATCTTATTCTATAATTCATCCCAACCAATTTCCCAATCAATTTTTTTTTTAAAAAAAAATATTTTTTTATATTTTTAAAAATTTGAAAATTACCATAAATGGGGAGGTTGTTTCATATTATTATATATGTATATATATATATATATATATATATTTACATATATATATATTTTTTTCTCAACTTTTGGTCACATGCTTAAAGGATGGACAAACTTTTCTTTCCACCAAATTCTAATAAATAAAAATACCAACACCATGATTATTATTCCTCCAACTTTTGGCTCCTTGTCTTAGGGAATCAATCATTTTTGTTATTTTTTTCTTTATCTACCAATATTATTCATTTCATAATTATCATAAAAACATAAGACTTGCTTCCATTTTCCTCTCTAAAGGATCAAATTCTTCAAGCATAAGGTAAGAATGTCTTCATTTCTCCCAACTCTATTTTTCTTCTCCAATCCTCAACCTTATACCTTCACCATCTAATGATGTTGAATCCTTCTTGTTGAGGTACTCCTAGAGAAAATTCTTGAAGAATTAGAGACCTAGATTTGACTACAAGCTTGAAGAGGAAATTCAAGATTTCATATTATTAAGGTGAGAAAATTATGGTTTTAGTATTTTTCTCTTGACAACATGAAGAATTAATTTTTGACTCAAGAATATAAATTTTTGGAGTTTAGGGGCTGACCTACATCATCTCAAGTGGAGGTTAGAGGCTTGAAGGAAAATTTCCATTTTTGAGACTACTTGAAGATATTAAGGTGAGTAGTAACCATTTGGTACTAGTATATTTTCTTTAGACTTGAGACTTTAATTTTAACACCAAAATATGGTTTGGATACCATTTAAGGGCTGATCTTCAAGAGTTTTAGTCAAGAAGTTGATTCAAGGAAGAAGACCACATTTTAGATCAACCCGAGAAACTACTACGAGGTGGGTGGAAAAATTCTTTCAACTTCTAGGTGTTTTAAATTGAAAATATGCATGTAGTATTTTGATATTGAGCACTTGAGATATATATTATGTATTGCATGATATTTTCTTGTATCAAGTTGGAAAAATTCTCAAGTGTTGCTCAAAAATGCGATTTATCGAAAAATAGGGCATACATGTACATTTTATTGTTATACTTGATGATATTTTGTATGAGAAGGATATGTATGTGTATGACTCTTGAAATCTATGTTTTGAATGATTTATAACCTGGACAAGTCGAGCATAATTGATTAAATTTCAACTTTTGGACTTAAAATGCAAAAATGGAAAGTTGGTGGACTTAATTGCAAGAAAATAAAACTTAAGGGACCCCTCTGTAATTTTCGATTTTTGGGACTGAACTCAAGTTCAAAAATTATGTTTTGACATTTTAATAAAGTTTTAAGAGTTTTTAGATAAATAAAATCAACCCTTAAAAGCCCAAGGACTAGATTGTAAAATTCTAGAAGTTTAAGGGCTATTTTGCAATTTTCGAAACTGTACCAGACCCTAATTTTAAAATTTGAAATTTTAACTCTTAAGGGACTGGAAATAACATATTTTAAGTGTATTCCAAAAATCCTAGTGTTTAGAGCTTGGAAAGTAATTTTATAAAATTTGAGGGACCAATTTGTATAAGATTAAACTTGAGGACCAAAATACAATTTCCTGGACTTATGCAGTCCATGCACCTGGAAATACTAATTTAACTATAACATAATTATATCTTAGACCCAAGGTTCAAATTTCATAACAATTGGACCCTAAAAGCCTTAAAGGCAATTATTTCAAAACGGGACAAAAATGAGATTTTTAAAAGTTAAAGGACCTAAACTTATTTCTTTTTAGAACTGCTTTTGTCCCAATATCCTATTAACCTTAGTGACATTTTCCAACTGGAATCACATTAAAAGCCCTCCCGGTTTGTGAGTTCCGATTATTTTAAACTTAAGGCCGAAATGACAATTTTAACAAATTTGGGGCCAATGTGAGAATTTTATAAAAACTCGACCTCAAAACTTTAAAAACCTGAATCTCTGAACAATTTAGAGATTTTAGGAACTGACCTCATAATTTTTCAAGGTCGGGATATTTATTTATTCAATTTTTAACCCCAAAAGTATTGGTTTTTACAAAACGGGGCTAATTGTAAATTTTTCTTTTTATCAAGGACCTAACTTAAATTATTTTTCATTTACTAAAACAGCCCTGTACCCTCTGACTTTAATTATTAATTAAAATATTTTATTTTCTCAAAAACTACTTGACTTATCGGATAGTATTGACCGATTAAAACCCGATCGCGGGCGACTTCCTCGTGTTGCGATTTCGAATCTATAACGGACTTATGTTCCACCTAATCTTTCAAGATATCGAAGATTGCTTATCCTCCCGATAATCATCTTCATCCAAATAACTCCACCAACGCCATAATTACTTTACGCAAAATTTCAAAACTTTTTATGAAGCGCTTCCCGAATCAATATACTCGACTGCCTGGTTGACTACCTGAACGTGTATTTAATTTACTGCCTGAGTCAACTTGGTGTGTCGAGCTCACAGTCGGAATGGATACGTCGGGGATGGAACCGGGCAGCTCGGCTGCTATTCCACTCTTCCGCCCCATCGCCCTAATCCCGCAACCGAGGGACGGAGTTTGTCCGGGAAGCGGGTCGTAGTACTTGAGGTATAATCGTGATTATGACGAATCCGAGCCTTGCTAGCTCCAACGTGGATTTTGTCTTTGCCTATGGAGCGATAAGGTGACAGTCTTGGACCATCATGAACGGGAGTTACAAGGAAGAACAAAGGAATCTTGTCGATCCACACGATTCGGAGTTGAACGAACGTTTGGTTGGCGCTACACTTGAGACGCAACCGCTACTTATAATGCATGGGTTGGCGCTACACTTCAAGACGCAACCACTAATTGTCTTGCATGGGATTGGTGCTACACTTGAGACGCAATCCTCCTGTGCCCGCTTGAATCATCGTGCTGTGTGACCACGAACTATTTCTCAAACTATATAAATATATTACTTAATATATATTTATCACGATGCTTTATGGGCTATGTATGAAAACATGCATCATACCTCACGCGTTTTCATACAACCGTTTTTTTCGCATTAACTATATATATTGCCACACTTGCACACGATCACCCCATCCACCGAGATTTCTCGTCTCACTCCCTCCCGTTTTCTAACCTTTAGATGAAGAGTACGTTGAAGACGTTGAACCTACCACGCATTGAATTCCTCTTTTGTTGATGTGGAGCGACACTCCTTTTACTTTTATTGTTGTTGGACTTTTCATTTTGTTCTTTGATTTGTAAGTTAAATTCGGATAATCTATTGGGTTGTATTCGGATTCCGTCGGACCTTAAGATGTAATTTGTACTTGTGTGTATTTTATTCGCTGCATTAGACTCTATTTCACTTGGAGTTTGTATCATTGGTTTAGACTATTGAATTATTTTGTTTAAGTGATTGATCGTTGTCGCGTCGCGTTGGGGCGTGACATATTATCCCACAACACTTGGATAAAGTCAAGCAAATTATCCCACATCACTTGGATAAAGGCGAAGCAAATTATCCCACATCACTTGGATAAAGTTAAAGTAAATTATCCCACATCGGATAAAGCCGAAGCAAATTATCCCACTTTAAATTTTCACTTTACTTTTTATTTTTATTTTCACTTCACTTCACATTTCACTTCAAGATTTCTCTTCCAAGTACTATCTTGCTCGTTTGAAAAATTTGATAAAAATCGGCTAGTAAGTCCGGAGTGATCTTGGTCACATAATATCTGGTATTTATTTCAAAAACAAAACTCGCGGTCTAGATATCGGACGAATATTCTAGCCGGTTTTAATATTTGGTTCGGTGCATTATGTTCAAGCTTGATATTTTTATTTGATAAGTACAAAAGATATATCTTAAAATTTTATAAGGTAACCGAGTTAGAAAATATCAATTTCAAGGTCTTAAGCAAATTTTAAAATAAAAATCATTTTTCTAAGGAGAATATTTTCTTACTGGGCTCTAAAATTCGATAAGTTTTAATTCCAGACTAGGAAATGGGTAAGGTTAGTTTCAAAATTTTCTAAATTTCCAAAGGGTTATATTTTCCAGAGGCTCGGGACAGTTTTGATAAAAATTTCAGATTCGCCCTCTAGTTTCCAAAAATTTTGGTTTTTGATTTGATATTTTAAAATTAGGTAACTCTTAAACCAGAAGGAGTTTTGAGGTGATTAAAATTTTCAAATACTTATTTGGACAATAATAAGTTGTAGTTAAAATAGTTTTAAAAAATTTGAAAGTTAGGTACCTCATTTTCAAAAAATATAATTTTGGCCCAAAAGTTATTTTTTGGTCGTTAAAGGCTCGTTTCAAGTCGGATGGTTATGAAATTTTTAAGTAAAGGTTAAAAATACTATAAAAATTAATTCAGAAAATTTTTGAGGCACCTTGACTGCCCAAGTTACAGTTTGGGTTCTTTAAGTTTTACAATTTTATATTTTGATGTCAAACTTATTTTTTATTGTATTTTCTTGCCTGGATGGGTCCCAATCTTTCAAGTCACTTTATATATGAAATTTGCAGAGTCTTGGGTCCAATATTTTAAATTTTCAGAGGTGGCCTTCACAATTTTTTATATTTACACTTTTGGCCCCATATTTCACAATAATTGCAAAAATAACCCAAGCTTCGATTTTTCTTGCACAGGTTACAAGTCTAGAATTCCAATAATATATAAAAACTCGTGTTAAATATTTCTAAAACATATTTGAACATTAATAGCATCATAAATCATAAAAGCACAATGATGAGCAATTTTATCAAAATTTTATGCAAGAAAATATTATACTCATCCTTTTATTTTCTCTAAATTTTATTAAAACATAAATCTCATAAATATTTGCTAAAATATCATATGAGCATGCATTTGTTGTACACTAGTAGAAGGAATGATGCATTTATTTGTTTTTGTAGAAATATTTTTCACCCACCTCGTAGTACTTTTTGGGTTGTGGTTTAATTGAGGTTTTCTTCTTGGTATCAATTTCTTGACCCAAACTCTTGAAGGTCAGCCCCTATATGGCATCCAAACCATATTTTGGTGTTAAAATTAATGTCTCAAGTTCAAAGAAATATACACGGATCAAATGGCTACTACTTACCTTAATGTCCTCAAGTAGTCTCCAAAAATATGTTTTTTTTTCTTTGAGCTTCTAACTTCAACTTGAACTTGTATAGGTCAGTCCCTAAGCTCCAAAAATTTATATCCTTGAATCAAAAATTAATTCCTCAAGTTGTCAAGATGAAAAATACTAAACCACAATTTTCTCACCTTAAAAGTGTGTAGTCTTGAATTTCTTCTTCAAGCTTGTAGTCAAGTCTAGGTCTCTTAATTATTCATGAAATATTCCTCTAGCAGTACCTCAACAAAATGATTCATCATATTAGGAATTGGAGGTATATTTTGAAGTTTCAAAAGAGGTAAAAATAAAAATGGAAGAAAAAATTTCCTTACCTTACTTAGTGAATTTTCGGCACCCCTATAGTTTTTGGAAGTGTGTTTTGTGTTTTCTTGCTAAGGATGGAATGAAGGAAGGTCGTAAAGTTTGGAATATATGTAAGAAAAAAATTGGGTCCCCAAATACTAAGTGGAGAAAATGGGGAAATAATTGGCCAATTCTTGTGTGTTTTTGTTTTAGCGTGTAGGCTTTGGGATGGGGTATGTTGGGAGGTTTGTGGTGGGATAAGAAAAAAAATTGAATTTGATTCCCTCTTAGATCATTATGGCTGAAAGTAAGGTCTAAGGGTGGTTATTAATTTTTTTTTGGGTAATTAATTAGTGTAGTGGGATTTTGTAGGGTATAGTTTTTTAAAGTTATAGGATTAGAGAAAAAAAAGTGGGATTCCTCCCTAAAAAAATAGTGATGACGGAATTTGGTGGTAGGGATTAATTTATTTTTTTTGTCTTGTTAATTGTTTAATAAAAGGGAGAAATATTGAGGAGTAAAAAAATGGTATTATCCCCCCCCCCCTAAATAGCTATGACCGATTGTTAGGTTAAGGGGGTTGAATTTTGTTGTCTTGAACCCTTTATTGTAGGGAATTTGTTGGGGATGATAGACTTTTGTGGTGTGATAAAAGAAAATATTATTCCCCCTAAAAAATAGCTATGGCCGAAAATAAGGGAAAGTAGGGGAATAAATTTTGTTTTGTGGTTTAATTGTGGTAAAGGGATGAGTAGATGGAATTTTAAGAGTAGGTCTCTTGTAAGACCGTCTTACGGATCCTATTCCGTAAGACGGATCCTACCCGCAACTGGCGCCTTGACCCACTAGACCACGCGCCCACCCCACCCGCCGACCAGCCCACCCGCTACGCATGCGCCCACCCACCCCAACTGACCCAACCCCTCTTATTTAAAAAAAAAAAAGAGCTCCACATGGGAATTGAACCCGCAACCTTAATAGATTTAAAGTGGTGTTCTACCACTATACCACTAGTACTTATTGTACAAATTTAGTATAACAATTTATATAACCATTGCAGGCACTTGACCCCTCTCTTATTTAGAAAAAAAAGAGCTCCACAGGGGAATTAAACCCGCAACCTTAATAGACTTAAGGTAGTGTTCTACCACTATACCACTAATGCTTATTGTGCAAATTTAGTATAAATGTAAAGGCTAAGAAAAAACACCTATAAATGTAAAGGCTAAGAATCGAACCAAGTCTATTAAAAAAACATGATACATTATATCAATAAAATGGATACTTATAAAAGTGTTACTTTAACTACATCATATTTATTTTTTTATTTTTTCTCTTTTTTTGTTCCTATTTTGTAACTGTATTAAGAAATCTGATACTTTATCTCAACAAGCGGATACTTTTACTTATAAAAGTGTTACTTTAACTATATCATATTTATTTTTTATTTTTCCTTCTTTCCTTCATTTCTAATTTGTGACTATATTAAAAAACATGATACTTTATCTCAAAAATAGATACTTTAACATATAAAAATGTTACTTTAACTATATCATATTTATTTTTTATTTTTCCTTCTTTCTTTCATTTCTAATTTGTGACTATATTAAAAAACATGATACCTTATCTCAAAAAATAGATACTTTAACGTATAAAAGTGTTACTTTAATATGTTATATATATATATATATTTATTATAATATATTCATAATTTGTGGCTATATTAACAAACATGATACTTTATCTCAAAAAATAGATACTTTAACGTATAAAAGTGTTACTTTAACTCTGTTATATATATATTTATTATAATATATTCATAATTTGTGACTATATTAAAAAATATGTTACTTTATCTCAAAAAACAAATACTTTTACTTGTAAAAGTATTACTTTAACTCTATCATATTTATTATTCATCTTTCTTTGTATTTATTATTAAAAAATATAATACTTTATTTAAAAAAAACAGATATTACTCTTAAAACATGATATTTTGCCTCAAAAAATATATATTTTACTCATAAAGGTGTTACTTTAACTCTGATATATTTATTTGTCCTTCAATGTAATGTAATATTTAATATCATAAAATTATCATATTTAATATAAAATGTATCACTATTTCAAGCACAATTATCAGTTTTTCAATGGAAAAAACATTAGTTACAAGACAGAACGAGTACATTAAAAAATCTTATTTTTTGAATATTTAAAAATTAAAGTATCAATGTTCACCTTAAAAGTATCATATTTATTATAAAAGTATCACTATTTTCGGATAAAGTATAATTTCCTATTCAAAGAATTTAAATTTTTAAAATGAAGGGATGATAATGAAGCTTTATATTCATGGATATACTCATGGTTATACAAAATATGCACAACAAGAACCAATGCCCTAGTGATAGAACACTACCTTACCTTTATTAAGGTCATGGGTTCAATTCCCCTATGGAGCTCTTTTTTATTTAAAATAAGAGGGCCTGGGCGGGTGGGCTTGTGGGTCAGGCGTGGCTGGGCGGGTAGTTGCATTTTTTTACATTGACGGTGTCAAGCGGGTTGGGGTGGGGGTGGGTCATTTGGAGGATCCGTCTTACGGAATAGGATCCGTAAGACGGTCCTATATGAGTTTTTGCCGAATTTTAAATGGTGTAGGATGAAAAAAATTTGGTTTTTCTTCTCTTTTATAAAATTTAAGGGAAAATAAAATGTAAAAGTATATATATATATATATTAACAAAATGTGTATTCTTCAAAATAAATAGGAAGTTGTTTGGAAATATATTATAGAATAAGGTGAAATATTTATATAAGGATTGGAATGTACTCTTAAAATTTTAAGGGTCCAAAATTACTAAAGTAAAAAATAATCGATCGAGAATTAATACTTGAGGAGAAAATATAATTGGTATGCTCGAATGTAGAGAAGGAGTAATTGATGTTGGAAGGGATAAATAAATGAGTGTCACCTTTTAATAATAATAATAGATATTGCGACAAAAATTTGTCACTATACAACATCGTATAATATGTTGAAAAAGTCGAGGCCTCACATTCTCCCCTCCTTAAAAGAATTTGGTCTCCAAATTCCTCTTAAATAGTTTTGGATATTATCTTCGCATATCGTCTTCCATTTCTCACGTGGCATCTTCATCTTGATGATGCGCTTGCCACACTACCTTGACCATTGGGATCTCTCTTCTTCTCAATTGGCGCACTTTTCTATCAATGATTTGTAGTGGTTTCTCGGTGTAAGACAAATTATCTATTATGGGCGGGATTTCCTCTGTGATAATGGGTTTTGGGTCGGGTGGTATATTCCTTAACGGAGACATGAAACACGTCATGCATACCAGCTATAGGAGGCGTAAGTTCAATCTGATAAGCCAACTTCCTGACTCTCTTAAGTATCTTATACGGCCCAATGTATCTCGGGCTCAAATTTCCTCCATTTTTAGGGTGGATTAATCCTTTTCTTGCTTAAAGTTTGAGGAATACTTTATCTCCAACCTCGAATTTCGAATCCTTTCCCCGCTTGTTTGCATACTTCTTCTGCCGGCTCTGAGCGGTATGAATTTGCTCCTTATTCATTCTTACTTTTTCCATGGCCTCCTCAACTAAGTCGACCTTCGGAATCGTTAATGTGACTCTCATTTCTCTTTCGTAGTCCATTGGTCATCAATTTCCCAATGTAGCAGTGATCTGCACTTCTGTCCGTATAGTGCCTCGTAAGGCACCATCCCAATTGTGTCCTGATAGCTATTGTTATAAGCTAATTGGTGATGGTAAATGAGAGTCTCAACTTCCTTGAAATCTAATGTACACACCGTAACATGTCTTCAAGAGTTTGGATCTTCCGTTGATTGACATCGATCGTGGGTGTCTTTGATGTTTACGAGACTCAACGAGGTTCCTCGTTTCTCATGTAAGCATTTCCAAAATCTCGAGATAAATCGTAGGTCTTTGTCTGAAACAATATCAACTAGTACTCCATTAAATCGTAAGATCTCTTGGATAGATACCCGTGTTAGTTTTTGTAAACTGTACGTTGTTTGACCACTAAACACCTAAAATAAATCTAGTAATCTCAAGAGAACGTGATCAATCGTAGGGTAGTAAGTTAACCACAAGTCGTCTCTCAAGGAAGACTTAGCCGACAAATAATTATTATGTTTCACAAATAACAGAAATTAAATTCTAAACACTCTAACAAGATTTGTGATTTTTAATTAACTAAAGGAAAACAAGTAAAAAGTCAATAATCAAACTAAACAAGAGTAAACTTTGAGTAAAATATATGGATGAAAGTCTAGGATTTCGGATTCATTTCATCAAACTCACAAGCAAAATATCAACTAATTGATCTTGCGGGTAACAAATATAACAATCATGCAAAAATAAGGCCTAGGTCTGATAACTCACGTATTCACAGATTAGGGCTATCTCAACATAATTTGCTATTTTCATTATGCCCAGAGTTAGATAATACATCTCTGATTCATATCTAACTCCCTGAATAAATTAAGTCTAGGAATAATATCTTCTCTCGATCTCAATTATTTCCTCAAAACAATCAAAAGTTGATCAGACAATCAATTATCAAATAAAGCAATTTATTCAGAAAAGTAAATCAATTAGTCAATACGCATGCTTGTTTGTTTGAATCAAATTATCCTAATTCTAGAACAAGGAAATTAGTTCATGCTAGGGGTTGGGATCATAATATCAACTGAAGGAAAGAAAAGAATCATAAACATTATCATGCAACAATAATAATCACCCAACAATTGAAATCAGACAAAAGAGATGAAGAAATCTTAATCTTTCATTAAGAAGCAAAATAACTTCAAGGGTAAAACCCAAGCAATCCCAATGTTGAATGGAAGAGAAAAATACCAAAAACGTAAAGTCTAAAAGTGCTAAGAATGAGAGCGTACGAAATTATGGATCCCCCAAGTGCTATTTATAAGCCTAAAACCCTATACAAGGTGGAAGAATCCAAAAAGGAAAAGGAAAAACGAATAAAAAAAATCTGGAAAATTTGGTCGGTGCGCGTCCGCGCAGTGCTTGCCTTGCGCGTCAACCTCTTGCGCGCGCGTGCGTGGGCGCTCACATTCACGTCAAGGTTTGACGTTGCGCGCCGCGTGCGTTTATTTTCCTTTACTGTCTCAAGTGCGCGCCGTGCACCTTTGCGCGTGTGCGCACATATTCGATCGCCTTGTGCCCGTTTTTGACTTTTAGCCCGTTTTCAAGGTTTCTTTTTACGAAAACCTATGAAACAAACAAAAATCCCCTATGTAACATACGTCACTATAAAACGGTACGAAAAGACACAAAAATACGTACAATCACACACAAGAAAAATAGAAATCGCACAAAAATCACACACAAAAATATGCAAAACAACTCCCCCACACTTAGCCTTTATCTTGTCCTCAAGCAAATAATAATGCCCATAAACTCAATCAAGAAATATAATGCTTATTTTGAGAATCAATTACTCCATAACATCAAGTTCCGTCCACCTCAGATTATTCCTCTTCGGTTCCCAACCTTCACAATAGACTCACTTGGCTAAAGTTAAACATTAATCAAAGTGTTTGGCTTTCTTTACTAAATTTCAAATTTGCGTCAAAAGTTGCAACCCTTATACTCACACGACAAATCACGCAATTACTAGCCTTATTTTGTTTTTCTTTTCTTTTCCGCTAGAACTCCCGAGACATTATTCCACTAGGTATAAACTTTGGAAGTTTTCCAAAGGCTTCTAGGGTGGTTTCCCATACTCATGTTTGAGCCACCATTTTACATAAAAGTCAAACATGGGGCTCATGAATGCTCCTAGTTACTAAACAGCTGAACTAGCGGAGTACAATCTTGATTGTTCCCCTCTTTTTTGGCGCTCTATAATGAATTTTTTTTGCAAGGCTAGTAATTTTGTAACACATATCAAAAATAGGGTTTTAACTTAATTCACATCAATGAAATCTCGTAATTCATACCCCACAACCTGGATTACTATTTGACCATCACCGAACTTGTTTATCACATGGGTTAATTTACGACTTAGTCAAATCCTACGCATCAAGTTCACAATGTCATTTCCTAATTGAGTCTCAAGTTAATGCATCAATTTCAAGTTAACTAAACAACTTTATTATTAAACTAGGGATAATCAGTACGCAAAGTAAAAATATAATTACAAGCAATCACATATATTATCATTGACGAATTGTCCCCACCACAGTTAAATCACACAATAACCTCAATGCGTAAAAATAAAAGAGAAGGAAAAAATACGTCCCTGAAAATTGCGAAGACTGATAAGTAGTGCCACAATTATATCCGCCTACGATTCTGCAAAAAACCATATGAGAGGACAAAATAATAATACCACGCATGAACAATTTTTTCAATAATCCTCTTGAAAAATATTTATTTTTCCATCAAGAGTATTAGCATTCCTACTAAAACGTATTAGTAGTCTTATTTAAAAGTATTATGTTGTTCGGATTAAATGTATTTTAGTATTCTTCTTGAAAAGTAATAGTTTTCCTCATAAAAAGTATCAGTAGTTCCCCATAAAAGTATTAGTTCTTCCCCCAAAAAGTATCAGTAGTCATCCTGAAAAATATTTGGTAGCCCCCTCAAAATATTAGTTTTCCCTCCAAAAAGTATTAGTAGTCCTCCTAAAATGTATTAGCAACTCTCCTAAAATGTATTAGTAGCGCCCAACGAATGTGGTATTGGTACTTGTGCGGGCTGTTGGTGGGCTGGTAGGTCGGATATTTGGATCCGTCTAACTAATTAGATCCGTTAGACCGTCTGACAGGAGACTAACCCAATCCATGTATATAGAAAAAATCAGAACTTTATTTTTAGAGTCAATTACAAAAACTATCCTTGAGTAGGGGTGTCAATTTCTGATACGACACGATAACCGGACACGAATCTAACATGAATTTAGTAGGTACAGGTACAATCTTTAACAAGTTCGGGTCAAAATCAGGTCGGACACAGTTAACACGGAAAAATAAATAGGACAGGTCAGGTCGACCCGCGTGTCGACACGAGTGACCTCTGTAACCCATTTAATTTTATAGTGACATATTATTTTAATATTTTGTGATGTTTTAGTTGGTTATATGATGATGGAAAAATTATTAAATGCATTTTTTAATACTTATTTAATATTCAATGTATTTTGTATTTGTAATTTCAGTTTTTTCTTAATTTTTTTCGTGTCAACTTTAAAATATATAGGTTTTGCATGTCGTGTAAGTTCTTGGTGTCATATACGAGGTCATTTTCGTGTTGTGTATCTTGACACGAATAATTAAATGGGTCGTGTTCATGTCGGACTGTAATACTCGTGTCGAAACACCCGCGAACACGAAACACGATTTGATTGACACCCCTACCTTTGAGGTTTAGTCTAATTAAAAAAATACAACTATCTTTCAAAATCACAAATCACAAATACCCCCTGATATTTATTTCTATTATACACGTTTACACCCTTAAGAGGAGAGAGAGTATTTGTTAAGTAGTAAACCTCAAGGAGGTATTTGTAATACCATAAAGGGGTATTTGTAATTTTGAAAGATAACTGGAGTTTTTTGTGAGGCAAAATTATATTTTTAGTCCTCTAAGTGGATGTACTATTTTTATTTTCGACTTTGGATTTAGTCCTTTAAGTGGGTAAAATTAGTTATTTGGTCATGTTACCTTTCTGACAGTCAAAGTGGCTTGTTAGGCTTATGTGGAATATTTTTCTCAAAAAATAATATTCCAATTATAATGGATGAGATGGATGCTTATTTGGCAATACACTTGGCAAAAGATGGAGGAAAAAATAAGAACAAACCCAACTTAGTATTATAATTAATTAAAATTTATATAAAATAAAAATTGTTTAATTATATAATATATTTACATTATCTCTTAAACTTAAAAAGCATAAATAATGCAATAAAATTCAAAATATTTTAATTAGATAAATATATTTGAAATTCAATAAAAAAATAGATTTTACATCATTAGTTTAAATTGCTTCTTATTTTTTTTTGAAAAATAAAAAATTTAAAAAAAACACATTTATAAATAACGTCCAGACGAAATAAACCAACATGCAAAATATTTATAAAAATTAAAAAAGAAATAATTCTCGAACAACATGTAAATTGTATTCATTATCACTGCACAAATAATTAGTGCATTTTTCGCACAAATATATTTTGTTATATTTGTGCAATGAATACTAAATATTTTACAGTTTGTGATACAATTAGTTTTTTAAATTACTAAATATTTAGAAATTATTTAAAAATATAAGTAGTAATTTAAAGTAATGATGTAAAATCTATTTTCTATTATCGAATTTCAAATATATTTATCTTATTAAAATATTTTGAATTTTATTGCATTATTTAAGTTTTTAAATTTAAAAGATAATTTAAGTATATTATATAATTAAATTATTTTTATTTTGCTTAAATTTTAATTTAATTATATACCAAGTTGGATTTGTTCTTATTTTTATCTCCATTTTTGCCAAGTGTATTGCCAAATAATCATCCATCTTGTTTATTATAATTGAAATATTAATTTTTTAAAAATGGATATTCCACATAAGCTTAACAGGCCACTTTGACATTCTATAGTAGGTAACATGACCAAAAATATGAATTTTACTCACTTAAACGACTAAATCCAAAGTCGAAAAAAATAGGACCAAATCTCAAGAAACTTTATAGATGACTCTGTTTTTATCTAGGTATGTTTTTAGTATGTGTCATTTCATAAGCTTGTTCACCAATGGAGAACAAACATATCATTTTTTTTGTTAAAATCCCATACAGAAAACCTACATGTGATTATTGTGTTGGGATAGCTACACAAGCTTTGGGCTAATTACAAAAAAAATTAGAAATTTTTGAATATTACGAAAACCCCGTTAGGTTTGATTTTGTTTTAAATTTTAAAGGGTAATTGTAATATTTCTACAAATGTCACGGGGAATTTTGAAATATTCTTCGCTTATGAAAGGAGGAAAATGTGACGGTGAATCAGAATCATTTTCCAACCGTTTATCTTTTTATGTTTTCACTTTTTTATCATTTAATTTTTGGATCCAATGAGGGTTCGAATTCCCGGTCCTCTATCGTGTTTCCACCCTTCACCATGTGCTTTAACACTACACCATGCCTGTGTGGGGCTAAAATATTTTTTCTCTCCGCATAGTTGATGAAATTCTATGGCCTACATACACCATGGTTTACCGAGAATTTCATCAATTATTGAAATATCTATTTGTGTAATGCAGAATGAAATGCGATGCAAACTTGGCATAATATATATATTTTATACATCTAAATAAATTTTCTTTTTAACGTGGGTTTGATTTCTTTTCTGAAAATTTGCAAAAGAAGATGTGATACAAGCTGGTTAATCATGCCATTTCTCTACAAAATATTGTCATTAGTCAAAAAAATGAGTCTTACATTTTTCTGCAACGACCGGTTTGGAAACTATTACTGGACAGGAAAAGGGTCAGCATCAGTCATTAACCCATGGCCCATGCTTGACATTTTGTTTTGTGGCCCATGAAAAATTTTCGGACCCAAGAAATAACAAACTCCCCAATTGAAAAGTAATTACAGCCCCAATTGTGTTATTACATAATCATCAGATTTCTGGACTTGACAAATATATGTTGAGAAAATTACCAAAAATACTCTTACTTTGTGAAAAAATATATTTTTATGCTCATTGAACTTTGTGTACGCTTTGTTTGACTTGTGTATGCTCCGAGTGACTTTTTCTTTTTTCTTTTTACTTTTTTATGTTTGCACCATTTGTTATCTTCGTAGCAGTATTAAAACATGTAAGAAATAATTATGAAACAACCATGAAACAATAGAGTTATCTCATTAATTGAATAACTTTACAATTGTAACAATTGAATTATTTCATATTGAAGTCATTTTCAATCTTTAATGGTAGCAAACGTTCTCTCAATTGGTATTTAATCTGTATTATTTCCTCTTTGTCGATTGTATTTGTTGTTCCAAAATTTTGTTTAGGTTGCTGAAAGTGCAATCATTTGGAATGTGTATTAACTGAACATGTTTGAAACAATATTTCCTTTCAAACAACTTCAGAAACTAGATAATAAGATAAACAATGAAATTGTATTAGCTAAAACACATTTGAAATATTTTCGAAACAACTCAAAAACATGTTTGAAACTTTTTCTAAATTGTTTGAAATAATTTTAGAAATTAACAAGAGAAGCAATGACATTTTATTATCTGAAACACTATTGAAAATTATCCATTGTGGTATATTGTTATTCAAATTGTCTCCATGTGTCTGAAAGAAATAATAAAATTGTATTAGCTGAAACATATTTGAATAATATTTTTTCAAAAACCTTTCAAACAACTTTAAAAATTAATAAGAAAATTAATAAAATTGTATTAGTTGAAATACAATAAAATATGTTCGAAACAACTTTGAAACAACTCAAAGACATGTATGAAATATTTTGAAACACCTTTTAAACAATTTTAGAAATTAATAAAAGAAGCAATGATGACATTGTATTAATCAAAACACATTTGAAATATGTTCGAACAACTTCAAAATTCGGAAACAATTGGTTGAAATAACTACATATAAATGACTAAGTTTGATATAATTCCATTGCAAATATGTAGTGGAAACATTGTTAAAAAAATTCAAAACAACCTTGAAATAATTTTGAAACAGTTTGAATCTAGAAGCATTAGGTTCAGCTAATCCAAATACACAAAATTCAGTTAGAGGTATCAATCCATTCACACTATAAAATAAGATTTTTTTCGAACTTGAAAAAGAAGAGAACAATTAAAATAGTATCAAAGAAAACAATATTTGTTAGAAGGAATGAATTTAAATGAAATAAACAATACATTTGAGATCACAAGTTGTTGATTAGTTTTTTTTTTTTTTCAGGTTTCTGCTGCGATTTGCTGCAATTTTCTACGATTTTTTTGTTCTTCCTCTTGTTGTTTGATGCGATTGCTTGATTATTCCTCTTTATTTTGTTCTTCTAGTTTTTTGTTGCAATTTGTTTTCTTTTTTCTTTATTCTTTGTTCATCGATTTTGTGTTTGATTATGATATTTTCTTTAGATATATGTTGCGGCTTTGAGTTTCAATCTCTTTTATATGATAAGGAGTACTTGGTGAGAAGGAAGAGAACAAAATGTATTTTCAGTCCAGAAAACAGACGCCAATGTATTTTTCGGGATTTTTCCGATAAAGTAAGACAATTGTGTCCTTAGCCTATATGTTCTCCCCTTGTGAAGACACTATGTTGTTGGTTTTTATTTTTCACAATGATGGTGATATAGGCGTACGTATCAAGGATATTATCATCTAGAATTATGATCATATCAATTAGATTTATGTTATCTTTTTATCTTGGGATTTTTTATCTTGTTTATATTTAGGATATTATGATTTTTAATTAGGGATTCTATTTCCTATATATTGTATGCCTTAGGGCTTTTCAAAGGGGATGGAGAAATTATTAAAAATATGAGAGATAATTTTTCTTATTTTTCCTAACTTCTCTGTATTCCCAGGAATCAATGAGTCTTTGGATGCCTATAATTTGGTATTCGTGAGCGAATCAACATAATATGGAAGATTGTTTCATTCTTCCATTTCAATCTTTCTCATCAGATGCCTCTGTAGCATCAGATGGTAAATGAGAAGGAGCAATGTATACATAATTACCTATCATAGCATATTCTTCAAACAAAGTATTATGTGCCATTATTAAAATATAAATATCTCAATCATCAATCTCAAACACAATATTACACCTAATTATATAAGACATGAACAATACAATCCTAATTAGTAGTTCACATATTTCATCCAATCTCATCAAGCCCCAAAGGTAGTATTCCTGTACAATTTTGATTGTCACATTGCCCATGTATAAGTCCAAAAAAATGGAAACCATATGAGGAATCAAAAATAATGAGAATTAAGTATATACAAATAAATCTAATTCTCAAAATTTATACATAAAAATCTAGAAATTAGCCCAGTTGAATGAATTATTACTCCTTGAACACAAAAAGAAATTAAATTTTCAAGAAAATGATATTTTTAATAATAATAAAATTAAGTTATAACTTATGACTACCATATTTTTACAATTTTGTCGGTATTACTTTCCATGAATAACTAAAATTCGTGTACTACTTTCCAAATATAATGGTTAGCGTCTTATTATCTTTTTTCGATTAAAATCTTATTGCACATTATTGACGCTTAAAGATTACAATCATTGAATCATCCATATATGAAAACGAAACGTATTATAATGTCCAAAACAAACAAAATATGCCTCTATAAATATTTGTTTTTCATTGGTTCAACAATATAACAAATAGAAAAGAGTACATTGCTATCGCTAAACATTTACTTGAACAAGTTTTTTGAAGTGATCGATTTGCTTCAATTGACATAATGGAAAATCATAGTAGCTTAAATTATTATGCATTGGTGATGATACTTCTATGGCTCAATTGTGAGTTAATTGTTCTTTAATTCGCTATTTATTGCCATGTTATTTTTGTTTACTAATCATTTATATTGTTTCACATTTTTCTTTGGAGATTTGAGTTGTTAGATAATGGAAAAAATGCGACAACGACATTATATGACTAGATTTCTAAACTTTAGTTATAATGTTAAGCTAAAGTAATAATTGAAGCAATACATAAAGATGAAAATTTTTATTACCATACAACAACAACTTATTATAAAATTTAAGTGATGTTCGACACTCGTATATATGTTAATATTTGTCCTATAGAATACTTGATGTTATTATACGTTTCTTATTGTCACAAATAATGTGCAGCAACAAACTATTAGTTTAGCAAAATTTTATTTTGTTGCCTTGATAATTTCATTCTTTGAAAAAGGGCATGTTTATTCTCCATAAATATTAATAGGAATCTTATGTTAACTCTTTCCTTGTTTTTTATTGTAGTGTACTTATTATCAAACTAGATATAGTCAAAACATGTTATTTACTTGGTAATTTGAGGATTTAAGACTCCATGAAGGAATTTTAAACAAGTGAATTGTCTCAATTTAGCCATTTTTATTACATTATTATGCACATCTTTCTTGACATTATGAATCGGATTGGATTCAAAAACTTAAAATTTGATTCGACAATTATATGTATTGTTGACAATATTAACTTTACTTCATACAATTCAAAAAAAAAAAATAGATTATTGGATTTTATATAAAATGATTCTTGTAATATTGCTGTTTTTTCCAAGATAATAAAGTTATCTATTTGACCAATTCGATAAATGTTAAAGGATAAAGTTTTTTAAAATCAAATCAAGTTAATCCTCGTAAATGTTTTAGGAATCCATCCTCAATTTTTACTTCATACAATTAGACATCAAATGAGATTTTAAACTTTTATCAACTCCACTACAGATTTTTCAGATTGTAAAATTTTTCACTTGTACACCTAGTGGACTTGGAATCGTATTGTACTCAAACTTATTGGTCTAAATTTTATTTATTTATGCCTAGCACTAAAAGCTTATTTCACCATACCAATGCTACTTACAGTACCATTTTCTCTTTCGTATTTAAGCATTGAAGCCTACTGGAGATTAACGCATGCATAATGGTTGTGTTCTTGTTCAAATTGAGAGAACTTGTACTGAATATTCCTTCACTTCTAACTTTTTTTACATTGTTTCTTTGATAGAAAAGTGCAAATACCCTATTATTTTTATTTCTATTTAAAAAAGTGTGCCTGTTGGTAGGTGTACTTTAAAAATAAAGACAATTTTTTATGGCTAGAAAACAAAAAATATTTTTTTCTAATAACAAGCCAAAACAGAGAAACTTTTGGAAAATCATCTTATTACATATAAGAAACATAGTCTTCAAATTTAATTTTGGTATTAAAACATAAGGTTTTGCTAGCCGGATAACTAAGGATTATAAGTGTCCTTCGAAAGAGAATGGTCAACTTGTTTAGCTCCATCACTTGTTGACGGCTCTCCAGTCCTCCCACGAGTTGATGACTCTCCAATTTCAGTAATAGATGGATTGTGAGTCGTGGAGGAAAATAGATATGAAACTCAAATCCACTTCCACCATTACTAGATGGATCCTGAGCCTGTGGAGGAAAATAGTTGAATTGGCTAGTGAACTGACCAGCACTTCCAGCTCCTCAACGAGTTGATGACTCTCCAATTTCAGTAGTATATGGAAATTGAGTCTGTGGAGGAAAATAGTTATGAAACAGAAATCCACTTCCACCACTACTAGATGGACCCTGAGCCTGTGGAGTAAAATAGCTAAATTGGCCAGTAAACAGACCATCACTTCCAGCACATGGATACTGAGCGTCGGGAGGGGGGAAATATTGGCCAATAACATGATCAGTTTCAGCTGGAAGTGAAGCCTGTGGAGGGACATTATTGTAATATTGGCCAGGAAACTGTTGAGAAGACCCAATCAACCCCATTGTTGGTGCATAAGATAGTCCAGGAGGAAAATTCTGGAAGACATACTCGGACCAGCTTCATCAGGTGCACCGGTGAAATTTAGAGCATTTTGCGGCTGAAATGGTGTCGATGAGCTTGATGTTCCATTTTTCTTCTTTCAATATGGTTTTTCACTTTGGTAATGAAGTCTTGAAAAAATGCTTTCCATTCCTTAACTTGCTCTTTGTTTAAACTCTCGATAGGGATTTGTTCCACCACCCTTTATCTCGAAGTTTTATCAATCTCATCCAATTGTTTAAATGAGAGAAACAATTGGATGAGATTGATAAAACTCGAGAGAAAGGGTGGTGGGAACAAATCCCTATCGAGAGATTAAACAAAGAGCAAGTCAAGGAATGGATAACATTTATTCAAGACTCCATTACCAAAGTGAAAACCATATTGAGGAGCCGAAAAATGGAACATCAAGCTCATCGACACCATTTCGGCCGCAAAATGCTCTAAATTTCACCTGCACCACTGATGAAGCTGGTCCGACTATGTCTTTTAGAATTTTCCTCATGGACTATCTTATGCACCAACAATGGGGTTGATTGGGTCTTCTCAAAAGTTTCCCGCCAATATTACAATAATTTCCTCCACAAAGCTTCACTTCAAATTTAAAAGATCATGTTATTGGCCAATATTTCCCCTCCCGACGCTCAAGATCCATGTGCCGGAAGTGATGGTCTGCATCGCCAATTTAGCTATTTTACTCCACGCACTCAGGGTCCATCTAGTAGTGGTGGAAGTGGATTTGCTTTCATAACTATTTTCCTCCACACTCAATTTCCATATACTATCGAGATTGGAGAGTCATCAACTCATTGAGGAGCCGAAGTGCCGGGTCAATTCACTAGCCAATTCAGCTTATTTTCCTCCACATGCTCGTGGATCCATCTAGTAATGGTGGAAGTGGATTTGAGTTTCATAACTATTTTCCTCCCATTTACACAATCCATCTATTATGAAATTGGAGAGTCATCAACTCGTGGGAGAATTGGAGAGCCGTCAACAAGTGATGGAGCTAAACAAGTCGACCTCTTCTCGCTCGAGAGACACTTATAATCCTTAGTTATCCGACTAGCAAAACTTTATGTTTTAATACCAAAATTAAATTTGAAGACTATGTTTCTTATATGTAATAAGATGATTTTCCAAAAGTTTCTCTTGTTTTGGCTTATTATTACAAAAATATTTTTGTTTTCTAGCCATTAAAAATTGTCTTTATTTTTAAAGTACCCTACCGGCAACACACTTTTTTAAATAGAAATAAAACTCAATACGGTATTTGCACTTTTCTATCAAAGAAACAAAGTAAAAAGAGTTAGAAGTGAAGGAATATTCAAGATACAAGTTCTCTCAATTTGAACAAGAACACAACCATTATGCATGCGTTAATCTCCAATAGCTTCAATGCTTAAATACGAAAGAGAAAATGTTATCGCAAGTAGCATTGGTATGGTGAAATAAGCTTTTAGTGCTAGGCACAAATAAATAAAATTTAGAGCAATAAGTTTGAGTACAATACGATTCCAAGTCCACTAGGTGTACAAGTGAAAAATTTTACAATCTGAAAAATCTGTAGTGGAGTTGATAAAAGTTTAAAATCTCATTTGATGTCTAATTGTACGAAGAAAAAACTGAGGATAGATTCCTAAAACATTTATGAGGATTAACTTGATTTGGATTTTAAAAAACTTTATCCTTGAACATTTATCGAAATTGGTCAAGTAGATAACTTTATTATACTGGAAAAAACAGGCAATATTACAAGAATCATGTTTATATAAAATCCGATAATCGATTGTATGCAGTAAAAAGTTAATATAGTCAACAATACATATAATTGTCGAATCTAATTTTAGTTTTTTGAATCCAATCCTCATTCATAATGTTGAAGAAAGATGTGCATAATAATGTAATAGAAATGGCTAAGTTGAGACAATTCACTATTTAAAATTCCTTCATGGAGTTTTAAATCCTCAAATTACCAAGTAAATAACATGTTTGACTATATCTGGTTTGATAATAGGTACATTACAATAAAAAACAAGGAAGAAGTTATCATAAGATTCCTATTAATATTTATGGAGAGTAAGCATGACCTTTTTCAGCAATGAAATACTAAAGGCAACAAAATAAAATTTTGCTAAACTCCATATTACAATAGTATCATATCGTTACTGAATTTCTGTAAAATGGACAGAATTTTTCACCAAACAATTTATCAACTAATAGTTTGTTGCTGCACATTATTTATAAAAATAAGAAATTGTATAATAACACCAAGTATTCTATAGGACAAATATTAACATATATACGAGTGTCGAACATCACTTAAATTTTATAATAAGTTGTTGTTGTTTGCAGTTGTTGTATGGTAATACAAATTTTCACCTTTATATATTGCTTCAATTATTACTTTAGCTTAACATTATAACTAAAGTTTAGAAATCTAGTCATATAATGTCGTCGTTGCAATTTTTCCATTATCTAACAACTGGAATCTCCAAAGAAAAATGTGAAACAATATAAATGATTAGTAAACAAAAATAACACGACAATAAATAGGGAATTAAAGAACAATTAACTCACATGTAATTGAGCCATAGAAGTGTAACGCCCCCTTACGAACGCTACAGGGCTCGTTAACATTAAACTTCTTTGAAATAGTTTTTAGTAAAATTATACACTATTAGACAGATTTTTTTGAAGTGTAACGCCCCTTACGAACGCTAAAGGGCGTGTATTAAAATCGACCATTATATCATGAAAATACAAATTATCATGAGAAAACCGAAAATATCACAAACCAAGAGTTTGAATTCGAAAATAGCAAAAACATACAATTTGAAAAGAAGTTTTCAATGAATCTTAAAAGAAAACATAGCGGAAGCATAAACATTAAAAATAAGTTTAATAATTTGACATCATAAAATATAATGTCTTCTTGGCGTAATTCCGTTTCCAATCCCACATCGTTGCACATACGCTCCTCACGTACTTCAACTTAAGTCATCCTCATTATATTCTTATCTGCAACATGATGTAACATTTATAAGCATTAAGCTTAGTAAGCACATTTGAATTCTCACAAAAACATTTTTCAAAGTATGAGCATTTATCATGAAAACATAAATATGAGCATGATCATTGTAAATAACTTTTGCATCTCTTTCTATGCATAAATAAAAACATGCATTTCATTTTATCTTTATGGGCCCAAGCGTTACACCATTAACATCATTAGCGCGCCGTCACGAAAGGAAAAGGGTAGCTAATCCCAAACCAAACGTAACAAGTCCACCTTGCGGGACAAGTCCACCTAGCGGGACAAACATCAACATTGGGTGTGTAACGCTTACATTACGTGATACATACATATACATTTATGAAAGCTCATCAACAATTTGTAAAGAATGCCATAAATGTCTTTCATAGAGAATGCTTGAATATAAGATGTTAAAATCAGTATAACTTTATAAAAAGAACATTTCATAAACTTATATATATCATGTTGCAGGTGAGAATGTACTTACTTGACTTGTTTATTTACTAAACCTTTCACTTAAGGGTGATGAACGTCTTGATCACGGTGTGCTCGCCTTCTTGGAATGTTCATGTCAAATATTTTCATGAGAAACACATACAATTAATATAGACATTAAAATTTCATTTATAAATATATATAAGATTTCATAAATGGTCTAAATAATGTTCATAAAACTTCATTATTACATGATTAAGCCTAATGCTCTAAATCTGGAAATTCTGACCTATACATACTTAAAATTATTAATCTGATAATATAAATATTAAATTCATGTAAAAATTAGTAATATGATACTTAACATCCTAATAGAGTATCACAAATTTTTCCTTTATAAAATAGATGTGAAAAACATGATTTTCAAATTTTCTAAATGAATACAATTGTACATGCATCTTATATTCTAGTCTGGGCATACTGTAAAGAACGATTTTTAACTCACAACCTAGATACCGTATAAATCTAAAACTTTGCAGATCTATACCTAACACATATATACATGTCCCAAAATTTTCCTAAAGTAAATGATCATCCATTTATAGTTCAAATTAATTATTCAAAACGGATCCTAAAAACTGTCAGGATTTCATACACTGTGAACATATTAGATTATAAATTCCATATCCTCCAAACCGGGATAGATAAAATTCCAATAAAATTACTGGATACTCATAATTCATTTAGTAATGACATATCAAAAATTTAGCTATAAATAAAATCATGTCCATGCTACACATGCTTCGCAAGTTTGAGATCATACAAGTTTTCAGATTCATGAATGAATGTCCAATGGTAAAAGAAAATTCGTTATTAGATCATCAATAACTACAAGGATCTGGAAATTTAACCTAGCATATGTGACATTTAGCTAAGTATTTCTAAAATATAAATGTACTCAAGAAGCAATAATTTGCATATCATAACATTTCACCAATTAAATCCGAATTTGGAAATACATACCTTATTTCTTACAAGATCTTGTATAAGCAAAGTGGTTCACTCAATAGATCCTTTGATGCAACTTTGTTGAAACTACTTGTATGATTACTTCTTGTGTAAATATATGTTATGCACCATTGAATTCAAGGTAAATAGTATGAAGAAGTAAAAACACACTTTGGTGAAGAGTTGGATTTGATTCTTTGAAAGGTCTCATGTAGAGATTTTTGAGGAAACTATTTAGAATGAAGGAACTTATTGGCTCTCTAAATTTTCCAGATCCACACACCTCTTATTCATATATGTAACTTTGTATTCTCAGCAAAATAACTAGATACAAGTCTCATCTATTAAAGTATTAAAAAAAAAAAGAAGTCCCTACATCTTCACATGATAGTTGTTAGCCATGTTCCAATTTATAAAATAAAGGCCTTACTTTTATTGCTTTCTTCATTGTGATTTAATCATGGAGAATATACCTTAACTTTTTTGGTTCAAATAGGGAACAACCATGATACTTTACTTGCTTTATACAAATCATAACAACCACACCAACATGATATAGTAAGCTGTCACAGAATTTTCTGGTTTGGCAAGCTTTAGCATTTGGACCATAACTCTCACTTTACATATTTAAATAAGGTAATTCTTCTTCCTATAGACACCTAAGACATGTATCTACATTATCATGTTTAAAAATACCAGATAGGAAACTTATTTAATGGGTAAAATACGTTGGCAAAGTGGCAAATGCTGTTGTGCAGTTTTTCAGCTTTTCAGTTTTGGCATGCCTTAGTGTTTGGGCCATATCTCATAATTTACATATTCAAATAAGGTGATTCTTGTTCCTATAGACACCTAAGACATGTATCTAAATTAACATGTTCAAAAATCCCAAATAAGAAACTTATTTTATGGTAAAAATACGTTTGCAATGTTGCACATGTTGCTGTCAAGTTTTACAGATTTTCAGTTTTGGCATGTTTGAGTGTTTTGAGTATATCTCATACATTACATATTCAAATAAGGTAATTCTTGTTCCTATAGATACTTAAGACATGTACTTAAAATACCATGTTCTTAAATTCCAAATAATCACCTTAAGTAAGAAGGGAAAACGTTCACAAAATTGCATCTAAAACACCATATCATCAAGTCCATATACTACATATGAGTTTGAAGTGCATGAAAGTAATTCATTTAATCACTCTTGATTAGCATAATAATTGTCAATATAATATGTAATTTCTCATATATACACACATCACATCATAGTATTATATATATATATATATATAACTCATGTTCCAAGTGAACTTCCGAGCACACCGATCCCATGTTCTTCACTGTTATAACACTAGATGAATCATTAGTGTTAAATATACCAACATTCATTATGATTAATAAAATTATATAATCATTAAAGAAAAATGTGGGCATTACAATCCTCCCACCTTACAAGAGTTTCCCCTCGAAACTCAGAAGAGATGTGGATATTTTGCTCTTATGTCTTCTTCACGCTCCCAAGTGGCTTCTTCAACTTTGTGGTTAGACCATAATACTTTGACTAAAGGAATTTCTTTGTTTCTCAATTTCTTAACTCCTCTATCAAGTATTGTTGTGGGTTTTTCTTCATAATCGAAACTCTCATCAATTTGTACCAATTGTGGTGTAAGGACATGTGAAGGATCGGGAACATATTTCTTGAGCATTGATACATGAAAACATTGTGGATTGTTGTCATCTCTTGAGGTAATTCTAGTTTATAAGCAACTTTTCCAATTCTTTCAACAATCATATATGGACCGACATATCTTGACTAAGTTTTCCTTTCTTCCCAAACCTCATAATTCCTTTCATTGGTGAAACTTTAATGAAGACGAAGTCCCCAATCGAGAATTCTAACGGTCTACGCCTAATATCAGCGTAACTTTTCCGTCTACTTTGTGCTATTTCAATTCTTTTTCGGATTACCTTTACAGCCTTCGTAGTCTCTTGCACAAAATCCGTCTTCTCGATATGTTCGATTCTATCAATTTCTTCTCACCACTTTATGCCAATGAATGGAGAATGACAACGTCTCCCATATAATGCCCGATAAGGGGCCATACCTATTGTTGCGTGATAACTGTTATTATAAGCAAACTCGGCGAGTGGTAAGTATTTGCACCAAATTCCTTTAAAATCAAGAGAGCATGCCCTATGCATATCTTCAAGAATCGATTTGTTCGCTCCGTTTGTCCATCATCATGCGGATGGAAGGTCATCTTAAAATCAGTTTGGTACCCATTGATTGTTGTACACTTCGCCAAAAGTGAGACGTAAATTTACTATCTCTATCCAAAATTATAGATTTTGGCACTCCATGTAAGTTTAACTATCTCTTTGACGTAGAGTTCTCGCCAACTTGTCCATCGAAAATGTCATTTTAACTAGAAGAAAATGAGTGACTTGGTATCGATAATTACCCAAATGGAATCATAGCCATTAGTCGTCTTAGGCATCCCAACGATAAAATCCATAGCAATTTCTTCCCACTTCCATTACGGTATATGAATTGGTTGCAAAAGCGCCGCAGGTTTTTGATGTTCCACCTTTACTTGCCGACATGTCAAACACTTGTTAACATAACTCGCAATATCTTTCTTCATGCCATGCCACCAAAAATTTTGTTTGAGGTCCCGATACATCTTTGTAGCTCCAGGGATGTATGGAGTATGGAGTTTCATGGGCTTTCGACATAATCTGTTTTCTCATTTCCCAATCTTTTGGTACACAAAGTCGTCCTTTGAATTTTAAAATTCCATCATTGGAGATACAAAAATCCCGGACATTTTCCGGTCATTACTTCTTCCTTGATTTTGGATAAAAGTTGGTCCTTTTCTTGACTCGCTTGAATATGCTCAAAAATGTCCTGGGGTCAAGGTTATTCACGATAAACGATTCAAAATTATTTCAAGTTGTAGCTCGATAACCTCTTTTTGCAAAGGTTTTGGGATAACATCCAACGCCATGAGTTTTGTTGATGATTTCTACTCAATGCATCCGCTACTCTATTTGCTTTGCCTGGATGATAAAGTATTTCACAATCATAATCCTTAACTAATTCAAGCCATCGTCTTTGCCTCATGGTTAATTTTTTCGTAAAGAAATATTTCAAGCTCGTGATCTCAGATAAATCTTTAGGTGACTCCATACGAATAATGTCTCCATATTTTCAATGCAAATACTACATCCGCCAATTCAAGATCATGAGTAGGGTAATTCTTTTCATAATCCTTCAACTGTCTCGAGGCATAAGCAATCACTTTATCATTTTGCATTAGAACCGCACCAAGGCCCATTTTTGAAGCATCATCGTAAATAGAGAATCCTTCTTCTCCTTCAGAATCATCAATACGGTGATGAAGTTAATCTATTCTTAAGCTCTTGAAAACTTCTATCACAAGTATCATCCATTCAAACTTTTTCCTTTCATGGCGTTAAGTTAGTCGAGGCAACGCTATTTTTGAAAAATCCTCCACAAACTTTTCGATAGTAACCTGCTAAACCTAAGAAACTTCTAATTTCACTTGCATTCTTAGGTTGCTTCCAATTTAGAATAGCCTCTATCTTTCCCGGATCCACCTTAATTCCATCTTTTGATATCACATGGCCTAAAAAGGACACTTCATCTAACCGTAACCCACAATTGGAAAATTTTGCATATATTGATGCTCTCTCAATGTCTCAAGCACAATCCTCAAGTGTATATCATGTTCTTTCTCGACTTTTTTGAGTATACAAGGATGTCGTCAATAAATACTATAACAAACTTGTCAAGATAATCCTTGAATACTCGATTTATCAAATCCATAAAAGCCGATGGGGCGTTTGTAAGACCAAAAGGCATAACCATAAATTCATAGTGACAATACCTACTTCTAAAGGTTGTTTTTAAATATATCCTTCTCTTATCTTCAACTAGTGATAACCGGATCTCAAATCCATTTTTGAAAATACCGATACCCCTTTTAATGGCCTGGTCAAACAAATCATCAATTTCTGTGAGTGGGTATTTATTCTTTATGGTCACTTTATTCAACTCCCTATAGTCAATACTTAATCTCATAGACCCATATTTCTTCTTGACGAATACCATCGAGCTCCCCATGGTGAATGACTTGGTTGTATGAAACCTTTGTCAATGAGTTCTTTTAATTGAGCATGTGATTCATTTAGCTCCGTTAAGGCCATCCTATATGGTGCTTCCAAAATCGATTGGTGCCTAGTATAAACTCAATTTCAAGGGTAAGAACCAAGCAATCCCAATGTTGAATGGAAGAGAAAAATACCAAAAACTAAAGTCTAAAAGTGCTAAGAATGAGAATGTACGAAATTATGGATCCCCCAAGTGCTATTTATAAGCCTAAAACCCTATACAAGATGGAAGAATCCAAAAAGAAAAAGGAAAACGAATAAAAAAAATTTGGAAAATTTGGTGACGCCCTCCAAGCACAAGGTGCTTTTGCGCGCGCATGCGCGCGCGCGCTTACGTTGGGACTTCAGGTGCGGCGTCTCACACTCATACGCGGCACGCACATTCACATCAAGGTTTGACGTTGCGCGCCACAGGCGTCTATTTTCCTTTACTGTCTCAAGTGCGGGCCGCGCACCTTTGCGCGCGCACACATATTCGATCGCCTTGACTCTCGCCCGTGGTGCTCGTTTTTGACCATTTTAGCCTGTTTTCAAGGTTATTTTTTACGAAAACCTATGAAACAAACAAAAGTACCCTATGTAACATACGACACTATAAAACGGGACGAAAAGACACAAAAAATATGTACAATCACACACAAGAAAAATAGAAATCACACAAAAATATGCAAAACAACTCCCCCACACTTAGCCTTTTCCTTGTCCTCAAGCAAATAATAATGCCCATAAACTCAATCAATAAATATAATGCTTATTTTGAGAATCAATTACTCCATAACATCAAGTTCTATCCACCTCGGATTATTCATCTTCGGTTCCCAACCTTCACAATAGACTCACTTGGCTAAAGTTAAACATTAATCAAAGTGTTTGGCTTTCTTTACTAAATTTCAAATTTGCGTCAAAAGTTGCAATACTTTTACTCACATAACAAATCACGCAATTACTAGCCTTTTTTTTTCTTTTCCGCTAGAACTCCCGAGATATTATTCCACTAGGTACAAACTTCGAAAGTTTTCCAAAGGCTCCTAGGGTGGTTTCTCATACTCATGTTTGAGCCACCGTTTTACGTAAAAGTCAAACATGAGGCTCATGAGTGCTCCTAATTACTAAACAGCTCAACCAGCGGAGTATAATCTCGATTGTTCCCCTTTTTTTTGCGCTCTATAATGAATTTTTTCGCAAGGCTTGTAATTTTGTAACACATATCGAAAATAGGGTTTTAACTCAATTCACATCAATGAAATCTCGTAATTCATACCCCACAACCTGGATTACTATTTAACCATCACCTAACTTGTTTATCACAATGGTTAATTCATGACTTAGTCAAATCGTACACATCAAGTTCACAATGTTATTTCCTAATTGAGTCTCAAATTAATGCATCAATTTCAATTTAACTAAACAACTCTATTTTTAAACTAGGGATAATCAGTAGGCAAAGTAAAAATATAATTACAAGCAATCACATATATTATCAATGACGAATTGTCCCCCACTACACTTAAATCACACAATAACCTCAATGCGTAAAAATAGAAGAGAAGGAAAATATACGTCCCTGAAAATTGCTAAGACTGATAGGTAGTGCCATAATTACATCCGCCTATGATTCTGCAAAAGCCATGTGAAGAGGACAAAATAATAACACCACGCATGAACAATTTTTTCAGTAATCCTATTGAAAAATATTTATTTTTTCATCAAGAGTATTAGTATTCCTACTAAACGTATTAGTAGTCTTGTTTAAAAATATTATGTTATTCTGATTAAATGTATTTTAGTATTCCTCTTGAAAAGTAATAGTTTTCCTCATAAAAAGTATCAATAGTTCCCCATAAAAGTATTAGTTCTTCCCCCAAAAAGCATCAGTAGTCATCCTGAAAAATATTTGGTAGCCCTCTAAAAATATTAGTTTTTCCTCTGAAAAGTAGTAGTAGTCCTCCTAAAATGTATTAGCAACACTAAATATATTAGCAGCGCCCATCGAATGTGGTATTGGTACTTGTACTTGTGCAGGCTGTTAGTGGGCTGGCGAGTCGGATATTTGGATCCGTCTAATTAATTAGATCCGTTAGACCATCTGACACGAGACTAACCCAATATATATATATATATAGAAAAAGTCAGAACTTTATTCTTAGGGTCAATTACAAAAACTACCCTTGAGTGAGGACGTCAATTTGTGATACAACACGATAACCCGACACGAATCTAACATGAATTTAGCAGGTACAGGTACAACCCTTAACAGGTTGGGGTCAAAATCAGGTCGGACATGGTTAACACGAAAAATAAATAGGACAGGTCAGGTCGACCCGTGTGTCGACACGATTGACCTTTGTAACCCATTTAATTTTATAGTGACATATTATTTTAATATTTGGTGATATTTTAGTTGGTTATATGATGATGGAATAATTATTAAATGCATTTTTTAATAATTATTTAATAATTAATGTAATTTTTAATTTGTAAATTTAGTTTTTTCTTAAATTTCTTTTATGTTTTTTCGTGTCAACTTTAAAATAAATAGGTTTTTCATGTCGAGTCAAGTTCATGGTGTCATATATGGACCGTTTTAGGTGTCGTGTATCTTGACACGAATAATTAAATATGTCGTATTGGTGTTGTGAGACCCCGAATTTTAACGTGAGATTCGGTGTTATGCGGTGATTATTTATTCGGCTATGTATCACAAACCTATTATTAATGAAACTCGACTCTATTTTTATTTATTTCTTCCCACGTCAATTACGCATTTCGCATTTTTAGAGCTTAGCAATTTTATATTCTTCCTCTAGTATTAATATTTGATCGAATGACTACTACTTTAGGAATATTAGACCTCCAACAATTTAGGAGTACATTCCAATCCTTATCCTAATATTTCATCTTATTCTATAATTCATCCCAACCAATTTCCCAATCAATTTTTTTTTTTTTTTTTTAAAAAAAAAAAATATTTTTTTTTATATTTTTAAAAAATTTCAAAATTACCATAAATGGGGAGGTTGTTTCATATTCTTTTCAAGACCTACAATTATATATGTATATATATATATATATTTACATATATATATTTGTTTTTTCTCAACTTTTGGTCACATGCTTAAAGGATGGACAAACTTTTCTTTCCACCAAATTCTAATAAATAAAAATACCAACATCATGATTATTATTCTCTCCAACTTTTGGCTCCTTGTCTTAGGGGAATCAATCATTTTTGTTATTTTTTTCTTTATCTACCAATATTATTCATTTCATAATTATCATAAAAACACAAGACTTGCTTCCATTTTCCTCTCTAAAGGATCAAATTCTTCAAGCATAAGGTAAGAATGTCTTCATTTCTCCCAACTCTATTTTTCTTCTCCAATCCTCAACCTTATACCTTCACCATCTAATGATGTTGAATCCTTCTTGTTGAGGTACTCCTAGAGAAAATTCTTGAAGAATTAGAGACCTAGATTTGACTACAAGCTTGAAGGAAAATTTCCATTTTTGAGACTACTTGAAGATATTAAGGTGAGTAGTAACCATTTGGTACTAGTATATTTTCTTTAGACTTGAGACTTTAATTTTAACACCAAAATATAGTTTGGATACCATTTAGGGGCTGATCTTCAAGAGTTTTAGTGAAGAAGTTGATTCAAGGAAGAAGACCACATTTTAGATCAACCCGAGAAACTACTACGAGGTGGGTGGAAAAAATTCTTTCAACTTCTAGGTGTTTTAAATTGAAAATATGCATGTAGTATTTTGATATTGAGCACTTGAGATATATATTATGTATTGCATGATATTTTCTTGTATCAAGTTGGAAAAATTCTCAAGTGTTGCTCAAAAATGTGATTTATCGAAAAATAGGGCATACATGCACATTTTATTGTTATACTTGATGAAATTTTGTATGAGAAGGATATGTATGTGTATGACTCTTGAAATCTATGTTTTGAATGATTTATAACCTGGACAAGTCGAGCATAATTGATTAAATTTTAACTTTTGGACTTAAAATGCAAAAATGGAAAGTTGGTGGACTTAATTGCAAGAAAAATAAAATTTAAGGGACCCCTCTGTAATTTTCGATTTTTGGGACTGAACTCAAGTTCAAAAATTATGTTTTGACATTTTAATAAAGTTTTAAGAGTTTTTAGATAAATAAAATCAAACCTTAAAAGCCCAAGGACTAGATTGTAAAATTTTAGAAGTTTAAGGGCTATTTTGCAATTTTCGAAACTGTACCAGACCCTAATTTTAAAATTTGAAATTTTAACTCTTAAGGGACTGGAAATAACATATTTTAAGTGTATTCCAAAAATCCAAGTGTTTAGAGCTTGAAAGTAATTTTATAAAATTTGAGGGACCAAATTGTAAAAGATTAAACTTGAGGACCAAAATACAATTTCCAGGACTTATGCAGTCCATGCACCTGGAAATACTAATTTAACTATAACATAATTATATCTTGGACCCAAGGTTCAAATTTCATAACAATTGGACCCCTAAAAGTCTTAAAGGCAATTATTTCAAAACGGGACAAAAATGAGATTTTCAAAAGTTAAGGGACCTAAACTTATTTCTTTTAAAACTGCTTTTGTCCCAATATCCCACTAACCATAGTGATATTTTTCAACTGGAATCACATTAAAAGCCCTTCCGGTTTGTGAGTTCCAATTATTTTAAACTTAGAGCCGAAATGGCAATTTTAACAAATTTGGGGCCAATATGAGAATTTTATAAAAACTCGACCTCAAAACTTCAAAAATCTGAATCTATGAACAATTTTAAGAATTTAGAAACTGACCTCATAATGTTTCAAGGTCGGGATATTTATTTATTCAATTTTTAACCCCAAAAGTATTGATTTTTACAAAACGGGGCTAAATTGTAAATTTTCTTTTTATCAAGGACCTAACTCTAATTATTTTCCTTTTACTAAAACAGCCCTGGACCCTCTGACTTCAATTTTTAATTAAAATATTTTATTTTCTCAAAAACCCCTTGACTTATCGGACCGCCTGACCGATTAATACCCGATCGCAGGCGACTTTCTCGCCTTGCGATTTGAATCTATAATGGGACTTATGTTCCACCTAATATTTCAAGATATCGAAGATTTCTTATCCTCCCGATAATCATCTTCATCCAAATAACTCCACCAACGCCATAATTACCTTACGCAAATGTTTGAAAACTTTTCATGAATCGCTTCAATCAATATACTGATTTGCCTGGTTGACTACCCGAACGTGTATTTAATTTATCGCTGAGTCAACTTGGTGTGTCGAGCTCCTCGGAGTGGATCGATACGGGGATGGAACCGGGCAGCTCGGCTGCTATTCCACTCTTTCCCCATCGCCCTAATCCCGCAATCGAGGGACGGAGTTGTCCAAGGGAAGCGGGTCGTAGTACTTGAGGTATAATCATGATTATGACGAATCCGAGCCTTGCTAGCTCCAACGTGGATTTTGTCTTTGCCTATGGAGCAATAAGGTGACAGGTCTTGGACCATCATGAACGGGAGTTACAAGGAAGAACGAAGGAATCATTGCCCCGATCCACACGATTCGGAGTTGAACGAACGTTTGGTTGGCGCTACACTTCAAGACGCAACCGCTACTTGTAATGCATGGGTTGGCGCTACACTTCAAGACGCAACCACTAATTGTCTTGCATGGGATTGGCGCTACACTTGAAGACGCAATCCTCCCCGCCTCCGCTTGAATCATCGTGCCTCGTGTGACCACGAACTATTTCTCAAACTATATAAATATATTACTTAATATATATTTATCACGATGCTTTATGGGCTATGTATGAAAACATGCATCATACCTCACGCGTTTTCATACAACCGTTTTCTCGCATTAACTATATATATTGCCACACTTGCACACGATCACCCCATCCACCGAGATTTTGTCTCACTCCCTCCTCGTTTTCTAACCTTTAGATGAAGAGTACGTTGAAGACGTCGAACCTACCACAGATTGAATTCCTATCGTTGATGTGGAGCGACACTCCTTTTACTTTTATTGTTGTTAGACTTTTCATTTTGTTCGTTTGACCGTGTAAGTTAAATTCGGATAATCTATTGGGTTGTATTCGGATTCCGTCGGACCTTAAGATGTAATTTGTACTTGTGTGTATTTTATTCCGCCGCATTAGACTCTATTTCACTTGGAGTTTGTATCATTGGTTTAGACTATTGAATTATTTCTCGTTTAAGTGATTGATCGTTGTCGCGTCGCGTTTGGGGCGTGATTATGGTATCGAGCTCGGCTAGTAAGATGGAAACTTACACCGAGCCGACCCAGATAGACCCTGACCGTGTTGGGTAGACTGACTTGACTAATTAAGTTGTGAAATCGATTTCAAAATGGCATAGAACCATATTATTGATGTTTAGGTTAAGCTAAAATTTATACTTGGAGAATCCATAGTCATACTTGATTTGACTTAGGTGACTTTTGACCGACTTTCCTTAGTTATTCTTTCCTTGTTCTTCCCTATCTTTTCTTACTTGATCGATCCTTCTTAGTTTGGCTTGTTCAGGATGGAGCCGACGCCACCTATCTCGGTGGGAATTATTGAGGCCCGCGCCGAACGTGATTACTTCCGGGCATACACGAACCACCGGCACCAGGAATACCTTCGAGCTATCTCGCACTGGCGTAAGAACGCCGCCGCAACCAAGAATCGACACACCTCCTCGGCAAAGAGCCAAGAGGAGAAGAACAATCTTACCCTCCTTGCTAAGGATCGCGAGGATACCATCCGTGCTCGCGAGGATCAAATCCGGTCAATCCAGGAACACTTGGAAGTTACTCGCACGAAGATGGAACGCGCAAGGAAGGCCGCGGAAAGTGGGAAAGGGAGGCATACATGTCGAGAGGCACCATCGATCGCCTCAAGATACTATCATAAAACAAATGCAGGTGATAGAGGACCTCACACATGCCTTAACTCAATGGGATCTGCTTTTGAGGCCGCTTAGCAAGCCTAATGCGCCACCGTTGCCACCACCCGAGGCAGTAACCCATGCCCGACTTCGAGGCCGATAATGAAGAGGATCCCGAGGAGGATCCTGAAGAAGATCCCGAAGAGGATCGATGAGATCCAATGGAAGATGAAGAGCCCGAGGCGCTTGAAGCCGCCCACTCGATGATGCTCCCGGATCGAGCGGTGGCTGTGATTTAGCCGATCGGCCTAATGCCGAGGTGGTACTTCACCCGATCAGATCCGATTATGGACGAGGCCGCTAGTGATGATGACGGCGACCTCACCGAGTAGATAACTTATATGCTAGATTTTAGCCGATGCTTAATTCCATCCTCGTTGTATTTTGTTTTCGTTGTACCTTAATCAAGTTGTATCCTCGACTCTAGTTTATCTTCGATTTTATATTCTGTTGTATGAACTCATTCGGGTGTATTCAAATTTCACATCAATGAATATACTTTTTCTACTTATTCTATGTCTTGTGTATTGTTGTTGTGATATAACTTGTTATATGCAAGTACTTATTGAAATCATTCCTTTCTCGAATTGTAGCTAAACTACAGATACATGGTGGAAACCGTGGACGAGGAGACCCCGCCGTGTTCCCCGTAGGTATGTGGACGCACCTGGGAACGGGTACCCTCCCGAACTACCACCACCTCCTCCGCCAATCACAGGAGATAACCTAATCGCAATAGCCTTGCAATGAGATATTGGTTTTTATGAGGCAACAAGCGAGCCTCGTCGGCCCTAACCATGAACCCGCCGAGAGACGAATGACCGTACCTTGGAGCGGTTTCTACGATTCGACCCCGACTTTCTTAGGGAACCGGGGATGACATGAAACGGAAGAATGGATCGAGAAAATAGAGAATATCTTCAATGCTCTCCAATACTCGGGGAACAAAAGGTTACGCTCGCCGTGTTCCGACTAGAATCACCGCCGAGATTGGTGGAGAGCAATTGAGAGAAAGTGGGAACAGGATCAAATAGATAGGACATGGGAAAATTTCGGTCTGAATTCAATGAGCAATACATACCCCAAGTCAAGTGAAGGAGGCACGCCGAGATGAATTCCATAAGTTGAGACAGGGAACATGTCTGGTGGGCCCAATACGAGTCCGAGTTCCATCGATTGTCCAAATATGCTCGGGGACAATCAAGATGTAAGAGGACAAATTATATAAGTTCACACGGACCGAAGTTGGAACTTCAAAAGCAAATTTTCCGATCGTTGAAATGACAACTTACTCGCCGCAGAAAGGCACTCTCCCGATCGAGTCGACTAAACCGTATTGGACAGATTCAAGCAGAGTAGGCCATCAAACAGTCTCAAGAGGACGGTGTGGGACAACCATCTAAGCACTGATAAGTTTGAAGGGACGATCAATAAGACGGACAAAGGAAAAGGACCGATACAAGAAAAACCAGGTCCAAGATGTGCACATTGCAAAAAACGGACATATGTCAATGATTGTTGGCGCAAACAGGGAAATGCTTGCTATGTGGTAGTAACAAAGACCTGCTAAAGGATTGCCCCAAGACGTGGATCGCACGAAACAAGTGCAGCCGCCAAAGCCGGGTAATGGCCAGGGAAATCGGGCAAGGATGCCCGCCGAGCATTTGCACTAGCCGGACATGAGGCTCGGGAGGCAATGACGTGGTGGAAGGTACGCTTCTAATATCTAGCCACTACGCTAAAGTACTATTTGACCCTGGATCAACGCATTCATTTGTCGCACCACATTTTGTACACAAGTTGCATGCATGCATGGAACATATGCCTATAGGTTTAGAAGTGTCCACTCCTATGGGCGCAAGCCGAGCATAATGAGATATTATCTATAATGCATGCGAAGTTAAGATTGATGAGATAAACTTTCCTGCCGATTTGATCTTGCTACCTATATCCGAATACGACATTATATTGGGAATGAACGGTTGTCCCGCACACCATGCACAAATGGATCGCCATCGCAAGTCCATTAAACTATGTGAACCCGTGAAGCCGAAGTGGAAATTTCGGGAAGGGCACGGGTTAAGATTGCCCCAATCATTTCAGCAATGAAAGCGGGAAGGCGATCACTAGAGGGGCACAAGGGTACTTGGCGTTTGTAATTAACAAACCTAAGGTTGAGACACAAATTAATCAAGTACCTATAGTATCGGAATATACGGATGTATTTCCACAAGAACTCACCAATGTCCCTCCGATAGGGAAGTTGAGTTCACCATCGAGGTATTACCAGAACCGCCCGACGCGCTTAACGCCGTATAGAATGGCTCCTGTTGAGTTGCAAGAGTTGAAGACTCAATTACAAAAGCCGATGCATGTGGGATTTATCCGACCGAGCACGTCTCCGTGGGGAGCACTGCATCGTTTGTCAAAAAGAAAGATGGCACATTAAGACCGTATAGACTATCGCGACTTAACAACGTGACCATCAAGAACAAATATCCTCCCGAGGATAGACGAATCGCTTGATCAACTTCAAGGAGCGACGATGTACTCAAGTTTGATTTACAACAAGGATATTATCGTTAAAGATCCGTGAAGTGGACGTTTCCAAAACAAAGATTTCGGATCGGATATGGACACTACGTGTTTGTAGTGATGCCTTTCGGTCCGACAAACGCACCAGCCAGCGTTTATGGATCTAATGCACGAGTCTTTCAACCTTATTTGGATCAATTCGTAGTGATATTCATTGATGACATACTCGTATACTCCAAGTCTAAAGAGGAGCATGAGCGTCATCCGAAAAATTGTTTTAGAGACACTACGAGCACAAGTTGTATGCCAAATTCAGCAAGTGCGAATTTTGGCTTAGTGAAGTCGCATTCTTGGGACACATAGTATCCAAGATCGGGATCGCCGTAGATCTTCGAAAGTACTGAGACGGTGGTTGAATGGAAACAACCCGAGTCTCAGAATGGAGATTAGAAGTTTCTTAGGACTAGCCGGATATTATCGAAGATTTATCCAAGATTTCTCCAAGATAGCCAGGACCACTCACTCGACTAACCTGCAGCAAGTCAAGTTTGAGTGGAATGACAAGTGTGAGGCTAGTTTCAAGAGTCAAGAAACGACTTACTACAACTCGATCTTAGCCCTTCCAAAGGGAATGTAAAACTTTGTTGTCTACAAATGACGCATCAAAGGAAGGACTAGGAGCAAGACTCATGCAAGAAGGAACGGTCATTGCTTACGCATCACGAAAACTCAAGCCGTATGAAGCCAATTACCCAACGCATGACTTGGAATTGCAAAGAATAGTGTTCGCGTTAAAGAAATGGAGGCACTACCTCTATGGAGCAACATTCACGGTTTACACGGATCATAAGAGCCTAAAGTATCTATTCTCTCGAAGGAACTCAATTTGAGGCAACGGAGATGGATGGAGTTAATAGAAGATTATCACTTTGATATTCAATACCATCCCAGAAAGCTAACGTAGTAGCCGACGCCTTAAGGTAAAGCGAGTTTAGCTAGACTAATGATTCGAGAGTGGAGATCATTAAAAGAATTGAGCACTTGGAATCCGACGAGAACTAGTACTCGAATTTCATGTGCTAATATTTCGCTTAAACCCGATCTCATCGAACGAGATCAAAGTAACACGGGGGATTGACGTGCAACTTCAAAAACTAAAAGAGAAGATACTCAAAGGAGAGAGATCAGAATTCTCTTGGAAGATGGGATCATCGATTTTTGGAATAGAATTTGTGTACCGAGTGATGAGCAACTTAGGAACAGTAATCCTCTCGTAAGCACACCGTTCGAAATACACTATACATCCCGGAGGAAACAAGATGTATAAGGACTTGAAACAAGACACTTGGTGGGCAAACATGAAGAAACGGTAGCGAGTTCGTTGCGAGATGCTTGACTTGTCAACGAGTAAAGTCGAACACCAACAACCATCCGGTTTATTACAACCGTTGAGAATTCGAGTGGAAATGGGAACACATAACGATGGACTTCGTGGACGGATCTACCGAGGACTAGACGAGGCGATGATGCTATATGTGTAGTCGTAGACCGACTCACGAAATCGCACACTTCCTACCCATGAAGAAAACCGACAGCCTGCGTAAAACTTGCGCAAATTTATATCCGAGAGATCATTCGACCGCATGGAGTGCGGTCGATATAGTTCAGATGAGACCGAGATTTGTCTCCAGTTCTCGGAAATGCTTACATGAGGAATTGGGTACCTTACTAAGTTTCAAAGACAAAGAAGACATCCACAAACCGATGGCCGGTCGAGCGAACAATTCAAACCCTGGAAGACATGCTGCGAGCATGCACATTGGACTTCCAAGGAAGTTGGGATTCATACTTACCATTGGCCGAGTTCGCCTATAATAACAAATGACTATCGTGCCAAAATTGGGATGGCACCTTACGAACCCTTGTACGGGCAAAAGTGTAGATCTCCACTACATCGGGAGATTGATGACCAATGGACTCCAAAAGAGAAACGAAAGTCGCCTCGATTCCAAAGGTCGACTTAGTTCAGAGGCCATGGAGAAGGTTAAGTTGATTAAGGAACGGATCCGCACACTCGAGCCGCCAAAAAGAGTTACGCAGACAAGAGGAGAAAGGACTTGGAATTTGAAGCCGGAGATGAAGTATTCTCAGATCGTTTCCACGGAAAGGATTGATCAATCCAAAGAAAGGAGGCAAGTTGAGTCCGAGATATGTTGGACCTTACAAGATTTTGCGAGAGGATCGGGAAGTTAGCCTACCGACTTGAGTTCTGCAGACAAGACGCTGGGAATGCACGATGTATTCCATGTATCGAGATTGAAAAGGTATCAACCAGATCCTCCGAGCACATCATCACCGTGATGCTCCTCCTCTAATGGAAAATTTATCATACACCGAGAAACCAATCGAATCATTGACCAAACAGTACGTCGATTTGCGTATGTAGAGATTCTAATGGTTAAAGTTGTATGGCGGAATCACAACCGAGACGAAGACGCAACGTGGGAGATGGAAGAAGACATGAGGAATCAATATCCGTAATTGTTCTAAAGAGAATTTGGGGACCAAATTCTTTTAAGAGAGGGGTGAATGTGAGACCCCAAATTTTAACGTGAGATTCGGTGTTATGTAGTGATTATTTATTGGCTATATATCACAAACCTATTATTAATGAAACTCGACTCTATTTTTATTTATTTCTTCCCACGTCAATTACGCATTTCGCATTTTTAGAGCTTAGCAATTTTATATTCTTCCTCTAGTATTAATACTTGATCGAATGACTACTACTTTAGGAATATTAGACCTCCAACAATTTAGGAGTACATTCCAATCCTTATCCTAATATTTCATCTTATTCTATAATTCATCCCAACCAATTTCCCAATCAATTTTTTTAAAAAAAAAATATATTTTTTTTTATATTTTTAAAAAAATTTCGAAAATTACCATAAATGGGGAGGTTGTTTCATATTCTTTTCAAGACCTACAATTATATATGTATATATATATATATATTTACATATATATATATTTGTTTTTCTCAACTTTTGGTCACATGCTTAAAGGATGGACAAACTTTTCTTTCCACCAAATTCTAATAAATAAAAATACCAACATCATGATTATTATTCCCTCCAACTTTTGGCTCCTTGTCTTAGGGAATTAATCATTTTTGTTATTTTTTCTTTATCTACCAATATTATTCATTTCATAATTATCATAAAAACACAAGACTTGCTTCCATTTTCCTCTCTAAAGGATCAAATTCTTCAAGCATAAGGTAAGAATGTCTTCATTTCTCCCAACTCTATTTTTCTTCTCCAATCCTCAACCTTATACCTTCACCATCTAATGATGTTGAATCCTTCTTGTTGAGGTACTCCTAGAGAAAATTCTTGAAGAATTAGAGACCTAGATTTGACTACAAGCTTGAAGGAAAATTTCCATTTTTGAGACTACTTGAAGATATTAAGGTGAGTAGTAACCATTTGGTACTAGTATATTTTCTTTAGACTTGAGACTTTAATTTTAACACCAAAATATGGTTTGGATACCATTTAGGGGCTGATCTTCAAGAGTTTTAGTCAAGAAGTTGATTCAAGGAAGAAGACCACATTTTAGATCAACCCGAGAAACTACTACGAGGTGGGTGGAAAAATTCTTTCAACTTCTAGGTGTTTTAAATTGAAAATATGCATGTAGTATTTTGATATTGAGAACTTGAGATATATATTATGTATTGCATGATATTTTCTTGTATCAAGTTGGAAAAATTCTCAAGTGTTGCTCAAAAATGTGATTTATCGAAAAATAGGGCATACATGCACATTTTATTGTTATAC
Organism: Rehmannia glutinosa; assembly: GCA_016081115.2. Classification (NCBI taxonomy): domain Eukaryota; kingdom Viridiplantae; phylum Streptophyta; class Magnoliopsida; order Lamiales; family Orobanchaceae; genus Rehmannia; species Rehmannia glutinosa. Next base: position 3,403,307 of record CM071935.1, read on the forward strand.
TTGATGAAATTTTATATGAGAAGGATATGTATGTGTATGACTCTTGAAATCTATGTTTTGAATGATTTATAACCTGGACAAGTCGAGCATAATTGATTAAATTTCAACTTTTGGACTTAAAATGCAAAAATGGAAAGTTGGTGGACTTAATTGCAAGAAAAATAAAATTTAAGGGACCCCTCTGTAATTTTCGATTTTTGGGACTGAACTCAAGTTCAAAAATTATGTTTTGACATTTTAATAAAGTTTTAAGAGTTTTTAGATAAATAAAATCAAACCTTAAAAGCCCAAGGATTAGATTGTAAAATTCTAGAAGTTTAAGGGCTATTTTGCAATTTTCGAAACTGTACCAGACCCTAATTTTAAAATTTGAAATTTTAACTCTTAAGGGACTGGAAATAACATATTTTAAGTGTATTCCAAAATCCAAGTGTTTAGAGCTTGGAAAGTAATTTTATAAAATTTGAGGGACCAAATTGTAAAAGATTAAACTTGAGGACAAAATACAATTTCCAGGACTTATGCAGTCCATGCACCTGGAAATACTAATTTAACTATAACATAATTATATCTTGGACCCAAGGTTCAAATTTCATAACAATTGGACCCCTAAAAGCCTTAAAGGCAATTATTTCAAAAACGGACAAAAATGAGATTTTCAAAAGTTAAGGGACCTAAACTTATTTCTTTTTAAAACTGCTTTTGTCCCAATATCCCACTAACCATAGTGATATTTTTCAACTGGAATCACATTAAAAGCCCTTCCGGTTTGTGAGTTCCAATTATTTTAAACTTAGAGCCCGAAATGGCAATTTTAACAAATTTGGGGCCAATATGAGAATTTTATAAAAACTCGACCTCAAAACTTCAAAATCTGAATCTATGAACAATTTTAAGAATTTAGAAACTGACCTCATAATGTTTCAAGGTCGGGATATTTATTTATTCAATTTTTAACCCCAAAAGTATTGATTTTTACAAAACGGGGCTAAATTGTAAATTTTCTTTTTATCAAGGACCTAACTCTAATTATTTTCCTTTTACTAAAACAGCCCTGGACCCTCTGACTTCAATTTTTAATTAAAATATTTTATTTTCTCAAAAACCCTTGACTTATCGGACCCCTTGACCGACATTAATACCCGATCGCAGGCTTTTCTCGCCTTGCGATTTGAATCTATAATGGGACTTATGTTCCACCTAATATTTCAAGATATCGAAGATTTCTTATCCTCCCGATAATCATCTTCATCCAAATAACTCCACCAACGCCATAATTACCTTACGCAAATGTTTGAAAACTTTTCATGAATCGCTTCCCGAATCAATATACTGATTCGCTGGTTGACTACTACCGAACGTGTATTTAATTTCATCGCTGAGTCAACTTGGTGTGTCGAGCTCACAATCCCGGAGTGGATACGTCGATGGAATGGGCAGCTCGGCCGCTATTCCACTCTTCCCCCATCGCCCTAATCCCGCAATCGAGGGACGGAGTTGTCCGAGGAAGCGGGTCGTAGACTTGAGGTATAATCATGATTATGACGAATCCGAGCCTTGCTAGCTCCAACGTGGATTTTGTCTTTGCCTATGGAGCAATAAGGTGACAGTCTTGGACCATCATGAACGGGAGTTACAAGGAAGAACGAAGGAATCGCCCCGATCCACACGATTCCGGAGTTGAACTAACGTTTTGTTGGCGCTTACACTTCAAGACGCAACCGCTACTTGTAATGCATGGGTTGGCGCTACACTTCAAGACGCAACCACTAATTGTCTTGCATGGGATTGGCGCTACACTTCAAAGACGCAATCCTCCTGCCCCGCTTGAATCATCGTGCCTGTGTGACCACGAACTATTTCTCAAACTATATAAATATATTACTTAATATATATTTATCACGATCTTGTGGGCTATGTATGAAAACATGCATCATACCTCACGCGTTTTCATACAACCGTTTTCTCGCATTAACTATATATATTGCCACACTTGCACACGATCACCCCATCCATCGAGATTTCTGTCTCACTCCCTCCCGTTTTCTAACCTTTAGATGAAGAGTACGTTGAAGACGCCGAACCTACCATGATTGAATTCCTATTGTTGATGTGGAGCGACACTCCTTTTACTTTTATTGTTGTTAGACTTTTCATTTTGTTTCGTTTGGACTGTAAGTTAAATTCGGATAATCTATGGGTTGTATTCGGATTCGCTTTCGGACCTTAAGATGTAATTTGTACTTGTGTGTATTTTATTCCGCGCATTAGACTCTATTTCACTTGGAGTTTGTATCATTGGTTTAGACTATTGAATTATTTCTGTTTAAGTGATTGATCGTTGTCGCGTCGCGTTTGGGGCGTGATGGTGTTCATGTCGACTGTAATACACCGTGGTCGAAACACGACCCGCGAACACGAAACACGATACGATTGACACCCCTATCCTTGAGGTTCAGTCTAATTAAAAAAATACAACTATCTTTCAAAATCACAAATCACAAATACCCCTGACATTTGTTTCTATTATACAAATTACTCCCTCAAGAGGAGGGTATTTGTTAAGTACCAAACCTCAAGGAGGTGTTTGAAATAGCATAAAGGAGTATTTGTAATTTTGAAAGATAACTGAAGTTTTTTGTAAGGTAAAATTATATGTTTAGTCCCGTAAGTGGATGTACTTAGAGATTTAGTCCTATTTTTATTTTCGACTTTGGATTTAGTCCTTTAAGTGGGTAAAATTCAATTTTTTGGTCCTGTTACCTGCTACAGCAGGTCAAAGTGACTTGTTAGGCTTATGTGGAATATCTTTTCTCCAAAATTAATATTCCAATTATAATGGATGAGATGGATGCTTATTTGGCAATACACTTGTCAAAAGATGGAGGAAAAAATAAGAACAAACCCAACTTGGTATTATAATTAATTAAAATTCATATAAAATAAAAATAGTTTAATTATGTAATATATTTAAATTATCTCTTAAACTTAAAAAGAATAAATAATGCAAAAAAATTCAAAATATTTTAATTAGATAAATATATTTGAAATTCAATAAAAAAAATAGATTTTACATCATTAGTTTAATCTGCTTCTTTTTTTTTTTGAAAAAATAAAAAATTTAAAAAAAAACATATTTATAAATAACGTTCGGACGAAATAAACCAACATGCAAAATATTTATAAATAATTAAAAAAGAAATAATTCTGACAACATGTAAATTGTATTCATTATCTTTGCACAAATAATTAGTGCATTTTTCGCACAAATATATTTTGTTATATTTGTGCAATGAATACTAAATATTTTACATTTTGTGATACAATTAGTTTTTTAAATTTTACATTTAAAAATATAAGTAGTAATTTAAAGTAATGATGTAAAATCTATTTTCTATTATCGAATTTCAAATATATTTATCTTATTAAAATATTTCGAATTTTATTGCATTATTTAAGTTTTTAAATTTAAAAGATAATTTAAGTATATTATATAATTAAATTATTTTTATTTTGCTTAAATTTTAATTTAATTATATACCAAGTTGGATTTGTTCTTATTTTTATCTCCATTTTTGCCAAGTGTATTGCCAAATAATCATCCATCTTGTTTATTATAATTGAAATATTAATTTTTTGAAAATGAATATTCCACATAAGCCTAACATGTCACTTTGACATACTGTAATAGATAACATGACCAAAAATCTGAATTTTACTCACTTAAACGACTAAATCCAAAGTCGAAAAAAATAGGACCAAATCTCAAGAAACTTTATAGATGACTCTGTTTTTATCTAGGTATGTTTTTAGTATGTGTCATTTCATAAGCTTTGTAGGCCCTGCAAGGGGTGTAAGTGTAAGGTTTAGAAGGGGGGTTGAATAAACCTTACCAAATTTTCGATTTAGTCCTTTTAAATCTACAGAGTTAATTCTACACGTTGTGTCCTCGATGGCCATCGAATTAGTCACTCAAGAGAGTTAATCTCTCAAATGATTTCAATTTGAGCTGTTGATGGAGTAACTCATTGTTGGCTATAATTTAACTCAATTTGTGGTTTTTATTTTCAACGGAAGACTTAACACCCTTAAGTTTGATTAAGCAAGATTTTAGAGCTTGATTTAGTACTTATAAATTATCTAATGGATAGCAAATTTATCGTGAGATATAAGCAATTAATGGTGCAGAATTCAAATTGAAATGTAAATGACACAAGAAAGTTTTTATAGAGGTTCGAAGATGGGGTAATTCTTCTACTCCTCTCTTCTCCAACTCCTGGAGGAATCCACTAAGTAATGATCGGTTTACAAAGTGGTAATGTCCGGATACAAGTCTTGATCACAACGGCCGACTTGATCCTTAGGGACTCGATCACCTGGGAGACGCCTTGATCACTCGGTGGCTGCTCGTACGACTCGGCCTTCTTCACAGGCATTTGCGCTTTGCTACTACTGACTCACTTGCTCAAGCTCTTTGGATTTGATCACGAAGCCCTCCAAAAGCTTAAGACTTAGTTCAACCTTGAACTTTTCTACAATCCTTCCCGGAATGTAGACCCTTTGTTTTTCAGTATTTTCCTCTTCAACCGATTGAAGTTCTCTTTCCTTCACAGGTAAGTGTTGGATTGATGTACTTGAAATGTAGACTTGAGGATTGAGAGTGTTTCAGTTTTTCTAATGTGCTTGTATATCTCACGTATGTGTCATTCATGTATCATCTTCTTCTCAAACAAACTCCTCGGCCTTTTTTAGTGAACTTTCAAAAATTTGCCCGTTGAAGAGATAGCTTATTTTTGAAAGTCACTTTGCGTCGTTGGCTTGCGAGTTCTTGGAATTGCCATTTCCTCGTATGAGTTGTTCTTTCACCTTTTCGGAGTTCGACACGGTGTGGTGCTTCCCATTGGTTCATTCCTTTTGCACGCTTCGGGATTTGAGCACTCCAAGAAAGGTGGTATGGAGATATTACTTGTTTAAGTAAGTCTCTTGATTTACGTGCAATGGTTCTTTTTACGATTATCTCGACTTGACCGCATTTCCTTGCTTTCCCCAGGTGACTTAGAGTCACTTCCAATCATGGATGACTCTTTGTCACTTCAACTTGAAAGTGATTCTTCTTGAGTTGACTTGACCGATGCTCCACTCAGTGCATCTCACCGCTTCTTTCAGAGTTTGTCAACTCTTATTTGCCATACTCACTGTCTCGCAATGGGAGTCTTCCTTTAGGTCTTGATTTGTCTTCTTGCATGTTAAGGCGTAGTGACTTAACTCGGCTTTTGCCGCTCTAATTGTTACAATACATTTTACAACAAGAATTGGGGTGCCAACTTTCTATTCTAAGTTTTACATGGCATTCATCAAAATCTAAACAATAAAATTCCTAACAAGCTTGTTCACCAATGGAGAACAAACATATCATTTTTTTGTTAAAATCCCATCTGTATTAAAACCTACTTATGATGATTGTGTTGGGATAGCTACACAAGCTTTGGGCTAATTACAAAAAAATCGAAATTTTTGAAAATTACGAAATCCCCGTGAGGTTTGATTTTGTTTTAAATTTTAAAGGGTAAATCGTAATATTTTTACAAATGTCACGGGAATTTTGAAATATTCTTCGCTTATGAAAGGAGGAAAATGTGACGGTGAATCGAATCATTTTCCAACCGTTTATCTTTTTATGTTTTCACTTTTTTCATTTAACTTTTGGATCCCATGAGGTTCGAATTCAGTCCTCTATCGTGTTTCACCCTTCACCATGTGCTTTAACACTACACCATGCCCGTGTGGGGCTAAAATATTTTTTCTCTCCGCATAGTTGATCAAATTCTATGGCCTACATACACTATGGTTTACCGAGAATTTCATCAATTATGTCTAAATATGAAATATCTATTTGTGTAATGCAGAATGAAATGTGATGCAAACTTCTTGGGGCGAGGCCAGGTCTCCAAGCTTCTTCCTCCACTCACGCTTCTTCCTCTACCTGCGGGCGTATCGAATCGGGGTCTTCTTCTTTCTTTCGGTGAGTGACCAAAGCAGAGTGGCCGGGTTGTCTGCTTTGTGTCGCCTTCTTCACATAATGTGAGACCCTTTTCCAAAGACAGTCCCAAGCTTGAGCCATAGACATATTTGCAAAGTATCCTCGAGACTCGAGCGTTTTAAATTCATCGACGATCGTGGCTCTGTCCCGACATCCGAGATGGCATAGGTGTCTCTGCCTCAGGGATGCCTCCATGTTCTTTCAAGATGTTCATCACCCTGGCATCCATTCTTCCTTCCACTTCCTTCATCCCTGCTTCAATTGATTTTCTCTTTTCACCATAGATACAAAGAGAGTGTTGGAGTGGCGAGTCACTGGGAGTTTCCGCTTATAATGTCATTTGTGTGAGGACCTTGTTGGGGGTATGTGCAATCATCAATGTCACATCTCCGATCCTTCCCCTCAACAAGCTTTCCTTTCTTGTTTCAAGACTTCCTCGGTGATTTTCCTTCTCATTGCTCCTTTCTTTTCACTTGATTTTCTTTGCTTTAAGGTATTCCTCTTCCCCTTTTTGGCATCATCAAAGGATAGAGGAACCCCAGGAACATTTGGCAAGCATGAAGTCGAAGTCTTTGATGGTTGAGTTCTGCTCGTCTGCTGCGTTGTATGCATCACGGAATGAGGCCGAGTAGCGTTGGATTCTGTGAAAGCGGCTTCATCTCGGCCATGAGAAGGCTGAATTTTCTTGTCATGTGTTCTTCCAAACGCTGTATATCATTTGTATTTCGCTCACGCAGCAGCTTGATCTCGGCGTGTGTGAGCTTCATGCATATGCTCAATGTGTTCTCTCAAACCGTTTTTGCATCGGCATTTTGACTCTCCACACCAGCCACTTGTTGAACAAATGTCCGAAGTATCTAACCTGTTCCACACGCATTGTTTTTCTTTGTTGCCACCATTCTCTTATCCGAATTGTTATGCCTCGTAAATCGTCGGTGTAAGGGTGGCATCTGTTGTCCAATCGCATGTCCAAAGAGGCATGATGCCTCTCCATCCTTTCAACCTCAGCAAAGCGATTGCCTTGAACACTTCTCGAACTTTCCGGATTCTTCATTGCGGTGATGGCCATACAAAGATCGAAATCATAATCAATTTGGAACGATGGTGTCGATGGAAGAACAGGAGCTGGTTTGTAATAGCGTGCTTGTTCGTTTCGACTCTTCGTGGAGCTCGGTATCTCCGGTGAGAAAGGAAAGATTCTACAAAAGATTCATCACCGCCAACCGGGATCTATTCGATGATGAGCGGTGCACGTGAAGTTCTTTTGGGAATCGATCCACTGACTTGAGGAGCCGAGCGGTGGTCTCTTGTTCACTGGTTCTGTTGTAAAGTAGGCCGCTTTTTGCGAGCCTCAATTTGTCTTAATGACTTCGTTGGTCTCAGTGATTTCTCCATTTGATGGATCGATCCTCGACCTTATCGAAGTGTCATCGGACGATTATGAGATTTCCATTGGTGGCTCATCATCAAAATTAAAGGTTTGACGAGTAGTCTTGGGATCGACTTGCTCGTGCTTGGAACATCCGCACGGTGAGTCTTTTGGATTTGTCATGGGGATGACTAAACTTCTTTCTTCGCCTTCCGATCCCGGAAAAGTGACATCGGGGTTGTCTGGGAATCATGAAGTGCGCCCGATCTCCTTCTCGGATGGGTCGATGATACCGGGAGGGATGTTCTCTACTTGCTTTACCAGGAAGTCTCGGCCTCCCGTGGGCCTTCATTTCCTCCGGCCGGTCTCTCATTGCTGCGAGGCTGGTCCTCCCTTTCGACGGTGTCGGTATCTTAGGGTCTTCTGATGGCATCCATTGGAGTCTCAACCCCATGGATTGCACTTTCATCGCCCAGTGTTAACTCCCAGGTACATTCCTTCACGTGCCTCGACCGCATCGGCGGCGTCATTAGCCGAGAGCGGTTGGCACCTCGAGACAGGCGATCTCAATGTCTCAGAGCCGTTGATGACAACTTGTTGTTCTTCTTGTGTTTGAATTTTCTCTACTTCGCCTCCTACATTCTTTGTGGAGTCATCTGCAAACATCCTCCGACCTTGCCGCTGCGGTGGAGGAGTTTCCCCTGGTGGCGCACCGGTGAGTGACTTGGAATGGGGTCACTCGTCTCCAAGCTCATTTCGATTGATTGCTCGGCCCGTTGGGGCGGTGGTAGCACACCTTCAATAGGGGTTGGCTCATTTGGGGTCCCCACTATCCCGTTTCATCGCGAGTTCCTTATTGCCTTCTTCCGAGTGAGCCGGGAAGTGGTAGCAGCAACAACACTTGTGGCTATTTCTTTGAACCACTCCCATTGGATCGATTTCGGTTTGTGTTCGGAGGACTCTCCTGGTCCCTCCATTAGTCTTTGCTCGTGAAGGATTCTTGATTCGTGCAATGCTTGCTTTGCATTTGCAACTCTTTACGTAGCGGCGACATTCTCCAGTTCCTCGTCACCTTTGTCGGAGAAGACATCAAGGAGAGGATGTGTGTGTTACGTGGTGCGGAGATAGGCGGATGCTTGCGCTTCTCACGTGCTTGCTTCTTGACTTGTTTTCTCTCTCCTTGTCCTTGTAGATCTGCGGGATTTAAATGCGATTGTCTTCATCCGACCGGGAGCACAAGATAGTTAATCCAAGGAAATTTAACATTTCCTCTTCTTCTTCTATGAACTCGGGCCGTTGGAACTGTTCCTTGACTTGCTCAACTTCCATTTTCTCCACTCACGCAGACGATTTTGGATGTCCGGGTAAGGTGGAGATAGGATCATTACATCGCTATCCATTTGGGCTTGTTCTTCTTGTGCTTTCAATTTGTGTGAGCTACTGTTTGTGTCTTGGTTGCTCTCGGTGATCGCCTTGATGAGACTTGGCTGTTTCATCAACTACATCCGGAGACTCTACATCTCCGGTAGTCTCCGGTATTTTTGTCTTAGCTGAATGAGTAACCGACTCACTGGTGGTTTCTCTGTTGACCGCTTGACGAGTCTTCTTCTTCGTCTCTGGTTTGTACCGGGGAATTTACAGTTCGAGGCGGTGTCCTCCGAGTCTTGGCGGCCGGGCCGGTGGTCTTGGTGTTTGTTTCGAGGAGTGGCCGCCAAAGCTTGTCGATTCTCCTCCTTTTGACGATCGGAGAAGGTATTTGTGAGTCCTTCTCGCCGGCGGGGGAGACACGGCCGCTTTGGGCGGTGACTCAGCTGGGCGAGCATGTTTGTTTTCTTTCTTTGCTGGGGGCGTGATCTTTTCGTACCATTTTGCAGGGGCGCTTTCTTCTTGGGCGGAGAGGAAGCAAACATTTGTATCTTCGTCGTGGTGATTCCCCTCACTTGGTGTCGGCTCTCTTGGCGTAAGCTCTCTTGTGCGCCGAGAGGTTTGCTCGAACATCCTCTTGTTGACATGGAAAGCCTTCCCATGTCTAAGAGGGACTCCTTTCACCTCCAATAGCCGGCTAATCACGAGGCCATATCCTAGGGATCCTCCAAATGTGCCATCTTCTTTGAAGGACTTGTTCCCACGTTCGGGCGATCGCGTAGTAGATAAACTCATTGATTTATCTTCTTTTGTTCGATGATTGCAGCCATCACAATCGCTTTGCCTTTTGAGTTGGTCAAAGTCGCCAAATTTAATGTCGATACATTTGGCAACTATGTCCAACAATTTGTGATAATCATCCTTCATCTCTTGTTTCTGTGTATATTATTTTGTCAAAGAAAGTCGGACTTGGCTATCTCTTTCCATGCGTCCCAAGTTTACATCGCCTTAATCTCTTAATCTCGCTTGCTCCTTCACGGTAGTGAGCAATATTCACCCAAATCCTTGGCGGTGATAGTCACCGCTTCCCGTGAACAGATGACTTGATTCCTTCATCGTGAATCTCGGCATTCACGTAGAATGTGCGACCTCCTCCACATAGGTCATCGGATATTCTAGCGTTAGAAAGCGGTTTTAGTCCGGGCGTTTCCAACTTCTCCGCGATTTTCTTCACCAGGGTGTCATCGGACCCTGCTTCACCATTCGTCGAAATCCATCGTCGAACCGTGTGGATTTGCTTTCCTAGCTTGGTAAAGTCATAAGTTGGTGCCATTTCTCGGGATTATATCAAGGAAAAACTCGAGAAATTGGTTTGAAGGTTGATAGGGTTTCGAGAGTATTTTGCCTTTGCTTTTGAGAGAAAGAGATTGAACAGTTTTAGAAGTGTGAGAGAGAAACGGATGAAAATGGTTTAAATATGGTTTATGAAAGGGCGTGCGCAGACGGTTTTGAATTGTGATCGAAATCAACGGCTTGGATTTCGCGTTCGACGCCTATTGAGCATTTTATGTCTCGTATTTAATGCGGCAAAGACATTTATATCCAATCATAAGCTAGGTGTGCGGCTTTATGTCGTACACATCATCATTATCTTTGACGTGTTCCTTAAAACATTCCCGCTTAGTCAAAGCATTGCGTTTCTTGTCACTTTGCTCATAAGTTATTCAACTTATCACTTAGCCGATTTAACTCTACTTCTCACAGTTCTTTTAGCAACTCTATCTCGGTGACTCGGTGTAGTGTCTTTCCGTCTGGTGATTTGGTGATCTCATTTTTTTGACTCTTTTTCTCCCTTTTCTTTCCATTTCTCTTCTTTGATTTGTCGAGTGTCACCACCACTCAGCCCCAACTCATGCTTGAGTTCTTCAAATCTTGACTCACATAATGGTTTTGTGAAGATGTCGCCTAGTTGTTTATCGGTTGAGATATATTCCAGGATGATGTCCTTCTTTTCAACACGATCTCTTATGAAGTGATATCGACATCAATATGTTTTGTTCTTGAATGCAACACGGGATTTTGAGTGATTGCAATTGCACTTGTGTTATCACACATGATTGGAATTTCTTTTTCTTCAACTTCATAGTCTCTCGCCCATTTTGTCTCATCCATAGGATTTGGGCACAACAGTTTTGCCCGCAACTATGTATTCGCTCATTTGTAGAGGTGGCTATTGAGTTTTGCTTCTTGCTAAACCAGGAGATTAGTCTGTTTCCTAGCATTTGACATGTGCCGAAGTGCTCTTCTGTCCACTCTCTGCATCCGGCATAGTCGTCAGTCCGAATAGCCAATTAGCTTGAATCCACCTTCCTTTGGATACCATAGGCCTACTTCTTGGCTTCCTTTCAAGTATCTCAATATTTTCTTAGCATTTCTTTGTCATATGGCTCTCTTTTGGAGCAGATTGAAATCTTGCACATACACCTACAAAGAAAGGTGATGTCCGGCCCGCTAGCTATTTGTGAGATAGAGCAATGATCCAATAAGCGCTCTGTATCTTGTTTGATCTACGAGGCTTGCCATCCGCATCTATGTCCATTTTGAGTGATGTGTTCATTGGTATTTTTACGAGGAAGACTTCTCCTCCATACCAAACTTCTTCATTAAGTCTCCGGTGTATTTTGTTTGACTTATGAAGGTTCCATCCTTCATTTGTTTCACTTGGAGTCAAGGAAGAATGTCGACTCTCCCATCATGCTCATTTCAAATTTACTTTGCATGAGGTTTGAGAATTTTCACACATGACTCTTTGTTAGTGGATCCAAAAATGATGTCATCCACATATATTTGAACAAGCAAGAGTATACTCTTCTTGTCTTGAATTACGAAAAGTGTTCTATCTACTTTTCCTTTTGTGAATCCATTTTCGTTAGGAATTGTGACGAGGGTATCATACCATGCTCGGGTGCCTGTTTCAATCCATACAAGGCTTTCTTGAGTTTGTATACCTTGTCTCCAAGAGTCTTCCGCTCAAATCCTGGAGGTTGTTCAACATACACTTCTTCTTCCAATAAACCATTTAGGAATGCACTTTTTACATCCATTTGATATACAATGAAATCCTTGTGAGCTGCATAGGCAAGAAACATCCTTATAGCTTCCAATCTTGCTACATGGGCAAATGTTTCATCAAAATCTATTCCTTCTTCTTGGCAATATCCTTTGGCTACCGATCTTGCTTTGTTTCTTACCACAGAACCTTCCGTTCATTTTATTTACGAATACCCATTTGGTTCCAATAACATTTTGGTGTATGGGTCTTTGCACTAATTCCCATACTTTATTTCTCTCAAACCTGATTGACTCTTCTTGCATAGCTTGAATCCAATGTGTGTCTTCAATGCTTGTGACACATCTTTGGGCTCTATTTGCGAAATGAAGCATGTGAACATTGCTTCTTGTTGAGTTCGGATCTTGTTTTGACACCTTCTTTTATATCTCCAATGACAAGTTCGGTGGATGGTCTCTCGGCCATCTTACATCAGGTTGGAGTAAGTTATTTGGATTGATCGACTTGCGGTTGTGTTGTTGTGGTCGGCTCGCTCGTGGTCACTTAGCTGCAAATTTTCCATTGTTTTTTGAGATTGACTATTTCATCTTCTTTCAATTGATAATTCCGCTTGACTTCAGCATAGGGACTCTTACGTATGGTTGGATGATTGACTTATCGGTGACTCTTCAATGTCTTCTCCATTTACATTTGGCTCATCGAATACTACATGAATGGATTCCTCTGTAACCATAGTTCTTTTGTTGAGTATCATGTAGGCTTTGCTTTTTTGAGTATCTAAGAAGATACCTTCATCGACTTTAGCATCAAAAGCCTTTAGGTTGTCTTTGCCATTGTTGTGAATGAAGCATTTACATCCAAATATTACGAAATATGAAATTTTGGTTTTCTTCGATCCAGATTTCATAGGGAGTCTTTGTCATTTGTCTGTTTATCATACATCTGTTTTGGGTGTAGCAAGTTTGTGTTGATTGCTTCAGCCCAAAATCTTTTTAGTAACCCTTGACTAACATGGTCTTCTTGCTTCTTTGAGAGTTCATTTCTTCTTCTTTCGCAACTCCATTCTCATTGTGGAGTCTAGCGGTGATAGTTCATGACCAATACCATTCTCAATACAAGATCTTGAGTTATTATTCCATTGACAAACTCGGTTCCTCTATCGATCTTATTTTGATAATGGTTTGACTCTTCTCATTTGAATCCTCTTCATCATTTGTGGTAGTTTTTGTAGAGTTTCTTTCTTCTTGCACATGAATATTGTCCATGTATATCTTGAGTAGTCATCTACTACCACCAAGGTGTATTTCTTTCCACTTATCTTTGGTGGTTCCCTTTGGGCCAAATAGATCCATATGAAGCGGATGCAATATTCTTGTTGAGGATGGGCATGTCTTTTCTTTGAATGACGACTTGATTTGTTTTTCCTTCCGACATGCATCACATATACTCTCCTTCTTGTATCACCGAGTCGGAAGTCCTTTTACAAGATGACTTCTTGCCGACTTGTTAATTGTTTTGAAATTCAGGTGACTCGGCTTTTTGTGCCACAACCAACTTGACTTGATTTTTGTACTCTTTGCTAGTAGACATGTCTTTGGTGTAGCGGATTGACCAATCCACTACATACATATTTTTCTCGTCTACATCCTTGCAAAGACCACTTCATTTGATTCAATATCTTTGATTTGGCAAATACCCATGTTGAATCCAACATTGTAGCCCTTGTCACGTAGGCCGATCGATACTCGATAAGTTGAAGTTGAGTCCTTCAACATATGCAACATCTGTGATTTCTAATCCATTCCTCTTGATGGATCCAATGCCTCTTATTTCACCGGGAGCTTCATTTCCTCCAAATATGACTTTGGCTCCTTTGACTTCCTTGAATTTAGACAGATTTTTCTTATTTCTGTCATATGTCCGGAAATGACCACTATCCATGTACCAGGTTCCTTGGCACTCAAATTGTTCCTTGAACCCGCAATCAAGGAAATTAAGTTTTAGGTACCCATACTTATGCGGGTCTGAGGGGTTAGAATTGTAAGATGATCCAACCAACCTATAGCCAAATGATTTGACTCTAAGGGGTTGCCATCTATCGTGCCATAATCATAATTAATCCTGGCAAATTGCTTGGGAATTCTAGGTTCATACAATTTGTCTCTTTTGTCTGTAATAGTGCCTGCATATGTGTTTTAGCAATTGCCTTCCTTGGGTAATTGTGGTGTTTTTAGTGTAGTGCCTAGGTGCATATGTGTCTTTGATGAAAGCTCTTATACTTTTGGAATGGCCTTTCTTTTGAGTTCAGGCCTTTTTGCCATCGGGCTTATATTCCATAAGTTTATCTTTGATAGTTCACATTATTCCAATCACTTGGCTTGGATATTTTCTACCATTCCCATCATATGTATTTCTTTTATGGATTTTCGGGGTTTTTGGTAGCTCTGTTTCTTCTTTCGAGTATTTTTGTTTGGAGTTTCTTTGAGGACTCAATTTGAATCTCTTCTCAGTTGTCCTTTCGGTGATCTCAACCTAGTTGTTTTCCTTTTCCTTTGTAACCAAGGCCGTTTGCTTAGTATTGTGCTTTGGAGTGAATGTGTGTGCAATATTTAGAGTTTTGGGTTTTTCGGACTCTTCATGACTTGAAGATCCTTTTTCCAAAATTACTCTTGAGGTTTGACATGGCACGAGAGGAATTAAATCTAGCTTTGTCTTGTTTCCACATTCTCTTTGACTCATAATAAGATCATCCAATGATTTAGATGCCTTAGTGAATGAGGCAATAACATTCTTGAGGTCATTCTCCATCTTTTCTATAGCGGCAATTTACGCTACTAATTTAGCATTTTCGACCTTTAAACTTTCATTTTCATGACTATTTGACTTAGAGTACTCGGCTCCTTAGTCGGCTTTGAGTTTTGACTTTTGAGTAGGTTGTTTTCCTCATTCAATAGTGTGTGTGAGGATTTAATGTGTTCAAAATCTTTCATCATTTTTCCTAATGAATCATAAAGATCGGTAGGTGATGAAGTGTGTGTGTCACGATCACTATCACTAGTGTACGAGCTTGTTGGGTTAGATTGTACCTCATCTTCTTGATCTTGTTCTTTGGCCATCAGGCGGATCGGGGCTTCTTCTTTGAGTCACTTGAGTAGTCGGCTTCTTGCTCTCTGAATCATTTGTCTCTCTTGACTTGGGTCTGTCTCGGCCAGATCTCTGCGGCCATCATTGCTTTTTTTTTTTCTTTTCTGTCTTCTTTCTCTCGAAGACCTTTCTTTCTTCTTCATCCCTGTACTTGTTGACTACGAGGATATGAGCGATCAATGGCATAGTGACCTGGTTGTCTGAGTTCAACATAGATATTCACCTTTTGATCGACTCTTTCCATTCTTGAGTTGTCACCCTTTGATACTCAACTTTTTGATGATCGTTCTCTTGGTTGGCATGTCTTCCCTTGATTTGGAGGGGAGCCGAGTGTCTACGGAAGATTCACCCTTTCCTCTCTTGTAGTTCTTATTAAAGAACTTGTTGAATCTTTTAACCATCGGGGCTATTTCTTGAGTCAATGACTTCTTTGACCTCGGCTCTCTTCCCATCTTTAACAATTAGAGCAGACTATTTTGGGTACAACTTGTCTCTTCTGGTCTTTTCTTCTCGGCTCAAACTCGTAGGCTTTGAGGTCGAGAATAGTTCATGGTTGGATGTCTTTGATAGGTCCATGGAATGTCTCGGTGCCATGACCTTCATTTCCCATTCATTTGGAAGACTTTTTAGAATTTTCATACACATTTCTTCTGTGTATATTCCTTTCCAAGTGCGGACGGCTCATTTGTGATTTACGTGAACCGAGGCGTCTAGTTGATCCAGGTTCTCTCCCGAGATCATTTTGAAATTCTCAAACTTTACATGACCATTTTGATAATTTGTTTTCTTTGATTTGCTCACGAGCCTTCACAAATCAATGTCAACTTGTCCTGATTTCCTTAGCCGTTTTGCGGATTTGACTTTATTGAACATGGCTTTGTCAAGGTTTTGTAAAGGATGTCCTTGGCTACATTGTCCAGGTTGTATCTTTTTATGTCATCATTTGTCCACTCGGTTCTTGGTTTTTCAACCACGACCGGTCCGGAGCAACATCTTCTTCTCCTTGGTGCAACTCTTCGCATTTGTGTTCACCTTTAATATTTGCAGAGGCCCATCTTCTATCACTATCCACATCTCATCATGTAATCTTTGATAGATGAGCTGCGCATACGAATTTTCCAATCATCAAATTCTTCGATAGTGAACATAGGGATGCGTGTCAAATTTGCTTCCATGATAATGACTTTTAATAAAATAAGTTTTGAAGGTTTAAGTACTAAAGCGGACTTTGAAAAGTTTGGAGATCTAGTCAAGAAACCGGTGCGGAGGGTTCAATGAACCAACCGCTCCGATACCACTTGTAGGTCCCAAGGGGTGTAAGTGTAAGGTTTAGAAGGGGGTTGAATAAACCTTACCAAATTTTCGATTTAGTCCTTTTAAATCTCAGAGTTAATTCTACACATTTGTTTGTGTCCTTGATGGACGATCGAATTAGTCACTCGGTAGAGTTAATCTCTCTCATCAGAACTTTGAAATTTGTACATTGATGGAGTAACTCATTTGTTGGCTATAATTTAACTCAATTTGTGGTTTTTATTTTTTGGAAGACTTAACACCCTTAAGTTTGATTAAGCAAGATTTTAGAGCTTGATTTAGTACTTATAAATTATCTAATGGATAGCAAATTTATCGTGAGATATAAGCGATTAATGGTGCGAGAATTCAAATCTTTGAAATGTAAATGACACAAAAGTTTTTATAGAGGTTCGAAGATGGGGTAATTCTTCTACTCCTCTCTTCTCCAACTCTGGAGGAATCCACTAAGTAATGATCGTTTACAAAGTGGTAGCAGTCCGGATACAAGTCTTGATCACAACGGCCGACTTGATCCTTAGGGACTCAACTGAGACGCCTTGATCACTCGGTGGCTTCAGCATGCGACTCGGCTTCTTCATAGGGTTTGCGCTTTGCTACTACTGACTCACTTGCTCAAGCTCTTTGGATTTGATCACGAAGCCCTCCAAAAGCTTAAGACTTAGTTCAACCTTGAACTTTTCTACAATCCTTCTGGAATGTAGACCCCTTGTTTTTCGATATTTTCCTCTTCAACTGATTGAAATTCTCTTTCCTTCACGGGTAAGTGTTGGATTGATGTACTTGAAATGTAGACTTGAGGATTGAGAGTGTTTGATTTTTCTAATGTGCTTGTATATCTCACGTATGTGTCATTCATGTATCATCTTCTTCTCAAACAAACTCCTCGGCCTTTTATAGTGAACTTTCAAAAATTTGCCCGTTGAAGAGATAGGCTTATTTTTTAAAGTCACTTTGCGTCGTTGGCGAGTTCTTGGAATTGCCATTTCCTCGTATGAGTTGTTCTTTCACCTTTTCGAGTTCGACACGGTGTGGTGCTTCCCATTGGTTCATTCCTTTTGCACGCTTCTCGGGTGAGCACTCCAAGAAAGGTGGTATGGAGATATTACTTGTTTAAGTAAGTCTCTTGATTTACGTGCAACGGTTCTTTTACAATTATCTCGACATTTGCATTTCCTTGCTTTCCCAGGTGACTTAGAGTCGACTTCCAATCATGGATGACTCTTGTCACTTCAACTTGAAAGCCGATTCTTCTTGAGTTGACTTGGTGATGCTCCACTCGATTCATCTCTTCTTCTTGTGAGTTTTTGTCAACTCTTATTTGCCATACTCATTTTGTCTCTACTGAGAGTCTTCGCCAGGTCTTGATTTGTCTTCTTGCATGTTAAGGCGTGGTGACTTAACTCGGCTTGGAAACTCTAATTGTTACAATACATTTTACAACAAGAATTGGGGTGCCAACTTTCTATTCTAAGTTTTACATGGCATTCATCAAAATCTAAACAATAAAATTCCTAACAAGCTTGTTCACCAATGGAGAACAAACATATCATTTTTTTGTTAAAATCCCATACAAAAAACCTACTTGTGATGATTGTGTTGGGATAGCTACACAAGCTTTGGGCTAATTACAAAAAAATCAGAAATTTTTGAAAATTACGAAAACCCCGTGAGGTTTGATTTTGTTTTAAATTTTAAAGGAGTAATGTAATATTTTTACAAATGTCACGGGAATTTTGAAATATTCTTCGCTTATGAAAGGAGGAAAATGTGACGGTGAATCAGAATCATTTTCCAACCGTTTATCTTTTTATGTTTTCACTTTTTTTTCATTTAACTTTTGGATAACACTACGCCATGCCTGTGTGGGGCTAAAATATTTTTTTCTCTCCGCATAGTTGATCAAATTCTATGGCCTACATACACTATGGTTTACCGAGAATTTCATCAATTATGTCTAAATATGTAATATCTATTTGTGTAATGCAGAATGAAATGTGATGCAAACTTGGCAAAATATTTTTATACATCTAAATAAATTTTCTTTTTAACGTGAGTTTGATTTCTTTTCTGAATTTTGCAAAAGAAGATGTGATACAAGCTGGTTAATCATGCCATTTCTCTACAAAATATTGTCATTAGTCAAAAAAATGAGTCTTACATTTTTCTGCAACGACCGGTTTGGAAACTATTACTGGACAGGAAAAGGGTCAGCATCAGTCATTAACCCATGGCCCATGCTTGACATTTTGTTTTGTGGCCCATGAAAATTTTTCGAACCCAAGAAATAACAAACTCCCCAATTGAAAAGTAATTACAGCCCCAATTGTGTAGGCTGCAATCAATCGAACCGAAGCAGTGAGCTTTTTGAGTGTTTGAGTTTGGCCATTTATTATCGAGTCGAACTCAAGCCTAGATTTATCGAACATATTGATGGCTCACGAACTTTTTCGAGCCTTATCGAGCCTAAACGAGCTTAGTAAATATTAATTAAAAATTAAAATATTCTTCAATTTATTACAAAAAATAAAATTATTTATATTTAAAATTCATAATATATTTATTGAAACTTATAATTTTATCAAAAAATTTTTTATTGAAATATTTTTATATTATCTTAAGTAAAAATATGAAAAATTAAAATTAAAATCAAATTATTAGTTTAATTTATACGAGCTTACTATTGAGCCTATTCACGAGCTTACTAACGAGCTTGTTCACGAGCTAACGAACCGAATATCTCCAAGTTTGAGTTTGGTTCGTTTATTTTAACGAGCCTCATTAAACGAACTCGAACGAGCTTTTATCGAATCAAGCTCGAATAGCTCACGGCGGCTTGGTTCATTTGCACCTACCCAATTGTGTTATTACATAATCATGATTTGGACTTGACAAAAATATGTTGAGAAAATTACCAAAAATACTCTTACTTTGTGAAAAAATATATTTTTATGCTCATTGAACTTTGTGTACGCTTTGTTTGACTTGTGTATGCTCCGAGTGACTTTTTTTTTTACTTTTTTATGTTTTCACCATTTGTTATCTTCGTAGCAGTATTGAAACTAATTATGAAACAACCATGAAACAATAGAGTTATCTCACTAATTGAGTAATTTTACAATTGTAACAATTGAATTATTTCATATTGAAGTCATTTTCAATCTTTAATGGTAGCAAACGTTCTCTCAATTGGTATTTAATCTGTATTATTTCCTGTTTTGTTGATTGTATTTGTTGTTCCAAAATTTTGTTTAGGTTGCTGAAAGTGCAATCATTTGGAATGTGTATTAACTGAACATGTTTGAAACAATATTTCCTTTCAAACAACTTCAGAAACTAGATAATAAGATAAACAATGAAATTGTATTAGCTAAAATACATTTGAAATATTTTCGAAACAACTCAAAAACATGTTTGAAACTTTTTCTAAACTGTTTGAAATAATTTTAGAAATTAACAAGAGAAGCAATGACATTTTATTATCTAACACACTATCGAAAATTATCCATTGTGGTATATTATTATTCAAATTGTCGCCATGTGTCTGCAAGAAATAATAAAATTGTATTAGCTGAAACATATTTGAATAATATTTTTTCAAAGACCTTTGAAATCAATAAAATTGTATTAGTTTAAATACAATAAAATATGTTCGAAATAACTTTGAAACAACTCAAAGACATGTATGAAATATTTTGAAACACCTTTTAAACAATTTTAGAAATTAATAAAAGAAGCAATGATGACATTGTATTAATCAAAACACATTTGAAATATGTTCGAACAACTTCAAAATTCGGAAACAATTGGTTGAAATAACTACATATAGATGACTAAGTTTGATATAATTCCATTGCAAATATGTAGTGGAAACATTGTTAAAAAAAATTCAAAACAACCTTGAAATAATTTTGAAACAGTTTGAATCTAGAAGCATTAGGTTGATTAATCCAAATACACAAAATTCAGTTAGAGCTATCAATCCATTCACACTATAAAATATGATTTTTTCGAACTTGAAAAAGAAGAGAACTATTAAAATAGTATTAGAGAAAACAATATTTGTTAGAAGCAATGAATTTAAATGAAATATACAATACATTTGAGATCACAAGTTGTTGATTATTTTTTTTTCCAGGTTTTTGCTGCAATTTTCTACGATTTGCTTGTTCTTCCTTTTGTTGTTTGATGCGATTGCTTGATTATTCCTCTTTATTTTGTTATTCTAGTTTTTTGCTGCAATTTGTTTTGTTCTTTCTTTATTCTTTGTTCATCGATTTTGTGTTTGATTATGATATTTTCTTTAGATATATGCTGCGGCTTTGAGTTTCAATCTCTTTTATATGATAAGGAGTACTTGGTGAGAAGGAAGAGAACAAAGTGTATTTTCAGTCCAAAAAACAGACGCCAATGTATTTTTGAAATTTTTCCGATAAAGTAAGACAATTGTGTCCTTAGCCTATATGTTCTCCCCTTGTGAATACACTATGTTGTTGGTTTTTATTTTTCACAATGATGGTGATATAGGCGTACGTATCAAGGATATTATCTTCTAGAATTATGATCATATCAATTAGATTTATGTTATCTTTTTATCTTGTGATTTTTTTTTATCTTGTTTATATTTAGGATATTATGATTTTTAATTAGGGATTCTATTTCCTATATATTGTATGCCTTAGGGCTTTTCAAAGGGGATGAAGAAATTATTAAAAATATGAGAGATAATTTTTCTTATTTTTCCCAACTTCTCTGTATTCCCAGGAATCAATGAGTCTTTGGATACCTATAATTTGGTATTCGTGAGCGAATCAACATAATATGGAAGATTGTTTCATTCTTCCATTTCTCATCAGACGCCTCCGTTGTATCAGATGGTAAATGAGAAAGAGCAATGTATACATAATTAACCAACATTAGCATATTCTTCAAACAAAGTTTTATGTGCCATTATTAAAATATAAATATCTCAATCCTCAATCTCAAACACAATATTACACCTAATTATATAAGACATGAACAATACAATCCTAATCAGTTCACATATTTCATCCAATCTCATCAATAAAATAATACAAGCCCCAAAGGTAGTATTCCTGTACAATTTTGATTGTCACGTTGCCCATGTATAAGTCCAAAAAAATGGAAACCATATGAGGAATCAAAAATAATGAGAATTAAGTATATACAAATAAATCTAATTCTCAAAATTTATACATAAAAATCTAGAAATTAGCCTGTTGAATGAATTATTACTCCTTGAACACAAAAAGAAATTAAATTTTCAAGAAAATGATATTTTTAATAATAATAAAATTAAGTTATAACTTATGACTACCATATTTTTACAATTTTGTCGGTATTACTTTCCATGAATAACTAAAATTCGTGTACTACTTTCCAAATATAATGGTTAGCGTCTTATTATCTTTTTTCGATTAAAATCTTATTGCACATTATTGACGCTTAAAGATTACAATCATTGAATCATCCATATATGAAAACGAAACGTATTATAATGTCAAAACAAACAAAATATGCCTCTATAAATATTTGTTTTTCATTGGTTCAACAATATAACAAATAGAAAAGAGTACATTGCTATCGCTAAACATTTACTTGAACAAGTTTTTTGAAGTGATCAGTTTGCTTCAATCGAAATAATGGAAAATTATAGTAGCTTAAATTATTATGCATTGGCGATGATACTTCTATGGCTCAATTACATGTGAGTTAATTGTTCTTTAATTCCCTATTTATTGCCATGTTATTTTTGTTTACTAATCATTTATATTGTTTCACATTTTTCTTTGGAGATTTCAGTTGTTAGATAATGGAAAAATTGCGACAACGACATTATATGACTAGATTTCTAAACTTTAGTTATAATGTTAAGCTAAAGTAATAATTGAAGCAATACATAAAGGTGAAAATTTTTATTACCATACAACAACAACAAACAACAACTTATTATAAAATTTAAGTGATGTTCGGCACTCGTATATATGTTAATATTTGTCCTATAGAATACTTGATGTTATTTTGTTTAGCAAAATTTTATTTTGTTGCCTTCAGTAATTTCATTGTTGAAAAAGGGCATGTTTACTCTCCATGAATATTAATAGGAATCTTATGATAACTCCTTCCTTGTTTTTCATTGTAGTGTACCTATTATCAAACCAGATATAGTCAAACATGTTATTTACTTGGTAATTTGAGGATTTAAGATTACATGAAGGAATTTTAAACAGTGAATTGTCTCAATTTAGCCATTTTTATTACATTATTATGCACATCTTTCTTCAGCATTATGAATCAAGATTCGATTCAAAAACTTAAAATTTGATTCGACAATTATATGTATTGTTGACTATATTAACTTTTTACTGCATACAATTCAAAAGAAAAAAATAGATTATTGGATTTTATATAAACTTGATTCTTGTAATATTGTCCATTTTTTCCAGTATAATAAAGTTATCTATTTGACCAATTCAGATAAATGTTAAAGGATAAAAAAATTTAAAATCCAAATCAAGTTAATCCTCATAAATGTTTTAGGGATCTATCCTCAGTTTTTTCTTCGTACAATTAGACATCAAATGAGATTTTAAACTTTTATCAACTCCACTACAGATTTTTCAGATTGCAAAAATTTTCACTTGTACACCTAGTGGACTTGGAATCTTATTGTACTCAAACTTATTGCTCGAAATTTTATTTATTTATGCCTAGCACTAAAAGCTTATTTCACCATACCAATGCTACTTACAGTAACATTCTCTCTTTTATATTTAAGCATTGAAGCCTATTAGAGATTAACGCATGCATAATGGTTGTGTTCTTGTTCAAATTGAGAGAACTTGTACTGAATATTCCTTCACTTCTAACTTTTTTTACTTTGTTTCTTTGATAGAAAAGTGCAAATACCCTATTGATTTTTATTTTTATTTAAAAAAATGTGCCTGCTGGTGGGGGTACTTTAAAAATAAAGACAATTTTTAATGGCTAGAAAACAAAAAAATATTTTTTTCTAATAATAAGCCAAAACGGAGAAACTTTTGGAAAATCATCTTATTACATATAAGAAACATAGCCTTCAAATTTAATTTTGGTATTAAAACATAAAGTTTTGCTAGTCGGATAACTAAGGATTATAAGTGTCCCTCGAACGAGAAGGGCCGACTTGTCAGCTCCATCACATGTTGACGGCTCTCCGGTTCCCCACGAGTTGATGACTCTCCAATTTCAGTAATAGATGGATTGTGAGCATGTGGAGGAAAATAGTTATGAAACTCAAATCCACTTCCACCATTACTAGATGGATCCTGAGCCTGTGGAGGAAAATAGTTGAATTGGCTAGTGGTGACTGCACTTCCATCTCCTCAACGAGTTGATGACTCTCGATTTGTTAGTATATGGAAATTGAGTGCATGGAGGAAAATAGTTATGAAAAGCAATCACTTCCACCACTACTAGATGGACCCCGAGCTGTGGAGTAAAATAGCTAAATTGGCGATGAAAGCAGACCATAACTTCCGGCACATGGATCTTTGGCGTCGGGGGAAATATTGGCCAATAACATGATCAGTTTCAGCTGGAAGTGAAGCTTGTGGAGGGACATTATTGTAATATTGGCCAGGAAACTGTTGAGAAGACCCAATCAACCCCATTGTTGGTGCATAAGATAGTCCAGGAGGAAAAAGTTAGGAAGACATACTCGGACCAGCTTCATCAGGTGCGCCGGTGAAATTTAGAGCATTTTGCGGCTGAAATGGTGTCGATGAGCTTGATGTTCCATTTTTCAGCTCCTCAATATTGTTTTTCACTTTGGTAATGGAGTCTTGAAGAAATGCTTTCCATTTCTTGACTTGCTCTATATTTAAACTCTCAATAGGGATTTATTCCCACCACCCTTTCTCTCGAGTTATATCAATCTCATCCAATTGTTTCTCTCGTTCTTTTACTTGTTCTTTCTCATCTAACACCTCGTCCAGAGGCCTGTTAAGGTTTTCAATTCTAGATCATGCGTTAGAGTCCACAACTCTATCAAAACCATTAATTAACGATTGATCTGGGTTTCTATATCTTTCGATGATAGATTCCATCGATGGATGCCAAAATGAGAATAGGTTATTAGTCGGAGAGAATATTATTATTCCATCATCGGCACTACAAAGTGTGCTGAGTTCGCTGGATTTTTTGCAAAGACTTTGACGACGTTTTGAAAATCTCACGTAAAGGTCGTTCTGGCTTTCAATTCGTTGGATCGGATATATATATATATATATATATATTACATAACCAAAAGAAAATGAAATAAGAATGAATCATATTACTCAAGAAATTTGACTTTAGTTGACTAGTTTCTATTATAAATTCTCTCACAAGAAAGTGAGTTGAATGTAAACGTTTTGCTTGTGAGAGAATTTATAATAGAAACTAGTCAACTAAAGTCAAATTTCTTGAGTAATATGATTCATAAAGTCAATTTTTTTGAGTAATATGATTCATTCTTATTTAAGTTTCTTTTGGAAATATAATATATATATATATATATATATATCCGATCAACGAATTGAAAGTTTAGCAGCGACCTTTACGTTATATTTTCAAAGCGTAGCCAAGGTCTTTGCGGAAAAGCTGATGAACTCAAAGACACTTTGTAGTGCCGATGATGGAATAATGATATTCCCTCCGACTAATAACCCATTCTCATTTTGTCATCCATCGATGGAATCTATCATCAAAAGATACAGAAACCCAGATCAATCGCTAATTAGTGGTTTTGATAGAGTTGTGAGTCTAACACATGATCTAGAATTGAAAACCTTAACATGCCTCTGGATGAGGTGTTAGATGAGAAAGAACAAGTAAAAGAACAAGAGAAACAATTGGATGAGATTGATAAAACTCGAGAGAATGGGTGGCAGGAACAAATCCCTATCGTGAGTTTAAACAAAGACAAGCCAAGGAATGGAAAGCATTTTTTCAAGATTTCATTACCAAAGTGAAAAACCATATTGAGGAGCTGAAAATGGAACATCAATCTCATCGACACCATTTGCATAAAATGCTCTAAATTTCACCGGTGCCTGATGAAGCCGGGTCCGAGTATGTCTTCGTAATTTTCCTCTGAACTATCTTATGCACCAACAATGGGGTTGATTGGGTCTTCTCAATAGTTTTCTTGGCTAATTTTACAATAATGTCCCTCATGGCTTCACTTTGAAATTGATCATGTTATTGGCAATAATGCCCCCTCCCGACGCCGATATCTATGTGGCTTTGGAAGTGATGGTCTATTTCTTGGCCAATTTAGCTATTTTACTCCACGCTCGGGTCCATCTAGTAGTGGTGGAAGTGGATTTGCGTTTCATAACTATTTTCCTCCGCGACTCAATTTCCATATACTATTGAAATGGAGAGTCATCAACTCATTGAGGAGTGGAAGTGCGGAGTCAATTCACTAGCCAATTCAACTATTTTCTCCTCCGCGGCTCGGGATCCATCTAGTAATGGTGGAAGTGGATTTGAGTTTCATAACTATTTTCCTCCACATGCTCACAATCCATCTATTACTGAAATTGGACAGTCATCAACTCGTGGGAGAACTAGAGAGCCGTCAACAAGTGATGGAGCTAGACAAGCTGACCCTTCTCGTTCGAGGGACACTTATAATCATTAGTTATCCGACTAGCAAAACTTTATGTTTTAATACCAAAATTAAATTTGAAGACTATGTTTCTTATATTTAATAAGATGATTTTCCAAAAGTTTCTCTGTTTTGGCTTATTATTAGGAAAAATTATTTTTTGTTTTCTAGCCATTAAAATTTGTCTTTATTTTTAAAGTACCCCTACTAGCAGGCACACTTTTTTAAATAGAAATAAAAATCAATAGGGTATTTTCACTTTTCTATCAAAAAAACAAAGTAAAAAAATTTAGAAGTGAAGGAATATTCAGTACAAGTTCTCTCAATTTGAACAAGAACACAACCATTATGCATGCATTAATCTCCAATAGGCTTCAATGCTTAAATACGAAAGAGAAAATGTTACTGTAAGTAGCATTGGTATGGTGAAATAAGCTTTTAGTGCTAGGCATAAATAAATAAAATTTCGAGCAATAATTTGAGTACAATAAGATTCCAAGTCCACTAGGTGTACAAGTGAAAAATTTTGCAATCTGAAAAATCTATAGTGGAGTTGATAAAATTTTAAAATCTCATTTGATGTCTAATTGTATGAAGTAAAAATTGAGGATAGATTCTAAAATATTTACGAGGATTAACTTGATTTGATTTTAAAAACTTTATCCTTTAATATTTATTGGAATTGGTCAATAGATAACTTTATTATCTTGAAAAAACAGGCAATATTAAAAGAATCATGTTTATATAAAATCCGATAATCAATTTTTTTCATTTGAATTGTATGCTGTAAAAAGTTAATATAGTCAACAATACTAATAATTGTCGAATCTAATTTTAGTTTTTTGAATCTAATCCTCATTCATAATGCTGAAGAAAGATGTGCATAGTAATGTAATAAAAATGGCTATGTTGAGACAATTCACTGTTTAAAATTCCTTCATGGAGTTTTAAATCCTCAAATTACCAAGTAAATAACATGTTTGACTATATCTGGTTTGATAATAGGTACATTACAATAAAAAACAATGAAGAAGTTATCATAAGATTCCTATTAATATTTATGGAGAGTAAACATGACCTTTTTCAGCAATGAAATTACTAAAGGCAACAAAATAAAATTTTGGAAAACTCCATATTAAAATAGTATCATATCGTTACTGAATTTTTGTAAAATGGGCAGAATTTTTCACCAAACAATTTATCAACTAATAGTTTGTTGCTGCACATTATTTATAACAATAAGAAATTGTATAATAACACCAAGTATTCTATAGGACATATATTAACATATATACGAGTGTCGCAAATCACATAAATTTTATAATAAGTTGTTGTTGTTTGCTGTTGTTGTATGGTTACAAATTTTCACCTTTATATATTGCTTCAATTATTACTTTAGCTTAACATTATAACTAAAGTTTAGAAATCTAGTCATATAATGTCGTCGTTGCAATTTTTCAATTATCTAACAACTGAAATCTCCAAAGAAAAATGTGAAACAATATAAATGATTAGCAAACAAAATAACACGATAATAAATAGGGAATTAAAGAACAATTAACTCACATGTAATTGAGCCATAGAAGTATCATCACCAATGCATAATAATTTAAGCTACTATGATGTTCCATTATTTCGATTGAAGCTAACTGATGATCACTTCAAAAAACTTGTTCAAGTAAATTTTTAGCGATAGCAATGTACTCTTTTGTATTTTTTATGTTGTTGAACCAACGAAAAACAAATATTTATAGAGGCATGTTTTGTTTGTTTTGGATATTATAATACGTTTCGTTTTCATATATGGATGATTCAATGATTGTAATCTTTAAGCGGCAATAATGTGTAATAAGATTTTAATCGAAAAAAGACAATAAGATGTTGACCATTATATTTGGAAAGTAGTACACGAATTTTAGTTATTCATGGAAAGTAATTCCGTTGACCATTATTATTATTAAAAATATCATTTTCTTTAAAATTTATTTTCTTTTTGTGTTCAAGGAGTATATAATTCACTCAACAAGGTTAATTTCTAGATTTTTATGTAGAAATTTTGAGAATTAGTTTTATTTGTATATACTTAATTCTCATTATTTTTAATTCCTATTATGGTTTCCATTTTTTTAGACTTATACATGGGCAATGTGACAATCAAAATTGTACATGAATACTACTTTTGGGGCTTGTATTGTTTTATTGATGAGATTGGATGAAATTTGTGAACTGATTAGGATTGTATTATTTATGTATTATATAATTAGGTGTTGTCACGCCCCAAGCGTGACGCGACAACGATCAATCACTTAAAAGAAATAAATCAACGATCTAAACCAAAGATACCAAACTCCAAGTGAAATAGAGTCTAATGCGGCGGAATTAAAATAAACACGAGTACAAATTACAATCTTAAAGTCCGGCGGTATCCGAATACAACCAAAAGATTATCGGATTAACTACGGTCAAACAAAATTAAAATGAAGGAGTCCAACAACAAATGAAAGTAAAAGGAAATGTCGCTCCATATCATTGATAGGGATTCATGCACGATGAGGTTCGATGTCTTCCGAACTCTTCATCTAAAGGTTAGAAAACGAGGAGGGAATGAGACGAGAAATCTCGGTGGATGGGTGATCGTGTGTGAGTGTGGCGATATATAAAGTTAATGCGAGAAAACGGTTGTATAAAAACGGCGTGAGGTATGATGCATGTGTTCGCACATAGTCCACAAGCGTCGTGATAAATATATTAAGTAATATACTCATACGATTTAAGAAAACGATTCGTAGTCAGCGGCACTATGGTCCAAGCAAACATGAGGATTGCGTGCGGATTTGTAACGCTAATCTATGCAAGACAAGTAAGCGGATTTGCGCACGAATTTGTAAGCGCCAACCAAGCGGTCCGATTAACTCCGGAATCGTGTGGATCGCACAGCGATTCCTTCGTTCTTCCTTGTAACTCCCCGAGCAAGATGGTCCAAGACTGTCACCTTATCGCTCCATAGGCAAAGACAAAATCCACGGTGGAGCTAGTAAGGCTCGGATTTGTCATAATCATGATTATACCTCAAGACTACGACCCGCTTCCTTGGACAAACTCCGTCCCTCGATTGCGGGATTAGGGCGATGGGGCGGAGAGTGGAATAACAGCCGAGCTGCCCGGTTCCATCCCGACGTATCCATTCCGACCGTGAGCTCGACACACCAAGTTGACTCAGGCAGGAAATTAAGTACACGTTCAGGTAGTCAACCAGGCAATCGAGTATTATTGATTCGGGAAGTAGTTCATGAAAGGTTCTCAAAAATTTGCACAAGATAGTTATGGCGTTGGTGGAGTTATTGGGATGAAGATAATTATCGGGAGGATAAGTAGTCTTCGATATCTTAAGGATTAGGAGGAACATAGGTCCCGTTATAGATTCGAAATCGTGAGACGAGGAAGTCGCCCCGCGATCGGGTATTAATCGGTCAAGACGATCCGATAAGTCAAGGGATTTTTTTAAGAAATAGAATATTTTAATTAAAATATTAAAGTAAGAGGATCCAGGGCTGTTTCTTTAAAAGAAAATGATTTGAGTTAGGTCCTTATAAAAATAAAAATTACAATTAGCCCCGCTTGGTAAAAACTAATACTTTTGGGGTTAAAAGTTAAATAAATAGATGTCCCGACCTTGAAAAATTATGAGGTCGGTTCCTAAATTCTCTAAATTGTTCAGAGATTCAGGTTTTTAAAGTTTTGAGGTCGAGTTTTTATAAAATTCTCACATTGGCCCCAAAATTGTTAAAATTGTCATTTCGGGCCCTAAGTTTAAAATAATCGGAACTCACAAACCGGAAGGGCTTCTAATGTGGTTCCAGTTGGAAAATGTCACTAAGGTTAGTGGCATATTGGGACAAAAGCAGTTTTAAAACGTCATAAGTATAGGTCCCTTAACTTTTAAAAATCTCATTTTTGTCCCATTTTGAAATAATTGTCTTTAAGGCTTTTAGGGGTCCAATTGTTATGAAATTTGAACCTTGGGTCCAAAATATACTTACGTTATAGGTAAATTAGTATTTCCAGGTACATGGGCTGTATAAGTCCTGGAAATTTCATTTGGGTCCTCAAGTTTAATCTTTTACAATTTGGTCCCTCAAGTTTTATAAAATTACTTTCCAAGCTCTAAACACTTGGATTTTTGGAATACACTTAAAATATGTTATTTCCAGTCCCTTAAGAGTCAAAATTTCAAATTTTAAAACTTGGGTCTGGTACAGTTTCGAAATTTGCAAAATAGCCCTTAAACTTCTCAAATTTTACAATCTAGTCCTTGGGCTTTTAAGGGTTGATTTTATTTATCTAAAAACTCTTAAGACTTTATTAAAATGTCAAAACATCATTTTTGAACCTGAGTACAGTCCCAAAAATAAAAGTTTACAGAGAGGTCCCTTAAGTTTTATTTTCTTGCACTTAAGTCCACCAAATTTCCATTTTTGTATTTTAAGTCCAAAAATCGAAATTTAATCAATTATGCTCGACTTTTACAGGTTATAAATCATTCAAAACATAGATTTCAAGAGTCATAAACATACATATCCATCTCATACAAGAATTTATCAAATATGACAATAAAGTGTACATGTATGTCCTAATTTTCGGTAAATCGCATTTTGAGCAACACTTGAGAAATTTTTCCAACTTGATACAAGAAAATAGCATGCAATACATAATATATATCTCAAATGCTCAATAACAAAATACTACATGCATTTTTATGAATTAAAACACCTAGAAGTTGAAAGGATTTTTCCACCCACCTTGTTTGTTCGGTTGATTGGTGTAAAGTGGTGTCACTAGACCTTGAGGATTTTAATCCTCACTTAAGGCAGCCCCTAAGTCAAATAATACAAGGAGTTTTGAGTTAGAAAATGAAGGTTTGAACTAAGGAAGGAAAAAGAGAAGGAATAGGCCAAAGGTACCACACTTACCTTGTGTAGTTGAAAGTTGTAGACACAAATTGATGGTCTCTTAAGAACTTGATCACCACTTAAACAAAGCTCCAAGGTCAGCCCCTAATCATCTCAAAATTATAATTTTGGTGTTAAAATTCGAAATTAATAGGGGAGAAGAAGAAGGTACCAAAAATCCCATTTCTTACCTTATAATCCGAAATCCTTCAAATTTCTTCAAGTCTAGAAGTCTCCTTCAAGGTGATGGTAAGGCTCTTAGTATCTTCCAAGTCTTCTATGTAAACCTCAAAAATAAAAATTCAAACTTACATTAATAAGTGAGAGGAGATAGCTAGATGATATCAAGACAAGAAGATGAACAACATTCTTACCTTGTTGAAGGGGGATGTTGAATTTTTGTAGGAAATGGAAGGAGAATTCTTGTATTTTTTTCTAAGTGTTGAAGTGAATAGAAGGAGAAAGGTATAGAGAGAAGGGGAGAAGTTTAGAGAGATGCAGGAGGAAGTTGGCAAATTAGAGTTGGGTGTTGGTGAAATGAACAAGAAATTTTGTTCACCAAGGCCATATTGGCCGTCCATAGAGAAGGGTGGGGGGGACAAATTTTTGTTTTGTTCTAAGTCTTGTAAATGGTAGTAAGCATGAGGGACAAAGACTTTGGTCAAGGTGTAGTCTTGCATGGGAGGTTGGAATTGCAAGGATAGAGAGGAATGTTGGCATGGGGTGTTGGGAAGCCTCCAACATGTTGGATGATTTTATAATAAAGAATTGGTGTATAAGATATTGTGTATAAGATTTGAATTAATGGTGTAAAAATACACAAGATGAATACACAAGGTGTACATGTACAAGAGTTGGGAGATATTTCTACACCAAAATTTCCCATCATGGCCGTCCCCCTTAAGGGTATTTGTGGCAATTCCATATTTTTGTTTTTATGTTGATAAGCGTGAATTTTGCATGTGTTTTGATGCGTATTTGAGCTATAATGATAAGTAAACATGCATATACTCGCGTTAAACGTTACATATTCACTCTTTGTGGAAATGATATTACACTTTGCTTATTTTGTAGGAATTTCATGATATTTGAAGCTAATTGAATAAGAATATGAGTAAAGCAAAGTAGAAACGCGGAGAATTGAGTGGATATACGAAACGTGAAGCCTAAAAGAGCGAAAGTTGAGCGTTCACGGAAGAGACAGGGGGCACACGGGTTGGGCGTGCCTCAAGACACCACCCGTGCACCCCTGTATAAGGTTGATTGAAGCTGCAGCATGGCGCACGGGTAGCCCATGCATGGGCACACCACCCGTGCGCCCTACAGAGAGTCAGTATCTAAGGAGTGGCGCACGGGTAGGCCGTGCTCGACGCACCACCGTGCGCCCTACAGAGAGTTGGGGTATTCCAGCAGGGTGGCGCATGGGTAACCCGTGCGTGGGCGCACCACCCGTGCGTCTGCGCTGGAATCCCATAATCTGCAGCATTAAGCCCTAAACATGATGGGAGGTATAAAAAGGCTTTTGGGGGCGCACACAAGGACATTTACGGCATTTTTGGGATCTACAACACAAGACAAGAGTCAACTCTTGGAAAGGGACATCAAGGAGATAATCGGGTTGCATCGGAGCTTGAAGAATGGAGATATATCGAGAGATTGTCGGCGTTCTAAGTTTTCTTGCTTCTCTTTTAGTTTCTATCTTTTAGTTTCATTTGTAATGACTTTGAACACTTTGTGTGTAAGTTGTTTAATCATGTGTAGCTAAACTCTTGTGATTTTCGGGTTTTGGAAGTAGATTAATGAACTCTTGTTGAATGTTTTAATCTTAGTTGAAGTTATTATCTTGAAGCCTATTTGAGTACTTTGAGCTTATTCTTGTTTTATCACTTGGCCAATGATTTAACATGTTTGATATATTGATTCATAATTCGAGAGATGAGTTTCAATATTAGATCTTAAGTACTTGACACGAATATTTGCATGAATCGAGAGGTTTGCGAATATTGTGAGGACATTTGATCTATTGTGCATTTGGGAGTTGTGTATCTTATGTTGAGTAGAGATGCTAGCATAGATATTTCAATCTACATTTTATATGCATCTCGAGAGGGATGATAAAATAGCTTTGTGATCGTCTTATAGGAATATTGATAATAACCTTGGCTTTGATTAAATTGGACAACAAGAGGATTATTAATCGAAACCTTAACTCGGAAATCTATTTCATCATCTTCATACTTCTTTCATTTGTGTTATCTTATTTTTGTGTTTTAGTGATTGAAATTGTCTTAATCTCAAAACAACAACCATCAAATATTGATTGTCTAAATAAAAGTAAAACTATCTTGGCTCAATACTTAGCCTATTGATTTATTAGTCTCCGTGGATACGACCTTGCTACCTTATTCGATAACGAACACCGTACACTTGCGGTGAAGCTAAAAATATAGGCGAACAAGTTTTTGCGCCGTTGTTAGGGACTAATACAATTTATAGTGCTAATATTGCGATAGATAGAATTATTCTTAATTTAGACATTTTTTTATTATTTATTTTTTTTTATGTGATTTGAATTCCACATTATTTGACTTGTTTCTTCTAGTTTGGTCCGGGTAGTGTATGAACACGCGCTCTAAGCGGGGGACTTAATACCGCTCATACAGGAAGTTGAGGCTTTCGCAAGGAGAATCGTCTACCACTAGGCGAAAGAAAGACAACACAATCCGATAATGGGGGATTTGAATGAGTTACCAATACCACCAAACAATGGTGGAAACGAGTTACCGATACGGTTCAACATCAAGCCATTCGTGATTACTTTCGACCACAAACGAATCGTAATTACGGTGGTATTGCCCATATTCCCATCAATGCCAACAACTTCGAGCTCAAACCGCACTAATCAATATGGTGCAATAGAATCAGTTTGGGGGTTTGCAATCGAAGATCCTAACTCTCACCTTGCGCATTTTATCCAAATATGCAATACGATCAAAATGAACGGAGTCTCGAGATGACGCCATAAGATTGTGCCTATTCCCATTCTCTTTACGGGATAAGGCGAGAAATTGGTTGGGTACTTTGACACAAGGAAGTGTGAGCACATGGGATGATTTGAGCCAAAAGTTTTTGTTTAAATTCTTTCCACCAAGCAAAACTTTGCGGCTCAAAAGTGAGATCACTCAATTCGACAATTTGATCCGAGCCTTTGTACGAGGCTTGGGAAAGATTTAGGGATTTGTTAAGAAGATGTCCACAATACGGCTTTCAGGAGGATCATGATTATGTTTCTTTTACAATGGTTTAATGGGGCAAACGAGGGCCTTTGTTGAAGCCGCAGCGGGAGGAGCATTGTTGGCAAGGTTTCCACAAGATGCCTTAAATCTTCTTGGGAAAATGGCCATGAACAGATTACCAATGGCCATCTGAAAGATCCAATGTACAACGAGTAGCCGAAATCTCAGATTCAGACCCTATCAAAACATTGTCGGCACAAGTAGCGGCTTTGACAACTCAATTGAATGTATTTACGAAGGGGCCAGAAGCAGGTACGAGCACGGGTAGTGAAGCTCTTCTATATCCGATGGAAGAGGTAAATTATGTGAATAACCGGAATTTCAGTAATTTCTGGAATAATTCAAACCCAACGCACTACCATCCAGGGTTGAGAAATCATGAAAAATTTTCCTATGCAAATACAAAGAATGTGTTACAACCTCCATCGGGATTTAATGCTTCAAGTGGAGGCGGTAATGGAGAAGGCAAATCGTCGTTGGAAGATGCACTCACCTCTTTCATAAATCAATTTAATGCTTTCATGAATGACACGAGGAGCCGCCTTGCTAAGCAAGATCTTCGGATGGATAAGTTAGAACAACAAGTGACAAGCTCGATAAAGAATCTGGAGAATCAAATGGGTCAATTGGCTACAATTGTGGGTGGTCAACATCAAAAGGGTCAATTTCCGAGTAATACGGAAATGAATCCTAAGGAACAATGCAAAGCAATTCGTTTGCGGCGATACGGCATATGAGGGGCCTAAAGAAAAATCTGGGAGTCCTAAAGCGCTTCGGATGAAGCATCTAGGCCGAAGCGGGAGAATCCATGATGAAAGATGATATAGAAGAAAATAGGAAAGAAGAGAACAAAGAGGCGAAAAAACAGGGGCGATAAGCTAAAATCATCATCTAGCTCAAACATATCTAAGTTGCCTATATCTCTTCCCTTTCCTCAAGATTTCAAAAGAAAAAGCTTGATGATCAATTTGCCAAATTCCTTGATATATTTAAGAAATTGCACATTAACATTCCTTTTGCACGCACTAGAACAGATGCCGAACTATGCGAAATTTCTTAAGGATGTTATGTCAAAAAGCGGAAGATGACAAGCTTTGAAAAGTGAATTTGACGGAGGAATGTAGTGCAATTATCTAAAGGAAGCTACCACAAAAACTTAAAGATCCGGGAGTTTCACTATCCCTTGTGCTATTGGTGGTAATTTCTTTAATAAAGCGTTGTGTGATTTAGGGGCAAGTATTAATTTGATGCCTTTGTCCATTTTCAGGAAACTTGGATTAGGCGACGTGAAACCAACTACGGTGACATTGCAACTTGCAGACCGATCACTTACGTATCCAAGAGGAATTATTGAAGACGTACTAGTAAAAGTTGATAAATTTATATTCCCCGTGGATTTCTTGGTATTAGATATGGAAGAAGATCGAGACGTTCCATTGATACTTGGACGTCCCTTCTTAGCAACAGGTAAGGCCTTAATAGACGTGCAAAAAGGTGAACTCACATTACGTGTTAATGATGAGCATGTTTTATTTTCTATATATAAGGCAATGAAATTCCATGATTCTGTAGAGAGTTGTAAATTTTTGGATATAGTTAGTTCATGCATTGAGGATTATGTTGATCATACATTGTCTACAGATGATTTGGAATTTGGTCTAACCCACTCGTGCTCAATGTCGAATGTTGTACTTGATTTTGATAACCAAGATTTGTACGACTATGTTTGTGCCTTAGATCATATCAGGAACTACCTAATAGTGCACGAGGCGAGAACGCAAGGATCGAAATAAGGGGTGAGTTCTCGAAGAGCACACGACCCGTCTTGCGCAGCGCATGGTCAGCCCGTGCGTGATGCGAGAGACGGACGAAGCTCTCAAGAGCGCACGACCCGTCTTGCGCAGTGCATGGTCAGCCCGTGCGTGATGCAGAGAGACGGACTGAGCTCTCACGAAGAGTGCACGACGTCGGCGCAGCGCACCGATGCCCGCCCGTGCGTGATCTTTGAAATACCAACACCGACTCGGAACTCAAGCAATTACCCGAACACCTCAAATATGCATTTCTTGGAGCAAATAACGCAAATCCGTAATCGTTTTAGCTCTTCTCACTCCTACTCAACTTGATAAACTGTTATGGGTTTTACGAAAACATAAGTCGGCACTAGGATGGTCTATAATCGATTTAAAAGGCATAAGTCCATCCATTGTGATGCATAAAATTTGGATGGAAGATGTTTATAAACCATCGATTGCAAAACCAAAGACGACTAAATCCTATTATGCAAGATATGGTTAGGAAGGACGTGTTAAAATGGTTGGATGCCGGTATCATTTATGCGATATCGACAGCTCATGGGTGAGTCCGTACAAGTGGTACCGAAAAAAGGGGGTAACAAAGTGGTAAAAAATGAAAATGAAGAACAAATTGCTACTAGAATTGTTTAGGGTGGCGAATATGTATTGATTATAGAAAACTTAATGATGCCACTCGAAAAGATCACTTCCCCTCCCCTTTATCGATATGATGTTGGATTGTCTTGCAGGTTATGATTATTATTGCTTCTCGGATGGTTATTAAAGGTACAATCAAATCATGATTGCGCCAGAAGACCAAGAGAAAACAACATTTACATGTCCGTATGGCACATTTGCATTTCGTCGCATGCCATTTGGTTTATGTAATGCACCTGCTACTTTCCAACGTTGTATGATGGCTATATTTCACGATCTTATTGAAAAAGTTATGGAGGTGTTTATGGACGATTTCTCTGTGTTCGGTGATTCTTTTGATAATTGTCTACACAATCTTTCCCTAGTTTTGCAGCGATGTGAAGAGACCAATCTAGTACTAAATTGGGAAAAGTGCCATTTTATGGTACGCGATGGCATTATACTTGGTCATCGAAGTCTCTTCGCAGTTTGGAAGTTGATCGGGCAAAAATTGTAGCAATTGAGAAGTTACCACCTCCTACAAACGAGAAAGCCATTCGGAGCTTTTTAGGCCATGCCGGATTTTACAGAAGGTTTATCCGTGATTTTTCTAAAATCTCTAAGCCTTTGAGCCAATTGTTAGAAAAAGATCTCGCTTTCATTTTTTCCAATGAATGTTTGCAGGCGTCAAAACATTGAAGACAACATTGGTAACCGCACCTATTCGTTCCCAGATTGGAGTCAACCATTTGAGCTAATGTGTGATGCAAGCGATTATGCGGTTGGGGCTGTTCTTGGTCAAAAGAGGGAAAAATTGGTCCGATCCATCTACTATGCAAGTCTAACATTCGATGCTCAATGAAATTATACCACGACCGAAAAAGACATGTTGGCGATTGTTTTCGCATTCGATAAATTCGATCTTACTTGATCGGGACAAAGACGATTGTGCACACCGACCATGCGGCTATCAAATACCTTTTTGACAAGAAGGATGCGAAACCAAGGTTGATTCGATGGATCTTATTATTGCAAGAGTTTGATGTGGAAATCAAGGACCAGGAAGGGATGCAAGAATGTGGTAGCGGACCATCCTGTCTCGATTAGAAAATCAAGATGGAGAAAAAGGAGGTACGGGATTGATCAAAGAGGAGTTTCGATGAAAGATTACTCATGCTTGAGGCAAAGTTCCCATGGTATGCGGAGACTTTGTAAACTATTTGGCTACCGGAGTTTTACCTGGGATCTATCACCGTATCAAAAGAAGAAATTCTTACATGATGTAAAGTTCTACATGTGGATGACCCCTACTCTTTAAGAGGTGCGAGATAAAATCATAAGGAGATGCATACCTCAAGAAGAATGGGAGGGAGTCCTACAATGATGTCACTCTTCACCATCCGGCGGACATTTTGGTCCCACGCGCATCGCAGCGAAGGTATTGCAAAGTGGGCTATCTTGGCCCACTTTATTTAATAATGTTATTTGTTTGTGCAACAATGTGACAGTGTCGCCGAATGGGAAACATTTCACGGAAGCACGAGATGCCAATGACCAACATAATTGAAGTGGAGTTGTTTGATGTGTGGGGGATTGATTTTATGGGCCCGTTTCCATCATCTTCGGGATATCAATATATTCTACTTGCATGGAGTATGTATCCCATTGGGTAGAGGCGATTCCTTCCAAAACAAATGATGCTCAAGTTGTCATGCGCTTCCTTAAGAAAAACATCTTTACTAGATTCGCACTCCACGAGCTTTAATTAGTGATGGAGGTCGCATTTTGTAAACAAATTGATGAGCAACTTGTTGGCAAAATATGGAGTCAAACATAAAGTTGCATTGGCATATCATCCACAAGCCAATGGACAAGCGTAGTGGCTAACGGGAAATCAAACAAATCCTTGAAAAGACGGTGAACATCAACCGAAAGGATTGGGCGTTAAAATTGGATGATGATGCTCTGCGGGCATACCGGATCGCATATAAAACACCGTTGGGCACATCTCCATATCAACTTGTTTTTGGTAAGTCGTGCCATTTAGGTAGAATTAGAGCACAAAGCATTTTGGGCGGTTAAGAAGCGAATACGGATTTTCGTGAAAGCCGGTGAGGAAAGATTACATCATTTGAATCGGATGGAAGAATTAGGGATGAAGCTTACGAAAATTCCCGAATTTACAAGAAGAGAACCAAGAGGTGGCATGATAAGATGATCAAGAAAAGAGAGTTTTTACCGGGAGAATCCCGGGTGCTTTTATACAATTCACGCCTTAAATTTTTCCGGAAAACTCAAGTCTAAGTGGTCGGGGCCATTCATGATAAAGAAAGTGTTGAATCCACGGGATTGTAGAATTGTTAACAAAAGAAGCGAGACTTTCATGGTAAATGGCCAACGGATTAAGCACTATTTCCACCGAGGGAATCAAGAGGAAGTGATATCCACCACCTTGCGCGACCGTAATTTAACAAAAACGTCAAGGCCAAGCTAAAGACGTTAAATATAGCGCTTGTTGGGAGGCAACCCAACGCATTTTGCGTATTTTTATTAATGAGTGTGATTTGTGTATTTTGTTGTATTTTTTTTTTTGTGTGTTTCAACATAGGGCTGATTTTCTCGCGTTCAAAGAGCGATCGGAGCGGCGCTCCGAGACACGTGGCAAGTGCTCCAATGCCTACATATGTGGCATATTTCTCAAGGCCACTTCCCACCACCGCCCATGCATGATGATTGAGGTATATCCCCACTTTTTGTTATTGAAATTCTATTTTTCCCCTTAGGACACTATAATTTCATTCAAGTTTGGGGGAGAGATAGCATTTTAATAAATGAAAAGTGTGGATACATACATAAAAAAAAAAAACATTTTCATGCATTTGTTTGTTTTCATATAGTTGCATTAGAGCATTTTAGGTTGCATTTGCATTAGAGCACGTTTATAGCTTTAGCACGTCTATTGCTTTAGTAATGGTTAGAGCGTGTGTTGACCCGAGCATGGTGCAACTTGTTGTTTGTGTGTTGATGGAAAATTCATATTGTTGGGATTAGATGTGTTTATGGATTGATTGAGCCTCGAATAGATAACTTTGAGCATGTTGATATGAAAAACTTGGTGTGATGCTTTGAATTACATTTTGACAAGCTGTGACCTTTGAGCCTTTACGCTTATATCTTGTGCGATCTTGTTGTAATTTGAGTGTATCATTCATGTTGATTAAAATTCTAGAACTTGCTTGGGTATCTCTGTCAAGGCCACATGTGTATGTGAATTGTGAATGTGATTAAAGGCCATCTTTGTTAGCCTTTCATGCCTTTTGCCTACCAAAAAATGTGAAAACTCCTAGTTAGCCAAGTTGAGCCTATAGCTTATTTCTTTGATAACCACAAAATTTAACCTTGATCTTACTATATTTCCATCACCTTAAACCCGAATGTATAACGTTGAGTAAAAGAGAAATGAACGAGGTTGAATGGGGGAATTGAAAAATAGAATAATTGGGCATACTTGGTTAAATGGAATAAAAAGAGGAAGGAAAGATGTTGAAAATGCACAAATGAAAAAAGATTGAAAAGTGGATAAACTTGGGGGCCAAGGATTGTGAATGGAGGTGATTCTCAAAAGAAAAGATGGAAATGGAGATAAATGAAGTTGATAAAAATGAGGGATGATTGGAGTAGCATATGGGATTGTAATGAAAATGATTGATATGCTCATCGGTCTATACACTCGAAGTTTGAGTCACTTTATCCAAAAATCTCCTACCTAAACCAAAGAGCCTTCATTACAACCAAATGAGAAAGTCCTTTATGATTCACAAATTGCATACACTCGTGGCGGAGATATGAGACAAATTGCAAACCTATGGTAATTTTTGCGAGATCGAATTGATTTGAGCGTAAACACGTCTTATAACCATGTGAGATGAGAGTATACACTTAATTTTGAGAGTTGGACTCGAGCATTTCACTTTGTTTTATTTGAGGCGTGTTCTTTGATTAGATATTTGAGGCTTGATTGAGTTGTACTCAACATTCATGACGAGCAATTTGGATTTTTCTGTAGACCCTTGGTGTGCGCATTATCTTTATCTCCTGTTATGCTTTATCGTGTTCTAAATATTGTTGATCGGGACGGTCAACAGTTTAAGTTTGGGGGATTTTGATAAGCGTGAATTTTGCATGTGTTTTGATGCGTATTTGAGCTATAATGATAAGTAAACATGCATATACTCGCGTTAAACGTTACATATTCACTCTTTGTGGAAAAGATATTACACTTTGCTTATTTTGTAGGAATTTCATGATATTTGAAGCTAATTGAATAAGAATATGAGGAAAGCAAAGTAGAAACGCGGAGAATTGAGTGGATATACGAAACGTGAAGCCTAAAAGAGCGAAAGTTGAGCGTTCACGGAAGAGACAGGGGGCACACGGGTTGGGCGTGCCTCAAGACACCACCCGTGCACCCCTGTATAAGGTTGATTGAAGCTGCAGCATGGCGCACGGGTAGCCCATGCATGGGCGCACCACCCGTGCGCCCTACAGAGAATCATCGAGTATCTAACCGGAGTGGCGCACGGGAAAGCCGTGCTCGACGCACCACCCGTGCGCCCTACAGAGAGTTGGGGTATTCCAGCAGGGTGGCGCACGGGTAACCCGTGCGTGGGCGCACCACCCGTGCGTCTGCGCTGGAATCCCATAATCTGCAGCATTAAGCCCTAAACATGATGGGAGGTATAAAAAGGCTTTTTGGGGGGCGCACACAAGGACATTCTGGCATTTTTGGGATCTACAACACAAGACAAGAGTCAACTCTTTGAAGGGGACATCAAGGAGATAATCGGGTTGCATCGGAGCTTGAAGAACGGAGATATATCGAGAGATTATCGACGTTCCTAAGTTTTCTTGCTTCTCTTTTAGTTTCTATCTTTTAGTTTCATTTGTAATGACTTTGAACACTTTGTGTGTAAGTTGTTTAATCATGTGTAGCTAAACTCTTGTGATTTCCGGGTTTTGGAAGTAGATTAATGAACTCTTGTTGAATGTTTTAATCTTAGTTGAAGTTATTATCTTGAAGCCTATTTGAGTACTTTGAGCTTATTCTTGTTTTATCACTTGGCCAATGATTTAACATGTTTGATATATTGATTCATAATTCGAGAGATGAGTTTCAATATTAGATCTTAAGTACTTGACACGAATATTTGCATGAATCGAGAGGTTTGCGAATATTGTGAGGACATTTGATCTATTGTGCATTTGGGAGTTGTGTATCTTATGTTGAGTAGAGATGCTAGCATAGATATTTCAATCTACATTTTATATGCATCTCGAGAGGGAGGATAAAATAGCTTTGTGATCGTCTTATAGGAATATTGATAATAACCTTGGCTTTGATTAAATCGGACAACAAGAGGATTATTAATCGAAACCTTAACTCGAAATCCATTTCATCATCTTGATACTTCTTTCATTTGTGTTATCTTATTTTTGTGTTTTAGTGATTGAAATTGTCTTAATCTCAAAACAACAACCATCAAATATTGATCGTCTAAATAAAAGTAAAACTATCTTGGCTCAATACTTAGCCTATTGATTTATTAGTCTCCGTGGATACGACATTGCTACCCTATTCGATAACGACATCGTACACTTGCGGTGAAGCTAAAAATATAGGCGAACAAGTTTTTGGCGCCGTTGTGGGGACTAATACAATTTATAGTGCTAATATTGCGATAGATAGAATTATTCTTAATTTAGAAATTTTTTTATTATTTATTTATTTTTTTATGTGATTTGAATTCCACATTATTTGACTTGTTTCTTCTAGTTTGGTCCGGTAGTGTATGAACACGTGCTCTAAGCGGGGGACTTAATACCGCTCATACCTAGGAAGTTGAGGCTTTCGCAAGGAGAATCAGTGCTACCACTAGACGAGTGAAAGACAACACAATCCGATAATGGGGATTTGAATGAGTTACCAATACCACCAAACAATGGTGGAAACGAGTTATCGATAACGGTTCAACAAAGAAGCCATTCGTGATTACTTTCGACCACAAACGAATCGTAATTACGGTGGTATTGCCCATATTCCCATCAATGCCAACAACTTCGAGCTCAAACCGCACTAATCAATATGGTGCAACAGAATCGGTTTGGGGGTTTGCAACCGAAGATCCAAACTCTCACCTTGCGCATTTCATCCAAATATGCAATACGATCAAAATGAACGAGTCTCGAGATGACGCCATAAGATTGCGCCTATTCC
Organism: Rehmannia glutinosa; assembly: GCA_016081115.2. Taxonomy (NCBI): domain Eukaryota; kingdom Viridiplantae; phylum Streptophyta; class Magnoliopsida; order Lamiales; family Orobanchaceae; genus Rehmannia; species Rehmannia glutinosa. The sequence continues at coordinate 3,446,215 of CM071935.1, forward strand.
CATTCTCTTTACGGGATAAGGCGAGAAATTGGTTGGGTACTTTGACGCAAGGAAGTGTGAGCACATGGGATGATTTGAGCAAAAGTTTTTGTTTAAATTCTTTCCACCAAGCAAAACTTTGCACTCAAAAGTGAGATCACTCAATTCCGACAATTTGATTCCGAGCCTTTGTACGAGGCTTGGGAAAGATTTAGGATTTGTTAAGAAGATGTCCACAACACGACTTTCCTGGGAGGATCACAAGCGATTATGTTTCTTTTACAATGGTTTAATGGGGCAAACGAGGGCCTTTGTTGATGCGCGCGGGAGGAGCATTGTTGGCAAGGTTTCCACAAGACGCCTTAAATCTTCTTGAGGAAATGGCCATGAACGATTACCAATGGCCATCTGAAGATCCAATGTACAACGAGTAGCCGAAATCTCGATTCGGACCCTATCAAAATATTGTCGGCACAAGTAGCGGCTTTGACAACTCAATTGAATGTATTTACGAAGGGGCGAGGAAGCGTGTACGAGCACGGGTAGTGAAGCTCTTCTATATCCGATGGAAGAGGTAAATTATGTGAATAATAGGAATTTCGGTAATTTAGGAATAATTCAAACCCAACGCACTACCATCTAGGGTTGAGAAATCATGAAAATTTTTCCTATGCAAATACAAAGAATGTGTTACAACCTCCACCGGATTTAATGCTTCAAGTGGAGGCGGTAATGGAGGAGGCAAATCGTCGTTGGAAGATGCACTCACCTCTTTCATAAATCAATTTAATGCTTTCATGAATGACACGATGAGCCGCCTTGCTAAGCAAGATCTTCGGATGGATAAGTTAGAACAACAAGTGACAAGCTCGATAAAGAATCGGAGAATCAAATGGGTCAATTGGCTACAATGGTGGGTGGTCAACATCAAAGGGTCAATTTCCGAGTAATACGGAAATGAATCCTGAGAACAATGCAAAGCAATTCGCTTTTGAAAGATACGGCATATGAGGGCCTAAAGAAAAACTGGGAGTCCGAAACTATCGGATGAAGCATCTAGGTAGGAACGAGGAGAATATGTGATGAAAGATGATATAGAAGAAAATAGGGAAGAAAGAGAACAAAGAGGCAGAACAAACAAGGGGTGATAAGCAAAAATCATCATCTAGCTAAAACATATCTAAGTTGCCTATATCTCTTCCCCTTTCCTCAAAGATTTCAAAAGAAAAATCTTGATGATCAATTTGCCAAATTCCTTGATATATTTAAGAAATTGCACATTAACATTCCTTTTGCAGACGCACTAGAATAGATGCCGAACTATGCGAAATTTCTTAAGGATGTTATGCCCCGCGATCGGGTATTAATCGGTCAAGACGATCCGATAAGTCAAGGGATTTTTAAGAAAATAGAATATTTTAATTAAAATATTAAAGTAAGAGGATCCAGGCTGTTACTTTAAAAGAAAATGATTTGAGTTAGGTCCTTATAAAAATAAAAATTACAATTAGCCCCACTTTGTAAAAACTAATACTTTTGGGGTTAAAAGTTAAATAAATAGATGTCCCGACCTTGAAAAATTATGAGGTCAGTTCCTAAATTCTCTAAATTATTCAGAGATTCAGGTTTTTAAAGTTTTGAGGTCGAGTTTTTATAAAATTCTCACATTGGCCCCAAAATTGTTAAAATTGTCATTTCGGCCCTAAGTTTAAAATAATCGGAACTCACAAACCGGAAGGGCTTCTAATGTGGTTCCAGTTGTAAAATGTCACTAAGGTTAGTGGGATATTGGGACAAAAGCAGTTTTAAAACGTCATAAGTATAGGTCCCTTAACTTTTGAAAATCTCATTTTTGTCCCATTTTGAAATAATTGTCTTTAAGGCTTTTAGGGGTCCAATTGTTATGAAATTTGAACCTTGGGTCCAAAATATACTTATGTTATAGGTAAATTAGTATTTCCAGGTACATGGGCTGTATAAGTCCTGGAAATTTCATTTGGGTCCTCAAGTTTAATCTTTTACAATTTGGTCCCTCAAGTTTTATAAAATTACTTTCCAAGCTCTAAACACTTGGATTTTTGGAATACACTTAAAATATGTTATTTCCAGTCCCTTAAGAGTTAAAATTTCAAAATTTTAAAACTTGGGTCTGGTACAGTTTCGAAATTTGCAAAATAGCCCTTAAACTTCTCAAATTTTACAATCTAGTCCTTGGGCTTTTAAGGGTTGATTTTATTTATCTAAAAACTCTTAAGACTTTATTAAAATGTCAAAACATCATTTTTGAACCTGAGTACAGTCCCAAAAATCAAAATTTACAGAGAGGTCCCTTAAGTTTTATTTTCTTGCACTTAAGTCCACCAAATTTCTATTTTTGTATTTTAAGTCCAAAAATCGAAATTTAATCAATTATGCTCGACTTGTCCAGGTTATAAATCATTCAAAACATAGATTTCAAGAGTCATAAACATACATATCCATCTCATACAAGAATTTATCAAATATGACAATAAAGTGTACATGTATGTCCTAATTTTCGGTAAATCGCATTTTGAGCAACACTTGAGAAATTTTTCAACTTGATACAAGAAAATAGCATGCAATACATAATATATATCTCAAATGCTCAATAACAAAATACTACATGCATTTTTATGAATTAAAACACCTAGAAGTTGAAAGGATTTTTCCACCCACCTTGTTTGTTCAATTGATTGGTGTAAAGTGGTGTCACTAGACCTTGAGGATTTTAATCCTCACTTAAGGCAGCCCCTAAGTCAAATAATACAAGGAGTTTTGAGTTAGAAAATGAAGGTTTGAACTAAGGAAGGAAAAAGAGAAGGAATAGGCCAAAGGTACCACACTTACCTTGTGTAGTTGAAAGTTGTAGACACAAATTGATGGTCTCTTAAGAACTTGATCACCACTTAAACAAAGCTCCAAGGTCAGCCCCTAATCATCTCAAAATTATAATTTTGGTGTTAAAATTCGAAATTAATAGGGGAGAAGAAGAAGGTACCAAAAATCCCATTTCTTACCTTATAGTCCGAAATCCTTCAAATTTCTTCAAGTCTAGAAGTCTCCTTCAAGGTGATGGTAAGGCTCTTAGTATCTTCCAAGTCTTCTATGTAAACCTCAAAAATAAAAATCCAAACTTACATTAATAAGTGAGAGGAGATAGCTAGATGATATCAAGACAAAAAGATGAACAACATTCTTACCTTATTGAAGGGGGATGTTCGAATTTTGTAGGAAATGGAAGGAGAATTCTTGTATTTTTTTCTAAGTGTTGAAGTGAATAGAAGGAGAAAGGTATAGAGAGAAGGGGGAGAAGTTTAGAGAGATGGAGGAGGAAGTTGGCAAATTAGAGTTGGGTGTTGGTGAAATGAACAAGAAATTTTGTTCACCAAGGCCATATTGGCCGTCCATAGAGAAGGGTAGGGGGACAAATTTTTGTTTTGTTCTAAGTCTTGTAAATGGTAGTAAGCATGAGGGACAAAGACTTTGGTCAAGGTGTAGTCTTGCATGGGAGGTTGGAATTGCAAGGATAGAGAGGAATGTTGGCATGGGGTGTTGGGAAGCCTCCAACATGTTGGATGATTTTATAATAAAGAATTGGTGTATAAGATATTGTGTATAAGATTTGAATTAATGGTGTAAAAATACACAAGATGAATACACAAGGTGTACATGTACAAGAGTTGGGAGATATTTCTACACCAAAATTTCCCATCATGGTCGTCCCCTTTAAGGGTATTTGTGGCAATTCCATATTTTTGTTTTTATGTCCCAAAATTGATGATAATAGGTGAATAATATCAATCTCCAAAATAATTAGTGATTTCCTTGATCACTTATGAATCTCATGATCGCTTAATCTAAATCGAATTCTTAATTCTATAAGGTATAAACCTCTAAAATAAATAGTCTCTTAGAATTCTAAGGTGACTAAAAGATACGCAAATAACAATAATGATGATCAATCAAGTGATCATAAATGCGAAATAAAATTAATAAATGATTATGATCACAAGAAATAAATAAGGAATTTAGAGACGAAATATATTTATCATTAATATTTACCCTGTCAAAGCGACGCGGTAGAATTGTCAAATAGTACAAAGACGATACGTGATATAAGTACATGTTCGAATAAAAATCGAGGGCTTCACAGGTGTAATATTGTGTTTGAGATTGAGGATTAAGATATTTATATTTTAATAATGGCACATAATACTTTGTTTGAAGAATATTCTAATGTAGGGTAATTATGTCAAATGTCTATACATTGCTCCTTCTCATTTACCATCCGATGCAACGGAGGCGTCTTATGAGAAAGATTGAAATGGAAGATTTTAACAATCTTTTATAATCTATTGATTCTTTCACGAAGTTGGGAAAATAAGAAAAATAACTGTCATATTTTTAATAAGTTCTTCATGCCCTTTGAGAAGCCCTAAGGCATACAATATGGGAAAATTGCAATTTTGGTCCCATAACTTTAGGGTGGTGTCAAAACTAGTCCCACTCGATTTTACTTTTTCAAAAACACCTGTAATTTACAAATTGTATCAAAACTAGTCCCACTCGATTTTAATTTTCAAAAACACCTGTAATTTACAAATTGTATCATTTGAGGACAAATCCCACCGCCGATTGGAATTTTCGCCGGAATTCGTCACGTGATAAGCATGTGACCTGAAATTTTGGGAATTTCTCACCCTCTTTGACACGGTGGAAATAAAATGCTAACATGAAAAGAGATTTGGAGGAAAAAAACTCGTCACCACCATTTTCCAAAAAAAAATATGCCCAATTACAGGGTGTTGACGAGTTTTTTTTCCCTCCAAAATCTCGGTGACGAGTTTTTTTCCACCAAATCTCTTTTCTCCCTGGCATTTTAAGTCCATCGTGTTAAGGAGGGTGAGAAATCCTCAAAATTTCAAGTCACGTGCTTATCACGTGGAATTCAGCGAAAATTCCAATTGGCGGTGGGAGTTGTCCTCAAAATGATACAATTTGTAAATTGCAGGGTGTTTTTGAAAAATTAAAATCGAGTGAGACCAGTTTTGATACAATTTGTAAATTACAGGTGTTTTTGAAAAAGTAAAATCGAGTGGGACTAGTTTTGACACTCCCCAAAGTTATGGGACCAAAATTGCAATTTTCCCCATACAATATATAGGAAATAGAATCCCTAATTAAAAATCATAATATCCTAAATATAAACAAGATAAAAAAATCACAAAATTAAAAAATAACATAAATCTAATTGATATGATCCTAATTCTACAACATAATATCCTTGATACGTACGCCTGTATCACCATCATTGTGAAAAATAAAAACCAACAGCATAGTGGCTTCACAAGGGGAGAACATATAGGCTTAGGACACAATTGTCCTACTTTATCGGAAAAATCCCAAAAAATACGTTGGCGTCTGCTTTTTTTGATTGAAAATACACTTCGTTTTCTTCCTTCTCACCAAGTAGTCCTTATCATATAAAAGAGATTGAAACTCAAAGCCGCAGCATATATCTAAAGAAAATATCATAATCAAACACAAAATCGATGAGAAAGAAAAACGAAAGAAGAACATAAATTGCAGCAAAAAACTTTAGAAGAACAAAACAAAGAGGAATAATGAAGCAAAATGACATCAAACAACAAGAGGAAGAACAAACAAATCGTAGAAAATTGTAGCAAATCGCAGCAGAAACCTGAAAAAAAAAACTAATCAACAACTTGTGATTTCAAATGTATTGTATATTTCATTTAAATTCATTACTTCAACAAATATTGTTTTCTCTGATACTATTTTAATAGTTCTCTTCTTTTCAAGTTCAAAAAAATCATATTTTATATTGTCCATGAATTGATAGTTCTAACTGAAATTTGTGTATTCCGATTAGCTGAACCTAATGCTTTTAGATTCAAATTGTTTCAAAATCATTTCATGTTTGTTTTGAAATTTTTTGAACAATGTTTCCGCTAAATATTTTGCAATTAAATTATCTCAAACTTAGTCATCTATATGTAGTTGTTTCAACCAATTGTTTCAGAATTTTGAAGTTGTTTGAACATATTTCAAATGTATTTCAACTAATACAATGTCATCATTGATTCTTTTATTAATTTCTAAAATTGTTTAAAAGATGTTTCAAAATGTTTCATACATGTCTTTGAGTTGTTTCTAATATATTTTAACGTGTTTCTACTAATACAATTTTATTGATTTTCTTATTAATTTTTAAAGTTGTTTCAAAGGTCTTTGAAAAATATTATTCAAATATATTTTAGCTAATACAATTTCATTATTTCTTGCAGACACATGGGGACAATTTGATTAACAATATACCACAATGGATAATTTTCAAACGTGTTTCAGATAATAAAATGTCATTACTTCTCTTATTAATTTCTAAAATCATTTCAATCCGTTTAGAAAAAGTTTCAAACATGTTTTTGAGTTGTTTCGAAAATGTTTCAAATGTAATTTAGCTAATACAACTTCATTACTTATCTTATTAGTTTCTAAAGTTGTTTGAAAGGAAACATTACTTCAAACATGTTTCAGTTAATACACATTACAAATGATTGCATTTTCAGCAACCTAAATAAAATTTTGGAACAACAAATACAATCGACAAAGAGGAGAAAATAATGCAGATTAAATACCAATTGAGAGAATAATTCAATTGTTACAATGGCAAAACTATTTAATTAGAGTGAAATAACACAATTGTTTCATGGTTGTTTAATAATTGTTTCTTACATGTTTCAACACTGCTACAAAAAAACAAATGGTAAAAGCAAAAAGTCACCCAGAGCATACATAAGTCAAACAAAGCGTACACAAAGTTCAATGAGCTAAAAATATATTTTTCCCAAAATATGAGTATTTTCGGTAATTTCCTCAACATATATTTGCCAAGTCCAGAAATCTGATAATTATGTAATAACACTATTGGGGCTGTAATTATTTTTCAATTGGGGAGCTGATTATTTCTTGGGTTCGAAAATTTTTCATAGACCAAAAAACAAAATGTCGTGAGTTAATGGTTGATACTGACCCTTTCCTATCCAATAATAGTTTCCAAACCGGTCGTTGCAGAAAAATATTCATTTGTAGTAAAGTTAAACTCATTTTTTGGATTTATGACATGTACGACAGGCAATTCTATTTTTTTTATGTTTTTTAACAAATGATAGGAAATTATATATAACCAAAGAAGATTACACAACAAGCCCAATGGCTAAACGCCCAACATAACCAGACATAAAGGCTATGAGGGAAAACCCACCACACGTGGGATGAAAACAAAAGAATAGGTAATGTACAAATCCAGCAAATGATGTAAACATATGTACAAGGCTAAAATAGCAGTTTATTACATCCTAAATATCACAAGTGTAAGTGCATCTGAGCAAAAAGAAGCAAAAGGTGGAAGGAGGCTTTACCACTGGACAAATAAGTCCGTAGTATCACTCAACCCAATCTTCAAAACAACAGCAGACAAAACCACCAAGAGTACACCTCAAGGCTCAAAACATCTGGTGCAAATAACTCAAAGACCCCATCAGCAGCATCCTTAACCCCTTCTATAAACGTCCCCAAATTCGATCCATTCAGCAACATCCCTCTCAACTATTTCTTTAGCCGTTAGTTGGTTCCCTTCAAACAGCCATAAATTGCGAGTTCTCCACAGCCACCACATGATGTATGTAGTTAATTGAATTTTTTCTTCCCAAAAATCTTTTTTTTTTAGCACAAGAAATGTGCTGCCAGAATTGTTTAAATGAAATAGTTGGGGCTTGGAATTCATCCCAAGAAATAGGGGCAAGTTTCCATACAAGTTTAGCTTTAGCACATTTAAACAAGATATAATCCAAATCCTCCAAAACCTCCCCACAGAATTGACACAAGGGATCAACATTGGTACCTCTTTTAATCAAATTTTCCTTCGTAGGTATGATATTATGAACACACCTCCAAAGGAATTATTTTATCTTACCCTATGAATGGAGTTTCCAAATTCCTTTCCACATTGCATCCTTTGTCTGTCTTCCTCCATTGCATTCAGGGGAGTCCTCAAAAGCCTTTCTAGCAGAAATCAGAGCTCTGTAAGAAGATTGCACAGAGAACTTGCCATTGCTAGTAAGATGCCAAACCAATCTATCTCTATCTCCAGGATTATCAAGAGGGATGTTTAAATGGCTGCAACATCTCTTGTACTAAACAACTGAAGTATCATTTCTGAATTCCAATTAATACCTGCATTACAAGTAAGCTTAGAAACCCAAACAAGATCACAGCTAGGCATCACAGGTAAGGGGATAGAAGCTTTATCCCCTAGGACCCAAGGGTGATCCCAGATTCTAGTCAACTAACCATTCCCCACTTTAAACCTTAATCCCTGCAGGATAGCATATCTTGCTTGGATCCAACTCTTCCAAATACAAGAATCAGAGGGTCTAACATTCACATTAAGAAGGCCACCCTTAGGAAAATATTTTGCTTTTATCACCTTGCACATGAGAAGATTAGGGGAAGTAAGGAGTTTCAACAGTTGTTTTTTCAAAAGGGCATCATTGAACAATTCAAAATCTTTAAACCCCAGCCCCCCAATCTTCTCTATTTCTAGTCAATTTATCCCATTTGAGGCAATGAATTTTATGTTGCCCATCCAAAGGGGATTCCCACCAAAATTTAGCTGAGAGAGAGGCAAGGTCTTTACACATGCCAATTGGAATCTTAAATCAAGACATCAAGAAGGTTGGCAAATCACCAGGGATGACTTAACTAGAATTTCCTGCTGCATTACTTAGCAAGGAATTCTTCCAATTACAAATTTTATTTTTAGTGTATTCAGAATATATCCAAAAACCTCTTTTTAGACCTACCAATGACAAGTAGTAGTCCAAGATTTTTGATTTTGGATTGGGGTTGAACCCCATCAAGGATCGACAAATAGAAGCTTTAAGATCACCGGGAGTATTAGGGTGGAGAAAATACAAGATTTATCAAGGCTAACAAGTTGACCAGTTATAGCACAATATCTATCCAGTATTTCTTTAAATCCCTAGCTTGATCCTGAGAAGCTTCGCTAAAGAGAAGAGAATCATCAGCAAAGAACAAGTGGGATATCACAGGAGACCCTTTACAGATTTTAATACCCTCAAAATTCCCCCCTCCCTGGCTTGACTAATAAGATTAGAAAATGCTTCTGAGAGAATAAAGAACATATATGGAGATAGGGGATCCCTTATCTAATCCCCCTAGAAGGCTGGATGTAACCCTTGCATTGACCATTAATCTGAAAGGAAAAGAAAGAAGTAGAAATGCAGGTCTTGATCTACTTAATAAAATAGTTAGGAAAACCCATGGAAGACATGATCCCAAGCAGAACCCCCCATTCAACCCTATCGTACGCTTTAGCCATATCCAATTTTAGAGCAAGAAAAGATTTTTTCCCCTTCTATGTTGATTAAGAAAATTAAAGCACTGATGGGCAAGCACAATATTATCAGTAATATGTCTTCCGGCAACAAAGGCCATTTGACTATCACTAATACATTTTTGAAGATAGGGTTTAATTCTATTCTCAAGGATTTTAGAAACAACATTATACACCAAATTACAAAGACTAATAGGACGAAAATGAGAGATAGAGGTGGGGTTCTTGATTTTAGGAATAAGAGTTACCAGGGTGTGGTTCCAGTTTTTGAGCAATTTAGCACAAGATATGAAGTTTTTGACAGCTTTACAGATATCATTATACAAAATGGGCCAAAAGAATTGAAAGAAGAAAGGAGTCATACCGTCAATACCGGGGGCTTTATTAGGATAAATCTCAAACAATGCTTGTTTAATTTCAAATATCATCCACTGCTCTAGCCATCCACCTTGCTTGAGAGTCATCGGCAGATTTAGGGATGTCATCTAAGATAGTAGGATCAGCTCCGGGCTTGAGGATGTGAACATGCCCTTATAAAATGAAATGATCTCTTTCCCAATAAGCTCTTGTGAATCACAGAACTCTCCCCAACAGTCTATCAATGGCATTGCCTTTGAACTACACTAGCATGGAAGAATTTGGAATTCTTATCCCTTTCTTTAAGCCACTGAATCCTAGACTTATTTCTCCAATAAGCCTCTGCTCTATTATAAGCCTGATGTAAATCACTTTTTAGCTTATTCCAAGCATCCCAGTCCCTATTCCGGCCCAAAGAGCACTATTGATCCATTTTCCTATCCAGTTTAGTAATGGCTTTCACAGAGTTGGTTTTAGTCCCTTTATTCCAATCCAAGATATTCATCCAACACCTTTCGATTTTAGCCGCCACTTGGAACATTGGGGTACCCTTCATCGCTTCCTTCCAAGTTTGTTCAACCAACTGCTTTAACCCATCAATATCTGCCCATCTTCTATCAAAACAAAATCTATGTTTACAAATCAACTCCCTAGAACTGAGTTCCATTGGAATCAATACATGGTCAGAGGCATGTTTAAAGGTGTGGTGCACATTAGCTTTCGGATTCTTCAACAACCACAATGGGGAGACAAAAAATATATCTAACTGTTCTTCCACGAAGCCTTCTCCCTCTCTGTTATTAGACCAAGGAATATTTTGTTGAGAAATGACAACGCGCTTGTATCACATGTCTTCTTTTGCACTCCAGAAATAATATTTATTTTGATTTTATACAAAATATTTTTCAAAGTTTGCATCACATTTCATTCTGCAACATTGTTACATGTTGATATTTCATATTTAGACATACTTGCTGAAATTTTGGGTAAACCATGACATATGTAGGCCATATAACTTGATCAACTATATGGAGAGAAAATATATTAGACCCAAACGGGCATGGCGTAGTATTATGGCACAAGGTGAAGAGTGGAAACACGATAGAGGACCGAGAGTTCGAACCCTCATTGGTGTTCGAATTTGGTTGTGAAGAAACGGATGATTACCCATTTTTTGATTGAATATTTAAGTGGTTTCTATTGGTGGAAAATAGAATTAAATTATATGATAAAATTCTACTAAGTGATTAGATGAGATTGGCATTTTGAATTTCTCAAAACCAATTCTGGGTGAATGAGAAATTAATGCTACAAGTTAGCCACTTTAAACTAGAAATTGACATGGAAATTTGAAAATATGGGGGAAGAGTAAAGCTCCATCCCACATAGGAGAGAAAGCCAAAAGTTTCTCTATTTATATATCCCAAGTTGTACTAATGTGTTTGGGTCTTTAGGGCACCAAACTTTTTAAAGAAGTGATGATCTGCATGGCCAGTCTGGGCTTGGGCTTGTCCCTTATAGTTTTAAACAAAATTTATTTAAACATTTAAAATTAATTTTTTATCAAACTGGGCTAGTGCACGGGCATGTTGTTTGGTGCAGGTCGCACCGGGATAGAGCGTGCGGGCACTGAAGTGCGCGGCGTGCACCTGAGATAGAAATATTTATCTGTCGGACATGCACAAGTGCACGATCGTGCACGTTCGAGCTGTTGCACATTGTTAGGAAATTAATTATTAGATTTTGATGATACCATGTAAACCTTAGAATAGGAAGTTGGTACCCCATTTTCCTTGTATTTCTATTTGTAATAGATAGGACTGCATGAGCTGAGTGAAGTCAGCTATGTTGAAGAATACAAGAGTCAACTGAAGACTGAAGTGAAGACCCAGCTGTGTGTCAGCTGAGTGTAGTCAAGATGGAAGGCACATACTCGACTGAAGAAGAGATCCAGCTGTGGGATAGCTAAGTAAAGGATAAAGAAGTGATAGTCAAGTCGGTTAGAGCCAAGTACGCCGGTTGAACTGGCGGTTTAGTCATTCTAAAACGTTGAGCGACTCAAGTCGAGGGTAAAGCGACTATCAAGTCAAGTCGACTGATATTAATCTGTTGCACAGAAGACAAGGATATTACTTAAGTTAGTAATACGTCCATGCTGCCATGTCTAAAAGTGCTCATCCAAGAACCGTGCAAATGGAATAAACTAATGGGAAGCACTAAGCTTGAACCTGAAAAGCTGCAGGCATCATTTAATACGAGGATATGTCACCATCACAAGCTGCAGATCAAGAAAAGAAAATCAAACGACCCAAAAGTGTTGTTTCAAAGTTGCCTATCTCTTCAATGGGCAAATTTTCAAATAAGCACTATAAAAGGCTGAGGAAGCAATTGAGAAACGAAAACCATTCTAACAGGCAATACAAGCAAGAAAACCTGGAAAAATACTCTCAAACTTTCTAAGACATTTCTCAAGCCTAAAATCGAAGGAACTCGATCCAACACATTCAGTGAAGGAAATAATACTTCATCAAGTTGAAGAGAAAACAGTTTAAGGAACAAAAGAGGTCTACTCTCCAAGGTTGAAGGAGTTGTAGTAAGGTTTAAGGTCGAACCAGAAGATTTGAGCTTGTTGGACGGCTATGTGGTCAATTTTAATGGTTTGAAGGGAGCCGAAGTAGCAAGGCAGCCAGCCGTCTTATGAAGAAGCTGAGTCCTAGGAGCAACCAGTTGTATGATTAAGGCTGACTCGGACTGATAACTGTTTTGTAACAAGATTTGTTACTTAGTGGATTCCTCCAAGAGTTGGAGAAGAGTGGATTAGAGGAATTACCTCATCCTCGAACCACTATAAAATTTGCTTGTGTCATTTTACTTACAACACTTTATTTTCCTGCATATTTTTTATATTTGTTAAGTTAATTTTGCTAAACCTAGTGATAATAACATTGCTAAAAACAAGTGTTAAAATAAGTTTAAAACATCAAGGGTGATAAGTCTTCTGCATTTGAACAAAATCAAATCAATCTGTGACGTTAAGTGTTAGCTGACCCAACTAAGTTATATCAGCAGCTCAGTCGAGTCTGTTGAGTGGGTAACTTTCCTGAAGTAAGCTAACCTAGCTGTCCCCCAAGGACTTAGCTGATTTGAGTTGACTATGTTAAAATATTTTAAAAGGAATAAATTCGAAATTTTGGTAAGGTTTATTCAACCCCCCTTCTAAACCTTACAACTCACCCCTTGAGACCTACACACACGTGTGAGCAACCAGATACATTTTTTGACTGTAGGCATGTCTTTTCATTTCAAAAGACACGACCATTCCATAAAGGCACTTAGATGCCTAGAAATAGAAACCCTTGTAGATGGAAAAAAGACATACGAAAATTCATCCAATAAACCGAGATCATTCTGTATTATCAGCATATTGATCATATATCCTTCAAAAGCTTGAAAACCAGAAACACTTGTTTTGTTCGCTGTTATTTCGACTTTTACAAGTGCTGCTAAGTCAAGACTATAAAGTCATTGTATCTTAGGGACGATTGCCAAAACCATAAGCACTTTGTAAATGGGGCAACTTCGTCTTGCGGAGATAATATACAATACTAGTCTCGACTTTAATCTCTATCCAGTTTTTCTGTCCAAACACTTAGCCATTTTCTTTTAAGCAGTAGCACCCAAACAATAATTGGATCCAAAAGTTAAATAAAAAGAGTGAAAACATGAAGATATGTTGGAGATAAGATTTAAAGATATTTTATGATCTATTAGGATTGGTTTTAGTGGATTACTTTATTATCTTTTAGAGTTTGTAATAGTTGGGAGTTTTATTGTTGTAGAAGTTTAATACTATAAATAATTATTTGTTATTATTTTCAGAGAGATTGAATTGATATTAAAAACTTGAGATTTATCTCTTTTCATTGCAATTTACGTTTCTTCAAGAAGTTTCGTATTGGTTTTATTTATTATTCGTTCTCGTTAAGCTTCCGCCTGCATTAGTTGGTATTTAAAGATCAGTCTACGCTCCCTGAACCATGTTCGTTTGACAGGATCTACAATGCATGAACAACATCGCACAAATCCATCAACATATCGGCTTGTTGACTCAACGGATAATCACGTTCGACATCCCGAGAACGAAGTTTTTGGCGTTGTCTTTGCCCGGTGACGACCGACCAAGATCGAGCGCATGAGGAAAACAATAGATGCAATAGTCAGAACTATCATGGTAAATGTGGTTTTGATTTTTATCCAACCCGCTATATTTCATCGGACGAGTAGAATTGTGGTTATAATGGACCACCAATTTTTGATGAAGAAAGTGACAACACTATAATGGAGGTTGGCTACGAAGGACCTCCAAACTTTGACGAGGAGATCGGTGATTATGATGGGTCACCTATTTTTTATAAGAAATGTTACTATTCAATTCTGACGGTTGAATACGAAAAATCGACGAAATTTTATGAGGAATATTGCGAGTTTTTGATGACCCACCAATTTCAATAAGAAGATCGAGAGTGTTGGTGGAGATCTTTAATCTAAAAAAATAGAGAAACTTCGTAATGAGAAGATATCATGGATAAGGAATGAAATTAATGATGTATCTATTTTTTTCTTTTGTTGTTGTCTCTAAACTTCGAAATGAATGGCACATTCGTGATTGGTCCGATGGATGCACTAGATTTAAGTCGATTTGGCAAATAGAGATGGTTTGTTAGAGTTCAACATGAATTATTTTGTTTTTGATCAAATTCAAATACATTTGAATACTCAATTTGTTTTTTCCATCTCGTCCTCCTCGCGCCTCTCCATGGTTGACATTTCTTTTAGTGACGATCTCTCTTTCGATTCAAGGACGAATCATCTCGACCCCGGAGAGAATTATGGAAATAAGATTTAAAGATATTTTATTATCTATTATGATTAGTTTTAGTGGATTAATTTATAATCTTTTAAGTGTTTTTAATAATTGGAGCAAAGCTATTACGGTTTTCCAGATGAGGAGGATGCTCCCTCCTCTCTCTACGTGCGATTGAGTATCCTAGCTTCATCATGGATGATCTCAATTTCGATCTCTTCCCTGAAATTCAACAAGTCAATTCATTGGATCCTACGCATATTATCTCAAGTGGTTCGTTAAGATAAAATCAACATAATGTATGTTATTCTAATTTTTTGACTTTCACTTCAAACGCACATCAGGGATCTTCTGGTGTTATTCATGGCAATCTTCATTCAATTCTGCAAAATCAGTCTTCCAACCCTAGGGTTTGCATCAATTCCGTCTCGAATCCCCATCCCTCGTACCGTGGGAATTTTACTAGGGTTTCACCAAACCCTACGTTAAACCTTAATTCCAAGAATAACAATAATGTTTATGGCCTCTTTCAAGATTCTCAAGAAGATCATCTCACCTCCCATTCGCTGGATTCAACACAACAAAACATCAAGATTGTTTCAAAAACACTTCAAGATAATCAAGAAACAAGCAAGATTGGCTCAAGAAATCAAGATTCAACACCTATTCCCACTTTTACGCAAAATCTAAAGCTCGAAGAGGATATTCGACCTATTATGAAGGGGGATTACGTTGTAGTCACGATGGATGGTGAAGTTTATCATCAACGTGCATGCAGAATTATGAAATTCTTTGATTGGGCAACTTCTACAACCGAAGGGTGCAAAACCGTGTCGTTACTGAGGCTCTCAAGACTACGTTGTCCGCTATTTGGGAAAGGATATTTTAGTTTACAGCTTACTAATTTGGATGATCATAATCGTGTTTCTTCTAAAGCTACATGGGATTTGAATCCGGGTACCATCCATATCATGAATTGGATTTCGGACTTCAATCCTTATCGTATCAACACCTCGGTGGCTCAAGTTTGGGTTTGTATTTATGAATTAAGCATTTAGTATTGGCATCTTTCTTTGATTACAAAAGATTGCTAGTGCGATTAGTACACCTATTCAAATAGATGGACACTCGTTATTCGGTGAAGGCATTTTGTACATGTTTTATTCGAAATAGATTTAAATAAACCTCTACAGAAGTTTATCATGGTTGAATGGGTCGGACATTGTTCATTTGTTTCACTTAGTTATGAAAATTTTCCAGAATTTTGTGTTAACTGTCGCATAGTTGGGCACCATATCAACAACTGTCGCCAGGTCAAATCTAAGAAGGTACAATAGAATGATGTCGTTGGGCGCAAGGAAACAAGCCCAGTTCGTGGACGTTCCACCGTTTGGGATTGTGTTCCGGCTACTAAGGGCAAGGCGGTTGAATCTGAAACTTGGGTGCAAGTAACGGGATGACAAGGTCGTGTTAAGGAGGGTGAACCTTCTTCTTCACATATTTATACTAAGAATTCTTTTGATGTTCTGGGTGCTGATTCGGATGACGTGGCATGTGACATTACAAATTTGGTGCACAATCGGATAATGATAAACGGATTACGGCATCGGAGGATAATACTAGCAACACAGATAGAGCCATGGTTCCTTATCAACCGCAACAACATGTTTCCACAATGGTTATTGAGGATTCGGTGATTGCAACAAATTTGGATGAACAAGAATAGACTAATTTGCAATATGCAATGGATAGGGTTTCTAATAGCCTTTCTCTTAATGATTATGTCCTTAGCTCCAATGATCCTTCTGAGGGGTTCAAGGCTATGGCCGCCGTTGTCCAGAAATATTGGTCAGGTATGGTGGATGAAGAAGATCAAGTTGATGCAGATAAATTGGAAGCTTTAAAGACCAAGTTAGGCGACTCCTCAACTACTCCGGTTGTCTTGCACTCATGTGATCTCTCAGAAGCTAGGAAGGCTATGGCAATTGTGGCTCGAGAATCCTGGGCCGACATTCCACAGAATACAACAGACCATTCAGATGATACTCAAGAAGTGCAAGAAAAACAAATGGCAATGTCATTCGAAAATCCTCTAGAACTAGACGTCCCTCATTTAAATTGCGATTTTAAGTTTTTTTTGTTGTTGTTTCTTTTGTGGGGTACTCTTTTTTCTATCAAAGGTTTTTTCCACTGGGTTTTACTTTGATCGATTTTAATGAGTCCCCTATTTTAAAGCTATATGCTTCGCTTGTAAGCAGTGCATTATCTTTTTATTTTTAATAATATTTTGCATTTATTCAAAAAAAAGTGTTTTTAATAATTAGAAGTTTTATTAATGTAGAAGTTTAATATATAAATATTTGTGTTGTTATTATTTTGGGAGATTGAATTGATATTAAAAACTTGAGATTTATCTCTTTTCATTGCAATTTACGTTTCTTTAAGAAGTTTCGTATTGATTTTGTTGGTCTTTCGTTTTCGTTAAGCTTCTGCCTGCGCTTGCATCAAGATATACACGGCTTCCATTGATTAAGATTTAAGATGTGAGTTTAGCAGTTTTGCACATCTCAATTCCAAGAAAATGATGATCAACATCCCCAAGGTCCTTTATTGAGAAAAGTCGAGCTTAAGCTGTTGTATCATGTGATCAATGGCTCGTTGATCATAAAATTTGATTTTGTATTACATTTTCCTCCACCACAAGCAAAAAATATTGCAAAACCCTCCTTGACATTTATAGAAATATTACAGTTACATCTATAAATTCAAGAGAAAAACAAACCGCAATGCGGTTTCGTAATTTTCATAAATCTCGGGATTTTTTTTTTGCAATTAGCCAAAACCTTTTTTAACTATCCCAACACAATAATCAGAAGTAAATTTTCTGTATGGGATTTTTACTAGCTAAATGATATGTTTGTTCTACATTGGTGGGCAAGCTTATGAAATGACATACTAAAAACATAACTAGTTAAAAACAGAGTCATCTATAAAGTTTCTTGAGAAGTGTTGAAGAGATAAATGTGAAACAATGTAAGGAACATACAAATATCAGTTGATATGTACATTTAATTAAATGTTACATAAGCATTATAGTCAAACTTCATCTCAGATAGTTTTTGATTTTGTGATAAATCTATTGCTCAGGATCTTCATCATCATCACAACCAATAACAACCCAACTGATAAGGGAAAATAGAAATTCCTTGAAGCTAACTTTTCCGTTTCTTCTGCATAAGTAACAATGCCACTGTTAAAGATTAAAACTGAAACTTAAAAATAAAGGGTATGGTTATTAGAGTGAACCACCCCTTAGGTTTAGCCTAATTACAAAAAAACTCCAGTTATCTTTCAAAATTACAATAATACCCCCATTGTAATTAGACTGAACCTCAGTGTATCTGTTGTAATTAACCGTAAAAATAAAGTTCGGACTTACTTTTATGGAGATTTCAAGAAACACGTACTTTGTGTGTTTTTGTTAGTATTTTGTATGGTTATGGATTTCATTTCTATATTTTTTATAGTATATTCCGTGTTTTTTGCTTGTGTGTTTACGTGTTTTGTTGTTGAGTCTATTTTTGTGTGTGTTATGCTTGTTTTTGGTGGAAAAGTGTAGGTAGAACGAAGAAGAAACGAAGAGTGCTCTAAGAGAAGTGAACAAGGAAGAAACTGGCAAACGGACGGTGAACAGCCATTCAATGGCTGTTCGTATTGGAAAAAATGAAGGGAACGGCTTTTCCCGAAGTAGCATGCCGTTCTTGAGAAGAGAAGCATGGAACGGTTATTCCATGGCCGTTCCCAAAAAGACCTCTCTGAAGAATAGCCGTTTGATGACCGTTCGGTGACCGTTCAAGATAGAAAATCTGAACATATATTTCGGTGATCTTATCGATTTTTAGTAGTTTTCTTTTAGGATTTGGACTCTTCCAAGTTGTTAGGGCCTTTGGGCTATATATAAAAGGGTAATCTAGGCTTTAGATTTGGATACATTCAAGCTAGAAACAAGATTTGGAAATCCTCTCTTCTCTTTGTCTCTCTCTCTTTAATGTGAACTTAGGGTTTTCTTGGGAGATCTCTCTACAACATGAAAAAGTGTAATTCTTCTCCATCTTTATTTATCTATTTGATTTTCTTTTGATATTAATTGCTTCATGAGATTGTTGTGATTATTATCTCTTGCTTAATTGAATTGATGAATTTCTTCATGAGCTAATTCCCTTGTTCTAGGGTTAGGATGAGTTGAATCGAATAAAAAAGCATAAATATGGATTGATTGATTATGCCTTTCCTAATTGAATAGCTTTATTCTATAATTGATTGTCTGATCAACTTTTGATTATTTGAGGGAATAATTGAGATCGAGAGATGATATTATTGCCGGACTAAATTCATTTAGGGGGTTAGATATGAATTAGCAATGTATTATCTAACTTGGTTAATTAATTAAGTAAATTTGATCTAGCTAGATTTAATCTGTTAATATGAGAGTTATCAGATCTAGGCCTGGTTTATGTCTGTTTTCTTGATTATTTAATTACATCATCAAATGATTGATATTCTGTTTGGTAATTTGAGGATACGAATCTGAAGCCCTAGATCTTGTGTTATAATTTTTAATTTATAATTTTTTTGTCCAGATCTAGTTTTATAATTTAAAATTTTTTTTGTCCAGATCTTGTGTTTTAGTTTTGAATATTCGTTTTGATAATTAATTTAGTTATTTATAAACCTTAAAAATTGATTTAGAGTGTCTAAGAATCTGTTTTCTGTTATTTGTGTTGCATGATAACTATTCGCCGGCTAAGTTTTTCGTGAGAGACAACTGTTGTCAACCTGCTACCCAAGATTGACCTCGTGCTATTGCGAGCGTCACTAGATTAATTTTAAGTGTTTAGTGGTCGAACAAAATTTTGGCGTCATTGCCGGGGAAGGCTTTAGGCGAAATAATTATTGTGTTTATTTTCCGTGTTTCTAGATTAGGATTCTTTTTTGTTTATTTTTAGTTTGGGACTCTTTTTGTTTCTTTTGATTTTTACTTTATTCCACTGGTGCGTTTGATCTGTTTTTCTTGTGTTGTTTATGCAAGGGCGTAGAAATCTCAACCGTTCTTGACTTTGGTGAGATTTATGATAATAAAATTAAGATCCTTATTCCACTGTCTCGCCTAATCCTGCAGGTATCACAAAAATAGAAAAGAAAGGTGAGTGAAGAAAAAACGAATATGGAGGCAAGTAAGGGATCGCCATTCCACAAAACTGATAATCTCCACAAACTTCCTATTCCATCCCTGACTCCACTCGCAAAACAACAAGATCTCGGTAGTTTCATTGTTAATATTTCTTTTGGAAATGGTAAGGAAATCGTGGGTAAAATTCTCACTGATTTTGTTGTCTTAGATATGGGAAAGGATAAAGGTAATCTTAAAGATCATACTATATTGTTGGGTATATCATTCATGTCCACAACCAATACTTTGATTGATGTCAGAAATAGAAAATTGAGTATGAATGTCTTGGGAAAAACTGTAACGTTTTCAATTTTTGATATAGCTTGTAGTCTTACATGTGTCTTGAATGATAATTTTATTGTTGACTCTACCGATTCGGCCGTGAAAGGTGTCCTATATATGGCAGGAAGACAATATGATTCAAAGCGCAAGTCGACCGAATAAAAACTCCAAGGTGGTGGTAGAGGTCTTGCTCGATGACTCTCCATGACTTTCTCGTAGGTATCGTCAAGCTAAAGACATTAAATAAGCGTTTTTAGGAGGCAACCCAAGTTTTTCTTTTTTATTTTTCTTTTCTTTTTATATTTTTGACTAACCGTATCTAATGGTTTGGTTGAGTTTGTTTTCTTTTTGTATAAATATATATATATATAATAATTATTTATAAAAAAAAATCAAAAAGATAGGCAACTTGTGGTGAACGGTCGTTCGCTAAGAACCTATCGCCCGTTCGATTCTCGGTTTGCCCAGCCGTCGTGCGTGACTCCCGCACGCCTTTCGCCCTTTGTTCGACAAACATCGGCCTCTGTCTGTCGATTAATCTGCTTTGTTTGGGTCGATTCGACAATGTTCACTAATAAAAATTTAAAAACATTTTGAAAATTCTGCATTTTTTTAGGATTGTCTTTTGCAGGATTGTCGGCATGAGTTTTTGGACTTAACTACTTTGCCATTCTCGCATATATCAGGGACGTCTCTTTTCCCCTTCTCTTTTATTTTTACGCATTGAGGTCATTTTGTGCTTTAAGTGTGGGGGAGCGATTGGTCATTGTCTAGGCGTTATAGTTGCATGTGGTTGTTTCTTTTACTAGCCATTTGATTGTTTAAGCTTAATAATAGTGTTGTTTAGCTAACTTGAAATAGATGTAGCAATTTGAGTTTTGATTATAAAATGGCACCGTGAATTTGATACTTAGGATTTGACTAAATCGTGAATCAACACTTGTGATAGACAAATAAGGTGATGGTTAAATGATAGTTTAGGTTGTGGGGCTTGAATTGCGAAGTTTCATTGATGTGAATTAAGTTAAAATCCTATTTTAATTTTTGTGTGTACACAATATATTGCTAGCCTTCTGAACGAAAAAAAAACACCTAGTCGAAAGAAAAAGAAGAAGAAAAGGTGTGACTAATTGAAAACAAAATTGAGCAATCGAGATTATATTCCGCTAGTTGAGTAGCTTAGTAACTAGGAGAATTCATGAGCCCCATGTTTGTCTTTTAGTAAAACGGCTGCTTAAATATGAGTATGAAAAACCACCCAAGCAGCCTTTGGAAAAACTCCAAAGTTTATACCTAATGGAAGAATATCTCGAGAGTTCTAGCGGAAAAAATATATATATCGAAAAAAAAGAGAAAACAAATAGTTCATAGCTAGTAATTGCGCGATTTGATTGAGTGTATGTGAAAGGGTTGCAACTTTTAACACGAATTTGAAACCGAGTAAGGAGGCCGAGCACCTTAACTAACTATTAACCTTAGCCGAGTGAGTCTGTTGTGAAGGTTGAGGATCAATGCAAGATAATCCGAGGTGGATAGGACGTGGTGTGATGGATGAATTGACTCTCAAATTGAACATAGTATTTCTTGTTGGATTTATAAGCGCTATTATTTGCTTGAGAACAAGCTAAAGGCTAAGTGTGGGGGAGTTGTTTTGTGTGTTTTTGTTAGTATATTGTGTGGTTATTTTAATTTCATTTCTATATTTTTTATAGTATATTTTGTGTTTTTGGCTTGTGTATTTGCATGTTTTGTTGTTGAGTCTATTATTGTGTGTTGTGCTTGGTTTTGGTGGAAAAGTGGAGGTAGAAGAAAGAAGAAACGAAGAGTGGGCTAAGAGAAGTGAACAAGGAAGAAACTGGGGAACGGTCGTTCAATGGCCGTTCGTGTTGGAAAAAATAAAGGGAACGGTCGTTCCCAAAGTAACATGCCGTTCGTGAGAGGAGAAGCATTGAACGGTCGTTCCATGGCCGTTCCCAAAAAGACCTCTCTAAAGAGTGGTCGTTCGGTGACCGTTCAAGATAGAAAATCTGAACGTATATTTCAGTGATCTTATCGATTTTTAGTAGTTTTCTTTTAGGATTTGGACTCTTCCAAGTTGTTAGGGCCTTTGGGCTATATAAAAGGGTAATCTAGTCTTTAGATTTGGATACATTCAAGCTAGAAACAAGATTTGGAATTCCTCTCCTCTTTCTCTCTCTCTGTCTCTCGAACGTGAACTTAGGGTTTTCTTGGGAGATCTCTCTACAACTTGAAAAAGTGTAATTCTTCTCCACCTTTATTTATCTATTTGATTTCTTTTGATATTAATTGCTTCATGAGAATGTTTGTGATTATTATCTCTTGCTTAATTGAATTGATGAATTTCTTCATGAGGTAATTCCCTTGTTCTAGGGTTAGGATGAGTTGAATCGAATAAACAAGCATGGATATTGATTGATTGATTATGACTTTCCTATTTGAATGATTTATTTTATAATTGATTTTCTAATCAACTTTTGATTATTTTGAGGGAATAATTGAGATCGAGAGATTACATTATTATCGGACTAAATTCAGTTAAGGGGTTAGATATGAATCAAAAATATATTATTAACTTGGTTAATTAATTGGGTAAATTGAATCTAGCTAGATTTAATCTATGAATACGAGAGTTATCAGATCTAGGCCTGGTTTATGTCTGTTTTCTTGATTATTTAATTGTATGATCAATTGATTGATATTCTGTTTGGTAATTTGAGGATACAAATCTGAAGCCTAGACGTTTTATCATTCATATTTGTTTTGTCCAGATCTCGTGTTTTAGTTTTGAATATTCGTTTTAATAATTAATTTAGTTATTTACAAACCTTAAAAATTGAAGTAGAGTGTCTATGATTTTATTTTTCATTATTTGTGTTGCGTGATAATTATTTGCGGCTAAGTCTTCCGCGAGGGCGACTTTGGCCAACTTGCTACTCTATGATTGATCTCATCCTCTTGCGAGCGTCGCTAGATTAATTTTAGGCATTTAGCGGTCGAACAAAAATGTCTTAATCTCAAAGAAGAAAGGAGAGTTAATATCTAAATCGAGTCCGTGTGATGTGTGAGGGGGATTTCTCTCTAGGCGAAGCCTCATTTAATGCCTTGAGTTGACCACATCTTTTATTTTGAGGTTTCCTTCGCCATTTTTATCAAGAAATAAGAATACTTCAATTATTGTATTGAAGGTGGCTTCAATCTGTGGCGAATACACCAAATATCAGAATTGAACTATACAATCCCGAAAGCAAAAGAGTTATAAGGGTAAAAGGAAGGTAAAAATAATGGGTAATTACAAAAATTACCCCCAAGATTGAGCTAATACCAAAAAAACCACAAGTTTTTGAAAAATTACAAATATCCCCACCCCTTATAAGCAAAAATATTTCAAACACCTTTTTTATATTTGTAAAAATATTACAGTTATCACTCTTCCATGTAAGACAAAAATCAAACCTCAAGGTGATTTTTGTAATTTTGAAACTTATCTGGGTTTTTTTTGTAATTACCGCAAACCTTAGGAGTAGTTTTTGTAATTTTCCCTAAAAATGATGAATATACTGCACGAGACGAGGTAGAAGAATCTGTGATGAGATAAATGAGGCATAGAAGAACTATGAACTCCTTGAATTGTATCCCTTCATTTTCACCCATGTCTATGAAATCCGGCCCAGACATTTTTGACTCTAGTAGTAGGCGTGCGGCGGCCTGCTTGGCAAATGACTTTTGATTTCGGCGACTTTTGTAGCGATTGTGCAATACCTGCTTATTATTTATGCAGTTGTTGTACAACAGCCTGCTCCAACGGCTTTTGATTTGTAGCAGCTTTTGTAGCGGATGTGCAGCACTGTTTCATCAGTTAAAATGATTTGCAGCTGCTTCTATTGCGTCAACACCTGTACAACCAGAAGCTTTTTGAGAACTATAAATATAATGTTTTTATTGTTTTTCAGTTCATTCAGAAATCAATAAATTTCAGTTCTCTTTCATATTTTTAATACACTCCTATTCCCATTTTCATATTATTCCTATTTATTTCCAACACCATTACGACCTCGTAGTAAACCGCCATCGTGAGCCATCTCCAGGAGTCATTATCGGAGTTGAACCTAGTGAAGGATTAGTGCCTTGATTCCCCCTACTCAAACGAAGATCTGAACCAAAAGTGGGTAAAATGTCATTTTCCTAAAAAAATTAGGTTTATTTATAATTTCATAAATTTCATGGTATTAGCTATTTCATGAACTTCGTGACATTAAACTGTTTTGTAATTTCATGGTATACGCTAATCTCACGATATAAGAATGTTCTATGATTGTTTTTCTTTTGTTAAGAAAAACATAAATTGTATCATTCCCAGTTTTAATTTGCATTTTCATTTGTATCATAACTCTTGTAACTATCTGACTTGGCCTTTGGGTAAATAATTGTCATTTTGACAAAGTATTGACTACTTGAGTCTATTGCGGTGTGGGTAGGTTAGACATTAGATCGAAACGAGGTTGCACGTGGTCCCCTGTTTAACTACCCGTGTGCTTATTCCCACTTTACTGGTGGGGCCGAGAGACGGCGGCGGAATATGGGTCGTTGAATGGTATATTCCGGAATATGACGATCTCTGGGTAAAAGCTCATAGCTAAAGAGACGTTGAGACAAGTGGGAGGGATAAGGTGACTAGGGTTCGGCCAAATAATGTTTAGGAGTTATAAAAGGAGCGAACATGTTCTGTGTATGATCAATAAGACCCTACATTTACTATTTTGATTGATTGGTTGATCGTATGCTGTTTTTAAAACTGAGATATATCTATTTTAAAAGCAAAAAATTTACTTCAAAATTGAGATATCCATTATCCGTGTAAAAGCAAAATATTTGTTGTACTCGATTAACCATTGCATAATGTGCTTTCCATCATTGCTAGCATTAAAGCGATTGATCATTATAGTAAATGAATCTTACATTGCATATATCATAAATATCTTTTTGCCACCCTAAATAAATTGCTCAAGCACATAATTTGTGAAGCCCGATTTTTCGAAGCTATTAGTTGATCCTTATTGTTGTTTATACTTTTGATCGACTATTTTACCGCGTCATTTTGACGGGTAATTATTAATAATATATACATTTTGTATTTTATTTCATTTTATTTAATTACTTGTGATCATGATCATCATTAATTCTATTCCTCATTTATGATCACATGATTGATCATTATTACTATTTTGTATTTATTAGTCACTTTAGAAATTTAAGAGACTATTATTTTAGAGACTTTTACCTTATAGAATTAAGATGTTGATTTAGATTAAGTGATCATGAGACTTGCAAGTGATCAAGGAAATCACTAATTATTTTGGAGATTGATATATTTCATCTATTATCATCAAATTTGGGACAAAAAAAAAATATATGGAATTACCATTTTGCCCTCATAGTGGACGGCCATTGTGGATATTTTGGGATAAAAATATCATCCAACTCTTGTACACATACACCATATATTAGTCATCTTGTGTATAATTATATCATTAATTCAAACATTATACACATCATCTTATACATCAATTCTTTATTACTATTTTCCCCAACTTATTCCCACTTAACCAACATTCTTCTTATTCCTCTCAAATTCAAATTGACCCACACTTTGACTTGCATTTTTGTCTCCATGCAAGAGACAAATTACAAGACACAATTTGATCAAAATTTCCTCTCCTCTCTCTCATACTACACGGCCATTATGGCATTTTTACACAAAATTTTCATTTTATTTCTCATCAACACATTCTAATACTCAAAGCCTTCTCCTCCTTCTCTCTAAAAACTCCCAACTTCTCTCTACTCTTCTTCTTACTTCTTCTTCCATACTTAGAAAAAAATTTCAACATTTTCCTCCTTATACACCATAAAAATCGAACCACTATACTACAAGGTAAGAAATTTTAGCTTCAATCCATTTTGGATATCACCTTGTTCATCTCTTCCACCTTCTTAACTTAAGTTTGGATTTGGTTTTGGAGGTACATTTAGAAGACTTTGAAGGTTAGAGCTTGACAACATTTTGAAGAAGGACCTCAAGTTTGAAGAAGAATATAGTAGAGAAAATTTGACTACAAGGTAAGAATTGTGTACTAGACCCCTTCTTTCCTACTCTTCCTATTTTTTTCAAATTTAACACCCTTTTTCATTTTTGAGAAATAGGGGCTGACTTTAGGAGATTTTTGGAGTTGAGCCAAAATTCCAATTTTGAGCTTCAACTAGTCTCCAAACATCTACTACACAAGGTAAAGTGTAGTCCTTTTCATTTCCTTAATTCCTTCTTTTTCTCCTTAATTTTTCTCTCATTTTTCTAACTCCAAATTTTGATATTTTCTTGACTTAGGGGCTGACCTAAGAAGCCTCATCCAAAAAATTGTGAAATTATCCTTTTATTTCACAATTTCCAAAATTAAGGTGGGTGGAAATTATTTTTCCAACTTTTAGGTGTTTGATCAAATGCATGTAGAAACTTTAATCATGTGCCTTGAGATATATATAATTATGTATTGCATGTCAATTTTACATATCAATCATGAAAATTCTCAAGAGTTGCTCAAAATTGTTAATTATTGAATTTTAGGTGCATGCATGTACACTTTAATGTTCTATTTGATGAATTCTTGTATGTATTGGACATGCATGTGTATGATCTCTAAAATCTATATTTTGGATGCCTTATAACCTGGAAAAGTCGAGCATAATTGATTAAATTTTAATTTTGGACCTAAAAATGTAAAAATGGAAAGTTGGTGGACTAAATTGCAAGAAAATGAAAGTTAAAGGACCCCTCTGCAAATTTCGAAATTTGGGACTGTACTCAGGTTCAAAAATGACTTTTGGACATTTTAATAATGTTTTAAGAGTTTTAAGATAAATAAAATCAACCTTTAAAAGCCCAAGGACTAGATTGTAAAATTTTGAAAGTTTAAGGGCTACTTTGCAATTTTTAAAACTGTACCAGACCTAAACTTTATAAATTGAAATTTTTACTTTTAAGTTACTGGGAATCACATATTTTAAAAGTATTCCAAAAATCCAAGTGGTTAGGGCTTGGAAAACAATTTTACTAAAATTGAGGGACTAATGTGAAAAATATTAAACTTGAGGACCCAAATGAAATTTCCAGGACTTATGCAGCCCATGCACCTGGAAATACTAACTTAACTATAACTTAATTATATTTTTGACCCAAGGTTCAAATTTCATAACAATTGGACCCCTAAAAGCCTTAATGGCAATTATTTTAAAATGGGACAAAAATAATATTTTCAACAGTTGAAGGACCTACACATATTGTTTTTAAAAACTGCTTTTGTTCTAATATCATACTAACCTTAGTGACATTTTCCAACTGGAACCACATTAAAAGCCCTTCCGGTTTGTGAGTTCGAATTTTTAAAACTTAAGGTCCAAATTGGCAATTTCTACAAATTTGGGACCAATGTGAGATTTTTACATAAACTCGACCTCAAAACTTTAAAAATCTGAATCTCTGGACAATTTGGAGAATTTAGGAACTGACCTCATAATTTTTCAAGGTCGGGATATTTAATTATTCAATTTTTAACCCCAAAAGTGTTAGTTTTTACAAAACGGGGCTAAATTACAATTTTCCTTTTATAAAGGACCTCATTCAAATTATTTTCTCTTTTACTAAAATAGCCCTGGATTCTCTGACTTGGAGATTTAATTTAAGTATTTTACTTTCCCAAAAACCCCGACTTATCGGATCAATTTGACCGATTAATACCCGATCGCGGGCGACTTTCTTGCCTTGCGAATTGAATCTATAACGGAACTTATGTCCCACCCAATTTTTCAAGATATCGAAGGTTGCTTATCCTTCCGATAATCATCTTCATCCAAAACCCCACACGCCATAATTACCACTCGCGTTTTTCAAAAATTTCTCCTAAATCGCTTCTGAATCAATAATACTCATTGCCTTGTTGATGCGCAGCAGAATTATAATTACTTTCTGCTTGAGTCAACTTGGTGTGTCGAGCTCACGGTCGGAATGGATACGTCGGGGATGGGCAAGGCAGCTCGGCCGCTATTCCACTCTTAGGCCCCATCGCCCTAATCCCAAGGCGGGACGGAGTTTGTCCAAGGGAAGCGGGTCGTGAAATCGAGGTATAATCATGATTATGACAAATCCGAGCCTCGCCACTCTCTCATGGGATTTTGTCTTTGCCACGAGCGATAAGGTGCGGTCTTGGACCATCTTGTGACCGGGAGTTACAAGGAAGAACGAAGGAATCATTTTTCCGATCCACACGATTCCCGGAGTTATCGCCCCATTTTGGTTGGCGTTACATTTAAAACGCAGCCGCTTACCTATTTTTGCATTGGTTGGCGCTACAAATCCGTGACGCAACCATTATTTGCCTTGCATAGATTGGCGTTACACTCCCGCACGCAATCCTACCTGTCTCTGATTGTTTCACCTAGTCTTGTGTGACCATGAACTATTTTCTTGAATCGTATAAGTATATTATTTAAATATTTTATCACGACGCTTGAATCGCGTGTGTGAATTCATGCATCATACTCACGCGTTTTCATATAACTGTTTTCTCACATTAACTATATTGCGCCACACTGCATTACCGATCACCCCATCCATCGAGATTTTTGTCTCATCCCCACCGCTTTCTAACCTTAGATGAGGGATTTTTTGGAGATCTTGAACCAAGCTCTGGATTGAGACCTTGTACTACGCTTGTTGGATTTATCGCTTCTTGTTGTTGATTGGACTCTTTTCTTATTATGTTGTTGTTGGACTTTTGTATCCTAATCAATTCGGGTTTGTAATTGAGGGCGTATGACCCCTTGGCTTTAAGTTACTAACTTGTTGAAGTTCGGGTTGTAATTTTGGATGTTGGAATGTAGACTTTAAGTGATAACTTGTATCATTATTTATTTCATTTTTGCTATTTAGACTACGGCTTATTGGGTTCTCATTGGTATTGTGAGGATTTGTTAGTCCATTTGTATTTAAGTTGTGAATCGTTCGTCGCGTCCCCGTTTGGGGCGTGACATAATTTTTTTTTCTTTTAATTAAACAACTATTGCATTCCCCTACCCCAACCCACTGAGCTCATTTTAAACTTTTCAGAGACTGAATATTAGAGATCGACGAGACCAGCATGAGACTTTCAAATTAGCATTGACCCAACCTAGCATATTATTTTTAGACTTATTTGTCAATATTTGAACAATGTAATTATTTTATTTAATAAAGATAGGTTAATTGCAATTTAAGGGATTTGTAGACTTTCGTTGTTTTTATGGTTTTTATAATAGCTCTTGTCAATATTAAACAAGTAATTATCGGAGTTGTAGTTCATTGGATGTTATTCTATTGGGATATGAAATTGGGGCATGAAATGAAATGTTTAGTCTTTTATTTTTTTAGTTACGGTAATTTTGGTCATATCATTCAAAGACCTAGTCTCCTGTCAGACAGTCTAACGAATCTAAGTCCATTAGACGAACCCCCAAACCCGACCCAAATCTTTAAAAGAAATGCTCCAGTCTCCTTGCACAAAATGGTGCTATTTGATTCGTGATTGTGTTGTCTGGTTTTTTTAATAAGCTCCGGTTCCGTCATTCAATGCCATAGGGTTGTGTTGGGTATAATCGTTGTCTCTTTTGTCTGTGTATTCGCTTGGAGGAGGAGTTGCTCTGGAACTGCTTCCTCCTTGTGAAAATTCTTCATCTACATTCCCTTCTTCAATCTGAAAAACATTAAAAACAAAAAAGCTCAAAAAATCAGTTCAAACAAAGAAGAAATTCAGGTATGATGTTTCGCCTCTATATTTGGAGCCTATGGGCATTAATTACACACTCTGATTTTCACTTCCGATCAGAGGCAACCTAATGCTACTTGAAGCTTACAAATTCTTAAATGCTGGAGTTCCTTTTCGTAACTCAATTAGAATATTAATTACCAAATATCTTTCTGAAAATGTGAGGTATTGCAAGGAAGTAATTGTACTGTAAATTTTGGACCTACTAAAGTAAAATCAAATTGACCCCAATTTGTGTCAATAGAATTTGTTCTTGTTTATGTATATAAGGTAACACCATCAGCTCCAAGCTTGCACCAAAGCTGTTTGAAAAAATGTCTGTTATGAATGCATAATGAATTTATAGGGAAACTAATATTTTTCAGGGTAATAACTAATACTTTTCAGTAGGGCTACTAATATTTTTTATTGGAAAAACTAATACTATTCAGAGAAATTACTAAAAATATTTCAGGGGAAAAACTAATATTTTTCAGGGGAACTACTAATACGTTTTACTGGGACTACTAATACTTTTGACAGAAAAAACTAATACTTTTAGAATGACTAATAAAATACTATTCAAGGAACTACTAATACTTTTTCGAGGGACTGCTAATACTTTTCTAAGGACTGCTAATACTTTTTGGGAGAAAAGGTTAATTATATTCAGGAGAACTACTAAAATACTCTCCAGGGAACTACTAATATTTTTTCGAGGAACTACTAATACTTTTCGGATGCATTGTCCCAGAATATTACAAACATGCCACCGGTGTATGAAATTACAAAAAAAAACATGATCGGGTTGGATCCGTCTAATGGAAAAGACCCGTTAGACGGTCTCACAAGAGTTTTTGTGTTATTCAAAATAACCAATTTTGCCAAATTTGTATGTGTATTTGTATTTTCATAATTAAAAATTTTACACATAGAAAACGTATCTTGGATTTTGATCAGGATTGATAAATCTACAATTCTTCCATCATTATGCAATCTATAGTATAAATGATAAATAAATTCAAGTCGAGTAAATAAAATATACACTTTGATGTCATTTTATACTTGATCTTAGGTATAATGGTTATTTTAGCAATCAAGGGCATTTTGGAAATAATTGAAATATTGAAATAGCCCTTAGGACCAAATTTGCATCAATTTATAATTTATAAAACCAAAATTGCACAAATTTAAAACTTACGGGACCTTAATTACCAAAAAAAAAAGTAAAACATACAAGACTAAAATTGCAATTTCAAAAATTATAGGAATAATATTGCAACACCCCATAGATGGACGACTAATTTTTCATTTTTCCCACCAACCACATAATAGGTATCTATATATATATAATAGCAAAAGTCCGAAACTTTTATTTTCCCGCTCTTTTTGCTTATTATATTAGAAAACAATTATAAATATTATAAATGGTAATTATTATAAATTCTTATATTAGGAAAATATTATAAGAAAATAGTTGTTAATTATATAAATTAGGAAAATCTATATCTATATATATAATAGCGAAGTCCCCAACAATAATTTCCCGCTCTTTTTACTTCTTATATTAGGAAATAATTGAAACATTATAAATGATAATTATTATAAATGCTTAGATTAGGAAAATATCATAAGAAAATCGTTGTAATTATATAAATTAGGAATATATTTTAAGAAAAATTGTAAATGGTATTCCTACTTTATATTTATATAAATTATGAAAATATCATAAATGGTATTCCTATTTTATATGTATAAAAATTAGGAAAATTTTATAAATGCTATTCCTACTTTATACCAAAAGTGAGTCTATACTATCAATTCTATCTATATATAATATATAGATTATAAAAATTATAGATAGTATTTTAATATAATTAATAGTATATCACTATACGCCAGTTTTGTTCATATATATTATGATTATATTGATTATATACATCATATTTTCAGCAAATATATTATTTTTTGTTTCAATGGTGTAATTGCTTTTTTTTACAATGTAATATTAATTAATCAAGTTTTAAATACTAATGACTATTCAAATTTTCCTAAATTATTTAATAATAGTTAAAATAGACGAATTATGATTTATGTATCTTTCACCATGTGAATTAACAATTGATTTTGTGTTCAAAGAATTTTTTGGCTGCTTATTATTTATGCAACATCCTCTTATAGTTATACTATTTAAATTGCATTAGATAGACACTTTGATATTGTTTCCTAAATTCGAAGCATAACCATCAAATATGACTTCATCTTCACGTTCCTCTCTATTTTCGTATTCATCAAATGTCCCCCCAACATCGACAGTATTGAATTTGGATTATGCACTAAAGAAGAGTTTTTATATAAGTTATATCGTAGATCTGTACGGATGTTATTTGGTGAGTTTAATAAAAAAACATTTATTTTTTATTTTTTATTATTCCGATAGTTTTGTTGTATTTTTTTAAGTTTTATTTTGAATTATGATTCATTTTTTATTATTCCTGATACTAACTCTTTGATTATGTGAAACTAATTTCAAATTAAACACGTCGATCAGTTCCATAATTTCTTCTTTTTGTGTCGAATAATCTATAGAAATCCGGCTTTTTACGTATTTTTATTAGTACGACTTTTATGTAATTTAATTAGTGATGGCAAACAAAATTCTTTAGAATTGAGAAAAGTTAAATAAATACTTAGTGATAAATTGATGCTTACCTTGTCAGATGCCCATGAGGATGCTAATTTAAATTAAATACCAGCTCAGTGATTAGTTTTATAATTTTGATTTTTCCTATTATTTGTGTATATTTATTGGAATAACTTATTATAATATTCCATTAGAAATTCATTACAAAACTTAACTAAATGTGTTGTCGTGCCATTATCTTTTCAAATCGTAATTACATTAAATTTTTTGTGTCAGCGTCTTTCATCCAAATTCGCACATCATTTTAATGGATTTACACCATTAAATTGTGATCTGCATAATGTGAACAGACTCACTTGGACGGTCAAAATGATCCTACCCACGTTTTTGATGGTAAGAATGTTCCGAAGAATGAAACTGAATGGACAACTGCTGAGGAAAATTAGCAAATTCCAACTCAAAGGCACTCAATGTAATCTTCAGTGCAGTGGATGAAAATCAGTTCAAACTGATCTCTACCTGTGAAACCTTGAAGGAAGCATGGGATATCTTGCAAGTTGCCTATGAAGAAACTGAAGCTCTAAGAATGTCTAAATTAGAAATGCTTACTTCTAAATTTGAGAATCTTTGCATGAGTGAAAATGAAACCATAAGTGATTTAATTCTAAACTCTGTATTTCAAATGAGTCCTTTGCCTTAGGGAAAAAATACTCTAATTTTAAACTTGTCAAGAAAGTTTTAAGGTCTCTTCCTGAAAGGTTTGCCTACAAAGCAACTGCTATAGAAGAATCAAACTTTCAGAGATGAAACTTGATGAACTGATAGGGTCCCTTCAAACCATTGAAATGAACCTTGAAGAACCATGGAAGGAGAAACTCAAAGAAGCAAGTTACAAGAAAGAAAAAAGCAGGGAGATTGCTTTTCAGGCTGAAACATCGGATGAATTGACTCTTGAAGCAGGAAAATATATTCAAGAATCATTTGCATTACTTACCAAGAATTTCAGCAAACTCTTCAAACAGGCAAACAAGGGAGGAAATTTTCCCAGAACCGGAAAGAATTCTGGACCTCAGAGAAAGCAAAATGATAGTGGTAAAGGCATAAAGTACGGGAATGTGGAGGTTTCAGACATATTCAAGCCGAATGTGCAAATACCCTGAAGAAGAAGAATGGTAAATCATTCACCACATCATGGAGCGATGATGAACCAGATGAAGATGAAGAAGAAGAGAATGTGAGCAATCAAGTTGCCTTCATTGTTACAAAGGAAGAGGTTGGTTGTAATCAAACGCACCCCAGTGCTACTTCTGGTGTTACTACACCAAACATGTATAACTCTAACTTTCCTTTTTCTGGAACATGTCTAACTTCTATACTTCCTGCAGAGGAGAACAAGTCAGATAATGGGAGTTCTGAGGATGAATCTAAAGTAGATGAAGAAGAACTAAGAAGAGTTTACCAAAAGCTGCTTGAAAAATGCCTGATTGTCAGCAAGACCAATGAGAACCTGGAAAAGAAAGTAGTGTGTATTACTGTTGATAAAGAGGCACTCAAAGGAGAGGTTATTAAGTTTGAAAGGCTGGCAACTGAAAGAAAGGAAGAACTTGCCAAAGTGAAGAAAGACCTCAGTGAGATGACAGCTTATGTCAAAAAATTGAACACAAGCAAGGGGAGATTAGATGAAATTCTTTCTCAAGGAAAATACCAGCAAGATCGTGCAGGTATTGGTTTTGGTTTTAATGCTAACAAAAACTATTCTAAAAAGGATAAAAATTCTAAGATTGCTTTTGTTAAAGAAGGAACATCATTCAGACATAATGGAAAAAGAAGCAATGTTTTTGTTCCTATATGTCACTATTGCAACCGTCCTGGCCATATAAGACCTAAGTGTTATCGCCTTCAGAAACACTATAGGCAAGGCAGGGTGCAAACTCCAGTATTCCAACATCAGCAAAGAACACTCCTCGTTTTAAAATCGATTTATCAAACAAACCCAAGAAAATCTGGGTTAGGAAGGATGAATTCTCTTGCTATGTTGTTCACACTGCTTTAAAAGCCAATGTGACTGAATCATGGTACTTTGACAGTGGTTGCTCTCGTCATATGACTGGAGAGTTGGAAAAACTGACTGATTTTGAAAAACAAGAAAATGGATTGGTCACTTTTGGTGATGGTGCTAAAGGCAAAGTTTTGGGAAAAGGAACCTTGAATGTGTCTGGTCTTCCTTCTCTCAAAAATATTTTGTATGTTGAAGGACTAAAATCTACTCTTATCAGTATCAGTCAACTTTGTGATGATGATTTGCTTGTGAGATTTGATAAAAATGTATGTGTTGTTTTTGATAAAACTAACAAATACATTTTGAAAGGTAATAGATCCTTTGATAATCTGTTATACCGACGGGGAACATGTTGATGTTTCAACACTTCTCTTGTGTGTAATAAATCCCTCCTTAGTAATACTGAATTGTGGCACCAAAAACTAGGACACTTGAATTTTCGTGGTATGCTAAATCTTATTAAAATAGGAGCTGTGTTAGGAGTTTCTAAACTTGATAAAGACCATTCGGTGTTTGTGGTCGTGTCAATTGGGAAAATACAAAAGGGAAGCACATAAGGTGTTGCAATATCTCAAAGACTTCACATGTCAGGAAGTTATGCATATGGACCTTATGGGACCAATGCGGTCGAAAGCATAAGTGGTAAGAAATATGTGTTTGTGTCTGTCGATGATTTCTCTAGGTTTACTTGGGTTAACTTCATTAGAGAAAATCGACACTTTCGGTGTTTTCAAAAGGTTGGTGCTTAGACCGAAAAATGAAAAAGGCTCCAATATTGAAAGAATCGAAGTGATCACGGTGAGAGAATTTGGAATGCTAATTTCTCTATTTTTTGTGAAAAACTTGGAATCTTTCATGAATTTTTCTGCTCATATTGCCCCTCAGCAAAATGGAGTTATAGAAAGAAAAAATAGGACTCTCCAAGAGATGGCACGTGTTATGATTAACTCCAAGAAAATCTCTCCCAAAATGTGGGCTGAAGCTGTAAGTATTGCTTGTTACATCATTAATAGGGTTCATTTATGTCCTGGTACTAACATGACTCCCTATGAACTTTGGAAAGGTAAAAAGCCCAATGTCGGTTACTTTCATGTGTTTGGATGTGTTTGTTATATCCTTAATGACAGACAACATCTTGGTAAGTTTGATTCGAAAAGTGATTTGGGAATTGTTCTCGGATATTCTGTTAATAGTAGAGCCTATACAGTCTACAACATGAGAACTCAAACTTTCATTGAATCTATAAATGTTATTGTGGATGAAACTAAAGATTTTGCAGAAATATCAAAATACAAAGATGAAGAAGGAGCAGGGGAAGCTGAGCCCAACAGGGCAGTAAAGTGAAAGTGAAACCGGTGATGTTATTCAAAGATCGGTCATACACTGTAGATCGATGATGATGTTGATCCCGAGTCGATGCGGATGAAGCAACTGAGTTTGATATTTTCGAGAAAGTCAGAAAAGAACCACCAAGCAGGATAAAGAAAAACCATCATATGGAGCAAGTGATTGGGGAAGTGTCCGAGGGCATAAGAACAAGAGGTAAAGAGAAGGTAAATTACAGGGAAATTGTAAGATTTGTCTGTTTTACTTCTCTCATTGAACCCAAAAATGTTAAAGAAACTTTTGTTAATGAGTATTGGGTGAATGCTATGCAATTAGAACTGGAACAATTTGAAAGAAACAATGTGTGGGATCTTGTACCTACGCTGAAAACTCTAATGTTATTGGAACCAAGTGGATTTTCAAAAACAAAAGCGATGAACTTGGTAACATAACTAGAAACAAGGATAGGCTAGTGGCTCAAGGCTACACTCAGGTGGAAGGAGTAGACGTTGATGAAACTTTTGCCCCTGTGGCCAGACTTGAGTCCATAAGACTTCTGCTTGCTTTTGCTTGTGTTATTAAAATCAAATTATTTCAGATGGATGTCAAAAGTTCCTTCCTAAATGGCTTTACGAATGAGGAAGTTTTGTTGAACATCCCAAAGATTTTGAAAATCCCAATTTTCCCAACCATGTTTTTAAACTAAAAAGGCTGTATGGGTTGAAGCAACTTCCTCGGGCTTGGTATGAAAGGTTGACTACTTTTATGTGTGATAAGGGCTATAAAAGGGGAAGTGTTGACAAAACTCTATTCATCCAAAAATTTAAGAATGGTATCACCATTGCTCAAATTTATGTTGATGACATAGTGTTTGGATCAACTTTTAAACAAAAACTTGATGAGTTTGTTGGCTTCATGTCTTCTGAGTTTGAAATGAGCATGGTAGGAGAGTTGAACTATTTTCTTGGGCTTCAAGTTAAACAGTTTGACAAAGGTATTTTTATCACTCAGAACAAGTATGCCAAGAACTTTGTTAAAAGATTTGGGCTGGACAATAAAAAGCACATGAAAACTCGCATGGGCACTAATGATACATTGTCCAAAGATGAAAGTGGTACCCCTATTGATCCTCCTCTCTACAGAAGTATGATAGGAGTCTTTTGTATCTCATCGCTAGCGACCGATATTAGCTATGGTGTATGTGTTTGTGCTAGATATCAGTCGTGTCTGAAAGAGTCTCATTTGAAAGTTATGAAAAGAATCATTTGATATATTAATGGAACTACAGAACTTGGTATCATGTACTCTTCTGATACTAACACCAATTTGGATGGTTTTAGTGATCGATCGGGCGGTGTGATGTCGATGATGAAAAAGCACCACCGAGGGTGTTTTACCTTGGAAACAATCTGGTTTCTGGTACATTAAGAAACAATTGTGTTTCACCGTCTCTTCTTGAATCGAGTATATTGCATTGGGAAGATGTTGCTCCCAAATGTTATGAATGAGACAGATGTTGGCTGATTATGGGGTTGAAGAAAAAATCCTTACCGCTTATTGTGACAATTCGAGTGCCATAAACATTTCTAAAAACCTAGTGCAAAGACTCGAACAAAATACATCGATATTCAACACCATTTCATTAGAAACTTGGTTGAAAATAAAATTGTTATCATTGATTTTGTCACCACCGAGAATCAAGTTTGCCGATATTTTCACCAAAGCCCTAGACTTTCAAAGGTTTAATTACCTCGAAACAGTCTTTCTAGGTGTCTCGTACTCTACGATCAATGTGGATTTCGTGTGTTGCAACACCATATGCATCATTTCTCTTTC
The DNA here is from genome assembly GCA_016081115.2 of Rehmannia glutinosa. NCBI lineage: Eukaryota > Viridiplantae > Streptophyta > Magnoliopsida > Lamiales > Orobanchaceae > Rehmannia > Rehmannia glutinosa. The sequence goes on from CM071935.1 coordinate 3,484,103, forward strand.
TTAATGTGTTGCAACCTCTTCTTGATCTTAATTCTTGTGCATTAGACATTTTGCATTTTTAAGATCATTGCATTGGCTTATCTTTATTTTTTGTTGTGACTCAATTTAGTACTCCTTTGATGTAACTTTTGCCTAAAAACAATTGTGGCCTAAATTGCAAACATAATGATTTTTCCCATGTGAAAGATGTATTTTTGTTTTGGGCCTTTGACGGAAAAAGATGCCTATACATTGTGCATGAAAGCTATTCAGTTGTGAACTATTATATGTTCTTTTATATGCTTGAATCTTGTTATGATCTTCTGAGAAAGAGCTACCCATGTTTTTGGAGCGAAAGCTACCGACTGGCTAATTGTTCTTCTGCTGATTCCTTTCACTCAAAAGATTTTTAAATGGGAAAAGGATTTTGATCCATTGACTTTGTATGGTGGTGTTCTTGAAAAATGTGGTACAACATCGGGTTACAAAGACCAAAACGCCTGTGGCCTTTTTATTCCTCGAGAAATAAACTCATCATTCTAGACATCCCTCAAGATCATTTTTGGGCTTGTGGAAAATATCTTCTCTCTTGATTCGATGTGATGTATTATTTTTGGAAATGATTTATTCCTTAAATTTGTCTCTGATAATAAATGGTATTATTCACCTGTGCTTATTTTGGATTAATTGCACACCTTGAATTATGGGACTCTTCCAAAAATATTTTGAATTTTTAAATTGCGATTAATTTGTTTTTGGAAACTTCCACGTTGGCCAACAAGATCTCTCTTAAACATGGAAGTTATATCTCTCTCTTTTCTATATTTGTTTTTGATTTGAAAAAATTCTCTCATTCTTCTTTCCTTTTTTGGATATTTGCTCTACTCTCTTTCTAACCCAAATCTTCCGTAATATCTTGTGGTTGTTTGATTTCTTTTGTAATCACATCCGATGGTTTGCACAAAGGAACAAATCCTATAAGAATTGAGAGAAGTTGCAAGTCGAGAAGAAACAGGGAAACAGGTGTCAAAAACCTTGTTCACGTGCAAGAAGATCATCACGTTGGTGGTGCCACATCCGTGTGGCGACCTCTCGAGGACATCTCCTGGGTGTGGATTTAAACAACCCTCCACATGTTGAAACAAACCCTAGTTCTTATGGGCCTATTGTTAGTTCCAAACCTGAGGCAAGAGAACAAGGTATTTTATCCATGGGTAATGTCAATCAACCACCCAGGTTGTCTCCTCCTTCATCCCGTGCGAAACCAGCAGATCAAAGTTTAGAGAGGACCTACTATCGAAAAAGGAAAAATGGTGTACCTGTTGAACAGGAAGAAGTGTATGGAGTTTTTGTGGCAAGAAAATGGGCTAACACATCTCAGAAACCATCCAAGAGGATCATACGACAGATGGTGTTCACTGATTCTGAAGATGAAACTCCAAGGGAAGATCCTCTAGTAAACCTCCCTCTTCGTACAAGTGCAATTGAATCTTCTGAGGATAGTTCTTCGTCCGATAGTGAAAGCAGCCAGTCAGACTTGGAACCAGATGATGATGCAGGGATGGACACTAATGCAGGTGCTGATCTCAATGATGACACACCAAGTTCGCACACTAACACTGAGGAGTCCGATCATGAGCCCTCGGACTCCGAGTTTGAGGCAAGCAAAGGTCGATTTCTGCTTTTTACTCTGCTGAGAAGAAAAAACTTTGGGAGACTATTGTTCAGAGCGAAATTCTGTGTGAAAGGCCTATCAATCTGGATGATCATGCTAAATTTGGTATTCTGCCGCTTCTTGGGAACATGGACCTTCTTTGTTCTGTTTACTCATATTGGAAAATATGTTGATCGTGTTGTGAGGGAATTTTATTGCAACCTTTCCCTGAGGTTTACTGATCACAAGTCTGCTAAATATGGGTCAGTATGGGTCAGGAGAAAAAATTATGCATTCACTCCAGAGGTTATAAATGGAGTTTTGGAAGGGAACAAAGAGGATAATTTGGACCTACCTTCTGATATGGATGAGATTGCAAAGGAGCTAAGTGGGGGTGTGAAAGAAGTATGGCTGGGCACACAAGAAAAATTTAAAGCCAAGGACCTGACCAAGAAGTACACTCTACTGCACAAAATTGCCCTTTGTAATTGGACTCCTACAAAGCATTCATCCTTGGTAACTACGGATCAGGCAATCTTGTTATACTGCATTGGGACTAGACGTCCGTACAACATTGGGGAACTGATCTTTGACATCATCGGCACTCATGTTGGGTACACCAGTACTTATGGTATTCTTCCCTTCCCCTCCTTAATTTATAAAGTACTTGTATGTGAGGATCTTGTTGTTATCCCTGCTCCCATATCCATCTCAGTTAAAATCCTCAAGAGTGATAAGATTAATGACCTGCCTCTACCTCCTCCTTCTGGTTTCACTGCTGGTGCTTCTTCCAGTGTTCCAACACTAGGGAATTCAACACTTGAAGCCAGATTGCGTACTGAAATAGCTGAAGCAGAACATCAAATCAAGTACTGGACCTCAAAAAAGTTAGAAGCCCAGAATCTTCTTTTACAGCTCCATGCCCCTACTAGTTCCTTGGCTTTGTTGCTCAAAAAGGGGGAGTAATTGTTAGTCCAAGCGGCTACGATAATCTAGAGGGGGTGAATAGATTATCTCCATCTTTTCGATTTTACCTCTTTTTCGAACCGAATGCTCAAAGACAATAATAAAGGTGCGAGTAATGTAAACAGCAACACGCGTCGATTTAAAGAGGTTCAACCCACCTAGGGCCTAATCCTCTACCACCCCAGTATATCCGAGATGGATTTCAAAAAGAAAAAAAGATTTTATTAATTTACCACAAATTAATACAACACCAACTTACAACAACACCTTGAAGAGCACCACACTCTTCTTCAACACCACCTTTGAGATTACCACCATCTCACTTGAAGATTACCACAATCTCCAAGCGGCACCTTGTGAAGATTACCACAATCTTCACCCTGAAGAGCACCACACTCTTCAACACCTCAACAAGAAGATTACCACAATCTTCTTACACCTAACACCTAGTTCACCCAAGTGTGTTCTTACCACAAGAACACTCACAAGGATATCTTGTGTTTGAATGACGACCACAAATTCAAGATTACAACTCGATAATGAATAATACAATTGAGTGCAAGTGTAATCAAGAATAGCCTAGACCTCAAGAATGTGAAAGTGAATAGCTAGGCAAATTACAACAAGAAATAAGACAATGTAAGAACAAGTGTATTCTTGAGTGTATCTTGTTGTGTTGTAGTTTTCTCTCATATAGTTGTGCTTCAAAACATCCTCTATTTATAGGAGATGATTGATACTTGATAGGCTCCTCTTGGAATCGATATCTACAAAAAATTGCAATTAAAATCAAGATTATAGCTGTTAGAAATCAATCCCACAATTTAGGGAAAAGTTGTCTCACGACAACGGTTAGAATTTTTGTCATGTCAAACATTAGGGCGACCGGGTCGCATAGAAATAGACTTTGAAAAATCGTATCAACATTTACAGGCGACCGGTCGACGCGTGCACCTCGACCGGTCGACCCTAACCACAACCGGTCGCACTCAACAAAAAAATGAAAGGCAAATGTTCCGCTTTCAATTTTTTTGTCTGTGCCGGTCGCCCAAGAGGTCGTCGTCGACGGTGACCTTGCCGGTTCTATAGGGCGACCATTTGCCACGACCATTTTCTCGCAAACATGAAGTTTTTAATTTTTCCTCAACTTTCGTGTACGGGTTGCCCTATACGGCGATAGGTTGACCTCAAAACAAAAGTGTTGTCCAATTTTATATCGAAAATAAACTTGAAGAAATACTCCGGAAAATATTAAAACCATTTTAAATCATTTAGGAGTATTTGGAAAACCTTTAAAACCATTGTTTTGGTGTAAAATCAAAATCATCAAAATCATGATAAGACCATTTATCAAACAATCTCCCCTTTTTGATGATTACAAACCAAAACAATTTTAACGAGGTCGATTTTGAAAACAAAACAATTTTACCAGTTAAAGAGAACTATCCGTTGAGCGGCAACATTCCATGCAATAAAAACACACGGATGGGAGTAGAGATATTCAAACACATATTACAAATGCTCCCCTATCAACATGCACAACAAGAGTTATAAAGAAGCAACTAAATCAAAAGCTAAAGTTTAGCTTTTCAATATGAGCTTAAGTATCAAAACTTAAAAGCTCCCCTGTCAAAGAGACATCGTTAGAAACATATACAACCACAATATACCAAGAGTGGACAAAATATGATCCACAACTTATGACTTTCAATAGCCACAACATGACTTTCAATAGCCGCAACTTATAGCTTCTTTTCGTTAAGCTTTTCTTAGCTTCTTTGAGCTAAAGAGCTTATAACCTATTTCTCCCCCTTTGGAATCATCAAAAAGAATGTTAGCAAGATAAATACATCATATATTCATATCAAAGTGCGCAACTAAACCGATGTATCGAGCTATTTGAACATTGAAGCTTATAAGGAGGAAAAAGTCGAATCATACGACTTGTAGAGGTTTATGAAAACTTATTTGATAAGCAAAACATGATCTCCATAAATATATAAGACTTTTGAAAACGAGAGAATCATGTAGGTGATGAATTTTTCATTGAAACGTTTTATCGAACACTTGGCGGGCGTCAAAAATTGAAAGAGATATATATAACCCTTGTAAATGAAATCAAGCCAAGTTTTCATCACCAAATGCGATATAACAAATATCATTCATCAACAATCAATAAGCTCATCACAAATATATATGAATTGCATCAAGAAAAATACATATAAGCCACAAACTCATGGTTCAACCCAATTGAGCTAAAGATAGTGAAATTCTTACCATTCAATCGGTAAAGACGAGCAATGATGATGATAGTCGAGCTAGATAATCCCCAAAATATATAATTCATGCATCAAAACTCATTTGAAGTAAATTGTGTGTGAAATTTGCAAAGGGACGAAAAATGGCCAAAATGTGTCAAAGTGACGAATGTCAAGACAAAACCATTTTAATCCAAATTATAGCCTAGAGCCGGTCGAGGTTGAGGGCGACGGTTGCCCTCAACCCTTTCACCCTTTCACTGTCAGCCGGCTTTTTCCAAAATCCGAATTTTCAACCAAAAATCCGATTTTTCGCCCCTAAGTTTTAAAAACGTGCAAAATGCAAACGTAGACCTCATTCAATATACATTATGTCATAATCAACCTCAAAATGAGGTAAAATACTCGTGTTAACGATCAAAAAGTCCGCGAGTTATCCTTGAGACGGAATTAAACATATCTCAAGTTTTTTGTTAAAGAATCACAATCCCTTAAAAATATATCGAATCTCAATATGTTTAGTTCGATTATGACGAACCAAATTTTGAATATGAATATCCGTATAATAGATATGCGAACTTGTTATCCCGAAAAAAAATAAGAACGTTTTAAAGCTTTGGATACAACAAGTCATACGAAGAAGTGCCTTTCAAATATTTGAAAATTTCTTTTAATGGCACTTTAATGAGATTCGTTGGGATAGTTTTTGAAGTCGAGCATATAGTCATAAGGCATATGGAATGTCGAGTCTATAGAAATAATACAAGAAAACATACCTCGAATTTAATTGTCGACATCGACATGCCTTTCTCAACCTTTGTCAATCTTTAGCCATAGAGGTTGAGATAGTTCTTCTTTCTTCAATGCTTAACTCCTTCAAGAGTTCTTTTGAAATATAACCATCTTCTTGGCATTGAATAATTTGAAGTCCAAGCAATAAATCGAGCTCCCCCATTATGCTCATCTCGAGTTCACCTAATATCAACTTAGAAAAATATCTCGCACAAATATTCATTAGTATCAATATTCTCATAATTATGCACAAGTTTAAGCAATCTTGCTTCTTTTTCACAAACAAAGAGAGTAGTATCAACTTTACCTTTTGTAAAATCATTTAGCAAAAATAGCTAAGTCTATCATACCATACATGGAGTACTTGTTTTAAAACATACAAGGCCTTAAAAACAATCATTTGGCCCAAAAACAATTTTAAACCCCGGAGGTTGTTTTACATAGACTTCTTCTTGAATAAAACCATTGAGAAGTTTGGATTTAACATCCATTTGGTAAAGTTTGAAATTTTCTTAAAACAAGAATGGGCAAGTAAAATGCAAATAGCTACTAAATGTACTATGAGTGCAAATGTTACATCAAAATCAATTACCTTCTTTTTGAAAATACCTTCGAGCTACTAACCTCGCCTTAGTTTGACCAATGTTGCCTTGGTCATCGAGTTTGTGATGAGAGACATGGCATCAACTTCCAAGTATCATTTCCTTTTAGCTCCTCTTGCAATTCTAAAAACCAATCTTCATCTTGAAGTATCAATTGAGGAATTTGTCTTCTTCATCACTATTGGGCATCCAAATGATCTAAGGTGTTCATAATAGAACATTTACATCCAAGAATTTGGAGTATTTTCTTTTCTACACAACTCAACAAACTCATTAAAGGCATTTCTTATATAAGCAAGAAAAATAGCCCAAGTGTAATAACATGCCTCAATTGTCAACCACAAAATATCTTGCAAAAGAGCATAGTAGTAAGAGACACTATATATATAGATCATGAAGCAAGAAACACATACTGGCATTTAGAATATCATCAAGAATCTAATAAATCATGCAGGTTCAAATAAGCTTAAGAAAGCTATAAAAGGTCTCTTTTGAAATTTGAAAATCCGATAGCATATAGTTGAGACCTTATTTAAAAGAAGTATTTGAACAAGATTTGACAAAGCAAATATGTGCAATCAAATATCGAATAGTGCCTTTCAAAAGAAATCTAAAAAACCTCTTAATGGCACTTGTATGAAATACTATGAAAGACAAGCACATAGGCACATGGCAATACATATATCGAGTCTATAAGAGTAAGAATAACACAAGTAAACGTACCTCGATAATTTATGCCTTTCTTGACAAACGAGATGGCTATTTGTGAAAAATGTATATCCTACACAATTCTTAAAATAAATCTAGAACAAATCATTATGATAAAAGTGTAGGCTAATAGATATCACAAGTAAGCTCATGCCATAAAGATCCATAAGATATGATAAACCACTTGAGTCTAAAAATGCACAAGAGTTTTTTTTTTTTTTTTTTTTAAAAAAAAAAAACATATAAGGTCTTCTTTTCAAAATATTTTAAAACCACAAATATATATTGAAGACCTTAATTTTAAAATAAATATATGAAAACTCATTTTGAAAATAAGACACAAATAAAAACATGTATAATAGACAAATAAAATGCATATTTGAATGGGGAGATACGGGTTACCAATTACGCCATTTCCATGGGTTGTGCCGTTCCCATTGTTGATGATATCTTCCCTTTGAGAAGTCATTTTGTTGATGATGACTTCTTTGATTACTCCATTTCCAAGGTTTGTTACCTTCCCATTGTTGATGGTCTCTTCCTCTTTGAAAATCATCTTGTTGATGATGTCTTAGCCATTTCCAAGGATTGTGTTCTTCCCATTTTTGAGTATATCCTCTTCTTGGAAATTTGCTTTGTCGAAAGTAGTTTCTCCTTCTTTGATCAAATGAAACGGTCATTTGATGCCTTCTTGGCGGTATGAATTTTCTTTGATCATTATTCCGCCGGGTACCTAATAAAACATTATTTTGTGGTACCCTCAGTGTTTGGGTCCTTTAGGATTAGCTTTGAGACTTTTAGGTCTCCAATAATGATTAGAGCTATTTCTAGCCCGACAAATATTTACCGTATGACCCTTTTTACCGCAATAAAAGCACGTAACAATTTTAGGAGCATAATGACCAATGTGCTTAGAGACTTGATTCTTTTTCATGTGATTGACACCCTTAGACTTATGATCAAGTTCTAGTTTCGATTTATCACAACAATCAACAATATCGGTCATCTTATCGGTACTCAAGTTGGATTTAGATAAATCATTTTTAAGCAATTTATATCCTCAACAAGAGTACTATTTTCTATCTCAAGGTTTCTAACCTTATCAAGAGTGGTGGTGTGAGCACATGATAGTGATTCATAGGAAGTAAATAAACTATCCTTATCATTTTTCAAAACAATGAATTCCTTTTTCAAATTTTTGTATTTAACAAGTAAGTTTTGGAATTCATCTTGTAGATCATCATAATCATTTTGTAAATCACTATATTCATTTTGCAATTCATGGTCATAAGAAGTAGAGGGTTTAGAACTTACCTCGTTTTTTCTTCGATGCCCATGAGGCATTGTTCAACTTGTTCATCATGGGAGGTTGTAGAAGGCTTATCCCATGTTGTTGGATTTGATGTTGTATCCATTTGTGAAGTAGATGCTTTTGAGTTGCTCCTTTCATTTGCATATACTTCATAGATGGCTTCTAATTTTTGCCATACTTCATGTGCCGATTGAATACCTACAACATGATCAAATTCCAAAGTGGTAAGTTTAACAAAGTAAAATATTAAGAGCTTTACCATTTAAAAGATGATTTTTTCTCTTCATCATTGAGCTTTTTGAAGCCTTTTGAGGTGTGTGGTGTATCTTTCATCGGAATGGTTTCTCCATTAATGACGGTGTTCCAAATGTCGAACCCGCAACCTTGTAAGTAGCATTCCATTCTTTCTTTCCAAAATATAAAATTTTTGGAATCAAACCGAGGTGGCTTGGTGGTGGAGGTGCGGATAGATGAGCTTCGTTCAGAGCGACGATCGTTTCTCTTCACTCGCGATGTGAAACGAGCTTGCCAAAGAGTTTGGCTTTGATACCACTTGTAAGTCCAAGCGGCTACGATAATCTAGAGGGGGTGGATAGATTATCTCCATCTTTTCGATTTTACCCTCTTTTTCGATTTGAATGCTCAAAGACAATAATAAAGGTGCGGAATGTAAACAACACGCGTCGATTTAAAAGGTTCAACCCACCAGGGCCTAATCCTCTACCACCCCAAAGATATCCGAGATGGATTTCAAAAAAAAAAGATTTTATTAATTTACCACAAATTAATACAACACCAACTTACAACAACACCTTGAAGAGCACCACACTCTTCTTCAACACCACCTTTGAGATTACCACCATCTCACTTGAAGATTACCACAATCTCCAACGGCACCTTGTGAAGATTACCACAATCTTCACCCTTGAAGAGCACCACACTCTTCAACACCTCAACAAGAAGATTACCACAATCTTCTTACACCTAACACCTAGTTCACCCAAGTGTGTTCTTACCACAAGAACACTCACAAGGATATCTTGTGTTTGAATGACGACCACAAATTCAAGATTACAACTCGATAATGAATAATACAATTGAGTGCAAGTGTAATCAAGAATAGCCTAGACCTCAAGAATGTGAAAGTGAATAGCTAGGCAAATTACAACAAGAAATAAGACAATGTAAGAACAAGTGTATTCTAGAGTGTATCTTGTTGTGTTGTAGTTTTCTCTCATATAGTTGTGCTTCAAAACATCCTCTATTTATAGGAGATGATTGATACTTGATAGGCTCCTCTTGGAATCTGATATCTACAAAAAAATTGCAATTAAAATCAAGATTATAGCTGTTAGAAATCAATCGCACAATTTAGGGAAAAGTTGTCTCACGACAACGGTTAGAATTTTGTCATTCAAACATTAGGCGACCTGTCGCACAGAAATAGACTTTGAAAAATCGTATCAACATTTACACAGGCGACGGTCGACGTGCACCTCGACCGGTCGACCCTAACCACAACCGTCGCACTCAACAAAAAATGAAAGGCAAATGTTCTGTTTCAATTTTTGCTACAGTACTGTCGCCCAAGAGGTCGCCGGTCGACGGCACCGGTTGCCCTATAGGGCGACCGGTTGATTCCCGACCATTTTCTCGCAAACATGAAGTTTTCTCGTTTTCCTCAACTTTCGGTACGGGTTGCCCTATACGGCGACGGTTGACCTCAAAACAAAAGTGTTGTCCAATTTTATATCGAAAATAAACTTGAAGAAATACTCAGGAAAATATTAAAACCATTTTAAATCATTTAGGAGTATTTGGAAAACCTTTAAAACCATTGTTTTGGTGTAAAATCAAAACATCAAAATCATGATAAAACCATTTATCAAACAAGAATTGCTGATGTTAATGATGCTCTTGATGACTTGGCGGATGCGGCCATTCTTTGATGAAGATGCACATTCCGAGGGGAGTCAAGTGTTGAGGAAGATGTCGCCGGAGAGGGAGTCTCAATCGAAAATGAAGGTGATCATCAAGCTAACTCGAGGGGAGTCAAAGGAGGATAGTGGCTCTGATTGAGATCACAGCATGTCTAAGTTTTATCTTGTGTTTTTGGTTCAAATGATAAACTGTGTTAAACTAGTTCTTTTGGACAAAGTGTTGGATGAATTTGAACTATGTTTGCATGCTTTTTTGAACTGTGCTAACTTGCAAGTTTCTATTTCTAGTGTCTCATCCTATCTATATCCTGTTAAGTGTTGTTTTGACCAAAAGTGCTAAAGAGGGAGATTGTTAGTGTTACTGAAGTTGGCAAATTTGGTCTGTTGAGCATAGTGCATGTTCTAGTGTTGTAACTTTGGCAATGCAACACTGGTTCACAGAATCTGGGCGGATTTTATGCCAGATTCTTGTGTTACGTTTTTGGCAAGTTGTCTATATTGTGAATGTTGCTGATATTATTGGATAAAGTTTTTCTTCATTGATTCACCACTTTTTAATTGCCAGTTATTCTTTCTAAATCACTTTCCTTGTGTAATTGATTCTTACCCACAAGAAAATGATTTGTCTTTCTGATTTCCTTCCTTTAGCATTAAATCGTCCACTTGAAAGCAGGGATGGGATTTCTTCTTGATGGCTATAAGAAGAGAAGTTAGACCTTTGGAGAAGTTATCGAGCATAAGCATATTTGAGCTTTATTTTGCACTTCTTCAAGAAATCATTTTACTACATACTTGTATTCTTCGGGATAAGAAGGTGAAGATCTACAGCGTGGATCGACTCGACCGTTCAAGGGATTTGAAGTTGGAGGGATTCCAATAAGGTTGAGTTTTCTGAAGAATCGATCAAAATATTAGTTTTATACGAGTGTTGGTGTATTAGATAAAGAGGGATTCTTTATGCTTTTCGTAAATCCAGTCGTATTTGTAATAACTATTTGTTCTCTAATATTGGATTATTTCTTCTCTGGGCATAGCCTCGTGCATTAAGATTGAGGAATCTAAGAATGTTAAAAATCTACGTGTTATTTTTATTCCGATGTGTACTTGTGTTGGTTGGTGTTACAACATTAACATCCAAGACCCTAACAACTGATATGTTTCAAGTTTTAAGGCCACAGATTCTATCAAGACATAATATGAGTGCTCAAGGATTTCAACGATAATGATATTAGATATCCAAGTCCGATCAAGACGTAAAACTTAGCGCTTTATGGGAGGCAACCCAAGAGGTGTTGCAACAAACTCGGATTAAAAAAACATGAGCCGACACACATGGGCATGTGGACGCACACTAACCGACGGTGCGATCCGCCTCTCGATTTCAAATTTGATGGACGAGTTCGGCTTCACCGAAATGATCCGGTAAGTACTTTTTACGCATTCTTTTTTTTGATAATTTTTCGTATGTTCGGATGAAATATATTTTAAGTTTGGGGAGGGGTTGTCAAGAATGCGCAAATAAGTACTGTTGCATTTTGCATTACATTTAGGATTGCATGTAGAGAATATAAAAATTTGCATAAAATTTTCAAAAATATTTTCGATTTTTTTTAATTTTTTTATTTTAGCACATTTATCGATTTAGCATGTTTAATTGCTTTTGTGTGATTTAGGATCTAACTTTCGAAAACGTACAAAAAGTTTACGTATGATTTCACTATGAGCATTTGATTATATGAGATGACATGTTTTTGTGAATAATGCGATGAATGGTTGAGGAGATGTCTTTTACTTGTTTGGCATTAGTTAAGAAAATTGGGTATTTGAGCATGTTGCGAAAAATAAGCATGTGAGTTGTTGTGCCTATAATCGCTTTATAGCCTTCCTTTCACGGCTATTAGGACACTCTCTAGCAAAAACCAAGGCACCAAGCCTTATTCAGTCTTATTTTTTCTTGAGTGTGTCATTCATGATTGATAGAACTCTAGAACTTGCTTTGGTCAGGGCTGACCCTGAGGGTAGTCACCGAGGGCGACCGCCTAGGGCCCCTGGTTTTGAGGAGCCCCGATGTTACATAGTCCTTTATATAGGTATATATGTTTTATTAAAAAAATATTTATAAGGGCCCCAAAAAAATTAAAAAATATCAAATATTAAAAATTAAAAAATACCAAATAACCATTTTCTTTAAGATAATATTCATCACTTGACATTAAATCAAGATGAGAAAATCATGTTAATAGTATCACAACTATAATAACTCAATCTAATGAGATAAGAGAAGCTTTATTTGAATTATCAAGAGTTAGTGAAGATGTCAAAACTAGGAGTGAGGCCGAATCTTTTAGCAACACATGAAATTGTAAATGCATTGGATTATTTTCCAAATACTTTCATTGCTTATAGAGTTTTGTTAACTATACGATTCTTCGTAGCATCGCCTAAGAGAAGTTTTTCAAAACTAAAATTGATAAAATCACACTTTGCGTTCAATGTCTCAAGAAAGATTAAATGTTTTAGCAATTTTATGCATTGAAAATAAGTGTTGGAAAATCTTGATTTAGATGATCTTATTGATGATTTTGCTTCTCAAAATGCTAGAAGATCCAATTTTTTTAAATACTTTTTTTTGTCTTTGTAGGTGTTATACTCGTTGAATATTCTAGATATTCTAGATGATAAAAAAGATGTTTGTTATTGGAGCGAAGTTTTTTATTGTACTTTTTTATAAGGGCCCCTTTTTCTCTTATCGCCAAGGGCCTCCGAAAAGTCAGGGCCGGCCCTGGCTTTGGTATCTTCATTGAAGCCATGTGTGTGTGCAACTTTTGAAAATAATTTAAAGCCATCTTTGTTTTAGCCTCCTTAGCCTAAAAAAGCCTACCTATGAACTCATGATTCCCTAGTTAGCCACTTTGAGCCTTAACTTTTTATTGTTAGCCACATTGTGATCTTTAAAATTAAAAGATGATTTTTATCCCTACAATTACTTGAGCTTATGGAAGATGAATAGTTTGGGGAGATGTGGTGGAAATTGTGAAAAAAAGAGAAAGTTGGCAAAAGAATGAGGGATGAGCAATGATAGGTAAATAAAAGAATAGTGAAGCTCGAAAAAGAAAGAGAATCTCTGAAAAAGAAAGAGAAAAAAATCGAGCAAAAGAAAGAAAAGAGAGAAAATAAATCTGAGAATTTTGAGAAGTTGAAAGCTTGGGCTAAATAAAAGGAAAAAAAAAAAGAAAAAAGGCCTATGAATGAAAAAGGAGAAAAAGGGTGGAGTTGAGTTGAAAAAAAGAAAATATCTTGAAAGAATGATCCTTAAAATGAAATTGGGTTAGTGAGTTGCAAGTCTGTGTACTTAAATTCTATTTTCTCAAGTCAAGTCACTTAATCCAAATTTTCCCTACCCTTACCAAAGAGCCTACATTACCCTTTTTGATTCTTAAGTTGTGCACACTAAAGTGGTAGAAATGTTAGATGATTTGCAAGCCTATGGTAGTTCTACATTCACTGAATTGATTTTCAGCGCAAACACTTACCATACACTTTGAGAGATGAGTGATACACTACTTCTTGTGAGTCGTGGTGTCAAGTACCCGAGAGAGTATTAATTATGCCAAACTAGTGAATGATGTCTTCTTGATAATGAATTGCATGGTTTACTTAGATATGGAGTCGAATAAGATTAAATGTTTATTGTGTGTTCTTTGTACCCCTTGAGATTATCTTTTCTTAATTTTCTCGAGGACGAGCAACGGTTTAAGTTTGGGATATTTTGATATGTGAAAAATATATGTGCATTTAAGGGCTATTTTGATACATTATTGATGCATTTGCATGTATATTAAGTGTATTTTGCTTGGTTTTCTTAGAAGGGCATGATACTGCGTTTTCTTGTAACTTTTTATAGGAAACGAAGCTTAAATGAAAAGATATCAATTAGAAGTCCCGGACACGATTGACGAGTGTAAAGAGAAGATCGAAAAGACAAAGAAAATGGAGAAAAACCAACCACACTGTCAGCCCGTGAAGGGCGACACTACCGTGAGAGGTGCTCGTGCGATATGACATAACCGTGTGAAGTGTTCAGGAGAAAACAAAGACAGAAACTAGTTACACGGTCTACCCGTGTTGATCCACATGGTCGTGTGGAGTGGTCGTGTGAAGCCACACGGCCCGTGCGATCCGTTTGCATCTGTTTTTGAGTTATTTTCCCGTCAGAACTCTACAAGTGATCTTTCCAAGCACCTATATAAAAGGGGCCAAGGCCCTGCACAAAATTACAAGTCTTTACATCTGAAAACACACCAAAATACACAGGATTATACAGATCAAAGGTCTTGTGAGAGAGAAGGGCTAGGTTACGAAGAGCACCACAAGGCCTTTCATATCTACGGAAACACAAGAGTTTCGAAGGCTTGGAAGGAGGATCCATCCCGACAAGAAAAGGTTTTCTTTCTTAGTTTAGATCTCTTGTATGTACTTAAACGATGTCACAATGTTGATTTCAGGTTTGTCTATGAAATTGTTATCAATGTTTGGTTAATCTTTTGGATCATAAGGCATAATCAAAACTATGGATTCATGTTAAATCTTGAATGATTGTTTTCTTAATTGATTGTGTGTTCTATTTTATGAATTCGAGTGCTTATTCTTAATTGTTGATCATTTAGTCAATATTTTGCATGTCATACTTGTTAGCTCATAATCCGTGAGGTGAGTTCTAGCAAGACGAAAAATCGAATTCGGACATAAACGAGGTAATGTATCGGAGACTATACGCTTGTGGGAAGTATTTCAATTCAAAGATATGTTGGGAGTTAGTAATAGTTGTGATGCATCGGGAGACCTCTATTATTATTAATTTTCTATTTATGAGCCACCTAGGAGAAGGAATAAACTAGTTCAGAATTGAACCCATTGAAACATATGAATTGGTTTTGTGAAACATTAATTAGATTTAATATTGAAGAAGCATGTTGACATTATGTGCCTAGGGTTGTTTTCGTATTTGTTGAAAAGACTTGTAGAGAGTTCGAATCTATTTCTTTTATTTTTAATTTTCGATTCTTTGTATAAAACTCTTGATATTCGGTTTTCAATAAAATTAGAATGTGATGTTATTATAGTCTAAGTGTTTCGTAGTCAATGCCACGAGGAATACAACCTTGCTTGTCATTATCCTATAAACTACACTCGTACACTTGCAAAAAGTATAAAGATCCAAATATTTTTGGTGAACAACATTTAATTCAAAAGATTCACCATTTTTATTCTCTCGTTCACCAAGCTAACTTGAGAGTCGGACGGGCCTCCCTGGGCAACCCCCAGGGACCCCCGTAACATTTACGTACGTGTGCAAGCAAGTTCCCAGTCCAAGGATTTTCAAACTTTCGGAGAAAAAGACTGAAAACTTCTCCTCGGGAAAGAATATTATCTACATTGTTGACTTGGGTGATCTCGCCCTTAAAAAAGAAAGATCACTATATAATCAAAATAAGGGAAGAAATATCCTCTGTTTCCTTGCTCAAAGCCGTGACATGTAGTGTGAGGAAGAAAATCATTTTCTCGCATATTTTCTCTTCTAAACTTGATCTTCAATAGATCAATACTCGACTTAGCAATCGAGAAGATTAGCTACAAATCTGGGCAAAATTTCAAAAAGGACAATGAACGTGGGGAAGCAACTGAAAATCAATTTGGAGTTGGATCAAACAATCTACTTAATTGGGATTTAGCTTGCTTATCACCCCTAGATTTCAGTATTATTCGTTAAATTTCTAAGTTTTCTAGAATATATAAGTGGTTTTAGTTGGTGGAATTTTAGTGATGAAATTTGTTGTAGGATTGATCGTGGAAGCTTGAATTGGAGTTATGTTAATGGATTTAGCGATTACCATGAAGGTGGGCGAAAATTTATTTTATTTTTTAAATGGATTTCTTAAAATTATTGTTAAATCATGAAATTGATTGAGTTATTATGAAATTATATGTGTGATTATGTGATAATTGCGATGGTTTTATAAATTAATTGTTCGATTAAGGATATAGTAGGTAATTTAATTGGAACTTTCTAAAGTTTGGATCTCAATTTGCAAATATCAAAACTGTTGGGCCATTTTTAAAACTTTAGAAATATTGTTATGTGGTTCATTGCTGACTTTGATTTGTAGACGTAAATTTTCAATTTATCAGGAATTTAGAGGTGAATTTAGTAAAAATCAAAAACTTGGGGTCAAATTGCAATTTTCAGAAATTGCCTCTCCATTTTTATAAATTTTGAAAAGAGACATGGGCTGATTTTATACTTATAAGGAATTTTTAGTGGAGTTTGTAGGTGTTAAAATTTATTGTGTTGTAATCTTGTGAAAACAAAATTTTCAGGGGTTCAATTTACAAATACCAAAAATATATTTGTACATTGTGGAAATTTTTAAAATTTAACTGGAATTACTCATATGGATTTTCAAGGAGTGTTAAAGGATTATTTGGTTAGTTTTATAAAAATTGAAACTTTGGGGTAAATTAATGGAAATCGAAATGTTAGGGGTCAAATTACAAATTCTGAAAACGTTGTGTTATTCTGAAATGAGAAAACTTTTTTAGGTGCTGTTAAGGTTACTTCTTAAGGTTGGAGTAGTAATTATGAATTTTAAAAGAATCATTCTTGAGGTATATAGATGAAAATAAAGAGTTTAAGGGATATACTATAATGTTCTAAAACCGTGGTACCATTTTGAGATTTTTTTCAAAACATGAGGGCCTATTGTTGCATATTATAAGTCTTGCGGTCAGATTCTTATTGTAACAAGTGGCTATGATTCGTTCTTATTAATTCATTGAATTTATGGATTCAATGAATCATTTGATGTCATGCTTTTGTGTAAATTTGTTTTGCACTACATGTGCAATTTGAATCTTTTGTAAAATTTTCTTGTTAGCATAATAAATATTTATTTATCGCTTCTTGTTCACCGTTATCGCTATAAACCGCTTTTTTTTAAGTGCATTGCGTGTGTAGTTTGGACAATCAATCGAGCAATTCGCTTATTGATATTTGCTTAACTATACATGTGTCTATTACAAATTTTCTAGTCGGCGAGAGACGATTTACGAATTTTGAGTCATAGTATTGGTATATAATCCGAATATGACGATCCTCGGGTCTAAACCTACAACTTAAGAGTCATCGAGCCACACGAGAAGAATAAAGTGTCGGCTTCAACCATAAGTGGTGCGTGGGAGAATTCAATAGAGTTTGGTATTGCGTTTATTTTGTATGTCCCGATCGTGGCATCTTCTCGCACGTTTTAAAATCGGCTTGAATTAAGAAACTATTTTCCTAGATTTGAACTAGTGCTATATTTGCATGACGGTGATAATCATAAAAATTGTTTAGTTATAGTTATAAGTTTGGGAGTAAATTAGTGTATGATTATTTTGTATCTATTTTATATGCATGAAAACTACTTTGCACACCAAGTGCTCGCTTTCTGTATTTTTTTAAATTATGTTTCTTATTTTCATAACTACTATGCATTCTCATCCCATCCCCTTTGGACTCGTTTAGCACACCCCACATTTTTTTAAATATTTCGTAGATTAACGAGCCTAACACCGAATCACCTACGCAAGAGTAATAGGACGTTAAGATTGCTGGATTATATTGAACTACTTTTGGGATTTCATATATGTATTTTGCTTAGGGATTGTTGTAATCTTATTTTATGTATTTGTCTTTATATTATTGTGTAAGTTATGACTTCCATTTTATTATATGAAATAAATCTAGTTTATGTACATCGGGTTTTGCGGACCTTTCGATAGACTTAGATTTCGTCAAGTTGTATATTTTAATTATTATATTTTTGATAATTACTCTTGTGGAGCCTAAGTTGGTAAAATTCAGAGTCGTACTCTGATAATTGGAATATTTGTGATTATTTTGGTTTATTGAATTTGGGGCATTACAAACATAATATCCCAAATGTTTTCTTAATAAAGCGATTTTAATAATTTTATCCTATTATAATTTACATTTCCTTTTTAATACAAAATATTAATTTATTTAGTAAATTGATTGTTATGGATAATTTGTGAAGAAGTATTATTTTTGGCATAAACGTATCATATGTGTATATATATATATATATATAGGATATGGATCAAATGGAGACACATTGTAACCATAGATTAATAATTTTGGGTGGTCCATATTTTTAGGAGTTTTTTATGTTTATTTTTTTGTTTCAGCAACTAAGAAGGGTAGGGTGGTCATTTTGCATTGTAGAATCGTTATTGAAATTTCATTCCCTCTTTCACGTTGATTTCACCCACTCTTCACGCACACATCTCTGATCTTCCCTCTCTCTCCAGCGTTTCAATTTCAAAAAAAATTCTCTCATATTTCGACTTTAAGTCTTCGAGTTCGATCTCAATCACGTTCAATTTCCTTCCCCCTTTCACGCGATATGTGCTTTCAGTTTTTGAGTAACCCATATCCCTCATATTCACGTTTTTTTTCTCCAACATATTCTGTTGTTAACTGATTATGTAATATAATCATATTGCATGCATGTGTAGTACAACCATATTGCATGTGTAATTTAATTATATATGTGTTGCATATGTAGTGTATATTTATTGCTTATGTTGTTCAGGGTTGTTGCTTATTACTTGTTTATTTAGTTAATGTATTTGTGTTGCATATATAGTGTATATTCGCTATTTATATAGTATAGGCTTATCGCTTATGTAGTATGAGTTTGTTGCTTATGACTTGCTTATGTAGTTAATGTATTTGTGGTGCATAAGTAATGTATATTCGCCGCTTATGTAATATAGGTTTGTCGCTTATGACTTGCTTATGTAGTTAATATATCCGTGGTGCGTACATAGTGTATATTCGATTTGCTTATATATAGTATATGTTTGTTGCTTATGTAGTATGAATTTGTTTCTTATAACTTGTTTATGTAGTTAATATATCTAAAAGCACCATGACACATCTATACAAACAACAAATTACATCTTCAAAAGCAACCTTCTAATCGTAGTCAAGCTCTCAAAGCAACCATAGAGAATTGTCTATAACTTTTTTTCACACAGTAGTGCATTGAAGAAGCAGGAGGAAGGATTTTTCACAGTAGTGCGTTGAAGAAGAAGGATGATGATGATTTGTTCATGTTGAATTTGTTGTGAGATTTAGAAAAATACGTGATCACTAAATCGAATCCCGTTAATATTGGGTAATTTTGTAGGATAACTAATTTACCCATTTCTTTAATTAGCAGCATCTAATCTGCAATTTAAGCTCTAAAATCGCAACCATTGAAAAATCTAGATATATGGCTAGGATTAGTCCCTATGGACTCACCCTATGAGGTGGTCTCATATAACTCTCTCCTATATATATATATATATATATATATATATATATATAATAATGTTCGCTTCTAGAAATAGTATGGAAAAAATTTCCGCCCTTTTACGATTACTATAAAAAGTAAAAAAGATATGTGTAAAAATAAAAAAGTGATAAATATTTGGTATTTCATTATTTTTGATAATCAACTTTCTTTAAATAATCACTTTTTAAAATAATATAAAAAATAGAATTATTTAAAATTAGCTTTCCAAATCTGTGTGTGTACTGCATTAATTATTATACTTATGTTTTTCTTTTTTAAAAATATTAATAACTTTTTTATTTTTGATCTGTTTTTTATGTAAAATATATCAAATGAATCATTTTTTTATGATCTTCAGTTTGACATCAATATTACATGTATAAAATATAAATAACAAAAAACATGATAAAGAAAAATATATAATTGGACATCAAGTTGTATATTTATGTATTGTGTTGCTATTTGTGATCTCTATATATAATTGTTATTTGGGTTTAGCCCATTTCTTAAAAATTATTTAGAATAATATTTAAATTGATTAAATTCGATTAAAAAAATTAACTAAAGAAAATATATTAAAATATGTATCCAAATTTTATATATCACATGTACCAATACATAACAATATATATATATATGTAAGAAGAAAATTAAGATTTATTTAAAATAAAATTATACTCAAAAAAATATTTTATATATGGAAAATTACTTTTTATATAATAACATACTTTCATGTTGATTGAAATTATTTTTTATATTTATCAACGTATTTTGATACTCAAGTTTTAAAGTTGTGCATTTGCAATTAGATATGAGTTTGTATGTTTGATAATTTTTTGATATATGTGTATATAAAAAAATAAAATAATTTTTGTTTTTTTGAAATATTTTGTTTTCTCTTAAAATTGTGTTGCTAAATATAAAGCATGACTTTCGTTTAATTCCTTTAACAATTTTGATAGTTGATCAGTTTTCTAAATCCCAAAAAGTATTATAATTTGAAATGATTTTATTGTTAATTTTATTGAAAATGTAATTTATTAAATATTCAGGATTAGGGTAGTAAAAAGATTCCACATTGGACAGTTAAAACATTTTTCAAAGTTTTACTTTCTCATAGATAAAATTCATGTTCACAAAACAAAAGATTTCGTATTTAAAGAGATTTTCTTATAGTCTATAATAATTTATTTTATTGTTTAATCGATGATTTAAAATCAAATTAGTTATCTTTATATTATAATTATGTTTTGAAATTTTAAACTTTTTACAATCACTATTCTTTTAAAACATAAATCCATAATTTGTGAAATAAAGAATAAGAACAAGTAAAAATAAAAATATTCTTAGGTTTAATTTTTAGAATTATTAAAATAATAAAGTATAAATATATTTAATATAATTAATATAATACACATATTCGAGAAATAGGGATGAGAACAGAGAATTCCCGTTCTATCTAATCGAATAAGAAGGAGACGAGCATATAAATAATGTCCCCTGTTCTATTCCGATTCTAAAAAAGCGAGAGATTTCTCATCCCAACTCACGACCACATCCCCCGAATTAACCGGGGATTGCCCGACTCATTCTATTTGGTTACCAACGGGAATGATGCAAGAGATATAATTCATAACTATTAGAAAAATGTACATGTAATTACAATACAAAATAGAGGCCTAACAGACACATAACAGACATATACCCGTGCATCGCACTGAACAAAATATTAGTATATATATATATATAAAACAACATATTTCCATTTATGTTTTCCGCCTAAAAGTATCTTCTAAAAATGATTTTTGATGTATCAATAAGTTAACCTTCTATTTTAAATTCAATCAATATAAATTGTCTACTTTATTCAGATAATCTATAAAAAGTAAATCGACTTTAATTGTTGGCCAAATCATGTGTGTGTATATGTATGTATGTATATTATATATATATATATATAATTGGCATTAATTTTATAAATAATCAAAAAAAGAAAATTAATTTATTGTGATATATAACAAAATAGGAATTCCATTTTAGTTCGATTCAATAATATTATAATAAATATCCGTGTATTGCAAAATTGATGGTCAAATTTGTAATTGAAAAAAAATATATTTATTGCAATGCAATAAAAATAATTATGACCCAAGTAATTAAAAACATACATTATTTTATTAACATTCGTATACTCATATTAAATAGTAGAGTTGAATAAATATTTTAAATTTATCGAAAAATTAATGAAATCTACCATAATAAATATGATTTTGACATATTACCATATTTATCTTCTGGATTGCCTATATATTATATATGTACAATCATTTCATTACTACTTACATATTCAAACGAAAATACAAAAAATAAAGACTGCTCCATCATACAGAAAATTCATAGATCAATGACACCTATGATTACACTAATCTGTGATCTAAATATGAGCAAGACCCAATGGGTCGTAAACCTTCAACTTATGAGAATGTAAGAAAAATCTGCGTACAATGATAAAAATCAAATGTAAAGTCTTGAATGCATATTTCATGATATCGATGTATGGTTTAGATATTTTTTAAATGTTGATTTTTAATATTTCTACATTGTGTTGATATAATTTATTTTATAGGAAGAATGAATTCACGAAAGTGTTATTAAAAGAGTATGTGCATCACATTATAATTTACATTGTGCTTGCTGTATTTCTATAATTTTATATTTTTTAAATTTGTGAGATGTGGCATTATTTGTGGAAAAAAATAAAATCATTTTTTCGAAAAAAATCTCATTTTTCTCCAAAATTAACCCACTCTTCTCTTTCTCTTTCACATTTTCCAATATTTATTTATTTCTCTTTATTATATTCACATTAAAAAATTCGATAATTTCTTTAATTTATCAATAATTTTATTAATTTTCACTTGGTCGTGATAATAAAAGGTATAAAATGAGTTCCATATTGCCTATTTTTGGTTCAATTTCATATTTTTTTTATTTAATTTTCTTCATTATATTTTACGCTATTATTTCCACAAAATATTTCACAAACAATCGTCCCCATCACATCAACACAAAAAAATTTTTTTCTACACATCCAACTTTCACTTTTAAAGATATATATTTATCATTCTTCACTTAAAAAATGAAAATGGACAGACGAAAAACACAAGCAATCACAACCTTAGGTTGTAAATCCACAAAATGGTAGAGGTTGCAATTTTTTTTTCAGAATACAAATATGTTTTTAGCTTTGTTTAATAACCAACCCTTTTTCAGAATACAAATATGATTTTAAACTTTCTTTAATTGGCACCTAGATATTAATGTATTAAATAACTTTAAACAAACCATGTACTAATATTAATTTAGCTAGTTAAAATTGACCAAACAAAAATGGCAGGTTAAGTGGCCTTAGCTGCAGCATGCAAACATAGGATGGTGATGGACCATAAGCTTTATTGGTATAAATACCTATTATGTGGTTGGCTTCATTTATCAAGATCGAGTTATCTTGACTAGTACCAGCTTATTTATTTATTTTTAATTAATCGTCTTTGACAATTTATCATATAAAAGTTGACTATTAATAGGTTTATTATCATCAAATGAATATCAAATTCAGAATTTCTTTGAATCACGTAAAAAATAAATCAGGTTCGTCTTCGAAGTATTTTGTTTATTTTATTTTGATCACTCAAATTTGCATTGCCTATACTATTACTCCAAAATCCAAGGAAGACTGTGCACATTAAGATTTACTAGTAAGGAATATTCAGGGGACGAATTTGAGCATATTTCCTGGATACAATAAACTAAAATCAATAAAAAAAAATAGTAAAGTAAACTATATACTATGATTTATCAAATAAAAACTAATTAAGCATGTGATTGCTTGTTTAAGTATCCTGAAACAAAATTGCCAGAGATTTTTTTTGTTCCAATATACCCTTAATTGTGATTTCTCTCCAAAAAAATAAACTATTTGTTGAGTTAGCTAGTTAGTCTGGGTTATTTTCTCTCACGTTTTCTCACACGCATTTTACACGCTTTTGTTAGTTTTAGCAGTAGTTGGTATATTGACAGATGTCATGCGGTCATTGGATAGTTTGAATCTGGAGGGAGTTAGTTTGTGTTATTTTCTTTCACGTTTTCTCACACGCATTTTACACGCTTTTGTTAGTTTTAGCAGTAGTTGGTATTTTGACAGATGTCATGCGGTCATTGGATAGTTTGAATCTGGAGGGAACGGGCTCATGTATATAAAGTTGTGCTTAGCTCATTTTCTTTGTAAATAACAGATTTCACTTCTTCTCTCAAATGGAGTCATACATTTTCGAATATTAGCTTGTCAACATGGTACGGAGCGGGGAACTAGCTCATGGCTCGAAAAACACAACGATCATGAAGGTTTTTAAACACCGAAGGTTCTCACGTGGAGCGAGGAGAACACCACGAAGATGGTGTCAATCTACTCTTAATGGTGAAAATTACCTCCATTGGAGCCGCAATGAGACTTGCACTTGGAGCAAAATCGAAATTAGGCTTTATATATGGAACAGTGACTGTTCCATATTCGAGCACTAAAGAGTATGCACAGTACCAAAAAGTAGATTTCATGGTGATATCTTGGTTACTCAATGCAATCTCTAAGGAAATCGTGGAAGCATTCATGTATGTCAAAAGTTCCAAACAACTATGGGATGAATTGGTGAGCGGTATGGAGAAGCGGCGGAATTTGAGTTATCAACTGCAGAGAGAAATTGCTAATTTCTCACAAGGTACTTCGAGTGTGACTACATATTTTACTAAATTGAAATATCTTTGGGATGAGTATGCTTATTTAGTGCAATTACCGGAGTGTATGTGTGGAGCTGGAAAGGCTATATGTGATAATGATATGGATATCAAACTTATACAATTTTTTATGGGATTAAATGATGTGATTGAACCTGTGAAGAATCAGATCTTACTCATGGATCCTTTACCCACGGTAAACAAGGCATACTCAATGATTCTAAAGGTCGAAAAACAGAAAAACATTCATAACAAGGTGTTAGATCCATTAGATACCAGTGTGATGATGGCACGCAGTAACTTTGGAAGAGGCAACAGTGGATCTGGAATGGTCTATGGAAGAGGTAATGGATCAAGTATGATCATTGGCAGAGGTACTACTAAACCAATGGGAAATGGCTATGGTAGAGGCAGAGGTATGCCTAGAAAATCAAAGGAAGAAAGAGCAAAGATGATATGTGATCACTGCGGGTATAATGGTCATGAGATCAAGGAATGCTTCAAATTGCATGGCTATCCGATTGGTACAAAGAGTTAAAGGAACAAACGTCACTCAATCAGTAAACATGATAGAAGTGTGTCGATTCAAGATATCTCCGAGACGAGAAGGAAGATGAGGGGAATAAGAATAAGGAGACTCCGGATTTTGCGGCTATGATCCAAAATGAAATTACTAAATATCTATCGTGCCAAGCAATTACAACCTCGGGAGTCACACTCTTTCTCGAACTTTGTTGAATACTCAGGTAACAAGTATGACACACACTTTCCTTTATCCTTATTTCATGAGATTGGAAAAGGAAGTTGGATTGTTGACACCGGGGCCAGCAGACATATTTGTTCTTCACCCTCACTGATTGTGAAATCAACTTTGTTGCCTAATCCTGTTAAGGTTCATTTACCTGATGGTTCTAATGTGCTTATCACACACTCTGGAGATGTTCAAGTGTCCAATGAGCTTACTCAAAGCTCTGAGAGATGTGCTAATTGCTCCAAATTTCAAATATAATTTGATGTCTGTGAGTCAGTTACTAGAAGGAGATCAACTTCGTTGTGTTTTTACTCAGACTGGGTGTTGGTTGCAGGACCTTAATGGAGGCAAAATGAAAGCTATGTGGAGAAGCTTGGGTGGTCTATATGTTCTTGAAGGACCAGTTTTTGGTGGAAGTGTGCATATTAATGCAAAGGAGAATGACTTGCATGTGTGGCATAGAAGGCTGGGCCACACTTTTGTCACTTGTATGGAACATATAGATTTTCTTAAAAATCTTTGTAATAAGGGAGGTTTGAATGTATGTAATACATGCCATGAAGCCAAACAGTGTAGGCTCTCTTTTCCACACGATTCAATAAAAACTTCGCAGTGACTTTTGAATTAGTACATATAGACATTTGGGGGCCATATCATGAACCATCAGTCACTAATACATGTTATATGCTTACAATTGTGGATGATAACACACGAGCTACTTGGATCTATCTTATGAAACAGAAGTCAGAAGTGGAGAGTCATTTGAGCAGATTTCTTTAGTTTGTTAAAAACCAATACCAGTTAACCGTACAGAAGATTAGAATAGACAATGGAGCAGAGTTTTTAAGCAAAGCAACACAAACTTTACTTGCTACTGAGGGAATTATGCACCAGAGATCCTGTCCTTACACTCCACAACAGAATGGGGTTGTGGAAATGAAACATAGACAAATCCTGGAGATTGCTAGATCATTATTGTTTCAATCCAGAGTTCCAAAGAAATTTTGGCCTTACACTCGTTTAGCTATTGTGCATATCATGAACTCTCTACCATGTGCCTTGTTGGATTGGCAGTCACCATATGAGGTGTTACATAAGGAGAAACCTAAGTATGAAAGATTCAAGGTCTTTGGATGTTTGTGTTATACATCTAAACTGGGGGCACATAAGAGTAAATTTGAGCCTAGGGCCTCAGCTTGTGTGTTTCTTGGCTATGTCACAGGTGTGAAGCGGTATAGGCTATACAACATTGCCTCCAAAGAAGTCTTCCTCTCAAGAGATGTCATTTTCTATGAGTCACAATTTTCTTTTCATGTGTTAGAACCTCCACCTGCAGTTGTGCCACTTCCAATCCAATCTCTAGATGTTGTTGAAGCTGATGAAGACATTATTGATACCTCCACTACATTGAAGCCGTCACATCCTTCCACCACTCCTATAGAGCGGCAGGGGAAAGTGAATCAAGTCCAAGCCTGCTTGGTTAGCAGACTATGTTACAAATTCTATACATCTTATTGAATCTCCTAGCTCCATTATATCCTCTCCATCAATACAGCACCCCACCTCATACTCTCCACATTGTATCCCTTACTTGAGCAACACAATTTTTTCTCCATCATATACAGCTTTCTTGGTGCGTTTGTGAGTTAGCTTGGTGAACCTCATGTTATTCCCATGCGCAAAGACAAGATAAAAATTGGGTAGAAGCCATGAATAAGGAAATTGAAGCCCTAGAAGCCAATAAAACCTCGGAACTCACTACCTTACCTGCAGGCAAATGGGCCATTGGATCCAAGTGGGTCTACAAGATCAAGAGACATCCAGATGGTAGTATTGACAGATATAAGGCACATTTGGTGGCTAAGGGATATTTACAAATTGAAGGGATAGACTTCTCGGAAAGTTTTTCTCCCGTTGCTAAGACTGTTTCAGTATGGCTGGTTATTGCATTGGCAACACAGAGGTGTTGGCCTTTGCAGCACATTGACATTAATAATGCCTTCTTGCATGGGTATTTGGATGAGGAAGTGTATATGCTTCCTCCTGCGGGTTATTTTAAGCCAAGAAATGGGAAGTTTGCCTTCTCAAACGAAGTTTATACGGCTTGAAACAAGCCTCGAGACAGTGGAATTTGGAGTTCTCTGATAAATTACTTGGTTTTGGATTTGTTCAATCCGCACATGATAATTGCTTATTCATTAAGCGGTCTGGTGCTGATTTCTTGGCCCTCATCATATATGTAGATGATGTTCTTATTAAGGTACTTCTGAAGGTCTTATCAGCTCTCTCAAGCAATATTTTCATAATCTGTTTACTATAAAGGACTTGGGGCCTGCTAAATACTTCTTGGGCTTGGAATTGCTGCGTAGTGCTCAAGGAACACATTTATGTCAACGGAAATATATCATGGATATGTTGAAGGACACCGGGCTCTTGGGGTGCAAGCCGGTGAGTACTCATTTTCCTCAGGGGTTGGACCTTGTAGACAGCAAGGTGCCTTATTTCCAGATGCAGAAAGATTTCGACGGTTGGTTGGTCGTCTCTTATACTTGAATCTATCTCGTCCTGATGTCTCTTTTGATGTTCAATAACTAAGTCAGTTCGTTCATGCCCCTCTGCAAGCCCATTGGGACGCTGCTATACATTTGCTCAAATATTTGAAAGGGACGCCATCCTTGGGCATGTTCTACCCAGTGGGTGGGTCTACTGATTTCAGTGCATTTTGTGATATGGATTGGGGTACGTGTTTGATTACTCGTCGTTCCATTACCGGTTATTGCATATTTTTTGGTACTTCTCTGATCTCGTGGAAAACAAAGAAACAAAAAACAGTGTCAAGGTCATCTACCGAAGTGGAGTACCGTTCTATGGGTGCTACGGTCTGTGAACTCCTATGGCTTCTCAGTCTCAGTCCTGATTTACATCTTTCCGTCCCGTTACCAGTTGATCTTTGGTGTGATAATCAGGCCGCTCTTCACATTACCGCTAATCATGTGTTCCACGAACGTACCAAACACCTCGACATTGATTGTCATGTTGTGCGTGATCAGTACAAACTTGGGGTTATTCTTCCTCGTCACATTTCTACTCGTTTGCAGCCTGCGGATGTCTTTACTAAATCCCTTGGTTGTCCTGTTTTTCATTCGTTTTTGTCCAAGTTAGGAATGTGTGATTGTACCCACATTCCTACTTGAGGGGAGGGTGTTAAGTTAGTTAGTCTGGGTTATTTTCTTTCACGTTTTCTCACACGCATTTTACACGCTTTTGTTAGTTTTAGCAGAGTTGGTATATTGACGAGATGTCATGCGGTCATTGGATAGTTTGAATCTAGAGGAACGGGCTCATGTATATAAAGCAGATGCTTAGCTCATTTGTTGTATAGATATATATCATCGGTCCTTGGCGTACTCTAAATTTTTTTATCCTGTTTTTTAATAGAAAAAATTAAAAAATTATATGTTTTTTATGGGGGAAAATAGTCTAGGGGAAAAAATTGGGCTAGGGTAACTCGTATGACTCGATTACGTCTACGATATATAATGGTTGCCATAATTAACAAGATTGTGAGTTGGGGTGTAACAAAGATATTATGTTTTGGTTTTGTGTTCTAGAGTTCAATTCCAAGCAGTTTTTTTAATAAGTTAATCTTGGTTGAAGGGGATGAGAAAAATTCCATATAAACGAAAGATACGGGGTTGAACCATGGTTAACACCTTTATAAAAGGTTAGTGATACCTTGAGCTACAAGCTAGTGGTGTTCAATTCCCAGCAGTTGCCAACTAGCTAATTCATTAGTATTTTTTTGTCTTATATGTCTGTGGTAAATTATATTTGAACTATTTTTTTGTAACTTTATCTTAATGAGCCCAATGTTAAAGTGGGAGTTTGATATTTCAGTTACTATAGATATTTTATTTTATATGTTAATCGTTAGTTTATTTTTGAATATTTTTTAATGCAAATACAAGGATCTCTTTTTCTATTTTAGTTTTTGGCCTCTCAAAACATATGACTAACTCTTAGTCCATTATAAATTATTAATTAATTTGACGATCATGTGGCAGTTGGCACGTCCTCATTGCATTCCGATCATATCATTTATTAATTATTAACCTAGAAGGGATAATGATGTGCAACAAAAATTAAAAATTGAGTGTTTAAACAAATAAAATCAACTCGGCCCATCACTTCAAAGATACATACAGTGTTCTAAAAATCCCCTAGGCGGCCGCCAGGGCGGGCCTAGGCGCTAGGCGGCCACCGAGCGCCGGGATTTTTGCCTAGGCGACCAGCCTAGGCGGTCAGTCTAGGCGGCGCCTAGGCGGCCCAGCGCCTCCTAGGCGGGCTAGGCGGGGCCTAGGCGGTCTAGGCGCCCTATATGTTTTTTTTTTCTTAAATGCTAGCAAAACGACTCCAACTAGTGAAAGTAGCACCAACAACTCCAAAATTCAGTTTAAGTGAAATTGAATATATATAATTTTCTTAATAAAAAAATGAAACAAAATTTTAGGTCTGAAATCTTTCCATTGATAATTTGATATTATATAAATCAATGCAATATTTGTTAATGTATTGTATTTTAGATGATTTATAGTTTTATTAGATTATTGGTGTTGAATTACTTTAAACTTTAAAGCTTAAATATTATATATGTTCAAAAACAATTTAAATATCATTTATAGACTTTACTGAGTTATGTAGTATGGGAATTATTCATAAAATTGTATATATATTTAAGGCTCCGCCTAGTCCCCGCCTAGTCCCCGCCTAGGCCTTCTAGGCGCAAGCCCCCGTCCGTCCGCTGTCGACTAGCCCGCGCCTAGCGCTTTTTAGAAACACTGGATACATATAATTGGCGGGTGTTACTCTTCATCTGTAAGATCCACATTTTTTTTTAAGACAAACTTTTATTGAAAAAGCACAATGGGTACTGTAAGATCCACATGTTTGATGTTTACTGGAAGGCTTTACAAACATAACCCAAGAATAAATAGCGGTGAGAATCCCCGACACCAATTTAAAGAGAAATTGGAACTCAAACCAGAACACAAGATATGAATTTGAACACGACTTACATGAATCGACACGAAATTCTACCAATTTATTTAAAAACATAATATCTTGAATTTTATTTAAATTTTAATATATTTTGAACATAACCCGAAACGAGCAGAAGCTAAACGCGAAAACAACGCGAAATGTAGATGCTACACACGGTTGGGTCTCGTAGATGCTACTCCTGTAGTAATACTCTAGGTGTAGTGTTTACTGTAGATTTGTATACAATACATACCGGAATGTGTGATTATATGTGATATTTTTAACATATCTATAGTAAATCTACGGTCATTATACTTACAGTATTCCTCCAACTGTAGCATGGAATAAACTCAAAAAGTGATATCATTATATAAAATAATATTCAAATTACAAGAAAAAAAACGTGACACAAACAAGAAAATGTACGTGAAATGAAGTACTCTAAGGCCAAATTCAAAAACTCCAAGAACTTGTACCTCAGTACCTCGTCACGTCACTATTTTTGCCTATATATATGGTGCTGAATGCTTGTGCTATTTATCTTTTTCTTAAGCAAAAAAGAAATAATTCAGTTAATCAGAAAATGTGGGTGAAATATCGATCCAATTCAGGTTTTTTACTTTCAGTACTCATAAGCCACTACAAGAAAAATGATCTATCCCAACACAAATTTAATGACGCTACCAAAAAGCGTCATTATAAATAAATATTTAGTGACGCTTTTTAAAAAAGCATTGTAAATTATAGAAATTAGTGACATTTACTAGAAAGAGTTAGCATTTTTGTAAATTTAATGACACTTTTATTGAAGTGTCATTATCTTAATAAAATTACATACTTTTTTTTTTATAAGTGTCACGATAATTATAGAATTTACTTACGCTTTTTTTACTTGTGTCCTTAAAATGACAACGCTTAGTAAAAAGCGTCATAAAATTGATGACACTTTCTAATTTACTTACCCATTTTTTTATTTGTTGTCAAATTTTAAAAATTTACTTACACTTTTATTGCTTGTGTCATTAAAATAACGACACTTATGAAAAAACTTCACAAAGTTAAAAGTTGAAATATCTATCCCACATCGAAAGATTAAAGTGTTGAGGTGACTTTGAGAGGCAATAAATAGAGATTATGTGGTGTATAATTAACTAAGAACAAATATATTCAAAATGAGTCAAAAATTAAATATTAAGTTTAAATTTTCTATTTTTTTTAAATAATTGATCTTTAATAAATTTTACAAAAGCTGGAATTGTAAAATTCGTCATAATTTTAATGACACTAATTTTCAAAAGCATCGCGACTTTAAATACGCTTAATAGCGTCCCTAAATTTGACGACGCTTTTAATGTAAGCAAAGCTTTATTTATAATATATTAGATATTTATTAATTGTGACAGAAAATAGCGTCACCATATTACGACGCATTTGATAAAAGCGTCAGTAAAAGAAATTTACCTACGCGTAGATGTTGCGTCACAAATATTTTCGTGACATCAAATTTAACAACGCAACTCGTGACGCTTTCAAAAGCGTAGGTAATATACCTTGTGACGCTAATAAGCGTCACCAAGTGAAAATTTTAGTGTCACTAAACACAATTTTTTTTGTAGTGAGCTTTACATTTGTACCAGCAAATGTTGGTGAAATATCGATCCAATATTCTGGTGCACCCTTACAAATAAGTTGTCCTATACAATTAATGTCGTTCGAATGTTTCCTATAGTACTCCCCTCCTTTCGTCGGCCATATGGTGAGACGTTTCCGGGATATCCTACCGGTCGTTGGTCCGATGGTCGCCCTATCATAGACTATATAGGTATGTGCCATCAAATATCACATGATAAGTGTATATACTATACATACATTCACCTAGCTTGGAATTAATTTGTTATTATCGTTAATTAGAATATCAAAAAATTATATGACGTGTATATTAACATATCTATATATTGTGTTTATTTTATGGATAAATTCCGAAAACAATCCTTGAGATTTAGTTCATTACAAAAAAAAAAAAAAATAGTCATTTTCAAAATAAAAAATAAGTTCTTGCAACACGAACTTTGACCATTTTTACATTTTGCAACCTAAACTATTTTATTTTTAACTTTTGCAATAACAATCTATAGTTTTTGATTTTGCAACCTCCGGCCAGCCGGAATTGGTCCAGGCAACGGAGGATCCACGAGGGGGCTGCTGCCCCACCAAAATTTCCAAGTCTTTTCCTCCATTAATTTATTTGCTATTTAATCTATAACTATGTACAATTTAAGGAAAAATGCATTCCCCGCCCCAAAATTTTGAAAAAAATTCTTGTAATTGTGTTAAAAAATATATTGACAGCTATGGCTCTTGGACTTCCATTGTTGAACCCTTACTTGGAGAGAAATGCTTCATTTGATAACGGTGTCAATTTTGCGGCGGCCGGAAGTACAGCTAGCGCTTGATATTTCCTTTTTCTTGGCAAAGGGGATCATAGTTTCGCCCGTGCCATCCCTTAATGTTCAACTAAGAATGTTTAGGAGATATCTCAGCACCATATGTTCCACACCAACAGGTTAATTTTACATGATACTTACATACACACACATATTTATATTGTTCAACACTGATTTAATCCATCTTAGGGGAATCTTGGTTTCTAGCATCAAGTTCTCCCAATTTTGAACTTTTAGGTGATCGATGTTCTTAAGTCTGTTTAAAAATCGTGTTTCATCCCCCTATTCCACCATATGGATGTCTGACACGTGTATGAGATTTACCATATTAATTAAAATCTCACAATTTATGCTTAATTTGTACTTGAAAATTAATATGGTAAGTGGTATACATGTACGTGTCAAACATCAGTGTGGTGAAATAGGAGATAAAACATGATTTTGAAATAGAAAATCACTAGAACAATACCCGTGTGTTACACGGATTTGACAAAAAATAAAATTTGTGTCGCAAACTCTGATAGTTATGAGAGATTCAAAATACTAATTAAAAATACTAAAAAAGAAATTCAGAATTTAGAAGAGTACCATACAGTTGTTCACTTCAAATTATAAAAACTTCTTTGTAAATTACATTATTTGTTCTATTTGAAAGTGTAACATCCTCGTCACAACAACGAATTTTTAAGCCGCATTAGTTTTAAATGGTTGAAAGAGTGCAATTTCAATTTTTGAATATTATCTGGAAAGGGAAAAATCCATATAAAATTAATTATTTGTGCTAATTTCAAATACTTGGCCGTAGTTTGCTTTTTCACAAAAGCTAATAAATTAGTTATTGTAAAAATAATGAATTATTGACATGCTTTAAAAGATATTAAATATAATTGTTACACCCCTGTAAATGATATAAATCACAATTAAAAGTATAATAAGTATTAGAGATAATAATTGAAATTATATCCTTGATTTTGTATCATAATAATATTTAAATCATAATTAATTTGCAAACTCAAAAATAACTTCCTAATTTTATATCCTTGATTTTTGGAATTATTTAATTTGTTGATTAAATATTTGATAGGATTTAATAGTTATATATGGAAATAGAATATTTAATTATTAAGTTGATGATAAATTGATAGTAAATTGATATAGTAAATCAATTTATAAGTGGAAGAATAATGTAGTGGCATGGGTTGCCACGTGGCTAAATATAGAGGTGACACATGGAATTGGAAGAATAAGGTGTTGACACGTGTACCAAATTGCTCAGGTGAAGACATGTGGCAGCTTGTTTTTTCGTTTAGTATATAGGGTTGATATCTGCTCGTATTAGAACTGTCAATTTCGGCCTAGCCCTGTGAAGCCCCGATTTTTCCGAGCTTATAATTGATTCTTATTTTCGTCTATGTATTTGATCGACTATTTTACCGCGTCACTTTGATGGGTAAATATTAATATATATATATATATATATTGTATTTTATTTCATTTTATTTAATTACTTGTGATCATGATCTTTATTAATTCTATTTTGCAATTTATGATCACTTGATTGATCATTATTACTATTTTTGTATTTATTAGTCACCTTAGAATTTTAAGAGACTATTTATTTTAGAGACTTTTACCTTATAGAATTAAGATTTTGATTTAGATTAAGTGATCATGGGACTTATAAGTGATCAAGGAAATCACTAATTATTTTGGAGATTGATATATTTCATTTATTATCATCAAATTTGGGACAAAAAAATATATGGAATTACCACAATGCCCTTAGTATGGATTTTGCCATGATGATATTTTTGGAGTAAAATATCATCCGACTCTTGTACATGTACACCTTATATTAGTCATCTTGTGTATAATTATACCATTAATTCAAACATTATACACATCATCTCTTACATTACTTCTTTATTATTAATTTTGCCAACATGTTGGAAGTCTTCCAACATTCCATTCAAACCACCTCATGCCCATACCTTTGACCTCCAAAATGTTCCCCATGCAAGAGGCAAAATGCAAGACACAAAATTGAACAAAAATTCCTCTCCTCTCTCTCACTTGACGGCTATAATGGCAATTTTTACACAAAATTTCCATTTTTCATCCAACACATTCTAACTCTCAAAGCCTTTCTCCTCCTTCTCTCTAAACTTCCTACTTCTCTCTACTCTTAATTTCTTCTTCCCTTCTTCTTCAACACTTAGAAAAATTTTCAAGATTTTTCCTCCTTATAACCAAAAAAGTCGAACACCCCCTTCACAAGGTATGAAATTTTGTTCTCTAATTCATCTTGATATCATCTACCTACCTCTTTTCACTTCTTGACTTAAGATAATTTTTGTTTTTGGAGGTACATTTAGAAGACCATTTGAAGATTAGAGCTTGACATCATCTTGAAGAAGGACTTCAAGACTTGAAGAAGAACTAGTAGAGAATTTGGACTACAAGGTAAGAATTGGACACTAGAACCCTTCTTTCCATTTCTTTCTATTTTTTTTTTCAAATTTTAATACCCCTTTTTCATTTTTGAGAAATAGGGGCTGACCTTAGGTGATTTTGGAGTTGAACCAAAATTTCCAATTTTAAAGCTTCAACTAGTCTCCAATCACCTACTACACAAGGTAAAGTGTAGTCTTTCTCATTTTCTTATCTCCTTCTTTTTCTCCTTAATTTTTCTCTCATTTTTCTAACTTCAAATTTTTGATATTTCTTGACTTAGGGGCTGACCTAAGAGGCCTCATCCAAAAATTGTGAAATTTATCCTTTTATTTCACAATTTCCAATTTTTAGGTGGGTGGAAAAATACTTTCCAACTATTAGGTGTTTTTATTAAATTGCATGTAGAAATTTTGATTATGAGCCTTGAGATATATATTCTATGTATTGCATGTCAATTTTATGTATCAAATCATGAAAATTCTCAAGAGTTGCTCAAAATTGCTATTTATTGAATTTTAGGTGCATGCATGTGCAATTTAATGCTTTATTTGATGAATATTCTTGTATGTATTGGATATGCATGTGTATGATCTTCAAAATTCATGTTTTGGATGACTTATAACCTGGACAAGTCGAGCATAATTGATTGAATTTCAATTTTGGACTTAAAAATATAAAAATGGAAAGTTGGTGGACTAAATTGCAAGAAAATGAAAGTTAAAGGACCCCTCTGCAAAAATAACTTTTCGACATTTTAATAAAGTTTTAAGAGTTTTAAGATATATAAAATCAACCTTTAAAAGCCCAAGG
Organism: Rehmannia glutinosa; assembly: GCA_016081115.2. Classification (NCBI taxonomy): domain Eukaryota; kingdom Viridiplantae; phylum Streptophyta; class Magnoliopsida; order Lamiales; family Orobanchaceae; genus Rehmannia; species Rehmannia glutinosa. Next base: position 3,520,008 of record CM071935.1, read on the forward strand.
ACTAGATTGTAAAATTTTGAAAGTTTAAGGGCTACTTTGTAAATTTAAAAACTGTACCAGACCTTAACTTTAAAATTTGAAATTTTCACTCTTAAGGTACTGTAAATGACATATTTTAAATGTATTCCAAAAATCCAAGTGTTTAGGGCTTGGAAAGTAATTTTTCTAAAATTGAGGGACTAAAGTGTAAAATACTAAACTTGAGGACCCAAATAAAATTTCCAGGACTTATGCAGCCCATGCACATGGAAATACTAACTTAACTATAATTTAATTATATTTTGGACCCAAGGTTCAAATTTCATAACAATTGGACCCTAAAAGCCTTAAAGGCAATTATTTCAAAATGGGACAAAATGATATTTTCAAACGTTAAAGGACCTACACTTATTTCTTTTAAAAACTGCTTTTGTCGCAATATCCTACCAACCTTAGTGACATTTTCCAACTGGACTCACATTAAAAGTCCTTCCGGTTTGTGAGTCCCGAATATTTTAAACTTAAGGTCCGAAATTACAATTTTTATAAATTTGGGGCCAATATGAGAATTTTATAAAAACTCGACCTCAAAACTTTAAAACCTGAATTTCTGGACAATTTTCAGAATTTAGGAACTGACCTCATAATTTTTCAAGGTCGGGATATTTATTTATTCAATTTTCAACCCCAAAAGTGTTGGTTTTTACAAAACGGGGCTATATTGAAAATTTTCTTTTATAAAGGACCTAATTCAAATTATTTGCTATTTTCCTAAAATAGCCCTGGACCCTCTGACTTGGAGATTTAATTAAAATATTTTATTCTCCCAAAAACCCTTGACTTATCGGATCAATTTGACCGATTAATACCCGATCACGAGCGACTTCCTCGCCTTGCGATTTTGAACCTATAACGGGACTTATGTTCCACCAAATCTTTCAAGATATCGAAGGTTGCTTATCCTTCCGATAATCATCTTCATCCAAAACTCCACCAACGCCATAATTGCCACTCGCGTTTTTCAAAACTTTTCCTGAATTTCGTCAATCAATAATACTCATTGCTGGTTGTCGCCATATTTACTTTCTTCGCTGAGTCAACTTGGTGTGTCGAGCTCATAGTCGGAATGGATACGTCGGGGATGGAACCGGCAGCTTTCGGCGGCTATTCCACTCTTCCGCCCCATCGCCCTAATCCCGCAACCGAGGGACGGAGTTTGTCCAAGGGAAGCGGGTCGTAGTACTTGAGGTATAATCATGATTATGACAATCAGGGCCTAGCTAGCTCTATTGTGGATTTGTCTTTGCCTATGGAGCGATAAGGTGACAGGTCTTGGACCATCTTTTCGGGAGTTACAAGGAAGAACGAAGGAATCATTTGCTCGATCCACACGATTCCGGAGTTATCGGACCCTTTTGGTTGGCGCTACAAACCGCGACGCACCGCTACTTGTTTTGCATTGGTTGGCGCTACAAACCGACGCAACCATTATCGCCTTGCATGGGATTGGCGTTACATTTCCGCACGCAATCCTAATGTCTTGACTAAATCACATAGTATAAGTGTGTGACCATGAATCTGTTTTCTTGAATCGTATAAGTATATTACTTAAATATATTTATCACGACTCTTGTGGGATTGTGTGAAGCCCTCGATTTTTATTCGAACATGTACTTATATCACGTATCGTCTTTGTACTATTCGACAATTCTCTGGCGTCGCTTTGATGGGTAAATATTAATGATAACTATATTTCGTCTTTAAATTTCCTTATTTACTTCTTGTGATCATAATCATTTATTAATTTTATTTCGCATTTATGATCACTTGATTGATCATCATTAATGTTATTTGCGTATCTCATTAGTCACCTTAGAATTTTGGAGACTATTTATTTTAGAGATTTATACCTTGTAGAATTAAGAATTCGATTTAGATTAAGTGATCATGAGACTTATAAGTGATCAAGGAAATCACTAATTATTTTGGAGATTGATATTATTCACCTATTATCATCAATTTTGGGACATAAAAATAAAATATGGAATTACCACAAATACCCCTTAAGGGACGGCCATGGTGGGAAATTTTGGTGTAGAAATATCTCCCAACTCTTGTACATGTACACCTTATGTATTCATCTTGTGTATTATTACACCATTAATTCAAATCTTATACACAATATCTTATACACCAATTTTTTTTTTTATAAAATCATCCAACATGTTGGAGGCTTCCCAACATCCCATGCCAACATTACTCTCTATCCTTGCAATTCCAACCTCTCATGCAAGACTACACCTTGACCAAAGTCCTTGTCCCTCATGCTTACTACAATTTACAAGACTTGGAACAAAAAACAAAAATCTCTCTCCCTCATACTCTCAAAAATCGGCCATTAGGCCATAATACACTAGAAATTTCATTTTGTACCCAACACCTTCATCTCTCAAACCTTTCATCCTCCTTCTCACCAAGAAATCCTCCTACATCTCTCTCTACAATTTTCTCCTCTTCTCTTAAACACTTAGTAAAAATTCAAGAACTTTTCTTCTACTCCATCACAAAAAAATTCGAACACCTCACTACACAAGGTAAGAAATTTTGTTCCTCTTCTTGTTTTGATATCATCTAGCTATCTCCTCTCACTTACTAATGTAAGTTTGGATTTTTATTTTTGAGGTTTACATAGAAGACTTGAAAGATACTAAGAGCCTTACCATCACCTTGAAGGAGACTTCTACTTGAAGAAATTTGAAGGATTTTGGACTATAAGGTAAGAAATGGGATTTTTGGTACCTTCTTCTTCTTCCCTATTAATTTCGAATTTTAACACCAAAATTATCATTTTGAGGTGATTAGGGGCTGACCTTGGAGCTTTGTTTAAGTGGTGATCAAGTTCTTAAGAGACCATCAATTTTTTTACTACAACTTTCAACTACACAAGGTAAGTGTGGTACCTTTGGCCTATTCCTTCTCTTTTTCCCTCCTTGGTTCAAATCTTCATTTTTCTAACTCAAAACTCCTTGTAATATTGGACTTAGGGGCTGCCTTAAGTGAGGATTAAAATCCTCAAGGTCTTGTGACACCATTTTTCACCAATCAACCGAACAAACAAGGTGGGTGGAAAAATCCTTTCAACTTCTAGGTGTTTTAACTCATAAAAATGCATGTAGTATTTTGTTATTGAGCATTTGAGATATATATTATGTATTGCATGCTATTTTCTTGTATCAAGTTGAAAAATTTCTCAAGTGTTGCTCAAAATGCGATTTACCGAAAATTAGGACATACATGTACACTTTATTGTCATATTTGATAAATCCTTGTATGAGATGGATATGTACGTTTATGACTCTTGAAATCTATGTTTTGTATGGCCTATAACCTGGACAAGTCGAGCATAATTGATTAAATTTCAATTTTTGGACTTAAAATGCAAAAATAGAAAGTTGGTGGACTTAAGTGCAAGAAAATAAAACTTAAGGGACCTCTCTGTAAATTTCGATTTTGGGGACTGTACTCAGGTTCAAAAATGTTGTTTTGACATTTTAATAAAGTTTTAAGAGTTTTTAGATAAATAAAATCAACCCTTAAAAGCCCAAGGACTAGATTGAAAAATTTGAGAAGTTTAAGGGCTATTTTGCAAATTTCGAAACTGTACCAGACCCTAAATTTAAAATTTGAAATTTTAACTCTTAAGGGACTGGGAATAACATATTTTAAGTGTATTCCAAAAATCCAAGTGTTTAGAGCTTGGAAAGTAATTTTATAAAACTTGAGGGACCAAATTGTAAAAGATTAAACTTGAGGACTTACACAAGGTAAGAAATTTTGTTCCTCTTCTTGTCTTGATATCATCTAGCTATCTCCTCTCACTTACTAATGTAAGTTTGGATTTTTATTTTTGAGGTTTACATAGAAGACTTGGAAGATACTAAGAGCCTTACCATCACCTTGAAGGAGACTTCTACTTGAAGAAATTTGAAGGATTTTGGACTATAAGGTAAGAAATGGGATTTTTGGTACCTTCTTCTTCTTCCCTATTAATTTCGAATTTTAACACCAAAATTATCATTTTGAGGTGATTAGGGGCTGACCTTAGAGCTTTGTTTAAGTGGTGATCAAGTTCTTAAGAGACCATCAATTTTTTTACTACAACTTTCAACTACACAAGGTAAGTGTGGTACCTTTGGCCTATTCCTTCTCTTTTTCCCTCCTTGGTTCAAATCTTCATTTTTCTAACTCAAAACTCCTTGTATTATTGGACTTAGGGGCTGCCTTAAGTGAGGATTAAAATCCTCAAGGTCTTGTGACACCATTTTTCACCAATCAACCGAACAAACAAGGTGGGTGGAAAAATCCTTTCAACTTCTAGGTGTTTTAACTCATAAAAATGCATGTAGTATTTTGTTATTGAGCATTTAAGATACATATTACGTATTGCATGCTATTTTCTTGTATCAAGTTGAAAAATTTCTCAAGTGTTGCTCAAAATGCGATTTACCGAAAATTAGGACATACATGTACACTTTATTGTCATATTTGATAAATCCTTGTATGAGATGGATATGTACGTTTATGACTCTTGAAATCTATGTTTTGTATGTCCTATAACCTGGACAAGTCGAGCATAATTGATTAAATTTCGATTTTTGGACTTAAAATGCAAAAATGGAAAGTTGGTGGTCTTAAGTGCAAGAAAATAAAACTTAAGGGACCTCTCTGTAAATTTCTGATTTTTGGGACTGTACTCAGGTTCAAAAATGTTGTTTTGACATTTTAATAAAGTTTTAAGAGTTTTTAGATAAAAAAAATCAACCCTTAAAAGCCCAAGGACTAGATTGTAAAATTTGAGAAGTTTAAGGGCTATTTTGCAAATTTCGAAACTGTACCAGACCCTAAATTTAAAATTTGAAATTTTAACTCTTAAGGGACTGGGAATAACATATTTTAAGTGTATTCCAAAAATCCAAGTGTTTAGAGCTTGGAAAGTAATTTTATAAAACTTGAGGGACCAAATTGTAAAAGATTAAACTTGAGGACCCAAATGAAATTTCCAGGACTTATACAGCCCATGTACCTGGAAATACTAATTTACCTATAACATAATTATATTTTGGACCCAAGGTTCAAATTTCATAACAATTGGACCCTAAAAGCCTTAAAGGCAATTATTTCAAAATGGGACAAAAATGAGATTTTCAAAAGTTGAGGGACCTATACTTATGACGTTTTAAAACTGCTTTTGTCCCAATATCCCACTAACCTTAGTGACATTTTCCAACTGGAATCACATTAGAAGCCCTTCCGGTTTGTGAGTTCCGATTATTTTAAACATAGGGCCCGAAATGACAATTTTAACAATTTTGGGGCCAATGTGAGAATTTTATAAAAACTCGACCTCAAAACTTTAAAAACCTGAATCTCTGAACAATTTAGAGAATTTAGGAACTGACCTCATAATTTTTCAAGGTCGGGACATTTATTTATTTAACTTTTAACCCCAAAAGTATTGGTTTTGACAAAACGGGGCTAATTGTAAATTTTATTTTTATAACGACCTAACTCAAATTATTTTTTTTAAAGAAACAGCCCTGGACTCTCTTACTTTAATATTTAATTAAAATATTTTAATTGCTCAAAAACCCTTGACTTATCGGATCGCCTTGACCGATTAATACCCGATCGCGGGCGACTTCCTCGCCTTGCGATTTGAATCTATAACGGGACTTATGTTCCACCTAATCGTTCAAGATATCGAAGATTGCTTATCCTCCCGATAATCATCTTCATCCAAATAACTCCACCAACGCCATAATTACCTTACGCAAATTTTCGAAAACTTTTCATGAATCGCTTCCCGAATCAATAATACTGATCGCACTGGTTGACTACATGAACTTGTGTTTACTTTTTCGCTGAGTCAACTTGGTGTGTCGAGCTCACAATCCGGAATGGATACGCGGGGATGGAACCGGCAGCTCGGCCGCTATTCCACTCTTTCCGCCCCATCGCCCTAATCCCCAACCGAGGGACGGAGTTTGTCCAAGGAAGCGGGTCGTAGTACTTGAGGTATAAACATGATTATGACAAATCCGAGCCTTGCTAGCTCCATTGTGGATTTTGTCTTTGCCTATGGAGCGATAAGGTGACAGGTCTTGGACCATCTTGCTCGGGAGTTACAAGAAAGAACGAAGGAATCATTTGTCGATCCACACGATTCCGGAGTTAATCGGACCCGCTTTGGTTGGCGCTACAAACCGTGACGCAACCGCTATTTGTATTGCATAGGTTGGCGCTACAAACCAAACGCAAACCGCTTACTTGTCTTGCATAGGATTGGCGTTACAAACCGCACGCAATCCTCCCGTCGCTTGAACCATAGTGCCTGCGTGACCACTTAACTATTTTCTTAAAATATATAAGTATGTTACTTAATATATTTATCACGGCGCTTATGGATGGGTGTGAAATCATGCATCATCGCCACGCGTTTTCATACAACTAAATTTCTCACATTAACTATTTATATCGCCACACTTGCACACGATCACCCCATCCACCGAGATTTTGTCTCATTCCCTCCCCGTTTTCTAACCTTTAGATGAAGAGTTCGTCAAGACATCGAACCTACCTATGCAGATTGAATCCCTATCCGTGATGTGGAGCGACATTTCCTTTTACTTTTATGTGTTGTTGAACTCCTTCATTTTATTTTTGTTTGACTGTAAGTTAATTCGAGATAATCTTTTGGGTTGTATTCGGATACCGCTGACTTTAAGATTGTAATTTGTACGTGTTTATTTTAATTCCGCCGCATTAGACTCTATTTCACTTGGAGTTGGTATCTTTGGTTTAGATGTTGATATAATTTCGTTTAAGTGATTGATCGTTGTCGCGTCACGTTTGGGCGTGACATGATCGTGTGTGAATTCATGCATCATACTCACGCGTTTTCATATAACTGTTTTCTCGCATTAACTATATTTCGCCACACTTGCACATGATCACCCCATCCATCGAGATTTTTGTCTCATCCCCACCTGTTTTCTAACCTTTAGATTAGGACTTCGTTGAAGATCTTCGAACCGCCTTGGATTGAGCCTTTGTACTCCGCTTGTTGGATTTACTACTACTTGTTGTTATTGATGGACTCATTTCTTTTGATTCTTTGTTGGACTATTTTATTTTCTTTTCATTAGGTTTTTGTAATCAAGGGCGTAGGACCCTTTGACTTTTAAGTTGTTGTCGTTGGTTGATTTTCGAGGATGTAATTTGGATTATGGATTGAGGACTGTAAGTTGTGCTTGTTATTTTATTTCCGCTGCTATTTTGACTCTGTCTCATTGGGTTCTCGATGATATTTGTCTAGACTGTTTGGTTATTTGTATTTAAGTTGTGGATCGTCGTCGCGTCCCGTTTGGGGCGTGACAAGCCCGATGGGCCAGCCCGATATTTTTATCGGACTGGGCTCTAGAATTCCAAGTCGGAAAATACCGGGTGTCAAAAGCCGGCCCGACATGCCCGATAAAACCAGGCAGGCACGGTCAACCCGATTTTTCAGTGTATTTTTATGACCTGAGCTTGGGCTATGAAATTAGAGGCCCCATTACTGTTTGGCCCGGCCTGGCCCCACCCAATTTCTTCCCTTGGTCCGGCGGACCGGCCCAGCCTAACCCGTTTGACAGCTCTAGCTAGTATTATGTTAATTTATAGAATTGAACTACAGTTAAAGTTTAGTCTAATTACAAAATAATCAGTTATCATTCTAAATTACAATCTGGTTCTATTTTAGAGATAGCACCTATTGAGGGGTATCATGTGATTTGAATAATAATTAACTCTTTTTGTAAAAGCAAAACCTTGGGGATAATTTTTGCTACTCTTATCATTATTTCGTCAAATGTTCGAACTAAATTTCATATAAAGTTTATAAGTCGCATATTCCAATACAAAAGGCAAACGTAAGCTTATTTAAAAGATATTATAAAGTCTTACATCTTATAAGATATTTTTAGAGCTTATAAGATGTTAGATCTTATTTTAGGAATAAATTGTTGAAGTGTTTGGATAAAATAAGATGATGGAGCCTTTAAGATATTAGTAATGACAATTTTGTAATTAAAATAGTAAAAACTAAATTACGATGTTCAAATAAGATCTTATTTTGAAAAAAAGATGGGATTCCCCAACTTTTTAAAAAACAGCTCATAATAAGCTTCTAACATCTTATTTTGGAAGCTTATAAGATCTTTTTCGAAAATATTTACCAAGCAAATTTAAAGAGTTTATAAGCTCTCAAACATCTTATAAGATGTTTTGAAAAGTTTATTCAGCCAAACAACCTCTTAGTAGGTAATGTTTTTTAATAATCCGCAATTTTCCAAATTACAAGTGAATAAGAAAAAACTTTGAGTTTTAAGGCTCTGTCTTACATTTTTTTTCTAAAAACAAATATAAGGGTTTCAGAAAATAACTCCACCTAATTTGTAAGATGATCACACTCATGTATTTAAAAAAAGTACGAGAATTACTTAATATCTTTGGTCAGTATACATTATTTTTTTAATATATAGAATATATATTTGATACCATTTATTGTACGTACGTAGTGAGTTTTAGAATATAAAAAATGGTTTCGTTATATTTTCAAATGTGCAATTTTAAAAATGAGCCATTTAGTTAAAATTATGAATTTCCTTAGGTGTATTCATATTAATAGTATATCTTAATCTTCGATCAAACAATATGACATAAGATATTTTTTTAAGGGAAAAAAAAAAGCAAACGAACAAAATATATTGGACAAAATGTTTTTCTTAAAGAAAAAGAAAATAGGTGTCATATATATTTGTTTTTTGTGAATTTTATTTAACTTTATTCAGGATGGAAATTTCTTCTTTAATTTTGTGTGCTATATATTTGTTTTTTGTATATTTTATTTAACTTTATTATCAATTGTAACTTTACTGTATGTTACTTTTATTTTAATTCTTATTTTTTATGTGTACCAATTTTACCAGAGTGTGCAAATAAGCTAAGTAGATCTCTCGTGTTTGTTGGTGAATTTGGATACAACGACATTGGCTCTGCAATTGGTCAAAGAAGGTCCATTCAACAGATCCAAGACTATATACCCTTAGTAACTCATCAAACCATTATCAACGCCACAAGAGTAATTTACACCAGCTGTTTAATTTAATTTGAAAATAACATTTATTCTCATTACTAAAAGGGATAATTACAAAAACATCCCCAGATCTTTGGGCTAATTAAAAAACATATAGAAATTTTTGAAAATTGCCAAAAACCTCTTGAGGTTTGATTTTTCTTACATGTGCCCTTTTCATAAGCAAAACATTTAAAAACCCCCTATAATATTTCCAGGAATATTACAGTTATCCAGTGTTGTAGATGTTACTCCTGAAGGAATACACTAGGTGTAGTATCTACAGTAGATCTGCATACAATACACGTCGGACTGTGTGATTTTGTGGGACTCTTTATATATTTATAACAAATCTACAGTTATTATGCACCTGGTATACTCCTCTAGGTGTAGCATGAAATAAACTCAGCTATCGCCGTAAACTTAGGACATAATCAAACCTGAGGCCAGAAGGGGCTTTTTGTAATCTTGAAACATAGATCTCTAGATTTTTTTGTAATCAGTCCAAACCTCAGGGGATCTTTCGTAAATATCCCTTACTAAAAATGTATAATAATAATATTATTCTTATTCATTATCACTTTTGGAGGAGGTGATCGAGGTGGTGCGTCACAAGTTATAGTTCCCTGGAAATTTGCCCTTGGATGCTTCCCTTATTATCTATATTATGGTGCGTCACAAGTCCAAGAATGTTGGCATGGGGTGTTGGGAAGCCTCCAACATGTTGGGTAAGTTTATAATAAAGAATTGGTGTATAAGATATTGTGTATAAGATTTGAATTAATGGTGTAAAAATACACAAGATGAATACACAAGGTGTACATGTACAAGAGTTGGGAGATATTTCTACACCAAAATTCCCATTATGGCCGTCCACTCAAGGGGTATTTGTGGTATTTCCATTTTTTTTGTCCCAAATTGGTGATAATAGATGAATAATATCAATCTCCAAAATAATTAGTGATCTACTTGATCACTTATAAGTCTCATGATCATTAAATCTAAATCGAATTCTTAATTCTATAAGGCACAAATCTCTAAATAACTAGTCTCTTAAAATTCTAAGGTGACTAAAAAAATACACAAGTAATAATAATGATGATCAACCAAGTGATCATAAATGTGAAATAAAATTAATAAATGATTATAATCACAAGAAATAAATAAGGAAATTAAAGATGAAATGTATTTATCATTAATATTTACCCGCCAAAGCGACGCGGTAGAATTGTCAAATAGTACAAAGACGATACGTGATATAAGTACATGTTCGAATAAAAATCGAGTGCTTCACACATTATCAATGCCACAAGGGTAATTTTACACCAGCTTTTAATTTAATTCCTTTGAAACTAACATTTATTCCCATTACTAAAAGGGATAATTACAAAAACATCGCCAGGTTTGGGCTAACTAAAAAAATATAGAAATTTTTTAAAATTACAAAAAACCACTTGAGGTTTGACCCCTTTCATAAGCAAAACACATCAAGACCCCTAATAAATCTAGGAACATTACAATTACGTACCCGGTTTTGTAGATGCTATTCTGAAGGAATATACTAGGTATAGTATCTACCGCAGATCGCATACAACCAAGGGGCGGAGGTAGGGGCCACTCCGCCCACCCCACCCCATTTTTAAAAAGAAAAAATTGTACACTAGAAATTCTTTTTTTTTTTTTTTTTAAATTTAATTATAATTTATATAATTTTCGTATATCGGGCCACCCCACTTTTTATGCACCGATACACTCCCAGGTGTAGCATGGAATAAACTCATTATCTCCTTAAATTTTGGACATAATCAAAACTCGAGAGAGCTTTAAGTAATCTTGAGACTTTTCTAAATTTTTTGTAATTAGCCAAAATCTCAGGGCTCTTTCGTAAATATCCCTTACTAAAAATGTATAATAATATTATTCTCATTGATCATCACTTTTGAAGGAGGTGATCGAGGCTGGTGCGTCACAAGTTATAGTTCCTGGAAATTTTCCCCTTGGATGCTTCCCTTATTATCTATATTATGGTGCGAGTGATGATCCCACAGCATATGATGATCTTGGGTGTTTGAAAAGTGTAAATAATTTGACAACTTTTCAGAACGATGGTCTACAAAGAGGTCTAGACTCCCTTAGAGAAGCATTTCCTAATGCCACCATATTATATGCAGACTATTATAATGCTTTTCTATCACTTCTGCGTGAAGCGCCCACTCTTGGTAAGTGTTAAGTAATTGGATTAATCGCAATTTCGGTCCCCAAGTAACTGGGGTTGGTAAATTTAGTACCATAATTATTCTACGTACCTACAATTTTGGTCTTGTAAGTAGAAATGGTTCTATAAGTATCCTACGTAGCTTTTCCCAGTTCCGTAAATTTTGATTTTGATGCAATTTTGGTCTCATAAATTCTAATTTTAGCCCCAAAAGAGTGAAATATTGAATTAGCCATTGGGGATCAAAATTACACAAAATTACAATTTATATTACCAAAATTGCATAAAATCAAAATTTAATTATGGGACTGAAATTGCTACGTAATTTACTTATAGGGCCAAACATGTCACCCCTTTTACTACATGTGACACTTGCAGATCAAATATGTCACCTCCTTATATGAGAAAATTAGAAATTCCGTCCGCTAACTTTAGCCATTTAGACATTTAGCCCGCTAAGTAGGCAAATTTTGATTTTTCAGACATTTTGTCCGAATTTCCCCTGAAAAATTCATCTCGCCGGAAATTGCTGAGGTGGCTAACTTGACAAGTGGAAAGAAAAAAATGATAAAATTTAAATTTAAAAAATTAAAAATGTCATGTTGGCAATTAAAGGATGAAAATAAAATCTAAATCTTCTTCTAAATTCTAAATATTCAAAAGAACAAAAAAATAAAAAAAAAAACCCTAAATCATGAAGCCATCGTCTTCTCAGGTAAGATGAAGCTCAACCGCCGGTCCGCCGCCGTCCCCCCACCTCACGCCAAACCCTCCCCCTTAGCCTCGCGCCCGCCCCTTCCAGCTTCTTCGTCTTTTTGCCCAACCGCCCCTTCCTATCTGAGTAGCAAATCAAGAAATCGAGTTCATTCTCTTCAAAAATTAAAAGAAATGGAGGTATTTTGGGGGTTGGTCTTGGAGGTGGTGGTGAAGGTGGATGTATATGGGCTTGGTGGTGGAGGTGGAGATGGAGGTGGAGCAGGTGGTGGAGGTGATGATGGCCTTGGCGACGGAGGTGGGGTTGGGGATGGTGAAACGTTTTCCTTTTTCTTTTTTTTTTCTTCTTTTGTTAATCAAAATTTGCTTAATTATTGCCTAATATTTACTTAATCTTGACTGTTGCTTAATCTTTACTTAATTTTGTTATTTTTCCTTCTAAATTAGATATTCCCAATATTACCTTCTCTCTTGCTTAATTTAATAAGAGAAAATTAAATTTTTTAAAAAACATTAGATTTAATTATAACTAAAGAAGATGAATAAAAGATTTAATCTTTTTAATTATAACTTTTCGTATGATGGGACATAAGAGAAAAAAGAATTTTACAATTTTTCATATATTCCTTTCTTAAACTGCTCCATCTAATTAATTTTTTAATCAAATTCATATTTCTAATTTTAAATTTTAAATTTTTTCATTATTTTTATTTTTGGTGATTTTTTTATTTTCATAAATATTTTTATTCTAGGAATATTGCTATTTTGGATTATTTTTTTATTTATTTAAAATTTAAAATAACCTAGGTGGATGATGACACATGGGTAAACCCCAATTTGTTTGTCCATGTCAGCACAAACTAGCCCACCTCAGTAATTTCCGGCGAGATGAATTTTTCCGGCGAAATTCGGACTACATGTTTGAAAAATCAAAAGTTAATGGTCTAAATCAAAATTTGCCTACTTAGCGGGCTAAATGTCTAAATGGCTAAAGTTAGCGGACGAAATTTCTAATTTTCCCCCCTTACATATACATGACCAAAATTACAATTAAGCTTAAGTAGTTCTGATATGCAAAAGAAAAAGAAAATCGATTTGAAATGCCTAAATAATTTTATCGTTTGTTTTTGTAGGGTTTGAGACAGAAAATTTGTTAAAACAATGTTGCGGAGTTGAAGGACAGTACAACATTCTAAGCCCGGGGACTTGTGGAAATTTACTTGCGCCAGTGTGTCCTAACCCAAATGTATACATAAATTGGGATGGTGTACATCTAACGCAAGAGGCATATCGTCGTTTGTCCGAGATTCTCATTAACGATTTGAGGATCAACTGCAATAAATCAGACATGTAAAAGAAATTAAGACAATTAGTAGATATTAAAAAGATCTTCTATAATAAGAACCGATCCTCATTATCGATTAGAAGGGGAGTTATGTATTATTAGTTATAATAAGACCGTCATTCTCAATTGGTAGGGGAATTATGTATTATAGATACTCCCTCCTATTCACAATAAGTGTCTTTTTAGAAAAAAAACACACATATTAAGAATAGGAGGGAGATACCTAATATACCCTTATTTAATAATTTATAACCCCATCAATTACAATAGGAAAAAAATAATCATAAATTTAGTATTGGAACAAAAAAAATCTTGGTTTGGAAAATGATAAACCATAAATATATATATTAAATGAATTACTAATAAAAGTACAAGGGTAATTTAGGGAAACTTATTTATTATTAGTCTTGAAAATGTAGAAAGACATTCTTTTGGAAAAAAATTTACAAGCCAAAAAGACACTTATTGTGAATAGGAGGGAGTATAATAAAGTCCCTATCCACATTGTAGATGGGATATGAGAATGTTGTTGTATTGTATCTTATGGTTGGGGAGTTATGTATAATTAGCTATGATAAGATCATCATTCTGGATTGGAATATATGAGAATAATACTACCGTATTTGTATTGTATCTTACAAAAGTGTGAAAGTGGCATTTAAAATATATATTCGATCGCCAAAATAGACAATCATGAAACCACAACATATTTATATAAGTTACAAGTTTCATGTATACTCAAACTAATTAACACTTTGCTACAATCACAAACAGACACTGACACATACATAAATGTAACTTTCTATACTTCAATTTTAAGCTTAATCCGGATGGGACATCCGGATCTTCTATTATAATATGGTGTTTCATCTACTATTCCACCGCACAGATGATTATCATGTGTATAGAAGTTACCATATTAAAACCCCACAATTGAGGCTTGATTTATGTTCCAAAATTAGTATGGTAACTTCTATATACATGGCAATCATCACTACGGTGAAATAGAAGATCTCATCTGAAGCCCATAAATGACATGTTAAACATGTAGACCAAAAACTTGATAGAGCACTGCTCATGACAGTAGGAAACGTGTCTGGCTAGTTTTTATTGAGTGGTCCAACTTTTAAGGTCTAATTTTATCACTAATCCATATTTATCCGGATGGGATCTTCTATTTCAAAACCGTGTTTCATCTCCTATTCCAACCGTGTGGATGATTGACACTTGTATTACACTTACCATGTTTATTTTCAAGCATAAATCAAGCATAAAATGTGGGGTTCTAATATGGTAAGTGTAATACATGTGTCAATTATCCACACGGTTGGAATAGGGGATGAAACATGGTTTTGGAATAGAAGATCACATCCGATATTTATCACGTGTTAGAAATTAGATAGTTTTTTGCGTTTTTAGAGTTTGTGGATATGAAATAATTGAATGGTCCAATTCTAATAAAAATGCATGTGCAGTTGAAAGTGTTGCCAATATTTTATAAAACACAGCGAAATACTTTAATCAAAACACAATTTCACAATATATGAAATGAAGACAGATTTAAAGACAAGACACAAGATATTAAAGTTTTTGTACAAGTATAAAATACTTGTACGGTGTTCATTAAAACAAAAATTCTTCACGGTCAAATATCTCTTTGAAACATTCCTGCAAGAAAAGAGGAAAAATCTTCCTGCAAAGATTAAGGAGAAAACCACCTACCCACTACTAAGTAATTTCTATGGAGTTAAAAAACTGAACAATTGACTTCTAAAAATAACTCCTAAAAACTGAAATATTAACCGTGAGAAAATAACTTGAAATCTAAAAAGAAATTCGAAAGATAAAAAATGTTTGAAAATTTCAAACATTAACAATCTCCCTTTTCTTTACATTTCTGGACAAAACCTACACAAAAACACAGTTAATATTCTCCCTTGAATTCAAGAAGTCAAATCTCCCCCTGAATATATGCCAGAAATAAGAAGTACCAAAAACATCAAATACTCTTCAAACAAACAAGTTCAACTGTTAACAAATGATGCCTCAGGTGTTGGCATCATTCTTGGAATCACCATCTCCACTGCCTTTGCTTCAGCTTATTTTTGTGCCACCCTCTCCCCCTTTTAGGACTGAAATCAGCCTCCGTAAGTTAAAGAGAGAAAATAACCACATACAAGCCTAGTAAGTGCATTTTGATATTCAATTATCTCCACTTAAAAAGAAGTTAAGATTAGTTATCCAAAAAAAATGTAACCACTCACTACTACTAAACATCAGGTTTTGCAAATATTTTCGATTTTTTTTTTGTTTTTTTAATAAAATGCATGACCTAAGTTATGCCTATAAACATGTATTTATAAGGGGAAAAAATAAACACTCTCTCTCACACACACACACATGTATACAATTATATATCACAGAATGCCATGTAAAATGTAGCCATCACTGCATAAAACATATTCTGAATTTTTCAAACTCTGATTCTATACGTGAACATATTGAAACTTATTTCCTTGCAAAAAGAAATATGCCTAGGAAAAAAATAGAGAATGTGTTACAATATAAGATGTAACACATTATGTAACACATGCAATTAAAACACACAAATCAAGAGAGCTTCTCATACAGGAAAATCTCTCCAAGTCAAATGATTTTGAAAAAATATCTGGTAATGGATGTTTAGTGGCAATGTGTTGAATACAACAATGATCATTATCACCAACACAAACCGATTTAGGATCAGTGTTTGAACAAATCTCAGCAAAATTGAAAGTGTCCTCAACAGTGTCATGTATCATTTTTGGCATCATTTTACCTAAAGTCCTATCTTTCTTCAGTTTGAAGCAAAAAGATTTAATATGCACAGGTTTAAAATAGTAATGGCACACAAATTTACGTTCTAAAACACTTTTGGATTTTTTGAACTTCTCTTTGAAAAATGATTTGCTACTTTTTCCAGCATTCCCTTGTTTAATAGAAAGACATGTCTTCTTACAAGAATTTGTTTTGTCTGTTTGAACATATCCTAATCCAATTCTATCAAATAGCTTTCAAAAATATATCATCAATAACAGCAGAGCTAGAATCAAACTTACTTACAGTCTTTTTATGACTAGTAAGTTCAGATTATACTAGATCAAGATCTTTATCTTTCTTTGTTAAAAGAACTTCCAATCTCCCAACAGATTCTCTTAAAATATCATTCTCTTTGACAAGATCTTCACATTTAAGTTGTAAATCATCATCACATTTATCTTCTAAACCAACAAACTTTGACCCTGAATTCAGACATAAAATGATTCAAAATGATTAACAAAATCATATCCAGAATCAACAAACATGCTTGTGGCATCTCAGATAATGCATCATTTGTTGCATCATTTCTGAATCCATCATTTGTGCTTCTCTTCCTCAAGAATCGTTACAAGTCCCTTGCAATTTTCTTCACCATCTTCAGATTCTTCATCACTAAAAGATACAGTAAAATCCATACCTCTTTTCTTAAGAGTGTTTGCACATTGATTTGCATAATGACCAAATCTTTTGCAAGCACGACATTGAATCAAATCAAGATTTTTGGTTTTAAAGAATTTCTCTCTTGATTTGGTTCAAGCTATTTAGGGAATTTCAAGATTTACCAAAAAACTGTTTCTTAGACTTGAAATTTTCGTCATTCACACAAGAAGTTTTGAGTAAACTATTAAACCGTAAAAACAATAATGCCATAGTTTCTTCATTTAAATCACATCCATGAATGTTTTTCATAAAATGTTCCATTGCATTACTTTGAACATCACAAGAATCAAAATCAATTTGCGTTTTAAAAGCAATACGTTTGTTTTTGTCTTCAACATGATGTCATTTTTGTTGTCCCAAGTTTAACTCAAAAGTTTGTAAAATACCAATAAGTTCATATAGTCTAAGAGTATCAGTATCTTTGGTTTCTTCAATGCATAAATCTTAATATTTTACCTTCGAGAAAGAGATCTCATTACCTTGCTTACCAATCTTGCATTGCTAATAGGTTCTCCAAGTGATTGTGCCTCATTAGCAATATCGCAGATTTTTGCATTATATGAAGCAATGGTCTCTTCTTCTTCCATTCTCAGATTCTCGAATCCGCTTGCTAGGAGTCTTAGCTTTGTTTTTCTAACACTTTGTGTTCCCTCACAATGCAATTGCAATGCATCCCAAACATCTTTTGCTGAAACACAATTAGAAATTATTTCGAATAAAAACATGTCAACAACACAAAATATGGCATTTAAAGCTTTAGAATTAAAACTTACAATCTAGATTTCATCATTTTGCCACTCAATCACTTGTTTGTCTGTTGTAACTCCCTCGGTGTCAATGATTCTTGGTGGTGTCCATTCCACAAGAACAAATCTCCATGCTCTTTCATCAATGGACTTGATATAAGCCCTCATTTTTACCTTCCAATAGGAATAGTTCGTTCCATCCAAAACAGGAGGTCGAACCATGGAACTACTCTGAATTTCCATCATAAAATCACTGCACAAAAAATACAGGATCACGCTTAGTAGTATCAAACGTAGGCTTTTGATGCCAATTGAAAGAATTGAAGGGTCCAATTCTTATAAAAGTGCAGTGTGCAGTGGAAAGTGTTGCCAACACTTTATAAAACACAGCGAAAGACTTTAACAAAACACAATCTCACAATACATGAAATAAAGACAGATTTAAAGACAAGACACAAGAGATTATAATTTTTGTACAAGTATAAAATACTCGTACGGTGTTATTAGAACAAAAACTATTCAAAGGATGTTGTTGTTTACAAGATACAAAAATACAAAGTAAACAAGGAAACTAGAAGAACAACTCCTCTAGAGTCTCCAAAAGCAACAACTCTGCTTTACAAAGTATGAGAATATATTTGTGCACTCAAAACTTGCGTTCTACATTGAATCTATCACATACAAACTCTCAACACTTGAGTTCTAAAAATGATGCCAACAATCTCACCAACATTCTTGGTATCATTGAGCTTCTGCAGATTTTCTTTTTTTTTTTGTAAGAAAAGCTGGAAGATGAACTCTCAAATCCTGAATCTGTAGTCGACTTTTGATGCTTTCTGATACTTAAATAGATATCTCTTGGAAAACTTCCTGCAAAAAACTAGGAGAAAACTTCCTGTAAAGATTAAGGAGAAAACCACCTGCCCACTACTAAGTAACTTCTATGGAGTTAAAAAACTGAACAATTAACTTCTAAAATTAGCTCCTAAAAACTGAAAAATTAACTGTGAGAAAATAACCTGAAATCTGGAAAGAAATTCGAAAGATAAATAATTTTTGAAAAATTCAAACATTAAAAATCTCCCCCATTTTTACAGATTTCTGGACAAAACCTGCACAGAAACACAGTTAGTATTCTCCCCCTGAATTCAAAAAGTCAAATCCCCCCTGAATATAAGCCAGAAATAAGAAGTACCAAAAACATCAAATACTCTTCATACAAACAAGTTCAGCTGTTAACAAATGATTCCTTAGGTGTTGGCATCATTCTCGGAATTACCATCTCCACTGTCTTTGCTTTCAGCTTATTTTTGTGCCACCCTCTCTCCCCTTTTTGGACTAAAATCAGCCTCCGTAATTTAAAGAGAGAAAATACTCACATACAAGCCCACTAAGTGCATTTTGATACCCCATTATCTCCACTTAAAAAGAAGTTAAGATGAGTTATCCAAAAAAAAATGTAACCACTCACTACTACCAAACATCAGGTTTTGCAGATATTTTTGATTTTTTTTTTAAATAAAATGCATGACCTAAGTTATGCCTATAAACATGTATTTATAAGGAAAAAATAAACACTCTCACACACACACATGTATACAATTCTATATCACAGAATATCATGTAAAACGTTGTCATCACTGCATAAAACATATTCTGAATTTTTCAAACTCTGATTTTATATGTGAACGCATTGATTAAACTTATTCCCTTGCACTGAAAAATCATTGGCACATAGATTAAGTACATAAAAAACTTGTAAAGTTCAGAAGTTAAAGCTCAAATGTTCCCACAATTTAAGAGCTAAATATGTACAAAAGTACCAAAAAGTGCAACACAAAATAAGATAATAAATCTGTCTGCTAACTTTCTGAAGAGTTTGATTTTAACAGAATCAATTTTTAAAAACAAATGGCACATTAACACATGAAAAATCCCATGATAAATAATGCAAAAAGAAATATGCCTAAAAACCTAAAAAAATAGAGAATGTGTTACAATATAAGATGTAACACATTATGCAACAAATGCAATTAAAACACACACAAATCAAGAGATCTTCTTGTACAGGAAATTCTCTCCAAGTCCAATGATTTTGAAAATAGCTTTAATCTTCATTTTCCACAATGAGAAATTATTCCCATTGAACTTCTCTACATCGAACTTTGTCGTCATTTTGTTCACAACCGATTGATTTTTCACTTGAACCAGATTTCACTATTCACGTGAATAGTGCATGAATAGTAACCCCTAAACCAATGGCTCTGATACCACTGTTAGGAAATTACTGGACCAGAATAAAGCCATGACAATAGTGATGCGAGAAATATAAAGGTAAAATGACACGAATATTTTTACGTGGAAAATCCCCAAATTAATTTGAGGTAAAAACCACGGGCAAGTGTAGGAGCAATTCACTATAAAGATAGGGATTACAACACCTTCTCTCTAAATACAAGGAGAAAACTATATCACAATCTCTCTTGAAATAGGAGAAATACTAACACTCTTTAAATGAGGAAACACTCAGAATAAGAATACCAAATTCTATCACTCTTTACTTGAGATATGATAAATTTGCTTCTGATGATCATTCCATGGGAATTGAGAGGCTATTTATAGATGAAGCTCTCAACCCCTTTCATTAATTTGCCAACACATTGGTCAAATAAGTTGGGCTTGGTATGACACCAATTCTTCATCCACCAACCATTCCATGAATCTGTCCATATGATCAGCCGCAAATCAAGATATTTGCCATCAATTTGAAAAAGTGGCTTTACATTTTTTACAATCTCCCACTTAAAGTCACTTTTGTAATCCTTTCGTCATTCTCTACACTTGCCACACTTGTTGCTTACGTCTCTGCTAGGCCACATGAGGATCTACACCATTCGAACTTACCTGTGTTGATTGGTTTGGTCATGCAATCTGCTAGGTTCTCATCGGTATGGATCTTTTGCATATCCACACTTCCATTTTCCACTACTTCTCGAACGAAGTGATATTGAACTCCTATATGCTTTGTCCTTGAATGTAAGGCTGGATTCTTTGCAATATGCAAAGCTCTCTGACTGTCACAAAACAGAACAATATTTTCTTGTTTGTACCCGAGCTCATCCAATAACCTTTGAATCCAAACTGCTTCTTTGCTAGCTTGTGTATTTGTCATGTATTATGCTTGATTGTAGATAGAGCTACAACGATCATAGATTTTGAAACCCAACTTACAGCTCCTCCTGCAAGTGTAAACACATAGCCCGTAGTGGATTTTCTTTTATCAAGATCACCTGCAAAATCCGAATCAACATAACCACAGAGCAGTAAAATTCGATCCTCCATAACATAATCCAACATCAGAGGTTCCTTTGATGTATCTCAGAATCCTCTTCACTGTATCCCAATGCTCTCTACCAGGATTCGCCATGTATCGATTGATTCGCTCCCATCGCTTTGCGCAATGCCTGGTCTTGTACATATCATAGCGAACATTAGACTCCCCACTGATGATGCATACGGTACTCGAGACATCTCTCTCCTCTCTGCTTCTTTGCTAGGACACATACTTGAGGATAACTTGAAATTAATAGGAATAGGGGTAGAAATTGGCTTACAACTTGCATGTTGAAGCGTCGTAAGATTTTCCTGAAGTAGTTCTTCTGAGAAAGCCAGATCTTCCTATTATTTCTGTCTCGGTTAATCTGCATCTCTAGAATTTTGTTTGCTGGTCCCAAGTCCTTCATGTCAAATTCCCTAGCTAATTGTGCCTTTATTTCTTGGATCCTATCTTTATTAGGGCCTGCCACCAACATATCATCCACATACAACAACAAAATAATGAAATCATTATCATCAAACCTTTTGTAGTATGCACAATGGTCTGAACTAAGTCTGTTGTATTCAAGGCTCATTATGTAAGAATCAAATCTCTTGTACCAACACCTCGGCGCCTGTTTGAGACCATACAGAGATTTGTTTAACCTGCAAACCAAGTTCTCTTTGCCTGTTTCAGCAAAACCTTCTGGTTGAAGCATATAAATTTCTTCTTCAAGCTCTCCATGAAGAAATGCAGTTTTTACATCTAACTGCTCCAGATGTAAATCAAATGTAGCACACATCGCCAGGACTACTCTCACCGTCGTGAGTCGAACTACTGGGGAAAATATCTCATTGAAATCAATGCCCTCTTTCTGAGCATATCCTTTTACCATTAATCTTGCACGATACCGCTCTACTTGATCGTTGCTATCTCGCTTGATCTTGTAGACCCATTTATTACCAATAGCTTTTCTGCCATGTGGTAGTTGTACTAGTTTCCAAGTTTGATTCTTGTGGAGAGCTTCAATTTCTTCATGCATTGCTTTCATCCACTGAGATGCATCTGAGCTTTCTGTAGCTTCATGGAAAGTTGATGGCTCTCCATCCTCCGTTAAAAGACAGTATGCAACATTGCTCTCCATAACATACTTCGATTGCCAAGTGGCGGCTTTCTCTCACGAGTTGACCGAGCGTCTTCTTGGTCATCGACTCGACTTGTTCTTGTACCTCGTGCTGCGTGCGCTTGGAAGATTTCGGATCTTCATTCTGTAGATTATTTTCCACTAGAAATGTAGTAGTCTCTTGGTTCTCTTTTAATGTGTTACTATCTCCGTTGTCTTGCAGTTTATCTTCTGCAAATATCACATCTCTGCTGATAACGACCTTGTGGGTAGTGGGATCCCACAGGCGATACCCCTTGACTCCATCAGCGATACCCCAAGAAGATACACTTTCTGGACTTTGGGTCCAACTTTGTTCTTTCTTGGTCATTGTACATCACATACACAGGACTTCCAAATGTATGTAGATGAGAATAATCAGCAGATTTACCACTCCACAACTCCATGGGCGACTTTAGATCAATCGCAGTTGATGGTGACCGATTGATCACATAACAGGCGGTTTTGACTGCCTCTGCCCAGAATGTCTTGGGTAGACTTGCAGTTCTCAACATTGCTCTTGTCCTTTCTAACAAGGTTCTATTCATTCGCTCTGCCACTCCATTTTGTTGAGGTGTGTACGCCACCGTGAACTGTCTTTTGATGCCTTTTTGTTGACAGAAAGACTCAAATTCATCACTTGTATATTCTTCCTCAGATTATCAGTCCTAAAACATTTTATTTTCTTCCCAGATTCAAGTTCTATCTGAGCTTTGTAAACTTTGAAGACTGGAAATACATTGGCCTTCCTTTTTATAGGATACACCCAACATCTCCTGGAGTAATCATCAATGAACGATACAAAGTATCTCGCCCCTCCTAGGGATGATAACGGTGCTTGCCAAACATCAGAGTGAATCAACTCTAAGATGCCCTTACTCTTAGATGTTGATCTGCTGAAATTTAATTTGTGTTGCTTACTTGAAACACAATGCTCACAAAATGGTAAAGATACCTTTGTAAGACCAGGTAGTAGCTTCTGGTCAGAGAGAATCTTCAACCATTGTTCCGACATGTGGCCATGTTTGTGGTGCCACATTATCGTTGATTCTTCTACTGAACCTGCAGCTGCAAAGAAGCTTCTCCTTCTTGCATCGTCTCTCCTTTAAGCATATACAAATCCGCAGCGAGTTTCTCCGCCTTCATCACTACAATCGCTCCTTTGACTATCTTCATGATCCCATCCTCAATACGAGTTTTACATCCAACATCATCCAATTGTCCTAAGGACAAAAGATTCTTTCGTAGGCGCTTCACATGTCGTACCTCCTGAATGGTGTGAACTGTACCATCAAACATTTTTTATTTTGATAGTACCAATATAAGCAATATTCAAGGCATGATCATCCCCCATAAATACAGATCCTCCCGAGATTGGTTTGTATTTGTGAAACCATTCTCGCCGGGAGGTCATGTGCTAGGTTGCTCCTGAGTCTAAAAGCCAGACATTATAAAATAGTTTTCTGCCTTCAGTGTTGGTTGTTGCTTCGCCGTATAAAACTTCTCCATTTTTAGAGGTACTTTCAACATTCCCTTGAGCATTTGATGACTCAGGGTCGCTACTCTTCTTACTCCAACAATCCTTCTTGAAGTGCCCTATTTTGCCACAGTTGTAGCACTTGATGTTCTTTTTACTCCTGGATTTTGATCTACCATGATTTTGACTCCCACTGGAGCCACGTTCCGTGGATCTTTCTCTCACCACCGCCAAAGCTTCCACTTGTTGCGAACTTGCTTGTCTGTCTTCTTTGTTTCTGCGCCTGCTCTCCTCTTCTAGTATAGCGGCTGCAATTTCATCGAAGACTAGATAGTCCGAAAGGACATTGTTCGTCAAGTTGATGATGAGTTGATCGTATGAATCTGGTAAACTTTGGAGCAAAAGTCAAGACGTTCAACAACTTCTATTTTGTAACCCATTGAGGTGAGTTACGAAAATAGAGTATTCAAGGTGTTGATATGGTCAGTCACTGAAGTGGTTTCCGCTATACGAAGAGTATACAATTTTCTTTTTAAGAAAATCTTGTTGTGAAGTGACTTGGCCTCGTACAATTTTGTCGAGTATCCCATATCTCATTTGCCGTCTTCTTCTCGCACACATGGATAACACTCCATCGGCTAATGCTAAGTGCGGTCGCAATTGCATTGCCATCCATCTCGTTCCACTTGGCATCGTCGGTGATATCTGCGGGCCTATCTCCAATTGCCGCCAAACAATTGTCTTTCCTCAAACTAGCCTTAATCTTCATTTTCCACAATGAGAAATTATTCCCATTGAACTTCTCTACATCGAACTTTGTCGTCATTTTGTTCACACCCGATTAATTTTTCACTTGAACGATTTCACTATTCACGTGAATAGTGCATGAATAGTACACCGTGAACAGTAACCCCTAAACCAATGGCTCTGATACCACTGTTAGGAAATTACTGGACCAGAACAAAGCCATGACAATAGTGATGCGAGAAATATAAAGGTAAAATGACACGAATATTTTTACGTGGAAAACCCCAAATTAATTTGAGGTAAAAACCACGGGCAAGTGTCGGAGCAATTCACTATAAAGATAGGGATTACAACACCTTCTCTCTAAATACAAGGAGAAAACTATATCACAATCTCTCTTGAAATAGGAGAAATACTAACACTTTTTAAATGAGGAAACACTCAGAATAAGAATACCAAATTCTATCACTCTTTACTTGAGATATGATAAATTTGCTTCTGATGATCATTCCAGGGGAATTGTGAGGCTATTTATAGATGAAGCTCTCAACCCCTTTCATTAATTTGCCAACACATTAGTCAAATAAGTTGGCTTTGGTATGACACCAATTCTTCATCCACCAACCATTCCATGAATATGCCCATATGATCAGCCGCAAATCAAGACATTTACCATCAATTTGAAAAAGTGGCTTTACATTTTTGACAGTTGGGTTTCTTATTAGAGAAACCATTTTGTAAAGTTTTGTCTCATCTTTTTAACGAAGTAAGAATTTCATCAATCGGATTTTTAGTTGAGAAGATATCATTGAAATACGAAGACTGCGGCAACACATGAGAGTTGTGTGCGGATTTTTGGAGTGAAGGTTTGAAAGTTTAAAGTATAGTGTGTGTTATTTTGTGGAACTTGTAGTAAGTGTTTAAGGTGTAAGTGTATGAAGAAAGTAGGTTAGTGTGATGGATGAAGTTGAGAAGTGATAGTATAAAATGGAGAAGTATCACATAAAGTAGCAATGTGAGATAAAACTGACGAGTTGTAACGTCTTATGTCATTTGATGTGACGGTGTCAGTTCTAGGTGACTGATGTGACGATTAATTTTGTTGTTTTTTAGAGAGGCTAACTGTGATCGTGTCGGATATTTATCGGACTTGGTTGCTCTGTTTTAATTAATCGAGTTCAATATTAATTAATATGTATTCATTTATCGAGTTTTAACTTTTAAATGATTCATGATCATTTTTTATTAAGTAAAGTCATACTTGTCATATGATTAACTTAATTTAACCAAAACAATTGCCACAATTGACATACTTATATCGTTAAATAAATTACAATTTTGGTCCCATAATAGGGGTGATTAAAATCAGTCCATAAAAACATGTGATGGCATTTTTTGGACAAAGAATAAAAGAATTAAGCAATATGAAGATTTTTTTTGCCGCAAAAGCATATTAATTAGGGATTTTTTGCTGCTCCGGCCACTTGTGCTGATGTGTCAGGTAGCTGCTTACATTGTTCCGGCCGGGAGAATAATAAAGCCACGTGGACAATGACATGACATTTTAATGACATTGATGGGATGCATGGGGCTTGTATGGATGTATTTCCAAGTCCAATTTTCAATTTCTAGTGTTGAAAAATGAATTTTCAAATTTTATTGGTTTTCGTGTGAAAATTGAGAAAATGTTTGGTTTGTTGTCTGAATTTCTGTTTGAAAATGAGAATATGTTTGCTTATAGTTTTTCAAATGTATTTTTGAAATAGGTTTGCGTGATTGTAATGTATTTTTACCTAGGTTTGCATAATTGGAATGGAAAATTGTTTGGTTGTGTTTTCAAAAAAATATTTTGCATAAAAAAGTGAAAACTGGAAATGACTTCATTTCTACTGAAAACTTTTGAAACAAACATAAACTTATTTTCCGAAATAGTTGGAAACTGGAAAAATGATGTTGGAAACACAACCATACAGGGCCATGATTTTTCTCCACTTCTTTTTCTTTTTTTTTATTTTAATTTTTTTCCCCTCTCATCTTCTTCCCCATTTAAACTCACCATCATGATTGTTCACCTCTACTCCAAAATCAACCAACCCAACCCCAAATTTTTGTTTACTTCAACTCCAAAAACAATTAAATATAATTTCAAGTGGTAGGTAGGTTTTATATCATAATATTTTAAGTTTTTGTTGATTAATTATATGTTTAAGAAATTATAATAAGATTTACGTTGTAACATAAAGTTATTCAATTAAATATTTATTCAGAGCAAAAATGATATTTGATTAATTAATATATAATTCAATTTATATATGTTTATTTATTATTAATCGCCCAATGGACTCTTAATAAATACACCGGCCCAATGGTGTCTGGTATGGCCCATAGGCCAATTTCTCCTACGCGGACTGGCCCATAGGCCATATTCTCATACACTGCACACGGGGCCCATCTCCCACGGATAAAAAGATCCATGTTATTATCAGTAAGTGAATTAATTCATAATCCTCCTACACATTTATTATACATTATTCGTTTACTGCTTATTCTCTCATTCACCGTGCTGACTTGAGCGTCGGAGGGGCCTCGTGGGACAACCCCCGAGGCCCTCTAATATTTGCGCGTGTGTGCAGGCAAGTTCCCAATCAAAGGATATTCCAGCACTCAGAGAGGAAGACGAGAAGACTTTCCCCTCGGGAAGAGGAATACGAGAAGACTTCCTCCTCGGGAAGAGGATTGACGTAAAGATTTCCCTCACGGGAAGAGAATTTTGGTCAACCCAGTTGACTTGAAGTGAGTTGCCCTAAAAATAGCATCATTTTGGCATCGTGGGAACAACAAAAGCGCACCAAGATGTAGATCTGACCTCAAGCGCATGGAGCCAGATCTCAAGTTGCAAGCTCTAGGGCCAGAGACCAGCAAGAGGAAAGGTCATCAAGAAGGCGGGAGGCTAGCTACATTTCCATCTGAAGTGCATTGCCTCCTCCGCAAGAAGAAAGGGTGCCGCCACCTCCATCCGGAGGAGCTCCACCCATTGAAGAAAGTTACCTACCCGTCTGAAGGACGCCACATCCCCCAGGGGAGGGAAGGACATTATCACCACTGCACGGAAGAGGGGTTTGCCCCTGAAGAAGTTCACCTGACCCGGGAAACCTTCCAAGTCTCCTGGATAAAGCTACCCGGAATATTTTGAAGAGTCAAGTTGTGGCCGGAGCCATGGGGAGACCACCCGGGTTCTTACCACTATTAAGACCTGACCTGAAAGTTCAAGGAAGAAGAAAAGAATAAGGTGGCGAGAATCATGAAGAGCTACCACCAGCTGATGAATCTGAAGTTGCTGGTTGTGGAGTCAGGAATCAGCAAGAAGAACTATCACATTGAAGATGATAGGCCAGCCCCCTCCTTCGGGAGGGGCGCAACCTTCGCCTAAAACCAAGAAGGGTGTTGTCTCGCCTCCTTCTAGGGGTTCCGCATGTTGAAGAAGTTTGCTTAACACGAAGAGCCCTCGAAGCCCTGCTCAAAGAAGCTGACCGAGTTGCTTCAAGGAATCATGATGAGGTGAAAGCTACGGGAAGACTTTCCTCAAAGCTCCGCTAGATGTTGTCATGTTCAAGACCCCAACCTTGGGAAAGAAGATAAAAGAAATGAAAGACTTGGAAAAAGTCAAGGATACCAGCACACTCTCGCTGGAAGAAAAGCCAAAAATGGAGCCTAACACTCCTAAGTCCACGTTCACAATCCCACAAAAGAGTCGGGCGGTAAAACATCAGCCAAGCTAACTCGCGGGCCATCACTATATGGAGGAAGTTCATTGGCCCATGCCATCCGGGCCAAGCTATTGCCCTCGGGCATCAAGATCTCTAGCCTCCCGGAGTATGATGAAACTAGAGGTCCAACAAGGATAAACTCCATGCAAAGGCGGATCTCTATGGTATGATGGACGCTTCCTATTGTAATGTGTCCGGACAACACTGACTAAGAGCCTCTAACGTGGTTGATGAGCTCCCAGTTAGATCAATCACAGGGAGATATAAACTCACTACTGTCTTCGCACGATAATTTTCCATCAAATGGAAGTATTTAGAGACCATGGCTCATCTTTTTCAATCGAAAGGAGAGTTACTGTGAAACCGTATGAAGTGATTTAAGCTCCTTAAATAGCCTTAGGAAGCTCTCCCCCTTTATTCCTCAAGCAATGTGGGATGGGAACCCCTTCTTTTATTTTAACACAAATCAACAAACTCCACCTTGGTAAAATAAAAGATGCTCCATGTCTTCACCGACAATCATGATTCTCAAACCAGAAAACCATCATTCTCAAACCAGAGAACAACCTACTCCACCATATAAGTAGACCACTTAGAATAAACCATTCTAAGAATTCCATTCGGCACATGTTGAAAAACCTGCTGAAATTTATGGTGCAACTTCTAGCTCTTGGCTCTCCTAGAAGTCCTTCAGCCATTGACATAACATCAACCATACTCCATGCATCCATGTCAAGTCAATGACTGTGTGTAAACTTGAGGACCCGCTAACACTATCACATCCTTTTTCATGGCAACTAAACACATGCCATAAGGATGCACATTTTCTCCTCAGAGAAAATCTTCATCTATCACAAAGTTAGCCTTTGATTTGGAGCTATTTGTTGTACCAGCTCCACCTTGACAATTACGCTTTGTATGCCCAAATTCTCTGCATTTCCAACAAACAACATTCTTGGAGTCTTTCTTCCTCCCTTTACTTACTGCCACCACTACGAATTTTTCATTTGAAGTTCGCCCATCACTCATTAGCCTTCTCTCTTCAGAAAGAAGTTTACCTGTGACTTCAGCAAAAATTAAAGTTTCCTTCTCATACATCAAAATCAGCTTCATGTGCTCATAGGAATGGGGAAGAGACAAGATGAGTCGTAACGCATTATCCTCGTCTTCGATTTTCACTCCAATTGCTTCTAGCTCTGAGATGATACCATTGAGTGTACTCAAATGACATGAGATTTTAGATCGTTCGTTCATCCGCAGTGTGTGAAACTGCTCCTTCAAGTACAACCGATTCGAAATGCCCTTGCTTGGTACAAAGCCACAAGTTTTTCCTAGAGCTACTTAGCATTTGAAATCACATGCACATTTGCAAGAACATTCTTAGCCAAACACAGACGTATTGTGCTTGCAACCCTCAAATCCAGATCCTCTCAATCTTCATCACTCATACTAGTCTTTGCAGAATCTTTGTCAGACGCTCCGCTCGATTCGCCAACACCATCTAACTTAGTAGAATTGCCCGAACCTGACCTTCCTTTCAGTGCCTTGTGTAATCTGGATTGTATCATCACATCTTTGACTTGTACTTGCCACAAGCCAAAGTTGATTCTTCCATCAAATTTCTCCATGTCAAACTTCATTGAATTTGAAAACTTTGACATACCTACTTATACACCCCTAACCTAATGAAAACCCACCTCAAAAATCTTTTATGATGTGGAAGATTAGACAACGCTGCAACCACAGAGCATACTAAGAACTTTAAGAGACCCGCATAACCTACCCCTCAAGAAATCTTTTTCTGATGTGAAAGATCAGACAAAGCTGCAATCACAGAGCATACTCAGAATTTTAAGAAACCCGACCCAGGCTCTGGTTTTACTTGTTGGGAAAAACGATCCCCATTCATTCCTAGGAACAAGCAAAAATAACTGAGAAATAAAATAACAACAAACCACAACACAAGATTTACGAGAAAACACCAAAACCGGAGAAAAATTTATACAATGACACGAAAATTCTCTCTCCAGACTCCAATACTCTCACACTATTACAAATCTTTGACTAACTCACACCCTTCTCCCAACTATACAAGAGAATACAAGAAAGAAATTTAGAAGAATTAAAATACAAAGATTATAGTGTATTTGATTGGTGCACTTGAAAACAAAGCCACTTGAGCTCCTTAAATAGCCTTAGGAAGCTCTCCCCCTTTGTTCCTCAAGCAATGTAGGATGGTAACCCCTTCTTTTATTTTAACACAAAACCAACATTTGTCGCCACCTATAATTTGGGGACCAAAATTGTAATGTAGCCTACTTATGATAAGACGACCATCAGACCAAATACCTGTAGAATTACCAGGAAAAATTTCACCATAAGGTGGAAAGGTCGATCCTATAGATTTTCTAGCCTTGAATCAAACCTTAAAATTAAGTCTATTTATTTCCTTCTACGAAATGTGATTCAAGCAGCCTATATTTGAGAAAATTTAAATATGGGGTCTTAAATTTTTTTAAAGTGTGATAGTTTTGTTAGCATGGGGAATTGATCTGAGCACTTCAGTGTGAGAGCTCGACCACTACGCTTATCTACATAATAAAATAAAATAAAATAAAAATTGATACGGTCTGTTCATTCTTGGTGCAGAGCTCGACCACTACTTATCTAGATAATAAAGTAAAAAACAATCTCGTGGGCAACAGGACTTGAATTTGAGCTTCCTTTTAAAGTTTTAACAGTGGCAAGCATTCAACCAATACACTTGATTTACTCTTTAGTGTAACTAGTAAGGTGCACGTTCATTTCACGTGATACTATAATTTATTCAATATAGTTTTCATTGAATTTCATAAAATATGATGATATAATAAAATTGTATCATTTCCTAAGCATAATGACTATATTTGTAAGGCACCCTTGAACTTTAAGACTAAAAAATAACATGAAGTAAATAAGTATCGCAAAGAAATACAATTGAAGGAGGCAAACTAAAAGAAAAGATTTTGTAGGTGACAATTTGGCCACAATATAGTGATCCTCTTTCAGCTAATTTCAATCATACTTTGTGAACAAACTTGTTTCTTAGAGACGATAGAAGATTAGCAACCTGCACAACAATAGAGTAAATATTCAAAGATTTAAATAATCATTCATTTTTTTACGTAAGATTATTAAACTATTTTAATTGAGTATGAGAATCATAAGTAATCTAATTATATATTTTTATTGATTACTTAGTTGAAGAAACTTTTTCACATTACCTGATTGTTAGGTATCACACTTTGCGCTACATTTAAATCGTACTTCAATGTTTTTATTTTCCTAATAAAAATAAATATTAGTAATTATTTATAAGATACAATATATTGCATAAATAAAAATTATGTGTACATGAATTTAAAACTTGCTTCTACAAAATATTTTTAGTCATTATATCTCCTCTTTCATTGCGGTGTCCGGTCAATACTTTAGTTGTAGACATTGAAGTTCCTCATGAGAGAGCAACATATAATTGACCGTGAGAAAATATTGACCGAGGCAAATAGATCCCGAAATAATCATGCTACAAGACATATAATTATATACATATCCACATAGGAAATATTTATGTAAATAATTAACACTGACTCGATAAACTCTTTTTACAATTATACTACCATGTTAAGGAAGTGGTGCATATTCTTAACAATCATCCAATTCCTAAAGAAAGTTTTTCTACTGTTGGACATCCTACACTTGTAAATCAAGAAAAAAAAACAAATCAATATCATGTCTAAGCAAAATATCGAGTCGACGTGATATTTTTTCATCCCTAGAGTGGAGTCGACAAATAGCTTGGTACTTCAAGATACATCATAGAAAGCATTGGTAAAATCATTAGGACAACAAATGCTCATAAACATATTTTCGCTACCATAGTTCTAACTATATTAAGACATAGTTATTAATAAATACAGACCTAATTACTTAAAAATTATAAATTAGATTACCATATTTAGTTAGAAGAACAATTTCAAGTGTCCTGAATCCAAGCTTTTTCCCCCTGTCACACCCCCATCTGATTCATTATTTTCTTTGATTTAGTTTTCTTACAGCATCAGTTAACAATTAGGGTTAAGATGGACTTGTTTTTTTAACTAAGTTTAACTTATTAAGCTATGCAAGAATACAAAAACATTTTAATTATGCATCATATGGTAAAACAAAAAAAAAGAAAAATAAGAATGGAATTGATATATACTGGTATACATAGATATTAAAAAAGTCAAAAAATCGGATCCTCTCTCTCTCTCTCTACTGTTAATTAATTTGTAAGGGTGGTAATAATTGCACATCTAACAACAGTTGGAAGAAAGAAAAAAAAAAAAAAAAAAGAGATACATGTGTATAAACACAGAAATTAAACCAAAGTTGACGTCCAAGCAACCTAGCTAATTATTTTGTATAAAGTTTTGTTAATTTGAAAATACGTCCAGTTATTTTAAGTTTATTCTTAATGTTTTCTAAGTCAACAACCAAAAATACATTATCTCAATTTGTGTTTCTCTCCACTCACCCACACCCATACTCACACCCATGCATTCCTTCTCTTTAATCTAAGCAGACATGTAGTTGAGAATTTAAGAAAATCATAACAAAACATATTGCTTAAACAAATTTCAGCAAATTACCTGAATGGGTTGGGCAATTGCAGGAGGGTAGAGGATCTGTTAGTGCATAATCAAATGAAGTACAATTGAAAGAGTGCAGGGGATAATTTAGTGCGTGTAATGTAATAAACTTTTGCATAAAAATTAAACCTTTTGGTGGGAACCGTTTCAGGATTTTTAATATTAACATTAAACCTTTTGGGGGAAACCTTCTAAGGAATCGCTGCAGTTTGTTTTCTGTCCATTGTTTTAGTCTTGGTTTTTACATTTTGAGTTTGGCTTGCAATTGGTACCACCACATTTCTCAATTATCTATCTTTTTCATTTTCCAAGATATATTTGAAAAGAAAATATTTTTGGCATCTATGCGATGAACTCAACACCACAGTGTAACACCCATGTGTGCTAAAATATCTTAGTATGCGTCTTTATGGACAATAAAATCAAGAATGAAGTCACCTATTGTGTTATTGTTGACGGTTTAGAACCACTGGTCCCAAATATTTAAATTTTCAATTCAAAGTAACATAAGAAATTTTCCCTCTAAATTTATTTTCCGCTCAAATTTTAGTCCACGTGAGCGACAAATTGCACAAATATTAAAAATCGGACTAAACGGCAACATATAAGACGAAATTTGCCCTTTTGAAACTGCCTGCAATTCCCATTCATAAATACACAAGTGAATGAAGAATAGTTTTATTGAGAGCAGGAGGAGTTGTGCTGATCGCACGACATTAGATGAAGGAACCATATTGCTAAGAGATCGCACGTTCTTAACCTTTTCATGCTCATTTACATAGGCGTTGATAGGTTAGCACTATAATATTTGATTAGATCAAAGTATTAAACTGAATAGTTGTCATATGACTTTTTTGGTGTTTTCTTATTAAAATAAAATTGGTATTATTTTTTTCCAGTTATATAAGATGTCGAAAATAGATAATTAAAAATTTAGTGGAAATAAAGTTATTTATTATAAGTTGATTGATCTTCTTGGTTGTCTTACTCTGAATTACTACATATATTTTACAATTTGTTTCTCTTATTTTATTATATATATTATAAATATAAATATAATGTTATTTAAAAATTAAATTTCATCACAAAGGTTCATTTTACTCAGACTTGTGATTATATTAATTTTATAATTAGTTTTTTTTCAAATTTATCAATTATAACATAAATACCTCTGAATTCAACAACATAACAATTCGAGAATGATTTTGAAGTCCCCAGTTCCCAATAAGACAAAAAATTATTTCATAAAATATTAGCGGCAAGTAGTTTTTGGGGATAGATTACGAGAAGACCCAATGTTTTGGCATCTTTTAATTTTTTAAACACCACCAACTTTAAAATTTGTTGTAATAAATTTGTTAAGATATTGTAAATTATAGCTTTAGTGGAAGTATTAGTGGAAGTTTAGTGCCCTAAATTAGGTAGTGGTACTTTTACTTTTCCTTAATTTACGAAAGGTGTTAGGATATCTATTGCCTATATAATGTACATTTCAACTGATTAATACACAATTCATATATTGATTTCCTCTCTTTATGGTATCAAAGAGCAGTACGAAACTAAGTATATTGTCATCTTCCTTTCAAGCTTTTCAGATCCATTTGACCCCAAATTGTCTTTTTGGCCAAAACCCTTTTTTTCATCTTAATCGACCGGAACAGTTCACCACTGCCGGAACCTCGACGGCTACACGCGCCATACCATCGAACTCGCCGGCTTCCAAACGGCACCTCCGAACCCCGTCGCCGGAAACATCTCCATGCGCTCTCACGCGCCACCTCTTCTCCTGGCGTGACCACCATGTTTGATAAATGATTTTATCATGATTTTGATGATTTTGTTTTTATACCAAAACAATGTTTTTAAAGGTTGTCCAAATACTCCTAAATGATTTAAAATGGTTTTAATATTTTTGGAGTATTTCCTCAAGTTTATTTTCGATATAAAATTGGACAACACATTTAATGCTTTTTAAGTCAATGGTTTTTACATTGAAACTATGTTGTCCTAATACTCCCAATTGATCTAAAATATTTCTACTATTTTTGGAGTATTTATTGGAATTTATATCGGACAACACTTTTTGTGTAAATGTTTTATTTCTTCAAGACTACATTTCTAATGTTGTCCTAAATACTCCCGATCGGTTTAAAATGTTTTTACGATTTTTTCGGAGTATTTCTTGAGGTTTATTTTCGTAAAAAATCGGACAACATTGAATTTAGGCGTCGACCAGGTCGACCAAAGAGGCGGCCGTGCACTGGGAGCAAAACATTGAAACGTAAACTTTGTTCCTTCCGGTTTTTGGTCGGTCTGCAACCGTCGCCCTAGCCTTCGACCGGTCGAGGTGCACTGACCGACCGGTCGCCTTGTGTTAATTCTTTGCGACATATTTCAAACTTCTATTTTCGTGCGACCGGCCGCTCTATGCTTTGACAACAAAATTCTAAGCTGTTGCAAAGACAACTTTTCCCTAAATTGTGGGATTGATTTCTAACAGCTATAATCTTGATTTTAATTGCATTTTTTTGTAGAAATCGATTCCAAGAGGAGCCTATCAAGTATCAATCATCTCCTATAAATAGAGGAAGAATTGAAGCAACACAACAAGAGAGAAAACTACAACACAACAAGATACACTCAAGAATACACTTGTTCTTACATTGTCTTATTTCTTGTTGTAATTTGCCTAGCTATTCACTTTCACATTCTTGAGGTCTAGGCTATTCTTGATTACACTTGCACTCAATTGTATTATTCATTATCGAGTTGTAATCTTGAATTTGTGGTCGTCATTCAAACACAAGATATCCTTGTGAGTGTTCTTGTGGTAAGAACACACTTGGGTGAACTAGGTGTTAGGTGTAAGAAGATTGTGGTAATCTTTTTGTTGAGGTGTTGAAGAGTGTGGTGCTCTTCAAGGGTGAAGATTGTGGTAATCTTCACAAGGTGCCGTTTGAAGATTGTGGTAATCTTCAAGTGAGATTGTGGTAATCTCAAAGGTGGTGTTGAAGAAGAGTGTGGTGTTCTTCAAGGTGTTGGTGTAAGATTTTGTTGTAATAATTTTGGTAATTATTAATAAAATCTTTTTCTCTTTTCGAAATCCATCCCGGATATACTGGGGTGGTAGAGGATTAGGCCCTAGGTGGGTTGAACCTCTTTAAATCGACGTGTGTTGTTTACATTCCGCACCTTTGTTATTATCCTTGAGCATTCGGTTGGAAAAAGAGGGCGAAATCGAAAAGATGGAGATAATCTATTCACCCCCCCTCTAGATTATCTTAGCCGCTTGGACTTACACACCACGCGTCTCTCCGTCGGTTCTTGCCGTCGCACCAGGGCCGTCGGTGCGCCTTTTCCTCCTCTCTTTCTATCTGTACCACTTTCGGTTAGTGGGTCTTCCAATTCGGGTGTCTTACGTCCTTTTTTTCTTCTGCGTAGAGACAAGAGTACAATAGGTGGGCGATAAACGATGATAAGAAAGAAAATTGTAAATAGGATAAGGGTTACGAGTAGAACGTATACCTTTGCGGAGGGCGATAGGCAAATCGGGTGAAGCGAGATGGATCCGTAGTAGGGGAAGAGATATCTCGGGAAGGGAGAGTCAAGAACGTGACTCTATCCGCCGTTCATAAGTGATGCCATACCGATTTATGGGCGAAGGAGACGTGGTGGAGAGGATGAAGGAATGGACATATACGGGGGGAAGTAGAAGACTCGGGAGTGATGGAAAAATAAGGTATAGGCAATACCTGATCTAAGTCATGGGAAGGAATAGTCGTTGTGGCAAAGTATGAGATATCCTCAAAGAAGGTAACATCTGCGGAGATGTAGAAACGGTTTGTAGGAGGAGAGTAGCAACGATAACCCTTTTGAACACGAGAATAGCCAAGGAAAATACACTTGATGGATCGAGCAGATAGTTTATCGCGACCTGGAGAAAGATCATGAACAAAACAAGTACAACCAAAAACACGAGGAGAAACATCATATAAGGGGGCCATAGGATGCAAAATAGAATAGGGAGTCTGACCATTCAATACAGAAGATGGCATTCGATTTATCAAATAAGTGGCAGTTAAGACAGCATCGCCCCAAAACCTTAAAAGTGCATTAGCATATATCAAGAGAGTGCGGCGGTATCAACAACGTGTCATGTTTTCGTTAAAGCAACACCATTTTGTTGAGGTGTATGAGGAAACTTTATTGATGTATAATGCCTTAGAACTTATGAAGGAATGAAAAATCAGGAGAAATACTCTTTTGCATTATCACTTCGTAAGATACGAATTGTTTTGCCAAACTGAGTCATAATTTCCGAACAAAATTTTTGAAAAATATCGAACAACTCAGAACGATCTTTCATTAAAAATACCCAAGTACATCTGGAGAAATCATCAATAAAAGTGACATAATAACGATAACCTAAGAGAGACGAAACACGACTCGGACCCCAAACATCAAAGTGAACAATATCAAAAAGAGAGACAGCTCTATTATTAATACGATTAGGAAAAGAGACACGAACATGTTTTCCTAATTGACAAGACTCACAATTTAAAGACTCCAGCTGTGAAAGACCAGATACCATGGTTTTTAACTTGGATAGACTTGGGTGGCCTAGGCGACGATGAAGAAGATCAGGGGATGCAGAAGCGGCACATATAGTAGACATTGGTGATTGAAGGTAGTAGAGACCACGAGATTCAGATCCTGCTCCAATCGTCTGCCCCGTATTCCGGTCCTGTATTAGGAAGGAGTCAGAAGTGAAGGTTATGGCACAATTTAAAGAACGAGTTAATTTGCTTATGGAAATTAAGTTAAACGGGCAAT
Organism: Rehmannia glutinosa; assembly: GCA_016081115.2. NCBI lineage: Eukaryota > Viridiplantae > Streptophyta > Magnoliopsida > Lamiales > Orobanchaceae > Rehmannia > Rehmannia glutinosa. The sequence goes on from CM071935.1 coordinate 3,557,673, forward strand.
TGGGAACCAATAAAACAGAACTTAAAGATATTGTGGGAGTAGGTGAAACTCGTCCAACTCCAGTTGCCTGGATTTTAGATCCATCCGCAACAGTAATAAAATGTGGAAGTGTGGTTTGTGATATATCAGAGAAAATTGAGGAATTACCAGTCACATGATCAGAAGCACCAGAATCCAAAACCCATGCTTGATGAAATGTCCGCTTTAGATTCCAATCATACTTGGATGCTTGTTCCTCTTCCATCTGAAAAATCTGTTGTTGGTTGCCGATGGGTTTTTAATGTTAAGGTCGGTCCGGATGGACAAGTTGATCGCTTAAAAGCCCGACTAGTGGCCAAAGGATACACAAAAGTCTATGGTTAGGATTACAGTGATACTTTTTCACCCGTTGCCAAAATGTCCTTGGTTCGTTTATTCTTAGCCATGGCGCCATACGACGTTGCCCCTCTTTCGATTAGATATCAAAAATGCCTTTTTGCACGGTGACTTGGATGAGGAAATTTATATGGAGCAACCTCCGGGGTTTGTTGCTCATGGGGAGTGTGGATTGGTATGCAAATTACAAAAATCTTTGTATGGCCTGAAACAATAGCCTAGAGCATGGTTTGGCCGATTCAGCAAAGTTCTTCAGCAGTTTGGGATGATTCGTTGCGAAGGAGACCATTCTGTCTTCTTTAAATGCTCCTCATCAAACACCTATATCTATCTTGTAGTTTATGTTGATGACATTGTAATTACTGGCAACGATTGTGAAGGTATCAAGGCACTGAAACAACACCTATTTCAGAATTTTCAAACTAAAGATTTAGGCCCTCTTCGTTACTTTCTTGGGATTGAAGTAGCCCAATCAAAGTCAGGTGTTGCTATCTCTCAAAGAAAATATGCTCTTGATATTTTAGAAGAAACGGGTCTTACAGATTGTAAACCAGTTACTACTCCTATGGATCCTAATGTAAAGCTCCTTCCTAATCAGGGGGAGCCTTATCCTGATCCAGGAAGATATCGAAGGCTTGTTGGGAAACTAAATTATCTCACCATGACCAGACCTGACATATCTTTCCCAGTAAGTATAGTAAGTCAGTTTCTCAATTCTCCTTGTGATAGTCATTGGAATGCCGTTATTCGTATTGTAAAATACATTAAAGAGTCACCTGGAAAAGGACTTGTTTTCACCGATAAAGGCCACACAAATATCATTGGGTATTGAGATCTTTGACAAGGCGGGAGATGAGAATGATCGAAGATCTACTTACAGTTATCAGATATTCATCGGAGGAAACCTGATCTCATGGAAGAGCAAGAAACAAACTGTCGTTGCTCGATCAAGTCTGGCCGATAATCGAGCTATGGCTCATGCAACTTGTGAACTCTTGTGGCTCAAACTACGGGAATTACATACGTGACATTGGTCCTATGGAGCTCGTATGTGATAATCGATCACTCTACACCTCTCTTCCAATCCAGTTTTTCACGAGAGGACGAAACATATAGAAGTGTTGTCATTTCCTCGGAGAAAAGATTCTATCCGGAATCATTAGGACCTCCTTTGTCAACTCTAGAGATCAACTCACCGACATCTTCACTAAATCTCTACGAGGTCCCGGATAACTTATATATGTGACAAGATGGATGCATATGATGTATAAGCTCCACCTTGAAGGGAGTGTTAAAATATTGTAAATTATAGCTTTAGTGGAAGTATTAGTGGAAGTTTAGTGCCATAAATTAGGTAGTGGTACTTTTACTTTTCCTTAATTTACGGGAAGGTGTTAGGCTATCTATTGCCTATATAATGTACATTTTCAGTCTGATTAATACACAATTCATATATTCAGTTTCCTCTCTTTAAAATCATTTTATTTTCTTTGAGTTCTCGTTTTATTTTCTTTTCAGATATATGGATGGTTGTATGATCCTAATTGTTAACACCGTATTGACAATATTGACGTGTCATTATTTAAGAATTCTAAAATTTACAAAAAAAAAGGGAGATATTTACACCTTATGTCATACAAGATTTGATATGAAAACATCCACCCAGGAAAGTTGTAATTTCATACTATTGAAGCAATTATAAACCATTCACACACAAGGAAGTAGACATTGTACCTACCACTGTCAAGACATGTACCAGAAATTTCTATAGAGGTTGCTTGTGAAAATCTAGTAGACGCCTCTGGTCTTGTTTGTTTTATAGAGGTTGCTTTTGAGACTCTCCAATCTGCAGTTTTTTATTCTGTCTTAGTAATGATCTTTTGTAGTTTTAGTCTATCACCTTTGTCTCTGTGTAGATGATCAAGAGTGACATAGGTATACTTTTGCTGCCCAATTAAGCTCATACTAAAATTTACAACGCCACATTGCATACAATTAGGCACTTTTTTCAAATCATATGTCTCCAAACAACTATGGGTTCAATAATTACTGAACTAAACGATTAAAAAAATCTAGATTTTAACAAAGTAAAAGGCTATATTAATATGTATGTACTGGAAGATTTAAAGAACTAACCTTCTTATGCACAAAGAATTTGATTTGTAAAACGACATGTAACATGTGAATTTTGCTTCTTTTATGTTTCTACCTCTGTGTGTAATATTCTTGCATACATGCGGCATTGAGATCGACATCGCCTTTTCAACCTTTCATTGCCTCTTCTCCGTGGCGTGACCACCATGTTTGATAAATGATTTTATCATGATTTTGATGATTTTGTTTTTATACCAAAACAATGTTTTTAAAGGTTGTCCAAATACTCCTAAATGATTTAAAATGGTTTTAATATTTTTGGAGTATTTCCTCAAGTTTATTTTCGATATAAAATTGGACAACACATTTAATGCTTTTAAGTCAATGGGTTTTTACATTGAAACTATGTTGTCCTAATACTCCCAATTGATCTAAAATATTTCTACTATTTTTTGGAGTATTTATTGGAATTTATATCGGACAACACTTTTTTGTGTAAATGTTTTATTTCTTCAAGACTACATTTCTAATGTTGTCCTAAATACTCCCGATCGGTTTAAAATGTTTTTACGATTTTTCGGAGTATTTCTTGAGGTTTATTTTAAGTAAAAAATCGGACAACATTGAATTTAGGCGGTCGATGGCCGTCGTCAAAGAGGCGACCGTGCACAGGGAGCAAAACATTGAAAGCAAACTTTGTTCCTTCCGATTTTGGTCGGTGCAACCGGTCGCCTAGCCTTGACGGTCGAGGTGCACTTCGACCGGTCGCCGTTAATTTCTTGCGACATATTTCAAACTTCTATTTCGTGCGGCCGGTGCACGGCCGCCCTATGCTTTTGACAACAAAATTCTAATTTGTTGCAAATGCATGACTTTTCCCTAAATTGTGGGATTGATTTCTAACAGCTATAATCTTGATTTTAATTGCATTTTTTTTGTAGAAATCAGATTCCAAGAGGAGCCTATCAAGTATCAATCATCTCCTATAAATAGAGGAAGAATTGAAGCAACACAACAAGAGAGAAAACTACAACACAACAAGATACACTCAAGAATACACTTGTTCTTACATTGTCTTATTTCTTGTTGTAATTTGCCTAGCTATTCACTTTCACATTCTTGAGGTCTAGGCTATTCTTGATTACACTTGCACTCAATTGTATTATTCATTATCGAGTTGTAATCTTGAATTTGTGGTCGTCATTCAAACACAAGATATCCTTGTGAGTGTTCTTGTGGTAAGAACACACTTGGGTGAACTAGGTGTTAGGTGTAAGAAGATTGTGGTAATCTTCTTGTTGAGGTGTTGAAGAGTGTGGTGCTCTTCAAGGGTGAAGATTGTGGTAATCTTCACAAGGTGCCGTTTGAAGATTGTGGTAATCTTCAAGTGAGATTGTGGTAATCTCAAAGGTGGTGTTGAAGAAGAGTGTGGTGCTCTTCAAGGTGTTGGTGTAAGATTTTGTTGTAATAATTTTGGTAATTATTAATAAAATCTTTTTCTCTTTCAAATCCATCCGGATATCTTGGGGTGGTAGAGGATTAGGCCCTAGGTGGGTTGAACCTCTTTAAATCGGCGTGTGTTGTTTACATTCCGCACCTTTGTTATTATCCTTGAGCATTCGGTTGGAAAAAGAGGGCGAAATCGAAAAGATGGAGATAATCTATTCACCCCCTCTAGATTATCTTAGCCGCTTGGACTTACACACCACGCGTCTCCGTCCGTCTTTGCCGTCGCACAGGGCCGTCGGTGCGCCTTTTCCTCCTCTTTTCTATCTGTACCACTTTCGATTAGCGGGTCTTCCAATTCGGGTGTCTTACGTCCTTTTTTTCTTCTCGCGTAGAGACAAGAGTACAATAGGTGGGCGATAAACGATGATAAGAAAGAAAATTGTAAATAGGATAAGGGTTACGAGTAGAACGTATACCTTGCGGAGGGCGATAGGCAAATCGGGTGAAGCGGATGGATCCGTAGTAGGGAAGAGATATCGGAACGGGAGAGTGAAGCACGTGACTCTATCCGCCGTTCATAAGTGATGCCATACCGATTTATGGGCGAAGGAGACTGTGGTAGAGAGGATGAAGGAATGGACACATCTGGGGAAGTAGAAGGCTCAGGATTGATGGAAAAATAAGGTATAGGCAATACCTGATCTAAGTCATGGGAAGGAATAGTCGTTGTGGCAAAGTATGAGATATCCTCAAAGAAGGTAACATCTGCGGAGATGTAGAAACGGTTTGTAGGAGGAGAGTAGCAACGATAACCCTTTTGAACACGAGAATAGCCAAGGAAAATACACTTGATGGATCGAGCAGATAGTTTATCGCGACCTGGAGAAAGATCATGAACAAAACAAGTACAACCAAAAACACGAGGAGAAACATCATATAAGGGGGCCATAGGATGCAAAACAGAATAGGGAGTCTGACCATTCAATACAGAAGATGGCATTTGATTTATCAAATAAGTGGCAGTTAAGACAGCATCGCCCCAAAACCTTAAAGGTGCATTAGCATATATCAAGAGAGTGCGAGCGGTATCAACAATGTGTCTATGTTTTCGTTCAGCAACACCATTTTGTTGAGGTGTATGAGGGAAACTTGATTGATGTATAATGCCTTTAGAACTTATGAAGGAATGAAAAACGGTCAGAGAAATACTCTTTTGCATTATCACTTCGTAAGATACGAATTGTTTTGCCAAACCGAGTCATAATTTCGAACAAAAGTTTTGAAAAATATCGAACAACTCGGTAAGCGATCTTTCATTAAAAATACCCAAGTACATCTGGAGAAATCATCAATAAAAATGACATAATAACGATAACCTAAGAGAGACGAAACACGACTCGGACCCCAAACATCAAAGTGAACAATATCAAAAAGAGAGACAGCTTTATTATTAATACGATTAGGAAAAGAGACACGAAAATGTTTTCCTAATTGACAAGACTCACAATTTAAAGACTCCAGTTTGAAAGACCGGATACCATGGTTTTTAACTGGATAGACTGGGTGGCCTAGGCGGCGATGAAGAAGATCGGGGGGATGCGAAGCGGCACATATATTAGACATTGGTGATTGAAGGTAGTAGAGACCACGAGATTCGGATCTGCTCCAATAAATCGCCCCGTACTCCGGTCCTGTATTAGGAAGGAGTCAGAAGTGAAGGTGATGGCACAATTTAAAGAACGAGTTAATTTGCTTATGGAAATTAAGTTAAACGGGCAATTGGGAACCAATAAAACAGAACTTAAAGATATAGTGGGAGTAGGTGAAACTCGTCAACTCCGGTTGCCTGGATTTTAGATCCATCCGCAATGATAATAAAATGTGGAAGTGTGGTTTGTGATATATCAAAGAAAATTGAGGAATTACGGTCACATGATCGAAGCACGAGAATCCAAAACCCATGCTTGATGAAATGTCCGCTTTAGATTCCAATCATACTTGGATGCTTGTTCCTCTTCCATCCGGAAAATCCGTTGTTGGTTGCCGATGGGTTTTTAATGTTAAGGTCGGTCCGGATAGACAAGTTGATCGCTTAAAAGCTCGACTAGTGGCCAAAGGATACACACAAGTCTATGGTCGATTACGATGATACTTTTTCACTCGTTGCTAAAATGTCCTTGGTTCGTTTATTCTTAGCCATGGCCGCCATACGACGTTGGCCCCTCTTTCGATTAGATATCAAAAATGCCTTTTGCACGGTGACTTGGATGAGGAAATCTATATGGAGCAACCTCCGGTGTTTGTTGCTCGGGGAGTGTGGATTGGTATGCAAATTACAAAAATCTTTGTATGGCCGAAACAATAGACTAGAGCATGGTTTGGCCGATTCAAGCCAAAGTTCTTGGCCAGTTTAGGATGATCCGTTCGAAGGAGACCATTTTGTCTTCTTTAAATGCTCCTCATCAAACACCTATATCTATCTTGTAGTTTATGTTGATGACATTGTAATTATCGCAACGATTGTGAAGGTATCAAGGCAATTGAAACAACACCTATTCGAGAATTTTCAAACTAAAGATTTAGGCCCTCTTCGTTACTTTCTTGGGATTGAAGTAGCCCAATCAAAGTCAGGTGTTGCTATCTCTCAAAGAAAATATGCTCTTGATATTTTAGAAGAAACGGGTCTTACAGATTGTAAACCAGTTACTACTCCTATGGATCCTAATGTAAAGCTCCTTCCTAATCAGGGGGAGCCTTATCCTGATCCAGGAAGATATCGAAGGCTTGTTGGGAAACTGAATTATCTCACCATGACCAGACCTGACATATCTTTCCCAGTAAGTATAGTAAGTCAGTTTCTCAATTCTCCTTGTGATAGTCATTGGAATGCCGTTATTCGTATTGTAAAATACATTAAAGGGTCACCTGGAAAAGGACTTGTTTTCACTGATAAAGGCCACACAAATATCATTGGGTATTCAGATGCTGATTGGGCAGGAGATGAGAATGATCGAAGATCTACTTCTGGTTACTGTATATTCATCGGAGGAAACCTGATCTCATGGAAGAGCAAGAAACAGACTGTCGTTGCTCGATCAAGTACAGAAGCCGAATATCGAGCTATGGCTCATGCAACTTGTGAACTCTTGTGGCTCAAACTACAGGAATTACACTTCTGTGACATTGGTCCTATGGAGCTCGTATGTGATAATCAGTCAGCTCTACACCTCTCTTCCAATCCAGTTTTTCACGAGAGGACGAAACATATAGAAGTCGACTGTCATTTCCTCAGAGAAAAGATTCTATCTGGAATCATTAGGACCTCCTTTGTCAACTCTAGAGATCAACTCGCTGACATCTTCACTAAATCTCTACGAGGTCCTCGGATAACTTATATATGTGACAAGATGGATGCATATGATGTATATGCTCCACCTTGAGGGGGAGTGTTAAGATATTGTAAATTATAGCTTTAGTGGAAGTATTAGTGGAAGTTTAGTGCCCTAAATTAGGTAGTGGTACTTTTACTTTTCCTTAATTACGGAAGGTGTTAGGCTATCTATTGCCTATATAATGTACATTTTGACCGATTAATACACAATTCATATATTTAGTTTTCTCTCTTTAAAATCATTTTATTTTCTTTGAGTTCTCGTTTTATTTTCTTTTCGGATATATGGATGGTTGTATGATCCTAATTGTTAACACCGTCATTGATAATATTGACGTGTCATTATTTAAGAATTCTAAAATTTACAAATAAAAGGGAGATATTTACACCTTATGTCATACAAGATTTGATATGAAAACATCCACCCAGGAAAGTTGTAATTTCATACTATTGAAGCAATTATAAACCATTCACACACAAGGAAGTAGACATTGTACCTTCCACTGTCAAGACATGTACCAGAAATTTCTATAGAGGTTGCTTGTGAAAATCTAGTAGACGCCTCTGGTCTTGTTTGTTTTATAGAGGTTGCTTTTGAGACTCTCCAATCTGCAGTTTTTATTCTGTCTTAGTAATGATCTTTTGTATTTTTAGTCTATCACCTTTGTCTCTGTGTAGATGATCAAGAGTGACATAGGTATGAAGAATGACATGGGTTGTTTGGACTTTTGCTGCCCAATTAAGCTCATACTAAAATTTACAACGCCACATTGCATACAATTAGGCACTTTTTTCAAATCATATGTCTCCAAACAACTATGGGTTCAATAATTACTGAACTAAACGATTAAAAAAATCTAGATTTTAACAAAGTAAAAGGCTATATTAATATATATGTACTGGAAGATTTAAAGAACTAACCTTCTTATTCACAAAGAATTTGATTTGTAAAACGACATGTAACATGTGAATTTTGCTTCTTTTATGTTTCTACCTCTGTGTGTAATATTCTTGCTTCGTCTGGCATTGAGATCGACATCTGCCTTTTCAACCTTTCATGCTGCCTCTCTCGATAGAAATTTGCCGCTATAACATATAATTTATAATTATTTACAAAAGTGTCCACTATAAGAAAACAAGGAAATTTCAATGGGAAAAATCTTTTGAATTTAGCCAATTACCATTGGAATGTTGGAGGAGGGTTATCTCAATTTAGGTAAGAAAGGGTTATTTAGAAATTGGTAGTTGGAAGAGGAATTATTTTTCTTTTAGAAGGAGGAGGTTATTTAGGCTAAGAAATATAAGAGAGTTTTATTGGTGGATAAATATTTGCTTGTATTGATTCTTCTCAAATTTGGCTTGTTACAAAATGATCAAGACACCCATATTTATACTAGTACAACTTCCTAACCAATTGCTAGGATTTATTTGATTTCATGGCTATAATTCATCCACTAGAATCATTCTCCAAAATATATACTTTACTAGAATATTCTACAAGATTTCCTACATATAATATCTAAGATATTTTCATAAGACTTTTCTAGATATATTCTAGAACTTGGGCCATTTGGGCTTGGGCTCTCATTCTTTTCTTTTATCTCAAAATTAATCTTCTCACCCAATATTACTTGGGCTAAATCAAGTTTAATTTCCAACACCCCCTTAAACTTGATTTGTCATTCCAAGGAAACTTCTAAGTCGTATGAAGTCTTCATGCTTGAGCGGTTTGGTGAAGATGTCCCAATTTGATCTTAAGACTTTACATACTCCATTTGTACATCCTTTCTTGATATGCATTCTCTTATGTAGTGGTAGCGAGTGTCAATGTGTTTACTTCGATTATGAAACACTGGATTCTTTGCCAATGCCATAGCTGACTTGTTGTCGACACAAATCTTAGTTGGATCTTCTTGTGTCATTCCCAGTTCCTTCAGCAAATTTCTCAGCCAAACTGCATGGCAAACACAAGTTGTCGCAGCTACGTACTCAGCTTCACAAGGTTGAGAGAGTGACTATTGGGCTGCTTCTTTGACATCCAAGTGAATGCGGTATCTCCCATGAAGAACACAAAGCCAGTAGTACTTTTTCGATCATCCACATCTCCAGACCAATCGCTATCACTATAGCCAACAAGTTTATAATCATTAGTTGTTGAATAAAATAAGCCGTAATTGATCGTACCTTTGAGATAGCGAAGAATCCTTTTAGCAGCCTTCATGTGAGTAGTGGTTGGATTCTCCATGTAGCGACTTATTAGACCGGTGGCATAGAGAATGTGGTCTAGTGCACGTCAAATACCGCAAACTTCCAACCAAACTTTTTGTATAATGTCGGGTCCACTTTTTCTTCTCCGTCATACTTTGATAGCTTGATCCCGCACTCCTTTGGTGTGCTAATAGGCTTGCGATTATCCATCTTGAACCTCTTGAGAATCTCCTTCACGTAACCTTCTTGCGAGATGAAAATCCCATCTTCTTGTTGTTTAACTTCAACGCCGAGGTAATATGTCATAAGCCCGATATCAGTCATCTCAAATTCTCTGGTCATTGCTTTCTTGAACTCTTCAAACATGTCTGGATTATTTCTGTGAAGATCAAGTCATCCACATATAAACATACGATCAAAACATCATCTTTTCGACCTTGACATAAAGTGCATGTTCGTGCGGGCATTTAGTGAACCCATTCTCTTGCAAGTATTTATCGATCCGCTATTCCAAGCCCGTGGTGCCTGCTTTAATCCGTATAGAGCCTTCTTGAGCTTCAAGACTTTATCTTCTTTCTTTCTTCACCACATAGCCCTTTGGTTGTTCAATGTAGACTTCCTCCTCGAGAACTCCATTTAAGAAAGCTGACTTTACGTCCATCTGGTGAATCTTCCATCTGTTTTGAGCTGCTAAAGAAATGATAAGCCTTATTGTTTCCAAGCGAGCGATAGAGGCAAACACCTCGTCATAGTCGATTCAGCTCTTTGACTATAGCCTTTTGCGACTAGCCTTGCTTTATATCTTTCAATTTTTCCTTTAGCATTCTTCTTTGCTTTGTACACCCACTGGCCGATAGCCTTATGTCCTTTTGGAAGTGAGGTCAGCTCCCACGTGTCATTCTTCATGATTGCTTGTATCTCTTCATCCATAGCATCTCTCCATCTTTTATTTTGGGCTGCTTCTTCAAAAGTCACTGGTTTACAATCTGCAAATAGACAGAATAAAGTGATATCATTTATCCTCTCGGTGTTCTCATAAAGATCTTCTAGACTCCTTGCACGTGTTATGCTTCTTTCATTTAGAAATGATGGTGGCGAGTCTCCTTGACTATTGATTGTGAAGTGGATGGAGTAGTTGGCTCTTGCTGAACTTCTATGGTTGGCTCGGTCGGTCTCGACTCATTTTCTTGAAAATCCGAAAAAGAAATTGAAGTTGTTTTGGGAACCAAAATCCCAATCGATTCTTCATCAAACTCTACATCACGACTTATCACAAGCTTCTTAGTATTTGGATTATATAACTTATAACCTTTAGAATTTGAGTCATACCCGTGAAGATGAATGCCTCACTTTTGTCATCAAGTTTACTTCTTCTCTCGTCGGGTATGTGTGCATATGCTTTTGTTCCAAATACTTTTAGATGAGAGATACCTGGTTTTCTTCCACTCCAAGCTTCTTGTGGTGTTTTTCCCCACACACTTCTAGTTGGTGAACGATTTGACAGTACACCGCACACGCCACCGCTTGGACCGAACTCCTTTGGCGACCTTTTGCTTTTGAGCATGCACCTTGCCATTTCAAGAATTGTTCTATTCTTTCTCTCGGCCTACGTCATTTTGTTGGGGGATCTTGGGGACTGTCAAGGACGCGGATTCCATTTGCTTCGCAAAATTCTTGGAACTCCTTAGATGTAAATTCTCCTCCACGATCGATCGCATTGCCTTGATTTTGCATCCACTTTCATTTTCCACCATAACTTTGAACTTCTTGAATGCTTGAACACTTGGACTTGTTTCAAAAAATATACCCAGGTCTTTCTAGAGAAATCATCAATAAAGAGGCGGAAATAATTATTTTTACCGAGAGAGCTTGGCTTGATTGGTCCTCAAACATTAGTGTGTATGAGCTCGAGGCTTCTCGTGATCTCGAGCTTGATTCCTTTGGAAAACTCTTTCTGGATTGTTTTCCCAATAGACATTCTTCACATAGTTGATCGGGATGATTGATGGACGGTAATCCTCTCACCATCTCTTTCTTTGATAGTAATTAATCCGCCAAAATTTAAGTCCCCAAATCGTAGATGCCAAAGCCAAGATATATCTTTGTAGCAAGCTTTGAGACATTTTGCTACATCATTCGGATATTTAATAAGAACATTCTATTTCTAGACATTGGCACTTTAGTGATTAAATTATTTCTATCATCTCTTATAGAAAGACTACGATCTTTCATGTGAATGTCATAGCCTTTCTCTAAGAGTTGTCCCAAACTCAAGATATTACTTTTCATATTTGGAACATAATAAACATTTGAAATAAATTGATGACTTCCATTCTTGAAGCGGATTAGAATTTTACCTTTTCCTTTGACCAGGGACTTTAGACTCATCTCCAAAAGAAACATTGCCACTCACCGATTCATCAAGCTCCACAAACATGCTTCTTTTTCCACACATATGGTTGCTTGCACCGATGTCAGGTACCAAGTGTTGTCTTGTCTTCCATCACCACCTTTGTATGCTAGTAACAAATTGACAACTTCTTCGTTTTTATTTTCCACATAGTGGGCCTTTTCTTCAACCTTGTTTTTGGGAGCTATACACTCGGAAGCATAATGTCCAAATTTTTACAATTATAACACTTACTTTGTGATTTTTTGTACCTTGTTCTTGGATTACTCCTCCGCGTCCCTTGGTTGGGTATTCTCTTCTATCTTCATTATTATTGAAACCTCCTCGTGCATGTCCACGACCACGGCCTCGTCGCCTCGTCTTGGAAATGACCTCTTCCATGTTGACCACGTTCATTGCTCATGCTTTCTTCTTTATCCTTCACTTGCATTTTAAAAAGTTGTTCTACAATATCTTGCTTTTTTTATGTGTTTCTTCATATGCTTGTAATGACCCCAATAATTGATCAATAGTCATCTCCTCCAAATTTTTTGTTTCCTCAATTATTACGACAATATGCTCAAATTTAGGACTTAAAGAACGGAGTATCTTTTCCATAATTCTCACATCACTTAAATTTTCACCATTTCTTTTCATTTGATTAGAAACCGCCAAAACTCTTGAAAAATAGTCGGAAATAGATTCGGACTCTTTCATATGTAAAGCTTCAAATTCACCTCTTAATGTTTGGAGACGTACCTTTTTTACTTGTTCGGCTCCTTTGTGAGAAATTTGAAGCTTCTCCCATGCATCCTTGGCGGTAGTTGCACTTGAGATCTTTTGAAACCATCATCATCCAAAGCTTGATAGATGAGATAGAGAGCTTTCTTGACTCTTTCAAATTATCCTTTTGAGTTTGGGATAGTGTAGTCTCGTCTTGTGACTCGACATATCCTTTCTCTACAATATCCCAAACATCATATGCACCCAAAAGGGTCTTCATCTTGATACTCCAATTATCATAGTTGCTTGTATTGAGCATAGGGACTTGAAAGGAAGCCACACCATTTGCCATATTTTTATGTAAACCACAAGTGATCTTGTGGCTCGATACCACTTTGTTGGAGAAGGGTTATCTCAATTTAGGTAAAAAGGGTTATTTAGAAATTGGTAGTTGGAAGAGGAATTATTTTTTCTTTTAGAAGGAGGAGGTTATTTAGGCTAAGAAATATAAGAGAGTTTTTTGGTGGATAAATATTTTCTTGTATTGATTCTTCTCAAATTTGGCTTGTTACAAAATGATCAAGACGCCCATATTTATACTAGTACAACTTCCTAACCAATGGCTAGGATTTATTTGATCTAATGGCTATAATTCATCCACTAGAATCATCCTCCAAAATATATACTTTACTAGAATATTCTACAAGATTTCCTACATATAATATCTAAGATATTTTCATAAGACTTTTCTAGATATATTCTAGAACTTGGGTCATTGGGCTTGGGCTCTCATTCTTTTCTTTTATCTCAAAATTAATCTTCCAAGCCCAATATTACTTGGGCTAAATCAAGTTGAATTTCCAACATGGAATTATCGATTCCAACGGAAATTCCAACACAAAACCGTTGGAATGGCAAAATTCCAAGGGAAAAATATTCAACGGAATTTTCAACGTTATTTATCCATTGGAATATATAACCGTTGGAAAGAACTCCAACATTTTTTCCAACACTAATTCCAACGAGTTATAACATTGGAATATATTTAATCATTGGAAAAAAACTCCAACGATTGTTCCAAATGAATTATACTATTGGAATTTAGTCCGATAGTATATATCCATCGGAATATTCAATCAATTTATCTCATTATCTAATATCTTTAACTTTCAAGAGGTCACTCATCATCAATTTGTCCCAAGTCAAACACATTTAACCATGCGGTTTTAATATGATTGACTCGAGAAGAGAAGATATATTTTATTGATATGGATTATACTATCAAATTATTTAACCTCTATTGAAATTTTCCAATAGTATTGGAATTTCCAATGGAATTTTCAACAACATGTTGTACCATTGGAATTTCCGTTGGAATTTTAAAAACTCCAACGAAATTCCAACGATTAATTCCAATATTTGGTTTGTCGTTGGAATTTTCCAATGGTATGTTTTAGTGATGGAATCAGCTGTTGGAATTTTTCAACGGTTAGTTGTGGTGTTGAAATTTCGTTGGAATTTTAAATTCCAACATGAATTCCAACATTTTATACCCGGTTTTTGTTTACCGTTGGAATTTTCCAACGGTATAGTGTAGCATTGGAATTTCCGTTGGAATTTTAAAAATTCCAATAGTTTTCTATTTCGTTGGAATTATTTTATTGGAATTTGAGTATTTTCTTGTAGTGGTCATATATGTATCTTGAATATATATATTTAAAATAGTTATATAAAAAAATGAATACTTCAGATTTAAATGATAAAATATTCAGAATCACATAAAATTTACATGGTGATAAATTTGTTAATGGTTTTCGATGCATTTGTATGTTCTAAATAACTATGAACTTTGAACAATTGGAAAATATTGCTTTCAAAGTACATATTATGTAATGTGGCGAAAAATGACCTATATCAAATGAGTAAACGAACTCTTAGAGCAATGGGATTTTAAAATGTAGCGAACAAATGTTAACTTTGCTCTTTAACGGCATGGACTCTCTCTCTCTCTCTCTTCATTTTTTAGGACATTCACGATTAGATACATGATCTCAATTCTCAGTGCCCATAGTTCTATCAAAAATAATGTAACACAGATAGTGTGTAGTGCTAAATATTTAGGCTGGAACGGACAACTTGCAATACTCAATTTATTTCAAAGTGGTTTTACCAATGTAAAATAAACAGTTTTTTTTTTTTTTATAAACTTTTACCAAAACTTGCTATATGGAGCTTCACATATGATCATATACCTGGTTAGTGGTTGAGCATGATTTTCCCCATACAGAAGTACAGAACAGTCCTAAAAAGTGCTATGTTACTGAATAGTTTGTGTACACGCCTACAGCTAAAAAGAAAGTTTTCTGAACTTAATGAAATATATTTGTATTTCTGTTGCATTTTTTTGAATTTAATGCAAAGTAATTATGGCTGAATTTTTTTCCAAGATGGATGGCATTATTATCCTAATTGTTAACACTGTAACTAATAATTTATTTAGGACTGAAAAACTAAAACCATTGGAAAAAATACATCTCTTTCCTCTAATCGGATATGTGCAAAAATGTGAGTTGATGTATTTTGATCTTAAAATAAAGTTTGCAAGATTAAAATTAAATTTATGCATTGTACACCAAAGAAAGTTGTAATTTCATATTATTGAAGCACTTACTATTAACCATTTACAAACAAGAAATTGGACTTTTCTCCTATCACTTTCAAAACATAAGTCATGAAATTACCTACAAAGGATGCTCGTCGAAATCTATCAGATGCCACTGGGCTTCTTGTCCGAAATCCTCCACGGAGATTTGTTTTTCAGTGTCAGCAATGATGTTTTGCATATTTAGCCTTCAACCCTTGTCTCTGTGCAGATCATTGGGGGTGTCATGGGCTGTTTTAACATAAGCATGGGGTGGAAATAAGTTCATCCAATTCCTTGACAACTTTTATGGAGGGTCTGTTTTTGAGTTTTATTTTGTGACTTTTTAAGACCGATGCCACTTTTATCCAATCCAATTGTACCGTTTCAATTTAATTGTTGTCCATCAGTAATCATTAATTTGTTAAATTCCAAAAAACCATTGAAATAAAGAGTATTAATTAGGGTCATTTTAATTAGTCCATGAAATAAAGAGTATTAATTAGGGTCATTTTAATACTTAATGGCGATTTCACATCAAAGATAAGAATCGGGGATGACATTTAGCAACACAATAGGAGTATAATCATCAATGTTTTTATCACCGGTAAGTTTGATATCTTGTATCAATTTTGTAAAAACATCCAAGTTCTCATCCATATCCTTAGTCAAATCAAGTTTAAATCTAAAAAACTTTTCAAGTAGAAAAAGTTTTGAGGGTAGGGAAGTTTTAGTGTAAAGTTCTTGCAATTTTTCCCAAAGGGCTTTGGCGAAGTTAACTTGCCAACTTTTCTCAAAACAAAGATCAGGATTTGCATTAAGGATAATGGATGAGTAAGCAAATTCATCAAGTTGATTTTATTTCAAAGAAAGATATCCTTATCGGTGTACTTTTGATCAATAGCTTTAAAACATTTCTGCTGAATTAAAATCCCCTTCATTTTTTGTTGCCAAATAGAAAAATCACTTTTCCCATTAAAGGGTTCCAAATGATAACCAGATGCACCAGCCATATTCACAGATAAAGCCACAGAGGATATCACAAGAATATAGCACAAGCAAGGTATCACAGCTATCAAATATCACAGCAGAAGCAACAGATAAGTGGACCACACAGAGTCCAATGACAACAGAAAATAAGAGGCAAATAATGGACCACACAGAGTCCAACACTGATCAAGATAAGCAAGAAAAGGCACACAGGACCACACAGAGTCCAAGAGAACCAAAAGAACAACAGAAAGTAAAGCTAGGTGGATTCCCTTCGCACCTCAGGATTCCACTGCACTCAAGGCACAGGGTCAAGAGGCTAATGCTCAGGGTTTCCCTAAACTAAGTACTGACTGAAAGTAAATAAGAGAGAAGAAGGTAAAGAGAATCTTACAACCAGGAGCACATCCCGAGTTCTCACCACAACCAAGTACACCGGGGAGCCACGGATCACCAAGAAGCTCAAGAACCGGAAGCACCAACCCACCACGAGGCGGAATCGTGCTCTAATACCACTGTTGGGTATCTATCCTCTAAATATTGATACACGAAGTACCAAGTACAAATACGGACTCAATAAGAAGCCTATTATCTGATTTAAACTCTGACACTTTAGAGAAATTAAAAGTACAAGAGATGTAGTAAAATTACAATGAAACAGAGTAAAATTAACACAAAGCAAAAATGTAAGGAATAAAACCCTAAAACCGAAATATAGTAGAGATTTTGGCTCGGGACCGATTTTCCCAAAAAACCACCACGGTAAGTCACCAGAGAAATCCGCAGAACCACAAGAACAGAGGCGGACCACAAAGCCTTGCCCTAAACCTCACAAAGAACCCAGATCCTCACCCAGAGACCCGAGGAAAAAGCCCGAATCACCAAACCCTAGTTCCTCCCAGAAACCCTAGTTTTGACCCCAACCAGTTCGTACACAAAGGATGTGAACTAGTGAAGAAGAAGACACTCAGTATGTCAAAACACTCAAGATTTCACAGAAACTCCGATGAGAGATCGGATTTCACAGAGAAGAAAACCCCAGGAAGATTCGAGAGAGTGTAGAGCGAGAGAGAGAGATGAGAGAGAGTGGGAACAAAACAGAATGAGAATTAGGGTTCGGATGGAACCTTTAATAGTCGGATGAATAGCCACGATCAAGAGGTGATATCCAACGGCTCGGATTGCACAAAGGGGATTCGCGGACTATTAAACGGGTTTCGCAACCCGAACACACAACCCGGGTATCTCAATGGGATTGGGAATGGGCTTGGAGGCTTTGGGTTGCATTTGGGCTAACCCATTGAAAACAAATGGGCCAATTACACAACAATTAATTTGGTATCATTTCACTCTATTAGCAATCATTTTATTTTGTAAAACCGTTTCAGTTTCATTTCCTTTCATAAGTTACATTTCTCCAGGTTTCAGGTTTTTTATGTCCATTATGATATTATTTAATAACCAAACTTACCTAATGACCAAAATGCCATTGCAAAATGGTAAGAGCTAGGGACAATCTAGTCCATGCGATTTTTAGCAGAAACATTCAGACATTTATAATAAAAAAATAGATATTTTTTCTTAATTCATATATAATATATATATATAATGTATACAAAATTTTGGGATCCTAAATTTTATTATTTTTCCGGGCCCAAATCGGCTGACTCGTTGGCCTCACGTAAGGAGCCGCCATGGTGGATGTGAGCCAAAATGTTACAGAAACGGTAGATGGCACCTTTTGGGGTGCACAAACAACTAAATCAAAAATAGAAAAACTTGTTAATGCGTAAAAGGGAAAAAACATTACCCAAATTAATTTGGTGATCGTTTTCCCACATTTTTCTCTAAAAAGTTTCCGATTCTATCATAGTTATATTGCTTAGAAAATGTCGGCAAAAGAATGACTAGATAAAAATAGGGTTTGGCAGCTCGTAAATCTATTTTCGTTTGTTTCTTCCCAATCTAGGAACTAGAGTTGGAAAAAAAACACAATATAATTATCAAAATTAAGTAATTATTAGCTACTTTTGGTATCAGTTGTTTTCTATATGCATGAGCCTTTTATCCGTGCGGTGGAATAGGAGATGAAACACCATATGGTAACTTCTATACAAGTGGCAATTATCCGTGCGGTGGAATAGGAGATGAAACACCATCTTGGAATAGAAGATCATATCCGCCCAAATTGGGGATTTTTATTTTCTGCGGGACTCGATGAACTACCAAAACGGGTTGAGATCTCCTATTCCACTTTTCCTATTCACTCTCTATTCCATATGTTGGATGATTGACACATGTACAATTGTGACATCATGTGACATCATCTTGTACACGTGTATTTCATCCAATACAATGGAATAGGAGTGGAATTAATGTTTAGTGCCGTTCCAAAAAAAGAAAGAAACTTCTCTCTCAAATTTACAATCAATACTTAAAGTTTGTTTCTACTCAAATTGCACCGAGAATATTTGTCAAACAAATAGACTTTAAAGGGGTCATTTATTAATAGATATATAGTTGATTTTTTTTAAAATTAGACTAAACCTTTAAGTATATTTTTAATTATAGCATGTGAAAGAATTGAAGGGTCCAATTCTAATGAATATACGGTGTGCGATCAAAAGTGATGCCAACACTTTGCAAAAACAAGCGAAAGACTTTTAATAAAAACATAATTTCACAATGTATCAAATAAAGACAGATTTAAAAGACAAGACAAAAGAGATTAAAAATTTTATACAAGTATAAAATACTTTGTACGGTGTTCATTAGAACAAAAATATTCAAAGGATGATGTTGTTTACAATATACAAAAATACAAAGTAAACAAGGAAACTAGAAGAACAACTCCTTGTGTCTCCAAAAGCAACAACACTCCTTCACAAAACGTGAGAATATATTTAGTGCACTCCAAATACTCAAACTACAGATGAATCTATCTCACATAAACAATCAAAACTCGAGTTCTAAAAATGATGCCAACAATGTTGCCAATATTCCTGGTATCACCGAGCTTCCACGGGAATTTTTACGGTGTGAAAAAGTGAAAGATGAACTCTCAATTCTCCTAAAATCAGACACGAAATTTGTTGGTTTCGATCCTTAAATAGCTACCTCTTGAATAACTTCCCGCAAGAAAATAGGAGAAAAACTTCCCCGCAAGATTTAAGGAAAAAACCACCCACTACCATAAACTTCTAAGGAGTTAGTAAAGTTAGAAAACTGAATTTAAACTTCTAACATAACTCTGTAAAAAACGACAATATTAATCGACAAAAATTAACTCGAAATCTGAAAGAAAAATTCGAAAGAAGAAAAATATAATGTTTGATGAAATTCAAACATTAACAATCTCCCCTTTCTTACATTTCCGGACAAAACCATTTGCACAACGACACGCTTAAATCTCCCGAATACAAGAAGTCAAACCTCACGAATTATAAGCCACATCAAATACTCTTCAAACCCCTTTCTTACAGATTTACGGACAAAACCATTTGCACATGACCTTTGCTTCCAACTTGTTTTTGTGCCACCTTCTCCCCTTTTTGACCGAAATCAACCCTCGTATTTAAAAGAGAAAAATAACCAATTACAAGCTCACTTTGAGAGCATTTGATACCCCATTATCTCCATTTAGAAGAAGTTAGGACCATTTATCCAACATAGGAGAAAGGAGATAAAAAGTAACAACTCATTACTACTAAACATCGTGTTTTGCAAATTTTTCACAATTGTTTTTTGTTTTTTTTTTGTTTTTTTACATATATAAGAAATAGTAATAAAACAAAAATGAAATATATATATATAAAACAAAACACAAAGAAAGATATCATGAGGTGATATGTTAATGATGCCATCATTTGCAAGATCATTCTCTGTATCGAGCAAACTCAATTTAAATGACAAAAGCGAGTTTTTTTTTTTTTTACACTTGCATAACAGATCCACAGGCATAAGAATAGTACAAAAAGACTTAAGAAAGTCACGAAATATAGCTTAATCCATTTTCTCGATCAATGAGCCAAAATGTATAAATATGCCCAAAAAACAAGTTTAAAAAATCATTTCTTGACTTCTTTTAAGAATTTGAGTTGCATAGAAATGCCTACAAAAGATGATGCAACAAAGACAGAAAAACTCAAGAATACAAGCTAACAACAAAACAAAAAAATATATACAAACAGGATGTGTCACACGGTGATGCAACACATGAAGCATCACACATTTAAAGAACACACAAACCAAGAGATTTCCTTAGACAAGAAAACCTCTCAAAATCCAAAGATTTAGAGAAAATATCGCTAATGGATGTTTAGTGGCAATGTGTTGAGTACAACAACGATCATTATCATCAGCCCCAAATCAATTTAGGATCGGTTTTTGAAGAATTCTCGGCAAAATTGAAAGTATCCTCAACAGTTCATGTATCATTTCGCATCATCTTACCTAAAGCCTTATCTTTCTTTGATTTAAAACAAAAAGGTTTGATATGCCCAGGTTTAAAACAAGAATGACACACATATTTTCGTCTCAAAACACTTCCGGACTTCTTGAAATCGTTTTTGAAAAATGATTTACCACTTTTCCAAAGATTCCCTTGTTTCATAGAATGGCATGTCTTCTTACAAGAATCTGTTTTATTTGCTTGAACATATCCTAATCCTGTTCTATCAAATCTAGCTTTCAAAAATATATCATCAATAACAGCAGAGCTAGAATCAAACTTACTTACAATCTTTTTAAGACTAATAAGTTGATTTTACCGAGATCAAGATCTTTGTCTTTCTTTGTTAAAAGAACTTCCAATCTCCCAACAGATTCTCTTAAAATGTCATTATCTTTGACAAGATCTTCACATTTAAGTTGCAAATCATTATGACATTTATCTTCTAGATCAACGGACTTTGACCCGAATTCGGACATAAAAATGATGCAAAATGATTAACAAAATCATATTGAGAATCAAGCAAACTGTCTTGTGATGCCTCGGTGTTGGCATCATTTGTTGCGTCATTTTTGAATCCATCGATTTGAGCTTCTCTTCTTCAAGAATCGTAACAAGTCCCTTGCGTTTTCTTCACCATCTTGATTCTTCATCACTAAAAGATACAAAGAAAATCCATACCTCTTTCCCTAAGAGTGTTTGCACATTGTTTTGCATAATGACCAAATCCTTTGCAAGCACGACATTGAATCAAATCAAGATTTTTTTGTTTTAAAGAATTGTTCTCTTGATTTGGTTCAAGATTTTTAGGAAATTTGAAGAATTACGAGAAAAATGTTTCTTAGACTTGAAATCTTTGCTATTCAAAGAAGATTTTTGAGTAAACTATTAAACCGTAAGGTCAATAATGCAATAGATTCTTCATTTAAATCACATTCATGAATGTTTTTCATAAAATGTTCCATTGCATTACTTTGAACATCACAAAAATCAAAACCGGTTTGGGTTTTAAAAGCAATACTTTTGTCTTCAACATGATGTTCTTTTTGTTGCCCCAATTTTAACTCAAAAGTTTGTAAAATACCAATAAGTTCATCAAGTCAAAGAGTATCAAGATCCTTGGTTTCTTCAATAGTATAGATCTTAACATTGTATCTTTCGGGAAGAGATCTCATTACCTTACTTACCAATCTTTCATTGCTAATAGGCTCTCCAAGTGATTGTGCCTCATTAGCAATATCACGATTTTTGCATTATATGAAGCAATGGTCTCTTCTTCTTCCATTCTCGATTCTCGAATTTGCTTGCTAGAGTCTTAGCTTTGTTCTTCTAACACTTTGTGTTCCCTCACAATGCAATTGCAATGCATCCCAAGCATCTTTTCTTTGAAACACAATTAGAAATTATTTTGAACAAAAACATATCAACAACGGTAAATATGGCATTTAAAGCTTTAGAATTAAAGCTTGCAACTGGATTTCATCGTTTTGCCACTCAATCTCTGGTTTGTCTATTGTAACTCCTTGATGTAAACGATTCTTGGTGGTGTCCATCCCGTAAGAATATATTTACATGCTCTTTCATCAATGGACTTGATATAAGCCCTCATTTTCACCTTCCAATAGGAATAGTTCGTTCCATCCAAAACAGGAGGTCGAAAAATAGAACTACTCTGAATTTCCATCATCCTGCAAAAAAAAAAAAACAGGATCACACTAAGTATCGTCTAGTGAAGGCTCTTGATGCCAAATGAAAGAATTGAAGGGTCCAATTCTAATGAATATGCAGTGTGCAGTCAAAAGTGATGCCAACACTTTGCAAAACACAGCGAAAGACTTTTAATAAAAAATATAATTTCACAATGTATGAAATAAAGACAGATTTAAAGACAAGACAAAAGAGATTAAAATTTTTGTACAAGTATAAAATACTTGTACGGTGTTCATTAGAACAAAAATATTCAAAGGATGATGTTGTTTACAATATACAAAAATACAAAGTAAACAAGGAAACTAGAAGAACAACTCCCCTTGTGTCTCCAAAAGCAACAACACTCCTTCACAAAGCGTGAGAATACATTTACTGCACTCCAAATACTCAAACTACACTGAATCTATCTCACATAAACACTCAAAACTCGAGTTCTAAAAATGATGCCAACAATGTTGCCAACATTCCTGGTATCATCGAGCTCTCAGAATTTTCTCGGTGTGAAAAAGCTGGAAGATGAAATCTCAATTCTCCTAAAATCTGACACAAAATTTGTTGGTTTTTGATCCTTAAATAGCTATCTCTTGAATAAATTCTGCAAGAAAATAGAGAAAAACTTCCCGCAAGATTTAAGGAAAAAACCACCCACTACCATAAACTTCTAAGGAGTTAGTAAAGTTAGAAAACTGAATTTAAACTTCTAACATAACTCTGTAAAAAAAGCGACAATATTAATCGACAAAAATTAACTTGAAATCGAAAGAAAAATTCGAAAGAAGAAAAAGATAATGTTTGATGAAATTCAAACATTAACGGCATGATTTACCCACACACACACACACACATATTTGATATGCAATATTCATATCCACCTTAGTGGTTCTTGGTTTTTGACATTAATCTCTTATGAGGATTTTAAGTGTTATGTATTATTAGAATTAAACAATTTTTAAAGAATTAAGTTGGATAATCCAGATGCATTAATATCCTTCCACGCATGAATAATACCTTATGTTATTCACGTTATATAAAAGGAACTTGTAATTAGGATTTCGTTCTATCACGGTTTCTGGAATATATCATATAGTCATGTATTGAAACACACAAAAGTTAGTCATACTATTTGTATTATTAAACAACTTTTGCCACTTATTCAATAATTTGATATATATATAGGGATTGGTTCAAATGAGACCAATCCCTTTAGGTTAGTCCATAAGAACACTTATGGACTCCGATTTAAGATTTTGGATGGTGTAGATCATTTTAGTTAATTTAGGCATATAAGGGTATAATTGTACTTTTATATTTAATTAGTTATGTTAATTAGAAAGTTATTAGCTATTTTTAAGGAAACATAATCCTACCTTTTCAGTTACCCAATTTTTAGGGAGGAAAAATCATCAACTTCAAGTATTTTTTTCAAAACGGTACTTATTTCCGCCATATTTGTGAACAGTGTTTTTATTGTATACTTAGTTCAATGGACTTGTATACTTAGTCATGTTTTATTGTATATTTAGTTCAATGGATTTGTATACTTGGTTCAAATGGAATCGTATTCTTGGTTATATAGGTAGTTTAGTAAGTAGTTTAGTAAATTTGTATACCTAGTTTCGTGGATTTGTATACTTAATTCAATGAAATTGTATACTTAGTTATATAAGTAATTCAGTGTAATTGTATACTTAGTTAAATATTTCTGTATACTTAGTATTATTTTAATGTATAGTTAGTTCAATGTAATTGTATACTTAGTTAAATGTTTTTGTATACTTAGTAAAGTTTTAATGTACAGGTAGTTTAGTGTAATTGTATACTTAGTTAATTGGTTATGTATATTTAGTAATGTTTTAATGTATAGTTAGTTTAGTGTAATTGTATACTTTTCATTAATTGTTGCACGATTTTGTTGCCATATTTGAATAAATTGCAGGTTCGAATGGGAAGAGAGAGAAAGGAAAGGTGAATCGCTTGATTATGGGGACGTGATCAATACAAAATCACGTCCCTAATTTTTAGGAAGCGGTTACTATATTTAATTTCCTCGGATTCCTATTTTATCCCTTCATTGTATACTTACTTATAAAATGTTGTATATATTGTAATATATCTTGGCCATTGATTTACTATTTGGATGGTGTAGATTTAGTCTTATGGACTAACCTAGGAGGGTGGTCTCACAGATCCTCCCTATATATATATATATATATATATATATATATATAACAATGTTATATAAGAGTATAAAATCCAATTATTGATCTCACAGTTTTTATGAAAAAATTGGAATTGAAGGTAATTCTCATCTGAATTTTAAGAAGTGCAGTTCCTTAATTTCATATGGAAAAAATCATATAGATGACATTTATTTGAATGTTGTGAATTTCTTTATGTACACCACACCACATCACATACAGATAATATGTAAAGTTATTATTATTTTAGTAAGTTTTTTTTTTCATTTTCTTTTTGTCAATTGGAATTAAATAGAATACATTTTCCCTAATTATATAATTTCTCCACATTATGTTGTTATCAGAGTGTGCAGATAAGCTAAGTAAATCTCTCGTGTTTGTGGGTGAAATTGGATACAACGACATTGGCTACGCAATTGCCCAACGACGTTCCATCCAAGAAACCGAGTTACCTACCTTTAGTTATCCAAACCATTATCAATACCACAAGAGTAAGAGCCGCCGGATTTTTTGCCACTTTTTCATAGAAAAATATTTTTTTAGCCATATTATTCAAAAATATGTTTATAGCCGTTTTGAGTTCAAATGTCCACTTTGTCCCCTTTTTTCAGTTCCGTGACCGGTCCATTTCTAGGTGCCAAGACGCATAACTCGGCACCAAGTTATGTACTACATCATTTTTTTTTTAAAATAATAACCAAGTATATAACCAGAAAATACACAAAGGATAAGATCGTCATTTTTTAATTAAAATTGATAAAACAAACTAGACTATTTTACATTTTCACAAAATATAAGTGGCTGATTTGGCCTATTACCACCAAGAGTAACTTACACCGATTTTTTTTTATTTAATTCCGTTGGAAACCATATTGATTTTTATTACTACAAATGTAAATGTTATTATTCTTATTTATTTTCATTTTTGAAGGAGGTGATCGAGGCTGGTGCATCACAAGTTATAGTCCCTGGAAATTTTCCTCTTGGATGCTTCCCAGTTGCTCTATTTTATGCTGCTAGCAATGATCCCACAGCATATGATGATTTAGGGTGCTTAAAAAGTGTGAATAATCTGACAACTTTTCAGAACGATGGTCTTCAACAAGCTCTAAACTCTCTCAGAACTGAATTTCCTAATGCCACCATACTTTATGCGGACTACTATAATGCATTTCGATCACTTCTACGTGACGCACCCACTCTTGGTCAGTGTTACCGTTATTTTGAGGGATAATTTCAATCTTAGTACCTAAATATGCCTTCTTTTTTTCACTTTTACTTTCAGGCCAAATTAATTTTGGTACCCGTGTTTTACTCTTTAATCAATTTCACCACATTCAATCAAACATATGTTGATTTTGGTGGTACCCAAAATTGACGAACATTTGATGAAATGCGGTGAAAGTGATTAAAAAGTAAACATTAGGTAGCAAAATTGATATGTCCAGAAAGTGGGATTAATTGCAAAATTGGTCCCCTAACTATAGAGGACACGCAATTTAGGTCATGTAAATATTTTAGGTAACACTTTTGATCTCATAAGATTTTGATCATGTGCAATTTTGACCCCATAAGTTCTAATTTATGCAATTTTGGTCCTACAAGCTCTGATTTTGGCGATTTTGTCCGAACAGGGTGTTTTAGTTTTTTATTTGTTCCCATTATACCTTTGTCCTTTGGCCAAAATACCTATGAACCATAAAAGGTTATAGGACTAAAATTGCTATTTTGAATAAAAGACAAAATCGTCAAGGACCGAAATTGTCACATTAATAAGTTACATTACTAAAACTGCAATTAAGCCCCGGAAAATGGGATACTAAAAGTGAAAACATGGTATATTTACGCACTAAAATTGGAATTATCCTTATTTTTTAAATGAAAAAAACAAAAGAGTGTATATGTTAACTAATTATCTGTTTGTTCTACTTTGTAGGGTTTAATACCACAAATTTGTTGAAAGCTTGTTGTGGAATTGAAGGACAATATAACCCCTTAGATTTGGGGTTTTGTGGGAATTTACTAGGTGGACGGGTGTGCCCTAATCCAAATGTTTACATACATTGGGATGGCATACATCTAACACAAGAAGCTTATCGTCGTATGTCCCAAACTCTCATTAGCAATTTGGGTCTTAATTGCACTCAATAAGTCATCATATTAAAGCAAGATCTTTACTAGACATATATGTAAAAGAATAAGCCCTCATCCCTCATTTGCTAGGGAAGTTGTGTTGTAATAAAAATCCATGTTCTCCATTAGATATGAGAATATGATCATATTGTATTGTATTGTATCCTACAACATGTGAAGCTGGGTAATATATGTATCAGGAAACTTTAACTTAAACTTATTATTTGGCATATGCACACAAAAAACAATGCTTTGGCATAAGCAAATGATGGCATGAATATCAATAGCGATAATTATGTGTGTGTTTTATTTTTTTGGACAAAGGATGACAATTTATTAACTTAATTAAATAAATACAAATAATGAAATACATGAGAGGCATATTGCACTTAAATAATAAAGTTAAGAAAAAAGGATGATAGAGACCCTACAAAGCAAATGACATTGTTAAAACCTTTAAAATCAAGACCGACAATGTGTAATGCTCGTAACACCGGCCAGGTAGCTAGGCAAAAGCACACAACTTATAAGAGTGTTTATTCAGCCAAATGGAATCTTTTGATGCGCCAAAATATAAATTGAAAACAAAAAGCTACAAGTTTAGAATGCTGAATATTTCGACATATACAGTGATACTTTTCTGGCAATTAATTTACAATAACTTTCGCTATTAAATATGATACTTAGAAGATACACAGTGATATAAATATTAATTAAAGTTGAAAATATTGATGGAAATAGTTTTATGATATGATAGATTTTTTTTTATTTTATAATAAGGTTGAAAATGGGAGGATTATTTTTGTAGGTGTAATATAGTTTGTAGTGTAAGTGAAGAAGATAGATTTGATTTATAGAAGAATGGAGGAACTAAGGCAAAGAGAGGTTTGAACTTTGAAGTAGAAGTTTTATTGTTTAGTCTTTGATTTTGCTTACTTGTCTACAAGAATGCCTCCACATCTATTTATACTAGTCTAAGGAGGCTTCTAGACTTGTTCTAGATTTTTCTAGTTTCATTTAGCAATTTACATGCTTCTAGATTTGTTCTTCTCTAATCTAGATTTTATATGTTTGTTCTAGATTTTTCTTTTTACTACTACAATTTTCATATGCTAGAATAATCTAGAAATGTGCACCAATTTCTAATACTCCTCCTTGGTGCATATTTTTGACTCCTATCATATCTCGTAATATCTCAAACTTTCCTCGAGGTAATGCTTTTGTGAAAATATCCGCTAATTGTTCGTCGATCTTGCAATGCTCCATTTCAATTTCACTGCTTTGCTTCTCGCATTTCTTGGATGAAGTGATACTTGATTTTGATGTGTTTAGTTCATTTGTGGAACACGGGATTTTTTGCCATTGCTATAGCAGATTTACATCGTCGAGAAAATTTTTGTAGCCTTTTCTTGTACTTCTCCCATGTCTTCAAGTATGCGTTTCAACCATATTGCTTGTGGTAGTCATTTTCTTTGCTATATATTCAACACGATGATTGTGCGATCGTTGCTTGCTTTTTGGATGCCCAAGAAAATATTCCGGAACCCAATGTGAATGCATAGCCTGATGTGCTTTTCATGTCGTCGATTGATCCTGCCCAGATAGCCTATTAGTTTTGAGTCTGTCACAGATTCATACCAAATACCATAGTTCTTTGTTCCTTCCAGATATCGGAGTACTCGCTTTTTGTCTCCGTAATGAATTTGACTTGGATTCGCATGAATCTTGATAGGAAGCTAGTTGCGTACATAATGTCGGGTCGAGTTGCGGTTAGATAGAGTAAGCTTCCAATTAGACTTCGAAATTGTGAGTTGTCTGCCTTCGGTGAGCCATCTTCCTTTTTGAGTGCCTTGTTGTTGTCAAGTGGAGTTGCTACAGTCTTGCATCCTTCCATCTTGAACCTTTTAAGTAAGCTTTCTGCGTATTTCTTTTGTGAGATAAAGATATCATCTTTTCATTGATGTATCTCGATACCAAGGAAATAGTGCAAAGAAACCCAAACCGTCATCTCAAATGTCTTCATCATGTCTTTTTGAACTCCATAATCATATTTTCATTGTTTCCTCGTGAAAATGAGATCATCCACGTATAAAGAGACAATGAGTGTATTGTTCGTACCTTGGGTCTTGATATATAGTGTTGGCTCACTCGGCTCCTCCCGAATCCAAGCTCGGTGAAGTAGTCATCAATTCGCTATACCAGGCTCGCGGGGCTTGCTTTAATCCATATAATGCTTTCTTTAGTTTGAGAACTTTATCTTCTTTCCTTGTACCACGAACCTCGAGGTTGTTCGACGAGATTTCTTCTTCAAGATAACCATTAAGGAATGCAGACTTCACATCGAGTTGATATATCTTCCATTGTTTCGAAAGCCGCTAATGAAATAAGTGCTCGATCGTGTCGAGTCCAAGCTCTTTCGGAGCGAAAGTCTCACCGTAGTCGATGCCATCTTGTTGTGCATATCCTTTTGCAACAAGTCTTGCTTTGTATTTTTGTATTGAACCATCCGGGTTAAGTTTTGTCTTATAGACCCACTTAACTCCAATGGCTTCTTTATCTTGCGGAAGATCCGTGAGCTCCCACGTCTCATTTTTCTCGATCATTTTTATTTCTTCCTCCGTTGCTTTTACCCGGACTTCTTGTTTAGCGGTACGCTTCGCCAGAGCTATCCGGCTCCATAATCGTCAAATTGCATGTTTGATATATTTCTCTGAGCGATCTGGTCCTTTTTGGTGTTCGAGTCCGGAGATGTGTCGGGATCTCTAGTTGTTGCTCGCGGCGTCTTTGGCGGATCATTCTGGTTTCTTCTTGTTCATGAGTTAGTTTAGGAAGGTTGATACTCCTCTTTTCCACTTGGTTTGTCTCCCAATTGTATGCAACATCTTCATCGAACATTACGTCTCGACTGATGATCAACTTTCTTGTGCTTAAGCTATAGACTCGATAATCTTTGGATTGAGTGCTATAGCCTAAGAATATACATTTTTCAGTCTTCTCATCCAACTTGCCCCTTTTTTGTTGAGGAATATGAACATAGCAGATGCATCCAAATACTCGTAGATGTTTAGCTGATGGTTTTCGTCCGCTCCAAGCTTCGAGGTGTCTTGTCTTGTACAGCTTTGGTAGGACATCTATTTAGTAGATAGACTGCAGTACTTACAGCTTCTGCCCAAAAGGATTTGGGAAGACCTTTCTCCATTAGCATAGATCTTGCAGTCTCCATTACTGTTCTATTCTTTCTTTCTGAGACGCCATTTTGTTCTGGTGCGTATCCGACTGTGAGTTGATGCTCCACGCCTTCATCTTCACAAAATTTTGTGAATTGAGTAGAAGTGTATTCTTTTCCACGGTCACTCCTTATTGTTTTGATTTTGTGACCACTTTGCTTTTCGACATATGCCTTGAATTTCTTGAAAATATCGAATACCTGCGATTTTTCTCGTAGAAAATAAACCCATGTCATTCTAGTATAATCATCGATAAAGAGTATGAAGTACCTGTTTTGTTCATTTGAAGGAGTACGCATCGGACCGCAAATGTCTGTGTGTACTAGCTCCAATGGCTTTTTGGCTCTCCAAGCTTTTCCGGATGGAAAAGGTTGTCGGTGTTGTTTCGAGCATGCACCCTTCACGGACTCCATCAAGCTCTTTGATTGTTGGCAAGTCACGCATCATGTTCTTTCGATTTAGGATCTTTAATTCTTGTAAATTGAAATGTCCGAATCTTCTATGCCATAGCCAAGATCGTTAACTTGGGCCGTCATTGCGGCTGTCGTTTGCATATCTCCATTGGATGGGAAAACATCTATTTTCCTCATTTTAACTTTTGTAATTACGAGGATTTATCCTTTTTATCATAGATTGTGCAAGAATCTCCTCGAAATACAAAGAGTATCCTTTCTCCATCATTTGTTCCACACTAAGTAGATTTTGATCTATTGTAGGGACTAAGAGAACTTCATTAATATATCTCTTACCCTTTTTCGTGTCTATAGAAATAGTGCCTTTGCGATTGCTTCCATATAATCACCATTTCCAATTTTTATCTTTGTACTTATTTTATCAAGTTGGCGTAAAATACTTTCATTTTTAGTCATGTGGTTGCTACAACCACCTGGCCCAAATACCAAGTATCTTTGTTTTCTTCGATGCACTTAGCGGACATAAAAGAGATTATTCTCGAATTCCGTATTTTCAGAGAAACTAGCATGGTGTCTTTGCTTTAACCGACATGATTTCTCTACATGTCCAAACTTCTTACAATTTTGACATTGTGGTTTTCCTTTAAACCAACAATCTTTCTCCAAGTGACTTTTCCTTTTGCATATACCACATGGAGGAAACTTGTCATTATTATCTGTTGGTTTCCCTTCATTATATTTTCTCCCATTTTTCTTATTTTTTCGAGACTCGCATACTTAATTTTGATTGAAATGCATTATCTATGTCTTTTTTCGTAACGTCTTTCTAATCTTTCTCGTGAGCCTCAAGTGATCCCATTAATTCTGTAGAGCGATTAATTTTTCTATATCTTTGGATTCTTCAATAGCCGCAATTATGGGATCATATTTTTCGTGCAAGTAATTAAAATTTTGGAAACAATTTTACTTTCCGGAAAATTTTCTCCATAGGCTCGTAATTGGTTTACCACTTCATTTACTCTTGAATAATAGTCTTTTGGTCTCGAGAATCTAACATTTTTAAATTCTCAAACTTCCTTCTCAAAGTTTGAAGTCTAGTAGCACGTACCTTTTCATTGCCTTGAAACTCCTCCCGCAACTTATCCCATGCCTCTTTGCGTTTTTGCTCCCATGATCCTTGGAAAATATTCGCCCGCCAAGCTCATCCGAAGAGCAAGGAGTGCTTGAGAATCCTTCTGTTGATTCTCCTTAAACTCCTTCTTCTCGTATCGCGGATAATGTGGAAATATCGTTTGGAATAGTATATCCATTATTAACAATATCCCACAAATCTTGAGCACAAAAAGTAGGTCTTCATTTTAATAGACCGAGAAATCGTAGTTTTCACCACGAAAGACCGGAATTGGAATAGATGAGCGGAATGTGTCGGCCATTGTATCGCCCGATAATCGAACTAGGCTCGATGCCACCGATGGAAATAGTTTTATGATATGATAGATTTTTTTATTTTATAATAAGGTTGAAAATGGGAGGCTTATTTTTGTAGGTGTAATATAGTTTGTAGTGTAAGTGAAGAAGATAGATTTGATTTATAGAAGAATGGAGGAACTAAGGCAAAGAGAGGTTTGAACTTTGAAGTAGAAGTTTTATTGTTTAGTCTTTGATTTTTGCTTACTTGTCTACAAGAATGCCTCCACATCTATTTATACTAGTCTAAGGAGGCTTCTAGTACTTGTTCTAGATTTTTCTAGTTTCATTTAGCAATTTACATGCTTCTAGATTTGTTCTTCTCTAATCTAGATTTTATATGTTTGTTCTAGATTTTTCTTTTTACTACTACAATTTTCATATGCTAGAATAATCTAGAAATGTGCACCAATTTCTAATAAATATGCACAATACCGTGACATAGAAAGTGATACTTTTCGCAAAAACGTGATACTTTTCAGCCGAAAAAATGATACTTTAAAGTGCACATATTTCTGAACATAAATAAAACCATAGCGCTAACCTCTCTCATCATCTTTCTCCCACAACTTCCTTTTCATTATGAGGATTTTTACTGACTTACTTTGCCAAAATTTGTTTCTTTTCAACATTTTCGGTGAAGGATGCCAATTTCCTTCACCGGTACTTTTTTTGTTTTTCATTTACTTTTTTAGGTTAAGCTACCGCTAACTTCTTTCACCGAAATTCCTCGTTTTTCAACATCTTTTTCTGGTTTGCGCTTACCAGTAACTTCCATCACCTATATCTCTTGTTTTGCATTGTTTTTTATTTTTTTCGGTTTACTCTTCTCCTTTCCCCTCCTCATGTATACAATTTGCTTATGTTGTGTCATCTACGCATATAAAGAGAATTTAACAAGAATCTAACAAACATAAGCTTGGCTTAATTGGTATAAATATATGTAAATTTACCGCTTTAACCTTACCACATGTAATAAATTGGAGGAATAATTTAAAGTTATATATATTCTATTTAGACTAAATTGAAAAATTGACTAAAATGAAGAAATACATTTGACTTATACCATCAACATATTTGAAAAAAAGTGGGCAAAATAGAAAAATGTATATACATATACATATATACAAAAAAAATATACGTAAAATATATATATATATATATAATGCACACACATATAAATTATTTATATATTTTTTTCTTGTTTTTTGGTGGAGGGATGGGGGTTGGCTGGACGGGTTCCTTAATTGTTTTTTTCTATTTAAGTATACAAGACTACTTATTGGTTTAGTTTATATTCTATTTTATTCAAACTTTTAATTTAACTTTAAATAATAATATTTTTTATTGTTTGAATTTATTAAAATAATAATATATATTATGTAAACTATTTTACTGTCACTACTAATTTTAAATACCTTCTCTCTTTTTAAATATGAAATTTTTATCATAATTTTTTTATTATTTGTAACTTTTATATATAAATCTTTAATAATAAAGATTTTTTAAAAATTAGTAAAGTATTTTATTTTATTATTATTTCTGCAATAAATCTTTTTTCAAAGTTTATGCCACATATGCTGCTAAGTAAGCACCATGTCACCAGATTATATCCACATAAGCATTAATTTTGCCAATTCAACATTTCAGAAATAGGATATCTGCAAAATTAAAAAATAGGACCGAATGTGCAAATTTTTATTAGTTAGTGATTAATTCCTCCTTACTTTGCATAACAATTTCACCAGTAAGAAATAATGGTCACTATTGCAATGTTTCTTAAAGAACTATTGCATATGTGCACTGCTTGCTCATAAATATTAGGGAAAATATGATTTTTAGTCCTGTAAGTTGGACCTTTTTGAAAATTAGTCCTCTAAGTTGTTACCTTCATGTTTTAGTCTTTTAACTTTCAAATTTCTAGATATCCAGTCCTCTAACTTAGCAATTTTACTTTTGGTCCTATAACTTAACAAATTTCAGAAATTTAGTCATATAACTTAGCAATAGTTAAATTTAAATAATTTATTAAAAATGTTATTTCTTAATTAATTGTTTTTTAAAATTGAATAATATTAATTAACAGTTAACTTTTAAATAAAAACAATGAATAATTTTTTAAATTAAATGAATTTTTTAAAAACATTTCAAGCACTAATTTTTAAAACCTGAAGAAATATTTGCACCTTGTACACTAGTCCAGATCTATTTCTCAGAGATAATTCTCCTCGGTAAAGGTTAATTATGTAAATATGACAAATTATTCTTAATTTACTAATTTGATGTAATTATTTTGATTTTCCTAAAACTCGTTAATTGTTTTAGAAATTTCTATTTATTTTAATTTTTTTATTAATCAAATTAATTTAATTTTTAATTGCTTTTATAATTTAATTTAATTTTCAAAAATTGAAGTTTAATTATTTTACTTTTGGTCCTATAAAAAATGTGAAGTGTGGGTACTAACCTTTTAATAAATTAGTTAAATTTAACTATTGCTAAGTTATAGGACTAAATTTCTGAAATCTGTTAAGCTATAGGACCAAAGATAAAATTGCTAAGTTAAAGGACTGAATATCTAGAAAAATTTGAAAGTTAAAGATTGAATATCTAGAAATTTGAAATTTAAAGGAATAAAACATGAAGGTAACAACTTAGAGAACTAATTCTCAAAAAGGTCCAACTTATAATCTAAAATTTTTTGAGAATTATAAACTGGGACGGAGAAAGTAAATTTTGTAAAGTAATACTTGTCATAAATTTCAAAAAAATGGCTCCAGGAGAATAAGTAAATATTTTTATCTTCACGAAAAAATATACCAAACCGAGAAAAACATCTCGAAATCATCTATATACGGCCAAGGAATAGAAGATTATCCTCGGGAAGAAACATCAAAAGTGCAGATATTTCTTGTAATACCGGTTTCAAATAAATTTGGGGATTAAATTAGGGCACAATTAGGGTTCGATTCGGACCGATTTTGGGGATTATTGTAAAATTGAAACCCTAATTTTCCTAAATGGGGATAATATTTTCTGATTTTTATTCCAAAAACAAGAAGGAAAAATCTTGATAAAATGGCAATAAATCAAATACATGAAAGGAAAGAGAAATCCTCCACATATGGAAATAGATTTCAAGAAATATACTTACCTTTAATAAATGAAGCCCTTAGCCTATAAATTGACAAGCCTCATTAGGTTTTTCTTTCACAAACTCTCATTCAAGAATTCAGAGGTAAGAACTCCTCTTCTCTCCCAGGCCGTCGGCCACCACCACCCATCGCCGCTGCCAAGGCCGCCGTCGAGTCGGCTCCTTCCCTAGCCATTTTCTTCCTCAAACCTCCAAACCTCAAAAACCCCAAAGGAGAAAATAGAGGAAAGAAAAAGAGAAGAAAAGAAGAAAAAAAAAGAGAAAAAGAGGGGGATGGGGACGTGAGAGTGAGGGAGAAGAGAAGAGAAGAAAAAGAGAAGAGAGAGTTGAGGGAGATGAACGGAGTAAGGGAAGAAAAGAAAAGAGGGAGAAAGAAAAAGAGAAGAAAAAGAAAAGGAAAAGGGAAAAGAAAAGGAAAAAGGGAAAAAGAAAAGAGAGGAAAAAGAAAAGAAGAAAAAGGGAGGAAATGGGAGATGATGGAATTAAACCAAATTCTTTAATTTCTAGCCCAAGCCGAGTTTTAATCCAACAAGCCATCTACCAAACCAATTTTTCTTAAGCCCTATTCTTTTTTCTTCAATTTCGAATTTTTTTCTTTTTACCCATCTCCAACACCTTATTAATTAGAAATTTATTTTATTGTAGGAAACGAAGATTCCGACTTCTAGGCTCACACACCAGGGTTTGATTTTTACGAGTTCTACTTTTAAGGTGGGTTTTCTGCTTATGTCTACATTAAATGCATTGTATGATTATTTGTGTATGGGCACGTTAAACATGAAAAGCAAGACACTTAATTGTGCAAGCATGAAAAACAAGGTACTTAATTGTACAAGCATGAAAAGCAAGGCACTTAATTGTGCAAGCATGAAAAGCAAGGTACTTAATTGTACAAGCATGAAAAGCAAGATGGTACTTAATTGTACAAGCATGAAAAATATAGGTGTGTATGCATGAATGATTGTGCTTTGTATTTAATTTAGACATTGCGTCCCCACTGGGCTGTTGTATGCTCATCCCATGTTTTCCACAGATGAATGAAGGAGTCGGAGCGTGGCAAAGGGGACGGTGGAAGTCGATTCAAGAAATTAAAGGGCCCCTTTATTTTATTTTTAATTTTTATAATATGAAAAGCTAAGTAGTTTTGTGAATTAAATTTTTGGGACACGTTTTCATGACTATTTCCGCATTTATGGCAAGTATTATTTATTTCCCTTTAAAAATGCGTTTTCAAGCTTGGGCTTATTTTATTTTCAAAGACTTTAATAAATTACAAATTGTATATTTTCATGTTTATGAAATTGGGATGTTACATAAGTGGTATCGAGCGGGTCTATCTTTCTGTAGACTTGCTAAATTGTTAAAAAAAAATACATGGGTCTTGAAACTTTTACAAGAATGATTATTTTTTTAAAATAAAAAAAGATAA
Organism: Rehmannia glutinosa; assembly: GCA_016081115.2. Taxonomy (NCBI): domain Eukaryota; kingdom Viridiplantae; phylum Streptophyta; class Magnoliopsida; order Lamiales; family Orobanchaceae; genus Rehmannia; species Rehmannia glutinosa. The sequence continues at coordinate 3,594,114 of CM071935.1, forward strand.
AGAAGTCGACTATCCACCATCTCATGCCGCGCCGACCAAGAGAAAAAGGTATTATCAAGTACACAATAAATGCCATGTTCGCTTTACTCAAACATGTTATGATCACGATTATATTAACAAATGATACGAGATTGTTTTTTTTTTTCAATGAACAAAACACTAAGTACCCCAAATATCAACAGGATGAAGAGAATCATGCTAGCTATTAGGAAGAACACTAATAGTTGGAAGGGATACCCGCTAGAGATTGATATGGAGAGGTATTTGAATTGTGAATGGGAAGAAGGTGAATGCATAGGGTCTTATGTTACAAGGATGCATCGGGAATGGTACAAGATTAGGGATATTGTTGGGGCTCTAGTGAGTTCCAAGCTACTAGGAGGCCGATCGAGTCGACTCCGGAATGGAGATTGGAAGCGAGAGAAATTGTATGTTGATTTGTTGAGGTATGATGAGGCTAAGAACAAGCTTAAGATCAACTATGGGGCATTTTCGCCATATTATATGGTAAGTGGATAGATTCACCGCTAGATGAGGATAAAGAGGAAGAAGACTACGAAGAAGAAGAGGATCCAGGAAGAGGACCCTGAAGAGGATGACTACTACATGGATGATTAAGTTATTTATTTTGGTTTAGAATATATAGATATGCATGAATAAGATGGACTTTGTCCAACCCTAGTAGATTGCTTATTTCATTTCCCTTTTATTATTTCAAAGTTGATTGTTATATTATAAAGTTGATGAATAAAATATTTTCTTTAAGGTTTATTTTTCGGCCTACGATAGTATTTATAATTTTTTGAAAACTCAAAAAAAAAATAACGAAATTATAATCAGACAGTCAAATTGTTTTTTTCAAAAAAAAAAAAAAAAAAAAAAAAAAAAAAAATCGAAAAAAATCAAAAAAAAAAAGAATCGAAATTTGTATGTGTACAAGTCTCATAGCTTTTTTTTCAAAAGATGTTTATGTATAATTGTGCATTTTTTTCCTAAAGGAAATGATAGGGACCTAATATAGGACATAGCATGTACTTGTTGATTTGAGGTTAATTGCTCCTTTTGCCTAAGTTATGAACTTTTATGGAATTTAAGCGATGTCTTGTTTCATTGGTTATAGGATGGCCCCACCTAGGAGAGATCTCCCAAATCAAGGCAACTTGGAGAACCTTGTGGCTAACTTGACCACAATCGTGCAAGGGCTAGTTCAAAGAAACATGTCCAACGCTCGGAATGGCCATAATCACCCAACAATTACCGACAATACCTCGCAAGTCGTGGAACAATTTCGGCGTTATAGGCCGCCCACCCTCACTGGGCGAGAGGACCCCTTCGTAGTGGAAGAATGGATTGGAGAACTGGAGGGCATATTTGATTTAATTGCATGCACGGATGCGCACCGAGTCTCTTGCGCCATCTTCCAACTCAAACAAGATGCTAGACATTGGTGGGATTCTCATCGCCGCACCATAACAAACTAAGAGAGGAGGCAATGACTTGGGATGAATTCAAGAACCTCGTGATCAACGATTCTTCCCACAGACATATAGGGACAAAAAAGAGAGGGAATTTCTGGATCTAACACAAGGAAACATGTCAGTGCTCGACTACGAGCGTAAGTTCAATCAGTTATCTCGCTATGCCACCCATTTGGTTGATACGGACCGGAAAAAGGCAAAGAGGTTCGTGGCAAGCCTACGCCCGGAACTAAGTGGCGTGCTAAGTGTTTTGGGAGAGGTGACATATGCTCAGGCAGTAGACCGGGCTCGAACAGTGTCTGTGAATATGAATTTGGATGGGAACCTCCGCAAGGCAACTGAGGCGCCTAAGAGGAAATGGGAAGGCCCTAGCCGGACTAGCGGTGGGAATCAGAATAAACAGGCTAAGACTGGAGGGAACCCTACACCCCAACCACCAAAGGAGAAACCACCATGCTCTAATTGTGGCAAAAATCACGTTGGGGAGTGTTTGTTTGGAAAGAATGCTTGCTTCGGTGCAAGAAGGAAGGGCATAAAGCTTGGGAATGCCCTAAGAATGAGGAAGCGCAGACAGGCACGGGTCAGAAGAAAACAGGAGGGAAAGCTAGGATGTTTGCCATGACGCAGCAAGAAGCAGAGGAAGAATCAGGTACAATGTCCGGTATGCTAACCGTTTCTTCTATACTGTTTTTTGCGCTTTTCGATCATCGGTGCCACGCATTCTTTTATATCTGCAAAATTCTATGCCTTAACTGGACGTAAGAAAGAGATAGTAGACGAATCACTTGAGGTTAGCCTGCCATCAGGAAAATCGATACTTACTGACTCAAAGGTTAAGGGCATAGATGTCAACATAGGTGGAAGGGACTTTAAGGCAGATACATATATAATTGACATGAAGGATTTTGATGTAATTTTGGGTATGGACTGGCTTAGCAAGTATCAAGCAAGCATCAAGTGCTTAGAGAGGGAGATAGCCTTGAAGTTGCCTGGAGATGAGGAGATAACGTTCTACGGCACTAAGACAAGGACGGTGCCTCGTGTTATATCAGCAATGGAGACGCTGAAAGCGCTAAAGAAGGGAAATTGCCAGGGGTATTTGGTAAACATAGTAGGCTCACCCTTAGAGCTAACCCCCGCTGATGTACCAATCGTTGGAGAATTCTTGGATGTGTTTCGGAAGATTTACGGGTATTCCACCGGATCGACAAGTGGAGTTCACAATAGATTTGGTACAGGGCAAAGACTGTATCCAAGGCACCTACCGAATGGCACCCAAGGAACTACAAGAATTGAAGGCGCGGATCGAGGAGTTACTCGAGTTAGGGTTCATCCGCCAAGCGTGTCCCCATGGGGAGCACCGATTCTATTTGTAAAGAAAAATGATGGGACGCTAAGGATGTGTATTGACTATCGGGAATTGAACCGCCTTTGACAGTGAAAAATAAGTACCCACTACCTAGGATCGAGGATCTTTTCGACCAACTAAGAGGCGCAAGCACATTTTCTAAGATCGACTTGAGGTTCGGGTATCACCAACTAAGGATTAAGGATAGTGATATCCCAAAGACAACGTTTAGACGCGCTACGGACACTACGAGTTTGTTGTAATGCCGTTTGGTTTGAGCAATGCTTGACATTGTTTATGGACTTGATGAATAGGGTGTTCCATCCCTTTTTGGATAAATTTGTCATAGTCTTCATCGACGATATATTGGTATTTTCAAAGAGTAAGGAACAACACGAAGAACACTTGAGGATAGTGTTAGAGACGCTTCGCAAGGAGAAGTTGTATGCGAAGTTCAAGAAATGTGAATTTTGGTTGGACAGAGTCGTGTTTCTTGGGCATGTGGTGATCTCGGGGGATCGAGGTTGATCCGATCAAGGTTGAAAGCGATCAACGAGTGGAAAGCCCCAACAAATGCGAATGAAGTACGCAGTTTTCTAGGGTTGGCGGGCTATTATCGAAGATTCATTGAGGGTTTCTCAAAATTAGCCGCACCTATGACGCGTTTAACCAGAAAAGGAGAGAAGTTTGAATGGGTCGAGGAGTGCGAGGGAAGCTTCCAAGAGTTAAAGCGAAGACTGACCTCCGCACCGGTATTAACAATCCCTGACCCCACGAAGGAATTCGTTATCTTTAGTGACGCGTCGAAACAAGGACTGGGATGTGTTTTGATGCAACACGGCAAGGTGGTTGCTTATGCCTCAAGGCAACTCAAGCCACATGAGATGAATTATCCCACACACGATTTGGAGTTAGCTGCGGTGGTTCATGCATTGAAAATATGGCGCCACTATTTGTATGGGGGAAGGTGTGAGATATACACGGACCATAAGAGTTTAAAATATCTTTTCACTCAAAAGGAGTTGAATATGAGGCAGAGGAGATGGCTAGAGTTAGTCAAGGACTATGATGCCATACATACACTACCATCCGGTAAGGCTAACGTGGTCGCCGATGCGCTAAGCCGCAAGACCGGGAGGTGAGGTATCGAGTCGATAAATGAACAAAACGGTTGGTGGATGAGTTTGCGAATGAGAATCGACGTGATAACACCACCTAAGAGTACGAAAGTTGTTCTAGCAACGTTGGTGGTACGCCCAACACTACGAGACAGGATTAAGGAGAGACCCAACCTCGAGATAAATTTACGAGTAAAATGAGAGGGCGAGCCCAAGCTGGGAGCATTAAGGGCTTCGCTTTGGCAAATGATGGTGTTCTGACTTATGAAGGGAGGTTATGTATTCCTAAGGATGAGAGCCTTAGGAGAGAGATCCTAGAAGAAGCTCATTGTGCGCCATATGCGGCACACCCGGGAGCACCGAGATGTATAGGGACTTGAGGGAAATCGGTGGAGAAGCATGAAGAGGGACATTGACTTTCGTAGAGAGGTGTTTGACACCTTGCCAACAAGTGAAAGCTGAACACCAGAGACCGTCTGGATTACTCAAGCCCCTAGAAATCCCAGAATGGAAATGGGAGCACATAACGATGGACTTCGTGGTTGGACTGTCGCGCTCAGCCAAGGGAAATAGTGCAATATGGGTAGTCGTGGACAGACTAACCAAATCCGCACATTTTCTACCAGTCAAGATGACCTTTACAATGGATCAGTATGCGAAGATCTATATCAAGGAGATAGTGCGATTACATGGGGTCCCGGTGTCAATTGTGTCGTCGAGACACACGATTCACCTCAATGTTCTCGGGAAAGTCTCCAAAACGCTTTGGGCACGAAATTGAGTTTTAGTACGGCTTACCATCCTCGGTCGGATGGACGATCGAGAAAGGGCGATACAAACATTAGAATATATCCGAGGGCATGCGTTCTTGACATGGGGACGGTTGGGAGACGATCCTCCCTTTAGTCGAGTTTGCCTACAACAATAGCTACCAATCAACAATTGGAATGGCACCATATGAGGCCTTGTATGGTAGAAAGTGTAGATCACCGTTGTATTGGAGCGAAGTGGGAAAAAGAAGATTTTGGGACCGGTGGTGGAACAGGCAAAGTGCGAGATGATAGGGAAGATTCGGGGATGAGAATCAAAATAGCCGGAGATCTTGAGAAATCATATGCCGACAGACGGAGAAAAGATCTGCGATTCGACGTAGGAGAGAAAGTATTTTTGAAAGTAGCACCCATGAAGGGTGTTATCCGCTTTGGTGAAAAGGGGAAGTTGAAACCAAGGTTCATAGGGCCATTTGAAATTCTTGAGAGAATTGGAGATTTAGCTTATCGACTAGCCCCGCGCCAAATCTATCTTTTGTTCATAGCGTGTTCCACGTGTCAATGTTGAGGAAATATGTGCACGACCCTAGCCACGTGGTTAACTATACAATCTTGGATATAAACAAGGATCTGACTTATGAAGAAGCACCAGAGGCAATATTAGAAAGGAAGATACACAAGCTAAGGAACAAGGATGTGACACTAGTTAAAGTACAATGGAAAGGGCATGAGAGCAATGAGGCAACTTGGGGAGCGAAGAAGAAGTTCGAGCTAAGTACCCAGACTTTCTAAGTTGAGGTAAGAATCGAATTTCGAGGACGAAATTTCTTTTAAGGGTGGTAGGATGTAATACCCGGTTTCAAATAAATTTGGGGATTAAATTAGGGCACAATTAGGGCTCGATTCGGACCGATTTTAGGGATTATTGTAAAATTCAAACCCTAATTTTCCTAAATTGGGGATAATATTTTCTGATTTTTATTCCGAAACAAGAAGGAAAAATCTTGATAAAATGGCAATAAATTAAATACATGAAAGGAAAGAGAAATCCTCCACATATGGAAATAGATTTCAAAGAAATATACTTACTTTTAATAAATGAAGCTCTTAGCTTTATAAATTGACAAGCCCCATTAGGTTTTCTTTCACAAACTCTCATTCAAGAATTCGGAGGTAAGAACTCCCTCTTCTCCTCCCAGGCCGTCGGCCACCACCACCACTGCCGCCTTGGCCGCCGCCTTGTGAGTCGGCTCCTTCCCTAGCCATTTTCTTCCTCAAACCCCCAAACCTCAAAACCCCAAAGGGAGAAAATAGAGGAAAGAAAAGAGAAGAAAGAAAGAAGAAGAAAAAAAAGAGAAAAAGAGGGGGATGGGGACGTGAGAGTGAGGGAGAAAGAGAAGAGAAGAAAAAGAGAAGAGAGAGTTGAGGAGATGAACGGCGAGAAGGGAAGAAAAGAAAAGAGGGAGAAAGAAAAAGAGAAGAAAAAGAAAAGGAAAAAGGGAAAAAGAAAAGAGAGGAAAAAGAAAAAAAAAGAAAAAGGGAGGAAATGGGAGATGATGGAATTAAACCCGATTCTTTAATTTCTAGCCCAAGCCAAGTTTTAATCCAACAAGCCATCTACCAAACCAATTTTTCTTAAGCCCTATTCTTTTTCTTCAATTTCAATTTCTTTTCTTTTTACCCATCTCCAACACCTTATTAATTAGAAATTTATTTTATTGTAGGAAACGAAGATTCCGACTTCTGTGCTCACACACCGCGTTTGATTTTTTACGAGTTCTACTTTTAAGGTGGGTTTCGCTTATGTCTACATTAAATGCATTGTATGATTATTTGTGTATGGGCACGTTAAACATGAAAAGCAAGGCACTTAATTGTGCAAGCATGAAAAGCAAGGTACTTAATTGTACAAGCATGAAAAGCAAGTCACTTAATTGTGCAAACATGAAAAGCAAGGTACTTAATTGTACAAGCATGAAAAGCAAGATGGTACTTAATTGTACAAGCATGAAACATATAGGTGTGTATGCATGAATGATTGTGCTTTGTATTTAATTTAGACATTGCGTCCCCACCTGGGTGTTGTTGTATGCTCACCCCATGTTTTCCGATGAATGAAGGAGTCGGAGCGTGGCAAAGGGGACGGTGGAAGTCGATTCAAGAAATTAAAGGGCCCCTTTATTTTATTTTTAATTTTTATAATATTGAAAAGCTAAGTAGTTTTGTGAATTAAATTTTTTGGGACACGTTTTCATGACTATTTCGCATTTATGGCAAGTATTATTTATTTCCCTTTAAAAATGCGTTTTCAAGCTTGGGCTTATTTATTTTCAAGACTTTAATAAATTGCAAATTGTATATTTTCATGTTTATGAAATTGGGATGTTACATTTACTCTCAAACACTGTTCTAAAAATCCCCGTCTAGTTTCGATTAGCCCCGCCTGGCGCTAAGCTCCTATTGCACACCTACAGCTTTTTTCCGATTAGGCCCGTCTAACCCCCAGGCTCCGCATAGGCACTATGCCCTAGCTTATCGCCCGACTACCGCCTAGCGCTTTTTAGAACACTGCTCCCAACAGAAACTCTCAAATTATTTAGAGAAACTCTCAAATTATTTAGTAAAAGAATAATTACGGAATGTTATCTCAAATAGCTAATTATACAAGTTTGCACAAATGAGGTAAATCGGATAAATTGCTTAAGCAGAATAACAGTAAAGCTCATATCTCCTCATCAAAATAATGCTCAAAAATTAAAAAATGTCGAGAAGACATTATTTTGGAGTTAGAGATTGCAATTTCTTTTCATAAAGCTTCGCCCTTCGCAGGGCATCCAACGCCTCCGCTTGTTTTCCAGAACGTTTTAAGTTGACAGCCTTTACTTTCTCCGCCTTAATTCGTTCAACCAGTTGCTCTCTTTCCCCGTCAGCATCCGCGTTCGATTTGGTCGACTCTGCTCTCTCAACGCCGCTGGCCTGAGATCTACTACTCCGGCTATCATCCAATCCGATCGATTGCAACATAGACAAAAGCTGAGGATCGAGAAAATCCTCAACGATGACATCATCTGCCGCTTCACCAGAATCTTTCTGATCCGATTCTTGCAAGCGGGATTCAATAGCTTTTGCCAATTCAAATTCGGAATCAGCTTCGGCCGTTCTGCCTTCCCTTCTCAGCTTAAGTGCTTGACGCTTGTGATTAAGCGACTCTTGCTGCAGTTTAAACCTTTCCCGACTCGACATTGGTTTCGAGACTGAACTAGGACTTGCCTCCTTATCAACAGAAGAGACAGAAGCATCACTGGAGTTAGTGGTAGTCTGTGAAATGTCCTCTTTACCCTTCCCCAATAGCTTTGCCTGCCGAAGCGCCTCTTTTGCTTCGGCTAATTTTCCGTCTCTTTTTAAAGCAAGTGCCTTTCTCTTGTAAGCCGTGATTTCTTCTTGAAGGGGAACTAAAATGTGGCTTCTCATTTTCGTGAACTATCTCGTGTGGTTTATCTAGACTAACCTTGTCTTCGACTTGTCTTTCTAAGTCTCCGACTCTGCTGTTACTTTCGGATGAATCTTCTATTTGGGTTGGTTTTTCAGGGTCGTGCAATTTTTCCTCCAATACTTTTGCCATTTTAAGCACTCCATCAGCCTCCTCGGCCTCTCCTTGGCGTCTGAGAGTAAGAGCTTTTCTTTTCAACGCTAACAATTCTCTCTGAATTTCACTCTTACTTTTTCTGGACGTACCGGCTTCAATATTAATAATAAATTGGGTAACAACGGACTCACTCGTATACTTTGAGGACCCGCTATTTTCGTCCAATGGAATTTCTGCATTAGCTTCACCCTCCCAGCCCAAATTCTTCAAAAGAGAAAGATAAGCTGGATCACGCAAATCTTGATCCGTCACGTCCAAAGCTGCAGCCTGCCTTTCGAGCTCTTTCCCTCTTTTAAAGGCTTTTAAGGCTTCTTCTGATTTTCCTTCAGCTTTTAAAGTTCTGTATTTGTTCTTTTCGACTAGAGATTGCTGACGCAAGTCTTCAGGGGTAGTAGATCCTATATCTGTCAGCGTGTCAGCTGTGGGCTGATTGAGGGACAGATTTCTAACTATATCTCCACCTTCAACCTGAGTGGCTACTTCTGGAATGTTTGAACATGATGGGCCGGCTTTTTCTGTAGAGTAAATTTTGTCCTCGTTACCAAGAATCTGGTTTAAAATTTCGTCGTCTTTCTTTGAAGCGTGTTTGGAGCCACCTGCAAATAGCTAACATAATGATTACTATATTTTCAACTCACGACTAGCTATTATACTTCAAATACCATATTTTCTCTTTCCTTTGCAAGAAAATATCATAACAGCAAGCATGCTTACAAATAGAAGCTCACAAATTCATTTTCACGTGTGCATAAGAAATTTGGACACTGCAATATCAGGTATGACTTCAATATTAATTTGAGTTATTATCTCTAGTTTAAGCTATAAACTTCCAAATCATAATGACAAGGTGTTGACTACTCAAGTGCAATGTAGCAATAATGATTGTTCAGTAAGTAATCTAGCACAAATTATTCCAAATAAAATGCATAGCCGACACATATACAGAAAGTCCAATGATTTCTCTGATAATAAAATAATGAACAAACTGTTCAGTAATATGTTTGGCACATTTTCTACAATCACAAAAATCTGACCCAACAGCATGCACGAACGATCTTAAATAAGCATTTCTTCGATTATGTAACCAAATCAAGGCAATATGATCTTGTCTTGTGTAGAAACTAAGCATTCATGAAAATATCCATCTCAAATTCTCTGAGAACCATATAGTAGTTTTATTTCTTCAACCAAAATCACCTTACAATGAAGACCAGCACCAGCTATTTATACATGACCCAAAACCCGCCAGATTCAAATGGACAAATGGGAAATGCACACGTGTCCATCCTAACAACCAAACTCAGCTTATTAAAGACGCAGACTACAACTAATAGAAATGTAAAACTGAAAACACGTTTTACAACTCAACACCCCCCCTTCAAGTTGGAATGTGGGTAGGAGAGCACATTCCTAACTTGAGCAAGAATGTTCGAAACAGAGGCCCCCCAAGAGACTTTGTGAAGAGATCTGCTGGTTGAAGATGGGAGGAAATATGCTGTGGACGAATGAGACCAGCCTTGTATTGATTCCTCACAATGTGGCAATCAATATCAAGGTGTTTAGTTCTTTCATGGAATACTGGATTAGCCGTAATGTGCATTTCAACGACCCACTGTCCCTCGTTAGCAATTCCGATAAAATTATATAATTTTGATCAAAAATCAGACTAAATGTCCGAATTTTTATAAGATATTGGGTCAGAAAATTTAAACATAACTACTTAGAGAACTAAATATCCAAATAGGCCAAGTTACGTACATGACCAAAATCGGTGGCGGGGACGCAGATTTCGGCTTTGGGGGGGTGAAAACGGTCCGAGACTCCGAGTTCATATATTTAAACTATGAGAAAAAATTTGGGGGCAATTGTAAAATACAACTATTTGAAGTTTTTATCAAAGTTTTGGGGGCAATTGAAAAAAATTTCATTTATTTTAGCTATAAAAAATAATTTTAAAAACTTTGGGGGAAAAATAATTTTGCAAAATTTTGAAGTGACCCCTTGTCCCCCTCGTATCCGCCGATGACCAAAATGACTATTTTCCATCTCATCAATGTACAATTATTTTTGAGATTGAGAAAGCAAAATTAACCACATTAGGATTAAAACTTATGTACATGTATTCGGTGGCGGAACTAAGGGAAAAGATTCTATCCGGAATCATTACAAAAAGGTTTAAGAAAGCTAATATGCTCCAAACAAGTAAGAGAAGAATGGCCAAGCCTGCTGTGCCAAATCTTCAACTCATCTTTGTCTTCACTCCCTTTACAAGCTCCAGTAAACTCTGCACCTGCAAAGATGTATAAACCAGCCAATGCCTTCCCAACAGCTTTCACCCTACCGGACTCAGGGTCCTGCATCCAACATTTTCCTTGAGAAAATACACATTCCAATTTGCTACCATTAAGCAGCTGACTGACTGAGAGTAGATTGTACTTAAAATTGGGAACAACCAGCACATCAGTAAGAGTGATGTCATGAGACAATTTAATGTGTTCAGAGTGTGTGACCGCCACACTTGATCCATCAGCAAATGTACGATCACAGGTGAATTAGTGAAGTAGCTTTTCTATCATACCAGGAAAGGAACATATGTGCCTGCTTGCTCCAAAAGATCAACAATCCAAATGTCATTATCAAGAGTGCTCAATAAGGATAATGCAAAATTAGTTTGATTCATGTTACGAATAATCGCAAAATGTGAGAAGGTGTGTATGTCTCCTGTGTTCAAATTGCTTCGTCTCCGAAAGAAACTTAGCTATCTCCTTTTGAATCATGATCAAAAATGGCACATCTCTGCGACCTTAGTGTCCTCCACGGCTTTGTTGTTTCATTTGAGGATTCTCGGGACCTTCTATCATATTGATTGATTGTCGGATCTCGCTCCTTGAGCTCTTTGTACCGATCCGGATATCCGTGTAGTTTAAAACATTCATTCACCTCATGACCATTGTAACCACAATGATCACAAACTAATTTAGCCTTCTCTTCTTTTGTTCTTCTCACTTGACCTCGGCCTCTCCCTTAGGCATGTCCATTTGTCATGGACCTCTGATTTCCTCCTCTACCAAATCCACTCCCCTGACCAGTATTTCCTCTGTTAAAACCCCCTTTCACCAAAGATTTGCAGCTGTATCCAGTGGATCTAGAACCTTCTGATGCACAATCTTTTGTTTTTCAACCTTAAGGATCATTGAATACGCCTTATTTACTGTAGGTAATGGATCCATAAGCAGTATCTGATTTTTCACTGGTTCAAAAACCTCATTTAACCCCATAAGAAATTGCATCAATCGAATATCCATATCATTTGCACTGAGATAGCTCTACCAAAGACCACAGTACATTGAGCAATTGAACAATACATGCATATTCATCCCAGAGACATTTTAATTTTGTGAAATAAGTTTGTAATAAAGAGAGGTACCTTGTGAAAAATTAGAGATCTCATTCGTAATTGATAGCGCAAAGGACCGTTACTCTCCCATACCTCTCGGATAATTCGTCCCACGATTGTTTGAACTTTTTACATACATGAAAGCTTCTACGATATCCTTGAAATAGAGTTCAGAGCCAGGAGATAATCATAAAATCAACTTTTTCGATATTGCACGTACGCCTCGAGACCGTGATGATCGGTATTTGGGTGTACCATAGATGAAGCCAAGTTTAGACTTAGCTCCCAACGCCAACCTCACGGCTCGCTCCGGTGAAGATAATTGGATCCGATAAGTGGATTGGTAACTAATACTATGCCGGATGATCGAGCCATGCAACGCAAGCGGATCTAGATCTCTCGAGTAAACGGAAGTAGGTTTCACAAAGATCACCATCACTAGCATCAAGGAGTCCGGACCTCGAGCCATAACCTCGAACGCCTACGATACCATGTAGAAACTAAGCATTCATGAAAACATCCATCTCAAATTCTCTCGAGAACCATATAGTAGTTTTATTTCTTCAACCAAAATCACCTTACAATGAAGACCAAAGATTCGCCTATTTATTTATACATGAGCCAAAACCCGACAGATTCAAATGGACAAATGGGAAATGCACACGTGTCCATCCTAACAACCAAACTCGACTTATTAAAGACGCAGACTACAACTAATAGAAATGTAAAACTGAAAACACGTTTTACAACTCAACATCTTGTGCCAAAAATGGGGACTAATTTCGGAATAAACATTGCAACAAAAGGAGTCATTTCTATCAAGAATGAAACAGAGCACATAAAAAGAGGACAATGTGAGAAAAAGATTAGACTAAACTTTTCATTTTATCTCTTGTTTATATGCACCACCGGGAAGAATGAATAAACTAGTTTATGAATTGAACTCATTGATATAATACATGAATTCGGGGCGGACCTACCTTAGTAGGAGGGGGCACCCTCAATATTTTTATTTTTTTATTTTTATATGTAATTTTTGGGATTAATTCTATTTGGTCCCCCTTATTTTTTTCTCAGTAAAATGAAAAAGTACGTCAATTTTGTGTTGTAATTATGTATGTTGGGATATTTAACGAAGAATATTGACATTTTATTCGATACAAATCAAGATTGTAAAAATTGGCCTAGCGGCGGCCTTTGCTAAAATCGGTGCAAAAAATCGTGTTGGCTAAAAATCAGCCTACGGTCAAATAATTTGGTCTAGGTACTTGACATGCGGTCAAAAAATCGGTTCTAAGCGTCCGCCAGAGGGTCTAGGCTGCAAAAATCGGCCCCCTCGATATCAAATCCTGGTTCCGCCAAAGATGAATTGGTTTTGTGAAACATTATTTGAATTTAATATTGAAGAAGCATGTTGAGATTATGTGCCTAGGGTTACTTTCGTATTTGTTGAACAGGACTTGTAGAGTTCGAATATTTGTTTTATTTTTAATTTTTGATTCTTTTATAAAACTCTTGATATTTAGTTGCTTCAATAAAATTAGAATGCGATGTTATTATAGCCAAAGTGTTTCATAGTCAATCCCGAGGAATACGATATCGCTTGTCATTATCCTATAAACTATATTGTACACTTGCAATATAAAGATCCAAATATTTTTGGCGAACAACATTTAATTTAGTATTAAGTTATTGTTTTATTCTCTCATTCACCAAGTTCGACTTGAAAGCGTCAAAGGAGTCTCCCTAGGCAACCCCAGGGGACCCCGTAACATTTATATACACGTGTCCAGGCAAGTTCCATGTCTAAGAATTTTTAAGCTTTCGGAGAAAAAAACTCAAAGACTTCCCCTAGAGAAGAAATATTATCTATCCGAGTTTTTGGATGATCCGCCTTATGTTTCCTTGCTCAAAGCCGTGACATGTAGTGTGAAGCTTTGTGAAAAATTGTATTTTAATGCATATGAAAAAATGTTACCATTATCATTAATTTAATGAAAGAGGCATTATTAATTAAATAAAATCACTAATTTAATTCAATATTATATGTTATTAAGTTGTCTAAAAAGGCACAAATTCATGAAAATTCAACGTGCACCTCGCACTATTGAATGCAGTAACTATTTCGCCTCTCTCTGTGTGAAAATTGGGCACAATTTTCTGAAAAAGAAACGGTGGGTGCTTGATTGCTGAGATTTGTTTCCAATGGCGACTAACCCGAACCCAATTCGGAACAACAATTCGAGTACATTGTTGCTCCCGAGATCGTCCCTGGCGGCCTGGCCCGAGAATATCCTGTCATCGCTTAGACCGAAAAGGTTAGTGTTCTGGAATTTTAGTTAACATACTCATTGGCACCTCAGATCATGATGATGATTTTGTTGATTGTCTTTTTTGGTTGCATTTTGGGTTTCAGATAATCGAGGAGGAGCAGCTTCAATTGAGGAAGTACATTGCCTTCTCCTCCTTTCAGTAATTGTTGTTTATGTTTGCTTTGAATTGGTCTTTCCGTTTTAGCTTAACTGAACATTTAGTGAATTCTTTGTTTCAGTTTATATTTTGCTGCAATTTAACTTTCCGAGATCTTTCTGTAGCATATTTGTTAAAGTTCGTTCTAGTTTGACATTGTTTGGTTAGATGATTTTTTGATATTATTGTCATAGAGAAGAGTTCCTTATTGTCATGTTTAACTGAAGACTGAAGAGAATACTAAAGTTAAATGCGATCATCATATCACTAGAACAAATCAATTTATCTGTTTTCCTGCTAAAGTAGTAAATTGTCACAACAATGAACTGCTGTAAGGGAAGTTCAGGAAGCTTCAGGTTCTTGGTTGATCTAATTAATCCTTGCATTTCTTGCATTGGTTAATATAGCATTCAGATATCTGTTTCATCTTATTTAGTGATCAAATAATATATCATAAATTTTAACTTCTATGATATTGTTTTGTTGTCTTTTCTTTTGCAGAATATGTGTGGTTCTTCATAATCTAAGAGTACGTATTTGAATTATGTGAAGCTTTTGCCTGGATATTTGGCAAGTAATTGTACATATAAGTATTTCTCACATTTGTTCTTCAATTGTTTGATACAAAACACAAACTAATCAAGTTTTTTGTTAGTTTGAAACAGGAATTTAACAATCGACGTGTGATGTCCCGAATTTTAACAACATGAGATACGATGTTATGTAGTGATTATTTATTCGTATGTATCACAAACCTATTATTAATGAAACGCGACTCGACTTTTACTTATTCTTCCAACGTCAATTACATCTTTGTCGTTTTGAGCCTAACGATTTTATATTCTCCTCTAGTATTAATACTTGATCGATTGACTCACGACTTTAGAAATATTAGACCCTCAATAATTTAGGAGTATATTCCAATCCTTATCCTAATATTTCACCTTATTCTATAAAATATTTCCAAACAACTTTCTATTTATTTTGTGAAAATACATATTTTATTATTTCACATCCTTATTTTAAACTACTATATATTTATCTATGTACACTTGTATCCCCCTCAATTTCATACAAGACAAAAAAAAAAA
The DNA here is from genome assembly GCA_016081115.2 of Rehmannia glutinosa. NCBI lineage: Eukaryota > Viridiplantae > Streptophyta > Magnoliopsida > Lamiales > Orobanchaceae > Rehmannia > Rehmannia glutinosa. The sequence goes on from CM071935.1 coordinate 3,609,431, forward strand.
ATCATCATCATCAAACCCCCCCATGTTTTCGGCCCATTTGAGAAGAAATATACCATTTTTTTTTATTTTACTTTCAATTTTACCCATCATCAAACAAGTAGCCAAAAGACAAGAATCAAAAACCTATCAACCTACTACCCAACACATTTCGGTTATTAAGGAAAAAGGGAAAGAAATCAATCTAAAAATTTATCCTACTACATTAAAAATTCACCTAAGAAACCTATTAATATAATTAGTCCACAAAGAACAAAAAAAAGAAAAAGAAAAAAACAAATAAACCCTACACCTCTCAACCTTTCGGCCAAAGTGGAATAGAGGGGAATCAAATTTTATTTGTTTTTTTCCCACAAGATTAACCAATTATTACAAAAAAAAAAATAGAAAATTCCAAAAACAAAAATGTTAGCAATTTTCGTCCATTATAGGTTGAGGTGGAATCAAAGTTTCATTTTCTTTCACAACACTTATTCAAACTCTTCTAACACTCTCTCATCTCCATACTTAGAACAAAAACACACAAAACTTGCTCTCAATTCTTTCTGAAGGACCAAAAATACTAAGCTCAAGGTGGGTAAATTTTACCTCTTCCAACTCTACTTTTCTTTTTAAAACTTCAAGTATATACCTCCAATTCCTAACATGATGAATCCTTCTTGTTGAGGTACTCCTAGAAGACTATTTCGTTTGAAGAATTGAGGAAGAACTAGACTTGACTACAAGCTTTAAGAAGAAATTCAAGACTACACATATTTAAGGTGAGAAATTTTGGTTTATTATTTTTTCTCTTTTTCCCTCTTGACAACTTGAGGAATTAATTTTGACTCAAGGATTGGAATTTTGAGCTTAGGGGATGACCTATACAAGTTCAAGTTGAGGTTAGAAGCTTGAAGAAAGAAATTCTTTTTAGACTACTTGAGGATATTAAGGTAAGAATTAACCCATTTATTTTAAGTCATTTTCCTTGGATTTGAGACCTCAATTTTAATACCAAAATATGGATATGTTGACATTTAGGAACTGAACTTTGAGAGTTAGAGCCAAGAGCTTGGATTCTTAAAGAATATCTCCATTTTAAACCACAACCAAAACTACTACGAGGTGGGTGGAAAAATCCTTTCAACTTCTAGGTGTTTTAAATTGAAAATATGCATGTAGTATTTTGTTATTGAGCACTTGAGATATATATTATGTATTGCATACTATTTTCTTGTATCAAGTTGGAAAAATTCTCAAGTGTTGCTCGAAAATGCGATTTATCGAAAAATAGGACATACATGCACACTTTATTGTTATACTTGATGAAATTTTGTATGAGAAGGATATGAATGTGTATGACTCTTGAAATCTATGTTTTTAATGATTTATAACCTGGACAAGCCGAGCATAATTGATTAAATTTCAACTTTTGTACTTAAAATACAAAAATGGAAAGTTGGTGGACTTAATTGCAAGAAAATAAAACTTAAGGGACCCCTCTGTAATTTTCGATTTTGGGACTGAACTCAGGTTCAAAAATTATGTTTTGACATTTTAATAAAGTTTTAAGAGTTTTTAGATAAATAAAATCAACCCTTAAAAGCCCAAGGACTAGATTGTAAAATTTGAGAAGTTTAAGGGCTATTTTGCAAATTTCGAAACTGTACCAGACCCTAATTTTGAAATTTAAAATTTTAACATTTAAGGGACTGGAAATAACATATTTTAAGTGTATTCCAAAAATCCAAGTGTTTAGAGCTTGGAAAGTAATTTTATAAAAGTTGAAGGACTAAAGTGTAAAAGATTAAACTTGAGGACCCAAATGAAATTTCCAGGACTTATGCAGCCCATGCACCTGGAAATACTCATTTAACTATAAATTAATTATATTTTGGACCCAAGGTTTAAACTTCATAACAATTGGACCCCTAAAAGCCTTAAAGGCAATTATTTCAAAATGGGACAAAAATGAAATTTTCAATATCTCAATATCCCACTAACCATAGTGACATTTTCCAACCGGAATCACATTAAAATCCCTTCCGTTTTCGAGTTCCAATTATTTTAAACTTAGAGTGAAATGGCAATTTTAACAAATTTGGGGCCAATATGAGAATTTTATAAACAACTCGACCTCAAAACTTCAAAAACCTCGAATCTCGAACAATTTGGAGAATTTAGGAACTGACCTCATAATTTTTGAAGGTCGGGATATTTATTTATTTAATTTTTAAGCCCAAAAGTATTGGTTTTTACAAAACGGGGCTAAATTGTAAAATTTCTTTTTATCAAGACCTAATCGAAATTATTTTTCTTTTACTAAAACAGCCCTTTCCTCCGATTTCAATTCTTAATTAAAATATTTTATTTTCTCAAAAACCCTTGACTTATCGGACCGTCTTGACCGATTAATACCCGATCGCGGGGTGACTTCCTCGTCTTTGCGATTTGAATCTATAACGAGACTTATGTTCCACCTAATCTTTCAAGATATCGAAGATTGCTTATCCTCCCGATAATCATCTTCATCCAAATAACTCCACCAACGCCATAATTACCTTACGGAAATTTTTGATACCTTTCATGAATCGCTTCGAATCAATATATACTGATTGCCTGGTTGACTACGAACGTGTATTTAATTTCTTGCTGAGTTAACTTGGTGTGTCGAGCTCACGATCGGAATGGATACGTCGGGGATGGGGCAGGCGGCTCGGCCGCTATTCCACTCTTCCTAGGCCCCCATCGCCCTAATCCCGCAATCGAGGGACGAGTTTGTCAAGCGGAAGCGGGTCGTAGACTTGAGGTATAATCATGATTATGACGAATCCGAGCCTTGCTAGCTCCAACGTGGATTTTGTCTTTGCCTATGGAGCGATAAGGTGACGAGTCTTGGACCATCATGAACGGGAGTTACAAGGAAGAACGAAGGAATCATTGTCGATCCACACGATTCCCGGAGTTGAGCGGAACGTTTGGTTGGCGCTTACACTTCAAGACGCAACCGCTATTTGTAATGCATGGGTTGGCGCTACACTTTAGTACGCAACCACTAATTGTTTTGCATGGGATTGGCGCTACACTTGACGCAATCCTCCTGTCTCTTGAATCATCGTGTTTGTGTGACCCACGAACTATTTCTTGAACTATATAAATATATTACTTAATATATATTTATCACGATGCTTTGTGGGCTATGTATGAAAACATGCATCATACCTCACGCGTTTTCATACAACCGTTTTTCGCATTAACTATATATATAGCCACACATGCACACGATCACCCCATCCACGAGATTTATGTCTCACTCCCTCATGTTTTCTAACCTTTAGATGAAGAGTACGTTGAAGACGTCGAACCTACCACATATGAATTCCTACCATTGATGTGGAGCGACACTCCTTTTACTTTTATTGTTGTTGGACTTTTCATTTTGTTTTTGTTTGGATTTTGTAAGTTAAATTCGGATAATCTATTGGGTTGTATTCGGATTCCGTCGGACTTTAAGATGTAATTTGTACTTGTGTGTATTTTATTCCGCCGCATTAGACTCTATTTCACTTGGAGTTTGTATCATTGGTTTAGACTATTGAATTATTTTGTTTAAGTGATTGATCGTAAATCGCGTCTTGGGGGCGTGTGAGTTATGGTATCGAGCTCGGCTAGTAAGATGGAAACTTACACCGAGCTAACCCGTGAGGATAAGACCTGATCGGATTGTGTTGGGTAGACCGTGACTTGACTAATTAAGTTGTGAAATCGATTTCAAAAATGACATAGAACCATATTATTGATGTTTAGGTTAAGCTAAAATTTATACTTGGAGAATCCATAGTCATACTTGATTTGACTTAATCGACTTTTGAGTCGACTTTCCTTAGTCATTCTTTCCTTGTTCTCCTTATCTTTCCTTACATCCGTCTAATCCGCCTCGTTTTGTTTGACAGATGGAGCCGCACACCCCAACCTGGTGGGACGTAATAGAAGCTCGTTTTGAACGGGATCACTATAAGGCCTTAGAGCTTCATTGGCGCCAGGCATTCTACGGGCCGACTACGAGCTTACCAGGGGAACGACAATGCACTCGTGAACTAGGACACCTCCTCCGCCAATCGCAGGAGATAACCTAACTGCAATAGCCTTGCAACAAATATTGGTTTTTATGAGGCAACAAGCGAGCCTCGTCACCTAACCATGAACTCCGCTCGAGAGACGAATGACCGCACTTGGGAGCGGTTTCTACGATTCGACCCCGACTTTCTTAGGGGAACTAGATGACATGAAAGCGAGAAGAATGGATCGAGAAAATAGAGAATATCTTCAATGCTCTCCAATACTCGGGGAACAAAAGGTTACGCTCGCCATGTTCCAACTAGAATCATCCTGCCGAGATTGGTGGAGAGCGTTGAGAGAAAAGGGGAACAGGATCAAATAGATAGGACATGGGAAAATTTCTGTTTGAATTCAATGAGCAATACATACCCCAAGTCGTGAAGGAGGCACAGGGATGAATTCCATAAGTTGAGACAGGGGAACATGTCTGTGGCCCAATATGAGTCGAATTCCATCGGTTATCCAAATATGCCCGGGAACAATCAAGACGGAAGAGGACAAATTGTATAAGTTCACACGAGATCAAGGCTGGAACTCGAGAAACAACTTTTGTTGCCGAAACAACAACATACTCAAACCAAAGAAAGGCTCTCCGCATTAGTCGGGACCTAACGCATTGGTCGATTCATTTGAATAGGCCATCAAACGATCTCAAAAGGACGGTGGGACAACCATCAAGCCGCCTGTTAAAATTCAAAAGGGCGATTGTTAAGACAAGAAAAAGGAAACCGTCTGAGTAAAAAGGGCCAAGTATGTACACATTGCCAAAACCGACACATCATCAATGATGATTGTTGGCGCAAACAGGGAGATGTTTGCTATGTGGCGATAATGAGCATCAATCGAAGGATTGCCCAAGGTACGGGATCGCACGAAACAAGTCGCGCCTACAAAGCCGAGTAATGGCCAGGTGGTAAGCAGGCAAGGATGCTGCTCGAGCATTTGCACTAGCCGGACATGAGGCTCGGAGGCAACGAGACGTGGTGGAAGGTACGCTTCTAGTACCTAGCCATTACGCTAAAGTACTATTTGACCCTGGATCAACGCATTCATTTGTCGCACTACGTTTGTACACAAATTGCATGCATGCATGGAACATATGCCTATAGGTTTAGAAGTATCCACTCCTATGGGCGCAAGCCAGATAAATGAGATACTATCTATAATGCATGCGGGAAGTTAAAATTGATGAGATAAATTTCCTTTGATTTGATCTTCCGCCTATATCTCGAATACGACATTATATTGGGAATGAATGGTTGTTGCACACCATGCACAAATGGACCGCCATCGCAAGTCCATTAAACTATGTGAACCCGATAAGCCCGATGTGGAAATTTCGGGAAGAGCACGAGTTAAGATCGCCCCAATCATTTCAAAGAATGAAAGCGGGAAAGCGATCACTAGAGGGCACAAGGGTACTTGGCGTTTGTAATTAACAAACCTAAGGTTGAGACACAAATTAATCAAGTACCTATAGTATCGGAATATACGGATGTATTTCCACAAGAACTCACCTTTGTCCCTCCGGATAGGGAAGTTGAGTTCACCATCGAGGTATTACCAGGAACCGCCCGATCGCGGAACGCCGTATAGAATGGCTCTGTTGAGTTGCAAGAGTTGAAGACTCAATTACAAAAGCGATGGATGTGGGATTTATCCGACCGAGCACGTCTCGTGGGAGCAGCACAAGTCTTGTTTGTCAAAAAGAAAGATGGCACATTAAAAGCGTGTATAGACTATCGCGGATTTAACAGCTGGGCGTGACCATCAAGAACAAATATCCCCTTCCGAGGATAGACGAATCTGTTTGATCAACTTCAAGGAGCGACGATGTACTTTCAAGTTTGATTTACAACAAGGATATTATCGTTAAAGATCCGTGAAGAGGGCGTTTCCAAAACAAAGCATTTCGGACCGGATATGGACACTACGAGTTTGTAGTGATGCCTTTCGGTCGACAAACGCACAGCCAGCGTTTATGGATCTAATGCATCGAGTCTTTCAACCTTATTTGGATCAATTCGTAGTGATATTCATTGATGACATACTCGTATACTCCAAGTCTAAAGAGGAGCATGGCGTCATCCGAAAAATTGTTTTAGAGACACTACAAGAGCCAAGTTGTATGCCAAATTCAACAAGTGCGAATTTTGGCTTAGTGAAGTCGCATTCTTGGGACACATAGTATCAAACCTTTGGGATCGCCGTAGATCTCTCGAAAGTATAGACGGTGGTTGAATGGAAACAACCTGAGGAAGTACATATGAGAGATTAGAAGTTTCTTAGGACTAGCGGGATATTATCGAAGATTTATCCAAGATTTCTCCAAGATAAATAGGACCACTCGCTTGACTAACCGAGAAGCAAGTCAAGTTTGAGTGGAATGACAAGTGTGAGGCTAGTTTCCAAGAGTGAAGAACGACTTACTACGGCTCGATCTTAGCCCTTCCAAAGGGAACGAGAAAACTTTGTCGTCTACAGGTGACGCATCAAAGGAAGGACTAGGAAGCGTGACTCATGCAAGAAGGAAAGGTCATTGCTTACGCATCACGAAAACTCAAGCCGTATGAAGCGATTACCAAACGCATGACTTGGAATTGGCAAAGCAATAGTGTTCGCGTTAAAGAAATGGGAGGCACTCCTCTGCGGAGCAACATTCACGGTTTACACGGATCATAAGAGCCTAAAGTATCTATTCTCTCGAAGGAACTCAATTTGAGACAACGGAGATGGATGGAGTTAATAGAAGATTATCACTTTGATATTCAATACCATCCAGGGAAAGCTAACGTAGAGCCGACGCGCCATAAAGAAGCGAGTTTAGCTAGAGTAATGATTCGAGAGTGGAGATCATTAGAAGAATTGAGCACTTGAAATCCGCGAGAACCCGATCGAATTTCATGTGCTAATATTTTGATTAAACCCGATCTCGAACGAGATCAAAGTAACACGAGGATTGACGTGAAACTTCAAAAACTAAAAAGAAGATACTCAAAGGAGAGAGATCGGAATTCTCAGTACGGGAAGATGGGATCATCGATTTGAGAATAGAATTTGTGTACCGAGTGATGAGCAACTTAGGAACAGAATCCTCTCGGAAGCACACCGTTCGAAATACACTATACATCCCGGAGGAAACAAGATGTATAAGGACTTGAAACAAGACATTCTTGGTGGGCAAACATGAAGAACAGTAGCGAGAGTTCGTTGCGAGATGCTTGACTTGTTAACGAGTAAAAGCTTCGAACACCAACGACCATCAGTTTATTACAACCGTTGAGAATTCCCGAGTGGAAATGGGAACACATAACGATGGACTTCGTGACGGATCTACCGAGGACTAGGAGGCGATGATCTTATATGGGTAGTCGAGAGCCGACTCACGAAATCGCACACTTCCTACCCATGAAGAAAATCGTGACTTGCGCGAAACTTGCATGATTTATATCAGAGATCATTCGATCGCATGGAGTGCGGTCGACATAGTGTCGACAGAGACCCGAGATTTGTCTCAGTTCTGGGAAATGCTTACATGAGGAATGGGTACCTCGCTAAGTTTAAGACAAAGAAGACATTCACAAACCGATGGCCGATGGCGATGCGGCGAACAATTCAAACCCTGGAAGACATCTCTGCGAGCATGCACGTTGGACTTCAAGGAAGTTGGGATTCGTATTTACCATTGGCCGAGTTACTTTATAATAAGCTATCGGCCACAATTGGGATGGCACCTACGAAGCCTTGTACGGGCGAAAGTGTAGATCTCCACTACTTTGGGAGATTGATGACCAATGGACTCCAAAGAGAAACGAAAGTCACCATCGATTCCAAAGGTCGACTTAGTTCGGAGGCCATGGAGAAGGTCAAGTTGATCAAGGAACGGATCCCACGACTGAGCCGCAAAAGAGTTATGCGGACAAGAGGAGAAAGGACTTGGAATTTGAAGCCGGAGATGAAGTATTTCTCGGACTCTTGCCACGGAAAGGATTGATCAATCCAAAGAAGGGAGGCAAGCTAAGTCGAGATATATTGGACCTTACAAGATTTTGCGGAGGATCGGGAAGTTGGCCTCCGACTCGAGGATTCGGCACAAAGATGCGCGGGGAATGCGCGATGTATTCCATGTATCGAGATTGAAAAAGTACCAACCGGATCCCGATCATATTATAACTCGTGATGCTCCTCCTCCGATGGAAAATTTATCTTACACCGAGGAACCAATTCGAATCATTGACGGCGAGATACGTCGATTGCGTAATAGAGAGATTAGATGGTTAAGGTTGTATGGCGAAACCACAACCGAGACGAAGACGCAACATGGGAGATGGAAGAAGACATGAGGAATCAATATCCGGAGTTGTTACAAGTGAATTTGGGGACCAAATTCTTTTAAGGAGGGTGAATGTGATGCCCCAAATTTTAACAACATGAGATACGATGTTATGTAGTGATTATTTATTCGGCTATGTATTACAAACCTATTATTAATGAAACGCGACTCGACTTTTACTTATTCTTCCAACGTCAATCACATCTTTGTCGTTTTTCGAGCCTAACGATTTTATATTCTCCTCTAGTATTAATACTTGATCGATTGACTACGACTTTAGAAATATTAGACCCTCAATAATTTAGGAGTATATTCCAATCCTTATCCTAATATTTCACCTTATTCTATAAAATATTTCCAAACAACTTTCTATTTATTTTGTGAAAATACATATTTTATTATTTCACATCCTTATTTTAAACTACTATATATTTATCTATGTACACTTGTATCCCCCTCAATTTCATACAAGACAAAAAAAAAAAAATCATCACCATCAAACCCCCATGTTTTCGGCCCATTTGAGAAGAAATATACCATTTTTTTTATTTTACTTTCAATTTTACCCATCATCAAACAAGTAGCCAAAAGACAAGAATCAAAAACCTATCAACCTACTACCCAACACATTTCGGTTATTAAAGAAAAAGGGAAAGAAATCAATCTAAAAATTTTTCCTACTACAATAAAAATTCACCTAAGAAACCTATTAATATAATTAGTCCACAAAGAACAAAAAGAAAAAGAAAAAAAAACAAATAAACCCTACACCTCTCAACCTTTCGGCCAAAGTGGAATAGAGGGGAATCAAATTTTATTTGTTTTTTTCTTCCCCACAAGATTAACCAATTATTACAAAAAAAAAAATAGAAAATTCCAAAAACAAAAATGTTAGCAATTTTCGTCCATTATAGGTTGAGGTGGAATCAAAGTTTCATTTTCTTTCACAACACTTATTCAAACTCTTCTAACACTCTCTCATCTCCATACTTAGAACAAAAACACACAAAACTTGCTCTCAATTCTTTCTAAAGGACCAAAAATACTAAGCTCAAGGTGAGTAATTTTTACCTCTTCCAACTCTACTTTTCTTCTTAAAACTTCAAGTATATACCTCCAATTCCTAACATGATGAATCCTTCTTGTTGATGTACTCCTAGAAGACTATTTCGTTTGAAGAATTAAGGAAGAACTAGACTTGACTACAAGCTTTAAAAAGAAATTCAAGACTACACATATTTAAGGTGAGAAATTTTGGTTTATTATTTTTTTCTCTTTTCCCTCTTGACAACTTGAGGAATTAATTTTTAACTCAAGGATTGGAATTTTGAGCTTACGGGATGACCTATACAAGTTCAAGTTGAGGTTAGAAGCTTGAAGAAAGAAATTGTTTTTGAGACTACTTGAGGATATTAAGGTAAGAATTAACCCATTTATTTTAAGTCATTTTCCTTGGATTTGAGACCTCAATTTTAATACCAAAATATGGATATGTTGACATTTAGGAACTGAACTTTGAGAGTTAGAGCCAAGAGCTTGGATTCTTAAAGAATATCTCCATTTTAAACCACAACCCGAAAACTACTACGAGGTGGGTGGAAAAATTCTTTCAACTTCTAGGTGTTTTAAATTGAAAATATGCATGTAGTATTTTGTTATTGAGCACTTGAGATATATATTATGTATTGCATACTATTTTCTTGTATCAATTTGGAAAAATTCTCAAGTGTTGCTCGAAAATGCGATTTATCGAAAAATAGGACATACATGCACACTTTATTGTTATACTTGATGAAATTTTGTATGAGAAGGATATGAATGTGTATGACTCTTGAAATCTATGTTTTTAATGATTTATAACCTGGACAAGCCGAGCATAATTGATTAAATTCAACTTTTGTACTTAAAATACAAAAATGGAAAGTTGGTGGACTTAATTGCAAGAAAATAAAACTTAAGGGACCCCTCTGTAATTTTCGATTTTTGGGACTGAACTCAGGTTCAAAAATTATGTTTTGACATTTTAATAAAGTTTTAAGAGTTTTTAGATAAATAAAATCAACCCTTAAAAGCCCAAGGACTAGATTGTAAAATTTGAGAAGTTTAAGGGCTATTTTGCAAATTTCGAAACTGTACCAGACCCTAATTTTTAAATTTAAAATTTTAACTCTTAAGGGACTGGAAATAACATATTTTAAGTGTATTCCAAAAATCCAAGTGTTTAGAGCTTGGAAAGTAATTTTATAAAAGTTGAAGGACTAAAGTGTAAAAGATTAAACTTGAGGACCCAAATGAAATTTCCAGGACTTATGCAGCCCATGCACCTGGAAATACTCATTTAACTATAACTTAATTATATTTTAGACCCAAGGTTTAAACTTCATAAGAATTGGACCCCTAAAAGCCTTAAAGGCAATTATTTCAAAATGGGACAAAAATGAAATTTTCAAAAGTTAAAGGACCTAAACTTATTTATTTTTAAAACTGTTTTTGTCCCAATATCCCACTAACCATAGTGACATTTTCCAACTGGAATCACATTAAAATCCCTTCCGTTTTGTGAGTTCCAATTATTTTAAACTTAGAGCCGAAATGGCAATTTTAACAAATTTGGGGCCAATATGAGAATTTTATAAAAAACTCGACCTCAAAACTTCAAAAACCTGAATCTCTGAACAATTTGGAGAATTTAGGAACTGACCTCATAATTTTTGAAGGTCGGGATATTTATTTATTTAATTTTTAACCCCAAAAGTATTGGTTTTTACAAAACGGGGCTAAATTGTAAAATTTCTTTTATCAAGGACCTAACTCAAATTATTTTTCTTTACTAAAACAGCCCTTTCCTCTGATTTCAATTCTTAATTAAAATATTTTATTTTCTCAAAAACCCCTTGACTTATCGGACCGCCTTGACCGATTAATACCCGATCGCGGGGTGACTTCCTCGTCTTGCGATTTGAATCTATAACGAGACTTATGTTCCACCTAATCTTTCAAGATATCGAAGATTGCTTATCCTCCCGATAATCATCTTCATCCAAATAACTCCACCAACGCCATAATTACCTTACGCAAATTTTTGAAACCTTTCATGAAGCTCGCTTCCCTCAATCAATATACTCATTGCTGGTTGACTACCGAACGTGTATTTAATTTTCTTGCTGAGTTAACTTGGTGTGTCGAGCTCACGTCGGAATGGATCGTCGGGGATGGAAGGCAGCTCATTTGCTATTCTACTCTTCCGGCCCCATCGCCCTAATCCCCAAATCGAAGGGACGAGTTTGTCCAAGGGAAGCGGGTCGTAGATTTTGAGGTATAATCATGATTATGACGAATCCGAGCCTTGCTAGCTCAACGTGGATTTTGTCTTTGCCTATGGAGCGATAAGGTGACAGGTCTTGACCATCATGAAGCGGGAGTTACAAGGAAGAACGAAGGAATCGTTGTCGATCCACACGACCGGAGTTGAACTAACGTTTGGTTGGCGCTACACTTGAAGACGCAACCGCTACTTGTAATGCATGGGTTGGCGCTACACTTCAGTACGCAACCACTAATTGTTTTGCATGGGATTGGCGCTACACTTCAGTACGCAATCCTCCTGTCTGCTTGAATCATCGTGCCTGTGTGACCACGAACTATTTCTTGAACTATATAAATATATTACTTAATATATATTTATCACGATCTTTGTGGGCTATGTATGAAAACATGCATCATACCTCATGCGTTTTCATACAATCTGTTTTTTCGCATTAACTATATATATAGCCACACATGCACACGATCACCCCATCCACTGAGATTTATGTCTCACTCCCTCATGTTTTCTAACCTTTAGATGAAGAGTACGTTGAAGACGTCGAACCTACCACAGATTGAATTCCTACCATTGATGTGGAGCGACACTCCTTTTACTTTTATTGTTGTTGGACTTTTCATTTTGTTTTTTTTTTTGTAAGTTAAATTCGGATAATCTATTGGGTTGTATTCGGATTCCGTCGGACCTTAAGATGTAATTTGTACTTGTGTGTATTTTATTCCATTGCATTAGACTCTATTTCACTTGGAGTTTGTATCATTGGTTTGACTATTGAATTATTTTGTTTAAGTGATTGATCGTCGTCGCGTCGCGTTTGGGCGTGACACGGACGAAGAGGATTAGAAGCATATTGATTATCATCCTTTGGATTATTCTCCATGTCTTTAAACAATGTTGAATTTACCATTTTTCAGATAATGATGTAATTTGATGTCGAGTTTTTTAATGACTTTGGTTATTAAATTTGGCTATTTATTTATTATCATTTTTAGTTGGTTTATTTTTTGTTATTATTCTCTGTTTGATACTATTAATAATGTTGGATTTACTAAAATAACATCGTAGATGTAATGACACTATATGTAGGGACAATCGTCAATTTGGTAACCTCTAATTAAAAAGCAATGCAAATTTTAGGACGCAAAATATAAATAGTATAACCAATTTAATGACACAAATTATAAAAAGTGTTGCGATTTAATGACTCAAATTCTTAAAGCGTAGCCAATTTAGCGACGCTCAACCTTAAAAATGTCTCGGATTTGGCAACGCTATTTCATGAAAAGTGTTGCTAATTTAGTGACACAATGACTGATTAGTGTCGGTAAATTATATCTCAAAAGTTGTAGGTTTATTGCAATCGTGATTTAGAAAATAGCGTCACCAAATTAATGTTAATGACGCACTAAATATAAAAAGCTTCACGTTTTGAAATTTACCTACGCATAGATCTTGTGTCACGAATATTTTCGTGGCATCAAATTTAGCAACACAACTAGTGACACTTTCACAAGCATAGGTAGTGTACTTTGTGACGCTAATAAATGTCTCTAAACGAAAAAAAAAAAAAAAAAACATCACTAAACACTTTTTTTTTTATTGTAGTGTCATTTTCTCGCATATTTTCTCCTAAACTTGAACTTCAATAGATCAATACTCGACTTAGCAATCGAGAAGATTAGCTACAAATCTGGGCAAAATTTCAAAAAGGACAATGAATGTGGGGAAGCAACTAAAAATCAATTTGGAGTTGGATCAAACAAGCAACTTAATTGGGATTTAGCTTGCTTATCACCCCTAGATTTCAACCTTGTAAGTTGATCGTTAAATTTCTAAGTTTTCTAGAATAAATAAGTGGTTTTAGCTGGTGGAATTTTAGTGATGAAATTTGTTGTAGGATTGATCGTGGAAGCTTGAATTGGAGTTTTGTTGGTGGATTTAGCGATTACCATGAAGGTGGGCGAAAATTTATTTTATTTTCAAATGGATTTCTTAAAATTATTGTTAAATCATGAAATTGATTGAGTTATTATGAAATTATATATGTGATTATGTTATTATTGCAATGGTTTTATAAATTAATCGTTTGATTAAGGATATAGTTAGTAATTTAATTGGAATTTTCTAAAGTTTGGATCTGAATTTGCAAATATCAAAACTATTGGACCATTTTTAAAACTTTAGAAATATTGTTATGTGGTTCATTGCTAACTTTGATTTGCAGACGTAAATTTTCAGTTTATCAGGAATTTAGAGGTGTATTTAGTAAAAATCGAAAAATTTGGGGTCAAATTGCAATTTTCAGAAATTGCCCCTCCATTTTATAAATTTTGAAAAGTGACCTGGGCTGATTTTATACTTTTAAAGAATTTTGAGTGGAGTTTGTAGGTGTTTAAATTTATTGTGTTGTAATCTTAAGAAAACCGAAATTTCAGGGGTTCAATTTACAAATACCGAAAATATATTTGTACATTGTGGAAATTTTTAAAAATTTAACTGGAATTACTCATATGGATTTTCAAGGAAGGATTATTTGGTTAGTTTTATAAAAATCGGAACTTTGGGGTAAATTCGTGAAAATCGAAATGTTAGGAGTCAAATTGCAAATTCTGAAAAAGTTGTGTTATTCTGAAATGAGAAACCTGATTAGGTGCTGTCAAGGTTACTTCTTAAGGTTGGAGTAGTAATTATGAATTTTGAAAGAATCATTCTTGAGGTATATAGATGAAAATAAAGAGTTTAAGGGATATACTATAATGTTCTAAAACCGTGGTACCATTTTGAGATTTTTTTCAAAACATGAGGGCCCATTGTTGCATATTATAAGTCTTGCGGCCAGATTTTTATTATCCAAATTCTTATTGTAACAAGTGGCTATGATTCGTTTATGGGTTCAATGAATCATTTGATGTCATGCTTTTTGTGTAAATTTGTTTTGCACTACATGTGCAATTTGAATCTTTTGTAAAATCTTCTTGTTAGCATAATAAATATTTATTTATCGTTTTACTGTTCAACGTTATCCCTATAAACCATTTACCGTTTTGAAAAGTCTGTCGCGTGTGTAGTTCGGGAAATCAATCGAATATGTCGCTTGTTGATATTTGCTTAACTACACATGTGCCTATTACAAATATTCTAGTCGGCTAGAGACGATTTACTTAATTTTGAGTCATAGTATTTGTATATAATCTAGAATATGACGATCCCTAGGTGTAAAACCTACAACTAAAAAGAGTCGTCGAGCCACACGAGAAGAATATAATGTTAGGCTTCAACCATAAGTGGTGCTTGGGAGAACGCAATGGGGTTTGGTATTGTGTGTTTTTTTTTTTTTGTGTCCCGATCATGGCATCTTCTCGCACGTTTTAAAATCGTCTTGAATTACAGAAACTATTTTCCTAGATTTGAACTAGTGCTATATTTGCATGGCCATGATAATCATAAAAATTGTTTACTCATAGTTATAAGTTTGTGAGTAAATTAGTATATGATTATTTTGTATCTATTTTATATGCTTGAAAACTACTTTGCACGCCAAGTCTGTGCTCGGTATTTATTTAACTTAACTAATATGCATTCTCATCCCACACCCACTGGACTCGTTTAGCGCATCCCATATTTTTCTAAAGATTTTAGAGATTGATGAGTCTAACACCAAACCACCTACACAAGAGTAATAGCACGTTGAGATTGTTGGATTATATTGAACTACTTTTGGGATTTCATATATGTATTTTGCTTAGGGATTGTTTTAATATTGTTTTATGTAATTTGTCTTTATATTATTGTGTAAGTTAAGACTTCCATTTTATTATATGAAATAAACCTAGTTTATGTATCTCGAGTTTTGTGGACCTTTCGATAGACTTAGATTTCGTCAAATTGTATATTTTAATTATTATATTTTTGGTAGTTACTCTTGTAGAACCTAAGTTGGTAAAATTGAGTCGTAGTCGATAATTGTAATATTTGTGATTATTTTGGTTTATTGAATTTGGGGCATTACAAACATAATATCCCAAATGTTTTCTTAATAAACCGATTTTAATAATTTTATCCTATTATAATTTACATTTCCTTTTTAATACAAAATATAATTTTATTTAGTAAATTGATTGTTATGGATAATTTGTGAAGAAGTATTTTTTGGCATAAACGTATCATGAATTGTATCATCTAAATATATATATATATATGAATAGGATCAAATGAGTCTAGGGTCTTCGGGGTAAGAATGTAGGGACAAATCCTGGATTGTTGATCTATTATTTGGATGATTAAGATTTCCCCACTTTTTTTTTTTTTTTATTTTGGCGTTTTATTTGGAAGATTTAGAGGATATTTGAGTCATTTTACAATTAATTAGATTAGGTAAATATTTAGAGGGTATTTGAGTCATCTATATATATATATATATACAATACATTTTCTTGACAATATTCATACTTATTGCCCTGTGTAGTGATTTTTGCTTTCTTAGTACAATTGTTTTGTTTTTACATTATCCATTTCCGCTACTTCTGTAGTACAAATGTTTTGCTCTTACAATATTCATTTTAGCTTCATCACATTACAGTTTCTTCACAATGTTTCATACTAGTTGCTATATGAAGTAACTGTTGTTGTCATAGTACAGGTTATTTGCTTTAACATATTGATTTTCTGCTTTGTCTCACATTAGTACGGAGGATTTTGCTTTCACACTTCTTATTTTGTGCTTTCGTATACTAATCCCTTTTCTTTTGTTTTCACAGTTCTTATTCATTTTAAAGCTCTAATTTCTTGCCTTGATATATTTTTTTTTTTTTTTGTAGCGTGATCTTTTTGCGTTATATATGAAGTCGAAGAATTGTACGGGTCATTGTCTCATCAATTGAACAATCGTCCATTGCAAGACTTGTGATGGCTTAGCGGGGACGATGAGAACAAGATTGATTGTGGCGTGTTTGCGATGCGCCACATGGAGACCTACATGGGAGGTGAAACTCGGAATTGGGACAATGGCTTGAGAGGACAGTTTGTCTCAAACCACGTCTTTGAGACTAAAATATTGGTGTTGCTATTGTCCTCGACAATATTAATGAAGCGAGAGAAAAGAACATAGTATATTCAAAAATATTTTGTGGTGGTACGGAGTTTTCTGGAAACTAATTTTTTTGGTTATTTAGATTTTTTGGTTTGGTAGACATATACACACTCGTGGATATTTGTTTTGCCTTAAAGTCTATTTGCTCTTGATATTTCATTTTGTTTGATAATTTTTCACAAATGTTGCTACATGTTCCCAAAAATAAGCCAAAGAGAAGCAAAATTTCTATGATCAAAAAGTAGTTTTGCATACTCAAGTAGTATCTTCAAAATTTATATTTGTCACGCCCAAATGCGACGCTGCATGGCGATGATCAATAACTTAAACGTAAATAATTCAACAATCTAAACCAATGATAGAAAACTCCAAGTGAAATAGAGTCTAATGCAAATGAATAAAATACATGTAGTGCGAATTACATCTTAATGTCCGACGGTATCCGATTACAACCCAAGAGATTATCCTAATTTAACTTACAAACCCGCATGCATGTAAATAAAATGAAGAAGTCCAATCAACAATAAAAGTAAAAGGAATGTCTCTCCACATCAATGGTAGGATTCAATCGGGTAGGTTCGACGTCTTCAACGTACTCTTCATCTAAAGGTTAGAAAGCATGAGGGGAGTGAGACAGAAATCTCGGTAGATGGGATGATCGTGTGCAAGTGTGGCGATATATATAGTTAACGCGAGAAAACGGTTGTATGAAAACGCGTGAGGTATGATGCATGATTTTACACATAGCCCACAAGCATCGTGATAAATATATATTAAGTAATATATTTATACAGTTTAAGAAATAGTTCGTGGTCACACATGCACGATGATTCAAGCAAGACAGGAGGATTGCGTACTGATGTGTAGCGCCAATCCCATGCAAGACAATTAGTGGTTGCATTGATATGTAGCGCCAACCCATGCATTACAAAGCGTAGTTGCGCATCAAGTGTAGCGCCAACCAAACGTTCCGATTAACTCCGGAATCGTGTGGATCAGACAGCGATTCCTTCGTTCTTCCTTGTAACTCCCCGTTCATGATGGTCCAAGACCTGTCACCTTATCGCTCCATAGGCAAAGACAAAATCCACATTGAGCTAGCAAGGTTCGGATTTGTCATAATCATGATTATACCTCAAGTACTACGACCCGCTTCCCCTTAGACAAACACCGTCCCTCGCCATGGATTGGGACGATGGGGCCAGAGAGTGGAATAGCATCCGAGCTGCCCTTGGTTCCATCCCCCGACGTATCCATTCCGACGGTGAGATCGACACACCAAGTTGACTCAGGACAGAAAGTAACTACACGTTCGTAGTCAACCAGCAAATGAGTATTATTGATTCAGGGAAGCATTTTAGGAAAGTTTTCGAAAATTTGTGCAAGGCAATTATTGCGTTGGTGGAGTTATTTGCATGAAGATGATTATCGTGAGGATAAACAATCTTCGATATCTTGAAAGATTAAGTGGAACATAAGTCCGTTATAAATTCAAATCGCAAAGACGAGAAAGTCGCCCCCCACGATCGCGTATTAATCGGTCAAGACGATCCAATAATTGGGGATTTTTGAGAAAATAAAATATTTTAATCAATAATTAAAGTCAGAGGGTCCAGGGCTGTTTCTTAAAAATAAAAATAATTCGAGTTAGGTCCTTGAAAAAGAAAATTTACAATTAGCCCCGTTTTGTAAAAACCAATTCTTTTGGGGTTAAAAATTGAATAAATAAATGTCCCGACCTTGAAAAATTATGAGGTCAGTTTATAAATTCTCTAAATTGTTCACAGATTCAGGTTTTTAAAGTTTTGAGGTCGAGTTTTTATAAAATTCTCACATTAGCCCCAAATTTGTTAAAATTGTTATTTCGGTCCCTAAGTTTAAAATAATTGAACTCACAACCGGATGGGATTTTAATGTGATTCAAGTTGGAAAATGTCACTAAGGTCAGTGGAATATTGGGACAAAAACAGTTTTAAAAATAAATAAGTATAGGCCCCTTAACGTTTGAAAATCTCATTTTTGTCTCATTTTGAAATAATTGCCTTTAAGGCTTTTAGGGGTCCAATTGTTATGAAATTTGAACCTTGGGTCCAAGATATAATTATGTTATAGTTAAATTAGTATTTCCAGGTGCATTGACTGCAAGAGTCCTGGAAATTGTATTTTGGTCCTCAAGTTTAATCTTTTACAATTTGGTCCTCAATTTTTATAAAATTACTTTGCAAGCTCTAAACACTTGGATTTTTGGAATACACTTAAAATATGTTATTTCCAGTCCATTAAGAGTTAAAATTTCAAATTTTAAAATTAGGGTCTGGTACAGTTTCGAAATTTGCAAAATAGCCCTTAAACTTCTAAAATTTTACAATCTAGTCCTTAGGCTTTTAAGGGTTGATTTTATTTATCTAAAAACTCTTAAAACTTTATTAAAATGTCAAAACATAATTTTTGAACCTGATTTCACTCCCAAAATCGAAAATTACAGAGGGTCCCTTAAGTTTTATTTTCTTGCAATTAAGTCCACCAACTTTCCATTTTTGCATTTTAAGTCCACAAGTTGAAATTTAATCAATTATGCTTGACTTGTCCAGGTTATAAATCATTCAAAACATAGATTTCCAGAGTCATACACATACATATCCTTCTCATACAAAATTTCATCAAGTATAACAATAAAGTGTACATGTATGCCCTATTTTTCGATAAATCGCATTTTTGTGTAACACTTGAGATTTTTTCCAAAATGATACAAGAAAATAGCATGCAATACATAATATATATCTCAAGTGCTCAAAATCAAAATACTACATGCATTTTTAAGTAAAACACCTAGAAGTTGAAAGGATTTTTCCACCTTGTTTGTTTGGTTGATTGGTGTAAAGTGATATGTCACTAGACCTGAGGATTTTAATCTTCACTTAAGGCAGCCCCTAAGCCACGTGATAAAAGGATTTTTGAGTTAGAAAATGAAGAATTGAACTAAGGAGGGAAAAGAGAAGGAATAGGCCAAAGGTACCACACTTACCTTGTGTAGTTGAAAGTTGTAGTCAAAATTTGATAGTCTCTTAAGAACTTGATCACCTCTTAACTCAAGCTCCAAGGTCAGCCCCTAATCACCTCAAAATTATAATTTTGGTGTTAAAATTCAAATTAATAGGGAAGTAGAAGAAGGTACTAAAAATCCATTTCTTACATTATAGTTCAATTTCTTCACAATTTTTCTTCAAGATGACAAGTCTCTTAATATCTTCAAAGCTCATCTAGGTATACCTCAAAATCAAAAATCAAACTTAAATTAGAAGGTGAAAGAGATGAGTTAGGTGATATCAAAAATGGATTGAAAAAGAAATTTTTCTTACCTTGGTATGGTGATGGTTCGAATTTGTTGAAGGAGTAGGGAGATAAATTCTTGAAGTTTTGGTTAAGTGTTTGTGAGGAAGAAGAAGAAATGTGTAGAGAGAGGTAGGAGGATTTTTAGAGAGGCAGGAGAGGAAATACAAGACTTAGAAAAAAATTGTGTTGGTGAAATGAAATGTGAAGAATAAAACTTGAACAAATGTGAAAAATTTCTTACTTGAAAAAACTTGAACAAATGTGGGGGGGAAGGGGCAAATTTTTGTCTTGTTTGGTTAGATAGTAAGTTCGAGTAATAATTGAGGAAATTAGGGAGTAAAGTAATACATATGCTACTATGTTAGGGACAATTAGCCAAAATGCTCAGTTTAGGGGAATTTTTAAATTTGTCTTGTTTGACCAATTGGGTGGTTGAATTTGTAAGATAATTCTAAGATGTTTGAATTAATGGTGTAGTAATACACAAGATGAATACATAAGGTGTATGTGTACAAGAGTTGGGAGGTATTTCTACCCTAAAATTTCCATCATGGCCGTCCAATATGAGGGTAATTGTGGTATTTCCATATTTTTTTGTCCCAAAATTGATGATAATAGATGAATAATATCAATCTCCAAAATAATTAGTGATTTCCTTGATCACTTATAAGTCTCATGATCACTTATTCTAAATCGAATTCTTAATTCTATAAGATATAAATCTAAAAATAAATAGTCTCTTAAATTTCTAAGGTGACTAATAGATACACAATTGATGATCGATCAAGTGATCATTAATGCGAAATAGAATTAATAAATAATTATGATCACAAGTAATAGATAAAACAAATTAAATGCAAAATATATTTATTATTTACTGTCAAAGCGACGCTGGTAAAATAGTCAAATTAATACAAGGACGATACATGAAACAAGTACATGTTCGAATAAAAATCGAGGACTTCACAATATTTTATTTGTTTGATAATTTGTGGTTTTGTTTGATGTGTTGAGTTCCATAGTAGAATTGGCTGTTGTTGTTTTGGGGTGTGATGCTACTAGAGGGGCTGGATGTTTGCACTTTGTTTTTCCAGTTTTTTGGAAAAAAAAAAAAGTTATTTTCAGCTTTTTTCTTATAAAAGCTATTTGTAAGCTTTTCGAATTTCTGGGTAGTAGGATGTGTTTGGGGATGTTGTTTGGATGTTTTAGTGCCTTTGCTTCTCATTTTGGAAGCTTTTTCATGTTACAGTTTTTTTTTTGGTAAAAAAGTTATTTTCAGCTTTTCTCCTGGAGACATATCAGCTTTTTTTGCCTTTTTAGTATCCTTGCAAAAACACTACACGAACGAAACCAAGATATTAATCATTATTTTTAGTATTGTTTTCCAAAAACAATACTAAAAAAGCAAAAAGATATATATATATATATATATATATATATATCATTGCAAAAACAGTACATGTACTGAAGCAAAGATAATAATTATTATTTTTAGTTTTGTTTTCCAAAAAACAATACAAAAAAGCAAAAAATATATATCGTTGCAAAAACACTACAGGAACAAAAAGTAAATTTCAT
Source organism: Rehmannia glutinosa (assembly GCA_016081115.2). NCBI lineage: Eukaryota > Viridiplantae > Streptophyta > Magnoliopsida > Lamiales > Orobanchaceae > Rehmannia > Rehmannia glutinosa. The sequence goes on from CM071935.1 coordinate 3,631,184, forward strand.
ACTTCTTTTGTGCATGTCCTACTATTGTGAGTACCTACTTCACCACACTTTCCGCATCGTCTTGTTTTAATTTGTGGAAGCTTTTTCATGTTACGACTTTTTTCGGGTAAAGTAAAAGCTCTTTTTCAGCTTTTTTCGTGGAAGATTTTTTCGTGTTACTAACAAAGCGAGAAAATAATTGATATCGCTTGAAAGACCAATAATAAGGCATCGGGGAATATAATCGTTTCAAAAAAATATTAAAAAAGCAAAAAATATAGATATCATTTGCCAAAACACTAGATGAACGAAGTGTAGGTCCCAAGGGTGTAAGTGTAAGGTTTAGAAGGGGGGTTGAATAAACCTTACCAAATTTTCGATTAAGTCCTTTTAAATCTACAGAGTTAATTCTACATTTGTGTCCTTGATGGACATCGAATTAGTCACTCAAGTAGAGTTAATCTCTCAATGCACTCAAATTTGAGCCGTTGATGGAGTAACTCGGTTGTTGGCTACAATTTAACTCAGCTGTGGTTTTATTTTCAATGGAAGACTTAACACCCTTAAGTTTGATTTTAGATCTTGATTTAGTACTTGTAAATTATTAAATGGATAGCAAATTTATCACAGATATAAGCGAGTTAAAAGTGCGGGGAATGTAAATGCTTTGAAATGTAAATGACACAAAGAGAGTTCTTCTACTCCTCTCTTCTCCAACTCCTGGAGGAATCCACTAAGTAATGATCGAGTTTACAAAGTGGTAATGTACCCGTATACAAGTCTTGATCACAACAAAGCCGACTTGATCCTTTGGGACTCGGTCTCCGAGACGCCTTGATCACTCACCGGCTTCTCGTACGACTCAGCCTTCTTCAGGGGCAGTGCCGCTTTGCTACTACTGACTCACTTGCTCAAGCTCTTTGGATTTGATCACGAAGCCCTCCAAAAGCTTAAGACTTGGTTCAACCTTGAGCCTTTCTACAATCCTTCCCGGAATGTAGACCCTTGTTTTCAAAGGTTTCCTCTTCAATCGGTTGAAGTTCTCTTTCCTTCACAGGTAAGTGTTGGATTGATGTACTTCAAATGTAGGCTTGAGGATTGAGATTGTTTTGATTTTTCTAATGTGCTTGTCTATCTCGGTATGTGTCATTCATGCATCCTTTTTCTCAAACAAACTCCTCAGCCTTTTTTATAGTGAACTTTCAAAAATTTGCCCGTTGAAGAGATAGCTTAATTTTTGAAAGTCACTTTGCGATCGTTGGCTTGCATTTCTTGGAATTGCCATTTCCTCGTATGAATTGTTCCTTCACCTTTTCGTAGTTCGACACGGTTTGGTGCTTCCCATTGGTCCATTCCATTTGCACGCTTCGGGACCGAAAGCACTCCGAGAAAGGTGGTATGGAGATATTACTTGTTTAAGTAAATCTCTTGATTTTCGTGCAACGGTTCTTTTACGATTATCTCGACTTGACCGCATTTCCTTGCTTTCCCAGGTGACTTAGAGTCGCCTTCCAATCATGGATGACTCTTCCGTCACTTCAACTTGAGACTTGGCTTTTCTTGAGTTGACTTGATGATGCTCCACTCACCGCATCTCACCGCTTCTTCGAAGAGAGTTCCGTCTACTCTTCTTTGCCATACTCATTTTGTCTCTCGCCAGAGTCTTCCTTCCAGCCTTCTTGATTGTTTTCTTGCATGTTAGACGTAGTCGACTTAACTCTGACCTTTGGCCACTCTATTCATTACAATGCATTTTACAACAAAAATTGGGGTGCCAACTTTCTATTCTAAGTTTTACATGGCATTCATCAAAATCTAAACAATAAAATTCCTAACACGAAGCAAAGATAATAATTATTATTGTTTGTAGTAAATTTCATAGTTCTTTTGTGCATGTCCTCTTGTAGAGTACCTACTTCTCCACACTTTTCAATGTATCGTCTCTTTAGTTTGTGGCTTTCCTTTACAGACTTTTTCCTTCCGAGTCCGATTCGACTTTTTACTCGACTTCCACTTCCTTTGTTATTTTCTTGTGAGAGGGAAAATACCGTAACATCCAACAATGGTGCAGACTCCATCAATGAATTCTTTGTGACGAGGTTGTGATTTATTTCTACATCGTTCAAGAGTGTCTACTTATGTTCGAAATGAGTTACACAAGGTTATGGAGTCGTTCTCTACTTCCTGCGATAAACCAACACAACATTGAAAATCAGACCATAATTTTGTAACATCGAACCGGTTTCTAAAATTGTGTCTTCTTCGAGACAAGAATTTGTTGAAGAAGTTAGGTAGAGATCCAAGTTTGGTCCATCGTTTCATTAAGTATTTTTCCGAATTTTGTCGACGTCTTTGAGAAGGACGAAAATATGACGGCACAATATTCCCATGCTTTCAAGCATTGCATGTACATGTATCCATGGAATCCTTTTTGCTTGAAACTACCGTGTGTACGCCGCTTTTCTCTCCTTAATCACATAAGTGAACCTATGAAGGGGTGAAATTGATTAGGAACCTCTACAATTCTAAAAGGTATTAAGAAGCGAGATATTGCTTATTAAAAAAGTATATTTTGATACTAAGGTAGCAATATAAAATGCAATAAAATCATACAAAAAAAACTAAATTGTACTATTTTTGATTTGTTCAACTCATTGAATTGCATTTAAGTAAAAACAGGTTCAAATGTTAATAATGAGGTAGGGATAATACTAGTCGAATCTTCGTTGATTTGCAACGATGTACAACTATAATAAGAAGTCGCTATTTATGTACTCACTTGATGAATATTTTTCTAGTAAATATTGACGCCGCATGTCTCTAGATTGTTAACGTGTGCGGAACTCGGGCATATTGTTTTTGCACTCACTGTTTAATTTATGTGTGGCATGTCTTTGGGCATCCATTGACTTTGTCAAAGTGCATAAAAACTCCACCAAGCTATCTTGAGGGTTGGTGAAATTACCAAACCAACTATTAGCACTCTCGGCACCTTGAAGTGATTCTCAGACCGCCCATCTTAACATTCTTGAAATATCTTTTGGAATCTAGAATTTGAATTTCAAACATATTTTCCGACCACATGTTTGATGTCAAGTCGCACTCTCTGTCATTATCTTGTTCCATTCTTCTTCAAAATCAGTTGGATTTAAAAAATTGTCCCCAGCGATGTTGCTTAGTCTCCGCATGAAATATTCATCCTTCATTATATCATGACCAACTTTTGCTCCTACCTTTTCCATTATGTGCCACATGCATAATCGACGCCTAGCCTCTTTGAAAACTACCTTTCTTGCATTTTTCATGGCTGGGTCTTGATCTCAGAACTATGTAATGTGGTTCTTGATGCATTGCCTTGGTAAAATTTTGGAACAACCAGACGCACGATTCTTCGTCTTCCTTTAACAATAAACCGACCGCAAATGTCACATACCTTTTTATGGTTATCTATGCCCATGAAGGGTGTGAAAACCATTTTGTACTGTAACATTATATATTTTATCAGTTTTTCATAATGGATTCTTTGCATCTTCTTGGAATAATGGATAATGTTATACAATTGAGAGAAAATGGAAAACAATAATATAGTCTTTTTAGGTCTAATTTCGTTTTTTAATCCCAAAAATTAATCAAGAAATAATTGACGACTACAAAATCATAACTATTATTGCAATCTTTACAAAAACAATAAACTAAAAAAGCAAAAAACATAAATCCATGTTCAACACCAGCAGGAATACGGCCGTTGCAAAAAACAATACTAAAAAAGCAAAAAAACAAAAGTGTCGTTGCAAAAACACAATACGAACGAATCAAAGATAATAAAATAGTATTTTTAGGTGTAGTTTGATTTATTAACTTTTGTATTGTACGAAGGCGTCAAATGAGATGACATCCCCAAATATAGCGCAATCGCTTCTTGCTATTGGATTTGCCCAAAATAGTCTTGTGAGGTGTTCATTTTCATCCACAAAGATAATCAAATGCCATGCCAGGACATACTTCTATTTTTTTAGGAACTTGTCTATGACTAATTGGGCATCCGCACCACATATATATGCCCTCAATTATCTTTTAAAGTTCTTGAAATCAATTTGTAACGCGCCGACGTGTGAGAACCCCCTCTTGTCTCTTTCAATAAATGGTAATCTTTGGCCATTCCAATATTTGCTCTAGCACAGTTCAAGAGAAACTGTTGGTGGCCATAATTGATTTCTATTCACCTTCATGAACTGTTTATGCTTTTTATTGGTTAGACATTGAGTGTGTCTTGGCTTAAAACTTTTGATGGTGTATACACCATCTTTGAACTCGAACACACAACGAGCCTTGCACCTGATCCTTGATGATTCTCTTTTTCTAATTGTTCGAGTCGCTGTTGTAGTCTCAACTGATTTTGTTTTTCCTCCAGTTGATTTTGAAACATACTTGAATCCTTCTCTGTTGCATACAATATGTTGTTGTCGTATCAACTCACTATTGAACCTTTTGGTTGTACTTATTCGCACGTCAAATCCTACAACAGAACCATAGTGACGGTAGAATTGCACCCCTTCTTCCAAATGTGTAAATTGCATTCCCTCATGGGGTACTATGCTTTGATTATATTCGGGTATCCAATTTTTTGTAAAGTCTGGCCATATCTCTAGGTGCTCTTGAAATGTATCATATATTGTACCCATGGAGATTTTTAAGCCATATAATTATTAAAAAAAATATGAACTAAACATGCAACAATTATGTTCTAAAGAAGCAATAGATGTATACTATGTTGGCAATAAAGTTATACTACATAATTTAATAATTCGGAAAATATGAACATATTTTGCAACATCTACATTCTAATGAAGCAATAAAGTTATACTAAGCTGTCAATAAATTTATCACTTATTTTGGCACTAATTAGACAAATTAGAAGAAAATGCAACCATTTTGTTCTGTAAAAACATAAAATATATATTATGAATGCAATAATTCTTATAGAAAAAGCAGAATGTAACAAAGACAACTATACATAATCTACATACTTTACTCATGATAAAAAATCAATAACAACATATATATTAGTTGCATTTAGCCATAGTATAATTCTAATTATGAAAAAACGTTCATAAATTTCATAACAAACAGGTAGTGTGAATTTTTAAATTTGCAACTAATTATACATTAACGAAGCAAATATTTGGCATTATCAGAGCAACATAGTTTCACTATGAAAGAAATCGAAAATATTGATTATTAAAACACGTAACCAATCGAAAATAATCGAAAACATGATAACAATTGAAAACATTACCAAAATATCAGAATTACATCTTAAGAAATGCAATGGAAACACTAAAAAAACGATTTGCTATATAAAATATGTTCTATTTTTATGTACCCGCTGAATCCAATGGTGATGAACATTCACCTTCACCAACATGCATATGTGCTTCCATGTTCGAGAGTTTGTATAGCTATTAAAGTTTTTAGGTTTTTTCAACGGAGAAGAAAGGTTTTTTGTCGAAGCTTTGAGTATGTCGGATGAAAGAGAAAGAGAAGATATCAAAATCTGTGTGGAGAGATGAAGAACGTCAATAACCGTGGTGTGGTTTGTAGAGGTGAGAGAAAATCAAAGTTTGTAGAGGTGAGAGTAAATCAAATCTTTCCCATATCAATTGGTAAAACCGTCCACAATGTCATCCAACGTTTTTTCTTAATATACCCTTAATGATTATATTTTTAGGATAAATAATATAAAAATTGATTTAATATCAGCCATAGATTGAAAGGACTAATGGACAGGATTTGTCCTTACGTTCTTACCTAGGGACCCTGGACTCATACAACCCTATCCCTGTATATATATATATATATATATATATATATATATATATACATTAATTTTATAAATAATCAAAAAAACAAAATTAATTTATTGTGATATATAACAAAATAGGACTTCCATTTTAGTTCGATTCAATAATATTATAATAAATACCCGTGTATTGCAAAATTGATGGTCAAATTTGCAATTGAAAAAAAACCACATTTACTGCAATGCAATAAAAATAATTATGACCCAAGTAACTAAAAACATACCTTATTTTATTAACATTCATATACTCATATTAAAAGGTAGAGTTGAATAAATATTTTGAATTTATCGAAAAATTAATCAAAATCTACCATAATAAATATGATTTTGATATATTACCATAATTATCTTCTGGATTGCCTATATATATGTACGATCATTTCATTACTACTTACATATTCAAACGAAAATACAAAAAATAAAGATTGCTCCATAATATAGATAATTCATAGATCATGTACACCTATGATTACACTAATTTGTGAGCTAAATATGAGCAAGATCCAATGAGTCGTAAACCTTCAACTTATGAGAATGTAAGAAAAATCTGCGTACAATGATAAAAATCAAATGTAAAGTCTTGAATGCATATTTCATAATATCAATGTATGGTTTAGATTTTTTTTAAGTGTTGATTTTTAATATTTCTATATTGTGTTGACATAATTTATTTTATAGGAAGAATGAATTTATGAAAGTGTTATTAAAAGAGTATGTGCATCACACGGGTTCGGCATCGGTCGGCTGAAGCCGGCTCAATTAAAAATTTTATCGATTATTAAAATAGTCCGTGCATCATGCATCGCACGGAGACTCATCTAGTTTTCTATAAAAAGAAATCTGGAATGTATTCTTGATTGGGTCTTGATACATGGAACGGACTGTTAAGTATTCGTATGACTTTAATTAGGCTAGTATGGACCTTGGATTTTCATATAAGTTGATTTTCTGGAAATATGGGGTGTGCATGTCACATGTGAGCATAGACGAAGCTATTATGGGGCTAAGGGGGGTACTGGGCCTCCCTCAAATTTTGGAAAAAGTAGGGGTATTTTGGTCATTTCATATTTTAATCTTAAAATAATTTAAAAAATAGAAAAAAGGGAAAAATGACTTTAATTATATTTCATTCCTTTTTCCTATTTTGATTTATGAATCTTGAAAAAATGAATCATAGTCATTTTTGACCTTTTCTTAAAGTTTTGTACATTTTTTAAGTTCCGCCATAAATTTTAACTTGAATTTTGCATTATTGATAAGTGGTCTTTTTATGCATGTTTTATGTGTATATTTGAGTAGAATTCGAGTTATTTTATTGTTAGTTTTGTAAATTTTTGATTGTACATAGTTCATATTACTCCGAGTTGCTTTTATTGATGTAGATTGACCATTCGGGCTAATTTTGATGAATTTCGGACCATGGATTCATGTCAAAACATACGGGAGTTTAAGAATGCAAAAATGCTCGAAATTCCAAGCCAAACGCGTCATTTCGGGCATTTTTGGTCCAACACGACAGGGGGTGTCGGGCAACACGGCCGTGTTCTGCTGGGAGCTAAAAACTCAATTTTTTCGCACAAAATAGCCTCCGACACGCCGGGACGTGTTCCCAAACACGACCGTGTCCGAGATACGGCCTGGCTGTGTTGGGAAGCACGCCATGTTCCCTTGATTCCATGTGTGATAAAAACAGCAGACGCCCGGCCGTTCGGGAGACACGGGCGTGTCCGGCACTTTTCTGCAACTTTTCCATGCGAAAATTATGAAAAACTCACCTACCAAGCTTGATGACCACTTTTATACACCTTTAACACCCAATTTTTTGCAACATGTCCCCATATTACCTCAATCATCAATTGAGTACAAGAATTCACCAACCAACTATGAAAGTGGAGGCAATTGTTTAACAAAAGATAGCATTATTGATGTGTTCTTTCACAAAAATGATGTCTATAAAAGGCAATTATTTGAGTGGGAAGGGAATTCCATTCATTATTCAGATTCAATTCATAAATCACTTAGGAATTACTCATTGTATTCAACACTTTAAGTAGAATTGGAATCAAGGGGTCTTGGAGGAGTAAGCTTGTAGCAACATTGGAGAAGAAGGCTTGGAGCAACATCATCAATCAAGAAAGAAGTCAATTGAGATTTTGATAAAGATAAGTACACCATGTCTACAATACTTAAATCTTCTTGTGTAATTTATTCTTTGGTCAAAATCATGTGTAGCTAAACTCCTAGTGTTTGAATGTAATGAACTCTAGAATGGATTTGTGATTAAGGTGTGTATGTTTTTAATAAATCTTCATATTTTGTGTGATTTACTTATATTATGCTTCGTTCATTCGAAATGATATATGCGCAATATTGATTTGAAGTTTATTTTTCATCCGGGAAATCGAGAGATTCATGGTGAAATAGAACCTATATAAGTGAAAAGAGTTGCATGCAATCATAGATATGGGACGACATAAATCTTCCGGATTAGGGTCAAACCTAATATGGGAATTCACAAATCGTTATAATCTTTGTCTTGGGGGTTTTAACTAGAAAGAGGTTTTAGTTAATCAACTTGAGATTAGAAGTTTTTCGCCTTGAGAAAGAGTTTAACTTAAATTGGGAATTTCTACGGTCCACAAGACATGAGATTTTATTAAAAGAGGTTGGTTTTTGCTTAAGGGCTTACGGTTGTATTTTTAACTTGTCAAATCACAAAAAAAAGCAGTCTAGAGGATTTACATTCAAACACATTTCTATCTCTTGATTTCTTATTTTACAAATCTTCATTCATTTTTACAATTTATAATTTGTTTTCCTTTTTCATCAAACAAAAACTCTGAAAATTGTTAGATTAAATAACAACAAGACGGTAATTATTAGTACTTACAATCCTCGTGGGAATGACACTCGGTACTCAATAATCTATACTATAAAACGATAGGTGCACTTGCCTACGGTTTTAAAGGTAGCTTTTGAGCCATCAAGTTTTTGGCGCCGTTGCCGGGATTGTAATATTAAGAACACCTTATTTTTGTTAATTTAATCATTTTTTTATTTCATCATTGTCTTTCTTTTTATCTATCTTTCTAAGTCTCGATTACACTTATCCTCTTTATTTACATGCAGATGCATGCCTACTCGTCGCCGAATTTGGAAACACGAAACCGCCGGTAGCAACACGAGAGGAAAGCACTATCTAGACTACGAGGAGGATATTAACGAATGCAAGGATCCTATCATGGCGGATGAACAACAAAGAACTATGTATGATTACGCCAAGCCATCCATGGATGGCACGACGTCAAGCATTGTAAGACTACCATTTATTGCGCCAATAATTTTGAAATTAAACCCAACGTTATTCAAATGGTGCAACAGCTTGTCCAATTTGACGGTCTACCGGACGAAGATCCCAATAATCACATCGCGAGTTTTCTTGAAATTTGCGACACATTCAAAATCAATGGGGTCTCGATGATGCCATCCGCCACGCTTGTTCCCATTCTCTCTTGGGGACGAGCAAAACGATGGTTAAATACTTTGCCAAAAGGAACGATTACAACATGGAATATTATGGTAGAAAAATTCCTTTTGAATTATTTCCACCGACAAAGACCGCAAGATTAAGGAACGAAATCTCTTCATTTACTCAGGCACGATGAAACTTTATACGATACTTGGGAGAGATTTAAGGAATTGTTGTGAAAGTGCCCACACCATGGCCTACCTATTTGGATGCAAGTCCAAACATTTTATAATAGGCTACTTTCGCAACAAGACAAATGATCGATGCAAATGGCCGGGGAACTCTTAATAACAAAACACCGAAGCCGCTTAGATTTAATTGAGGGAATGGCCATGAACGGCTACCAATGGCAATCTATACGAGGTAAAACTAATGTGTCGGTTGGTATGTATAATGCGGATGCGGTAGTTACGCTCGCCGCGACAGTCGAAGCTTTGACCCAAACAATCGGCGATCTAGCGGCTCCTAAACCACCACCACCGCATGTTTTATCTTGTGAAACTTGCGGAGGATTGCATAATCATCAGATCGCCACACGCAATACCGCAAGATGAACAAGCCAATTACGTTGGGAATCAAGCCGTAAATTACCCAAACAATCCTTACAAAGAACACATACAATCCTGGGTGGCGACAACATCCCAATTTTGGTTGGGGAAATCAAGGCCAACCACGACCTAATCCCAATCCTCGATCTACACACGTCTCCGATTTCAGCCAAATCAAGGTAAGCCTAACTTGGAAGTTCCCTTAATTCTAGGACGTCCATTTTTGGCTACCGCAAAATCTCTCATTGATGTGCATGATGGAAAACTTATTTTGAGAGTAGGGAGTGAATAAGTTATCTTTAAAATTCCCTTGAAAAATCATATAGATGATACTTGTTTTCCTATAAACTTGATTGGAAAAAATGATCTCTTGCTTGATACGCCATCTAATAAACCCTTGAAAACATGTGATGTTCGGTGTGTAGAAGTGCTCACGTAAAAGTTCATATTTAAAGATGTCGTGCGAGAAAAATGGGACCGTCAAGGTAAATTGTTCGAGATTTGACTTAGGTGGCGATGTTAAGGATTTTCATAAGTTCAAGGCTCCGCCCGATTAAATCTTCACATTTAGGTGACATAGTCCAGCTATACGACGTTAAAGAAGCGCTACCCGGGAGGCAACCCGATGTTTGTGTGCAATTGTTTCCATTTTTTTAATTTTTTATTTTATTTTCTTTCAAAATAATCATAAGTCCTTAGAGTCATTTTCAAATCATAAAAAAAAACTCTTGAGCTTCTTCTTGATTGTCCTAATTGGGAATATTTGAGATTTCACGGTATTCGAGTTGTGTGTTGCTTAACTTTAATTAGGTATGAAGATGCCGTTGAAGGTCCCGTACCAAAACAACCCAATGGTCGCTCAACACCGATTCCACTATTGTAGTAAGGTCGTATTTTTTCACCTCTTTTATATCATTCTAATTTCTTTGCTTTTTGAGTGTTTTGTGTGTGTTTGTCCATTTCTTTCTTTCACATTGAGGACAATGTGAATCTTAAAGTTGGAGGTGGGTACAATAACATTTTCGGAATGCTTGTGTGTTTGTTTTCAAAAGATGTGATTTTTTTTTCTTAAAAAATTAAATGTTTGCTAGTCAATAACTTGGCCAATTATACCTATATTAACTTGTTAATTTGTGTTTTTGATGTGAAACAATTGATTGTCTAGGATAGATTGGCGTGGATGCGGGCCAAATTTCGACGAGATTTCCAACACCATAAATACTTGATGTGTTAAGGCATATACTGACGATACTTAGTGCTATGAACGTCCGAGAACTCATGATTTAGTAGTGGTTAACTAGTTGTTAAACCAAACTTATGAATAAAAAAAAAGAAAAAAATGAAGAAAAAAAAAACGGACCAATCGAGGTTATACTCCTCTAATTGTTGTTGCTTAGTAACTATGAGAATTCATGAGCCCCATGTTTGTCTTTTTTACGTAAAACGGCGACACGAATATGAGTATGGGAAACCACCTAGAGTGTTTGAACGAAATTCAAAATATAAACCTAGTGGAAGCATGTCTCGAAAGGTCCCAAAAAAAAAAAAGAGAACGAAAAAAAAAGGAGAATGAATACTCCTTGACTTCTCATTTCAATAAAGTTCAAGAAACTTGGTTATATGACTAGTAGGCTAACTACAATGATCTATTGAATTCTTGTATTTTCATGGCGTTCTGAATTGAAGTTGTTTATAACTATCTCGATTTGTGGAGTGATGATTTCAAGTCCGAATAATGCTGCCGATATTACGTCTTTCTTGACAATCGATCGTTTTACAAAACTATGTTTTTACCTAATGGTTAATTCGGGTTGAGAAGGCCAAGAACTTGACTTGCTTATGTTCAATATGTTGAAAAAAAAATCATCTTTGTATGTTGTGATTTATTGAATCCCTCTTTTTGATATAATATTTTGCTTGAGGACAAGCAAAGTTCAAAGTTGAGGTGGTTTGATAAGGGTCTTTTATGCATGTTTTATGTGTATATTTGAGTAGAATTCGAGTTATTTTATTGTTAGTTTTGTAAATTTTTGATTGTACATAGTTCATATTACTCCGAGGTGCTTTTATTGATGTAGATTGACCATTCGGGGCTAATGTTGATGATTTCGGACCATGGATTCATGTCAAAACATACCGGGAGTTTAAGAATGCAAAAACGCTCGAAATTCCAAGCCAAACGCGTCATTTCGGGGCCTTTTGGTCCAACACGGGCAGGGGTGTCGGGCAACACGGCCGTGTTCGCCGGGAGCTAAAAACTCAATGTTTTCGCACAAAACGCCTCCTCCGACACGGCCAGACCGTGTTCCCAAACACGGCCGTATCCGAGGCACGACCTTGCCGTGTTGGGAAGCACGACCATGTTTCCCGATTCCATGTGTGATAAAACAAAGCATGGCCCGACTGCAGATTGGGGCGACACGGGCGTGTCGGTACTTTTTCGCAACTTTTCCATGCGAAGATTATGGAAAACTCACCTACCAAGCTTGATGACCACTTTTATACACCTTTAACACCCAATTTTGCTGCAACATTTCCCATATTCCCTCAATCATCAATTGAGTACAAGAATTCACCAACCAACAATGAAAGTGGAGGCAATTGTTTAACAAAAGATAGCATTATTGATGTGTTCTTTCACAAAAATGATGTCTCTAAAAGGCAATAGTTTGAGTGGGAAGGGAATTCCATTCATTATTCAGATTCAATTCATAAATCACTTAGGAATTACTCATTGTATTCAACACTTTAAGTAGAATTGGAATCAAGGGGTCTTGGAGGAGTAAGCTTGTAGCAACACTGGAGAAAGAAGGCTTGGAGCAACATCATCAATCAAGAAAGAAGTCAATTGAGATTTTGATAAAGATAAGTACACCATGTCTACAATACTTAAATCTTCTTGTGTAATTTATTTTTGGTCAAAATCATGTGTAGCTAAACTCCTAGTGTTTGAATGTAATGAACTCTAGAATGGATTTGTGATTAAGGTGTGTATGTTTTTAATAAAATCTTCATATTTTGTGTGATTCACTTATATTATGCTTCGTTCATTCGAATTGATATATGCGCAATATTGATTTGAAGTTTATTTTCATCAGGAAAATCGAGAGATTCATGGTGAAATAGAACCTATATAAGTGAAAAGAGTTGCATGCAATCCTAGATATAGGACGACATAAATCTTCCGGATTAGGTCAAACCTAATATGGGAATTCACAAATCGTTATAATGATGTCTTGGGGTTTTAACTAGAAAGAGATTTGAGTTAATCAACTTGAGATTAGAAGTTTTTCGTCTTGAGAAAGAGTTTAACTTAAATTGGGAATTTCTACGGTCCACAAGACATGAGATTTTATTAAAAGAGGTTGGTTTTTGCTTAAGGGCTTACGGTTGTATTTTTAACTTGTCAAATCACAAAAAAACAGTCTAGAGGGATTTACATTCAAACACATTTCTATCTCTTGATTTCTTATTTTACAAATCTTCCTTCATTTTTATAATTTATAATTTGTTTTCCTTTTTCATCAAACAAAAACTCTGAAAATTGTTAGATTAAATAACAAAAAGATGGTAATTATTAGTACTTACAATCCTCATGAAGTGGGAATGACACTCGGTACTCAATAATCTATACTATAAAACGATAGGTGCACTTGAATTCTTATAAATAATTTTAATATTTAAAATAATACATAGTAGAAAAAATTGAATTCTTTTGGGGGACAGCAACACCGATTGCCCCCTTTCCGTCCGCCTCTAATCACAGCCCGTCATAAATTCACTAAAAAATACATCAAATCATCTATCATTGTTATAACTTACAATGCCTTCTCACAAATATACCATAAACTCTCTCTTATTTTCCAATTACTAATTAAATCCAATCACTATTTTACTGGAAAAAATCATCCATCAACGTCTATTCTAATTATATTTTTATTTCACATCCAATCCACCCTCAATACCTAATTTTATATTTTCAAATAATTTTTTTTCACTTTGGTGTCTCCAACAATTAAAAAAAAAATAGAATGAAAGGTCAAAATCCACACTCTAAATATCAATACTTAAAAGTAAAATATAAATATATGGGTCTCCCACAGCTATCGTGTAACAATGTCCTGTGTCCACGACATAAACCTACGTCAATTAAGGACTCTTCTAATTATATCAAGAAGAAATTTCGCATTTGTTTTCACATTCTGAAAATGCATGCATGGTTTACTTATATTGATAAAACAGAGGAACTCGACGAATATAGTGTTTTAACCTGGAAGGGATAATCACAATGTGCAACAAAAACTAAGAATTGAGTGTTCGAAAAAATAAAATCAAGGGATAATTAAAAAAAATTGAAGTTCAGGCTAATAAAAAAATTTAGAATTTTTTGAAAAATGCAAAAACCCCATGCATCGATGTTTGATTTCATTTTATATTTTCCTCTCATAAGCAAAACACATTTTAAAAATTCCTTGACATTTACGAAAATATTACATTACCCCTACATTTAAGACAAAATCAAACATGAATTTTTTTTTTTTGCAATTTTAAAATATTTCTGGATTTTTTTTTATATACTAAGCCCAAACCTCAAGAGTATTTTTGTAATTATCCGTATAAAATCGAATGAGGCCCGTCATTTTAAATTAGATACAAATAATTGGGAGAAAATGACACAAATGCCGACCTATTTAGGATCGATCCCTGTAAAATACTCATTTTTAATTAAATTTACCTAACAATACACTGACCGATTTCTCATTCCAAAAAATACGCTCAAAGCTAAATCCTTCCCACACAATACACTGCACATAAAACAACAACCAAAACAGAACACCAATCACAAATCTGAACACTACTAAAAACAAGTTGATAGACACCGGTTTTAAATCGGTGTCTATTAGTAAACCAACCGGTGTTAGAGCCACTTTGGTGTTAAAAGTCTGAACTTTTGACACGGTTTAAAATCGGGCTCTTTTCCTTAAAAGACACCAATTTTAAACCGGTTCTATTAATAAAACAACGGTGTTAGAGCCACTTTGGTGTTAAAAAGTCTGAAATTTTTGACGGTTCGTAACCGTGTCGTTTCCTTGAAAGACACCGGTTTTAAACCGTGTCGTAGATATAAAATATGCGGTGTCTAAGGCACTAATGTTAAATGATTATGTATTTGACACCGGTTTCAAACGCAATGTGACCAAACACAAGTGCGCAAAACTTTGTGCGAATGAGATGAACAAGCGAGCATCCGTTCGAGCAAAGGAAGAAGAATCGAATCGCAAATCAAAAGAAACAAAGAAGAAAGTTGGACAAAAATAAGGTACCAAACACCAATCTCAAAAAACAATGCTTAGTTATTTGAAAAAGATTGGTTACATCACAACGCATCTATTTCCACATGCAAAATTCTAATTGAATATATATATATATATATATATATATATTTATATATCAGATGAAATTGAGATTGTACCACGAATTTGCGAATAGAGAATTTGATCAAAATGAATGTTTCAATATTATAAAATGCTTATTTTGTTCGAAACTTAATACAAAATTCTAAAAAAAATTGATTGTCATGAAAATCTACACATCCAATTGTCTGGATCTCAAAAAACCGTATGCAATCATTTATATAATTATTTCAAAGTTGTTTCATTGTTGTTGAAAAAGTGTTTCTATTATGCATGGGAAGCACATTTCTTCCCCTGTACAGAGGAATTATTTCATATTTGTTTCAATGATATCGTTTCTTTCATGTTTCAAATAGGATAATTTCATTGAATTCGATAGTACCATGGATAAAATTCTATCAGTGGTATACTACAAGGGAGAATGGGCAGAGAATAGGGATTATATCAACTTGGAGATAACAGGGATCCTGATTCCAATATATTGCACTTTCAGCACCCTGTAGGAAATTTTAGAACGACAAATACAGGTAAGCAAAGATGAGGAAAGAATGCAGATTAATTACAAACTGAGAGAATCTCTGCCATCATTAAAGATTGAAAATGACTTCAACCTGAAGTTCTATTTGGAAGTAAAAAGCAAAGAAGAAGATTGGATGAATTTTTCTCTATGCGTAGACCTAGTAGTCAATTCAGAAAACCAATTACTCTTGAAATCAAAAGAGACAAGCTTACAAAAAACAACACAATAAAATGCAATGGAAGGAACAAGCAACATATCAGTAGAGAGCTCAACAATGGAAAACATGGGCCAAAATCTCATTAACTACATCAACTATGCAAACCTAATCAGCAAAAATGTAGTCCAAGAAACAATGCAAATCCAAGAACCTATAAATTGTGAAGAACAAATCCAAAGAGGAAATGTTTACAACAACAAGGAAGAATCGATAAAATCACTTTCAATATAAGGTCAATAAATCGTGCAATAGGCAATACCACATAAAGTTCCTGGATGAAAATTACAATTGGCATTTGAAAGCATCATCAAGAACATGGAAAACAAAGTTCATAGTAAGAAAATACGACAACAACCATACTTGTCCGCTCGATAAGAGAATGAATGACCATAGACAAGCTACTGCAAAAATGGTTGGAGATATTATCAAATCAAAGTACCTCAACAACATTAAAATATTGTACACTCCAATAGATATAATAAGAGACATGAAGGATGAACATGGAATAAGTCTCGAATACAAAAAGGCTTGGAGATCAAAAGAGAAAGTACTCGAAATAATAAGGGGGAGGCCAGATGAATCTTATCAAAAACTACCAGCTTATCTATACATGTTGGAGAAAAAAAATCTCGGATCGACTACCGAAATAGTAAGAAAAGAGAATAACACATTCCTCCTCTTGTTCATGACTATAAATGCATCAATAAAGGGATGGAAACACTGCAGGCCAGTGGTTGTTTTTTATGGTACATTCCTAAAAGCAAGTTACGGAGGGACTTTGTTGTCTACATGCACACATGATGAGAATTGGAGCATTTTCCTATTGGCTTTTGCAATAGTGGATTCTGAAAATGATGGATCTTGGATATGGTTTCTCACAAATATCAGATAAACTTTTGGTCTTAGGGAAGGCATGTGCATAGTCTCAGACAGACATATCATCATAGAAATAGCAATAAATGAGGTACATATTGTAAATATTTCCTGAGGTGATGTTTCATAGATGTTTCAAATATGTTTCTTTAAAGTTTCACATATAGGTTTCAAAAATATTTTCAGTCACAAACATTCTCAAAAAAACCAGTATCTTAATGATTAAGTGTATCATGAAGTATCCCATAGACTATGCATGTATCATCTCCTAGACAATTTGAAGGCAAACTTCAAAAAGAAAAATAACGAAATAAGGGAGTCATTCATAGCAGCAACAAAATCCTACACGAATGACGAATTTGAAAAACAAATGACTGCACGTGACAGAGTGAACAACAAAATCAGACCTTACTTGTCCGCAATTGAATACGAGAAATGGACACGACTACACTATCACAACAAAAGACACTTTCTCATGACACCCAACATTGCAGAGTCATTGAATGCAACAACTGTAGCAGGAAGACACCTACATGTAACAACATTGCTCGTGTACGTGAGATCATTAAATCAAGATTGGACATGCAGGCATCGAAACGAAGCAAGATCAACATTTACAAGAATGACAAAAATAGTTGAAGAGTATATGGGGAAAACTACACCATTTCTATAAATTTAAGAGTAATTTACTACAAATCAAATAGGTTGTTTTGTTTCAAAATTGTTTCTCACGTGTTTCATTTCTGTTTTCAAGTAAAAAGATCAAATGATTTTCTCTTTAAAGTCACAGAATCGAGAAAAAGGACTTGCACATGCAATAAGTTTCAAATGGATGAAATTTCTTGTCCACATGCTACAACAATACTAAAAGAATTGAATGAAGATCTGTACCAACACTGCTCGGCATACTACATGAAGGAAACAATGGAAGCAACTTATTCGGAAGCAGTATATCTAATCCCACACGATGATACTTGGATCCTGACACCTGAATTGAAATAATGTGGACTCTTCCATCGGAAGGCAAGGCCAAATCTGGCAGGCCAAAGAAAAGAAGATATAAGGCAGCTTGGGAGAAGATTTTCAAAAATAAATACGGAAGATGTGGGCAGCATGGACACAATAGACAGACATGCAGGAATCAACCAAAAACAAGATGCATTTAATAATACTATATTCCAATTGCTTACATATATGTCAAGTTAGACAGATTAATATAATGTAACAGAACACAATTGTTTCAATAAAAACTCATACATGTTGCTTTATAGTTTCTTATATGTTTCTTATTTGTTTTCGATATTGTTGCACAGTTGTTTATTGGTTGCAACTCGTCTTGTAAAATACAAAAACCAAGCATACAAAAACTAGAAAACTAAAATCTTCCAAACACTCATGAATGCCAAATCAAAATCATACATATTGTTCCACACAACCTCAGAGTGATTCAGATGCTATCCCATACATACTTCAAAATCCTAAAGAAACTAACTAAAAATATAGACATATACCAAATAACCATACTAACCAACTATTAAAATATAACTAAAGCATATTATTCCATGTGACTATAAACAAATATCATACATAATTCTTCTTTAACAACAATTTCCTAGCATCACTAGGAAATGGGGGGATGGTTTCAATATAGTTGTCGTCTTTGCCTCCGTTCTGCTGCTTCAACCTTGCGTGATTGTATAGCAAGTGTGTATACCTCATCCGTTCTCTTTCAATGTCGAAGTCTTCCTCCGACATTTGCTTTCCAGAGATAAAATACTCTACATAGCAGGATAAAAATATTGTGCGATCACTAAAAAAAAGGGAAGAGGTTAAAAACATAATATAAAAACACACAAAAAAGAAAATAAAAATAAAATAGGATACATACAAGAATATTACTTTTTCAGTTGAATACGAATATCGTTAACAACCACAATCTTGATTGGAGAATTAATGTCAGCAGAGTAAGGGCCAGAACCAAGAGCAATGTCCTTGCAATCTTCGTAGAATGCTACCATTGAAAGAAAATGAGGCAACAACACACTATAGCTTTCAATAGTTTTCCCAGCTATTTTTACAAAGTCTGGAGTCTACAATGAATTGTACAGATAAATAATTATCTCTTGGATACTCAATCTCCCAAGGACCTAGTGTTCCATGTCAACGCAATGAATGAGAAACAAGATATGATCAACCTCAGACCACAGCTTTCCACAGCCCATATCAAAACCCATTATATAATCAACCACATAAGAATTCAAGTTAATCATAGAAGTGTCAAAAATTTTCTTCTTCCTCTTGTTGACAAGGGTGAAACGGTCGTAGATACTTTGCATGCATCTATCAAAGATCAGGTCCGTGGTACTAAATCTCACAGCATTATGCCCGTACATATATTTCTTGCGTATGTAATAGAACAACACGTTCATATGCTAAAAAAATAGCAAACAAAAAGTAAGAACACATAAATGAAAATAGAAAAACAACAACATAAAAAATTGAAACTTACCAAAGAAGACAAATATTCGTCAACATAGTACAGACTATGAAACCATGATTTTTGCTTCACCTCGCATACACCCAACTTTAACGAGGGATAAATCTTGTCATCTTTTTCGGAATAATATTTTGGCCTAAAACATAAATACGTGAAAATATTACAATAATGCTTTATAATCGTTGCAAAACTGAATAAAAAATCTTACCCTTGCGAAACAAACCCTTCCGCCAGCCACTCACTCAAACCGTTATTAAATTCATCTAGACCGTCACAACCTTCACCAATGCTATCATCCAATGGACACCTTCCTTTAATCAACACTACTCGGGGCTTCCTGGCATCATCCAAGGTGACATCTTTCTCCTGAGGAGTCAATTCCAAATCAATGTCCCCCAACTGAAATTCCCCGATTACTTTCCCACTCACATTGCCAGATGATTCAAAGTGAGTGGTGAAAGGAGTTCTCACAGCAAAGAGGGTTTTGAAACCCTCTTAGCAACAAGGAATTGAGGAACAGATGTTGTATCAGACCCCTTGACACCAGCCTGCAATATAACAGGATACAAATGTTGTAAACAAAATATAAATGGAAATTCAATGTCAAAACAAACTAAAAACATTATTAGAAACAAACCATTCCCGCAACAGCTTGAGTTGCAACGTTCACAGTAGAATCAAATTGAGATTGGGTGAGATCATGCAAATTCTTGAGACCCAATGAAGCCATGTTCAACACGAACATTTAGGCCCTAAGATTCAACACCAACCTCTTCTGAAACCTTACTTAAATCAAACGGAACATTCTCAACATCTTCTGCAAATTCCATCTCAACATTTAGGCCCTAAGATTCAACACCATCATTACCAATCCCTTTATCCACTGACAAATCAACTTCACCACCATTAGGAATTCCCTAACCATCATTAACAAGCCCTTCAACCACAGATTCAACCCCAACATCACCACCAATATTGCCATCTTCAACAGCCTCTGATTTTTTTTCAAACTGTCCACCAGCTCAACTACCTTCTTGAAAAGGGCACAACATGAGTTTTAACATGTTGATCATCCACTCCCATTGACTCGTTCTCAGAATCTGAAGCTGACGCTGATGATATTTTATTATATTGATCCCCAACAACCTTATCAGCTTCATCCAGCCCATCACTAGCCTAAAAAGCGAAAATGAAAAAAATATAAATCAAAAGAAGAAAGCAACAAAGACAAAAAAAAAAATAATGAAACACAGGGAGGACATAAGAAATATAAGGGTACCTGAAGTTTCCCCTTAATGGCAGACAACTCCGAGAGAACAATTTCAAAATGTTCTTCCAAAATTTTATTAACGGAGTTCTTGAAAACCTTCAACTCCTTGGACAATTTATCCGGCTTCCGAACAACGTCATTCAACATGTAGTTCGATCCTAACTCAACATTCAACTCCTTCCTCTTCAAATTACCAATGACAAAGTCCCCATCAACAGAATTAAATGAATACTTGGACTCATCAAAAAATGTTGCAATATCCAACTGCAACCTCTCTTCATCTGATGGCCAAATATTCATCAACTTCAGCTAAAACAAAACGAAAACAAACAAAATACAAAAGTTAGAAACAACAAATATACAGTTAGGAAACAAAAGCAAAACAAAAGAGAGACAAAAAAATAAAAAGTAATGTATTACCAGTTCCGCGGAACGGTTGAAAATCATCATATCGAGATCGCCAAACCTCAAATTCTTATCTCTCGCCCGACACGAGTGCAAGCTTTATTGTTCACCTCTGAACAATATTCATAGAACCATATCTGGAAGGCCAGATGAAAACCTTTAATTCTGTAAAATATAAGGCCTTTAGCAGCAGACTTCAAATCCTCATCTCGAGGCTGCTTCCTATGGAGCACTTGCTCCCTCAGTTCTCTGATTGTCAGGTCAAATAAATCCCTTCCCTAGGAATATGTGTTAAAAGATTCACTATCAACTAAATCAAAAAAGCCATATTCACAGAAGTCCCAGTAGAAGAAAAGAGAAAAAAAATGCAAAAAGTACAATAACACCATCTTCAGGGCATCATCATCACTATCCCCACACACTTGTAATCTAAAACACTCCTCGATTGACTACCTAGTGAATATCATTGTGCCAGCAAAATACTTCTGGAAGAATTCAGAAGTAACACAATCCCCAAGAACAGGGGGTCTATCCCCAACACACTTCAGCCCCGTGACCAGGGAAAACTCCCCAACACCAAATCTCAAAAGTTTCCGACAAACAGACACTAATACCTCATCCTCCCGCGAATGAACAACATATCTCTTCAACAACGAATGCACAAGTTGATTTTGGAAATCAGCGTCATTCATGTCTAGAAAATAACCAAAATAAGTACGCCTAAACGCATCCAGTTGCGGCTGGGATAACTTGTCCTTCAAATTTTTAATCACTTCAAAAGGAAAACCGGTGTTTATCCTAGCAGTATACCACTCTTCCGGATCAATCATATACTCATAACCCTAGAGACAACAAAGAAACAAAAAATAAACAACACATCTTGTACAGAATAATTTGAAAAGTAATAAAAACAATAGATCAACAACATAGAAATAAAACAGAAACAACACAGAAATAAAAAAAAACCATATAACACTAAATAACAAAAATAGATCCTATAATATAAAAGACAAAACACTATACCTCAGCAATATCCACGCTTCTAATACCAACAACCTTCTTTTTAGATGATTTTGCCTTAACAATTTATTTTTCAACATCATCGCCCAATTGCTTCTTCCTCTTTTTAGACGATGAAGGAACTAGGACTTCAGATTTCTAACCGCTTCTCAAAACTCTTGAACTAGCATCTGCCTTCTTTTCCATTTTTAATCAAAGTAGAAGAGGTTTCTTATGGTATAAATTAATACGAGACCAAAAGGACACAAAAAGAACAGTTTTGAACGTAGCAGTTTCCACAGATGGTTTCTAGAGAATATTACGGGGAGTTAAAGAAGAAGTTAGAAGGATCATACACCAACCTGGGCAAAAATGGCGGACATGCACCGCGTGATTTCAGTCGACGAGGTGAAGAGACAGAGAGAGAAAATGAAAGAATGGGCACCAAAAGGCTGATAGCTTATTTTATGAGAAAAGTTAAAAGAAGAACGTAAAAAGTAATAAAAAAGTAGAAATGGTAATTGTTGGTATTTTGGGGATTCGGTCAAAAATAAGGGTATTTTATGTAATTTCCCCAATAATTGGTGCATATGTGGTGTCACTCTCAACAATAAAAGATCCACAAGTTTATTAGAAAGCTTGCATCCACAAATATACAATAACACCGACAATGCAACTTTTGTTGGAAAGGCTTGTATCCACAAAACATTGCCCAAAATGATATTTAAATGGAAAAAGAATGTGAAACAAATCTAGAAAACTCACGTGAAATGAAGTCTAATTAAGGTCTCCATCTACCAATTCCAAAACTCCAAGAATTTGTTATATCGTGCTCCTATATATGGTGCTCAATGTATGTGCTAAAAATAAATGTGAGAGGAAATCAATTAATCAAAAAATGTGGCTGAAATACCGATCCAATTTAGGTTTATTTTTTTCAGTACTCATAAGTTTTTCTATTTTTGTTGTAGCTGCTGGTGCACTACCCTTACAAATAAGATGTCCTATCAGCTCGGAGACTCCATCTCCGATACAGGCAATGTCGTTCGATTGTTCTCTATTGCCCCCTCCTCTCGTCGCCCATATGGTGAGACGTTTCCTGGATATCCTACCGGTCGTTGGTCCGATGGTCGTCTTATCATAGACTATATAGGTATGTGCAATGCAGTGATGCACCATTAGATATCACACGATAAGTGTATATAAGTTAATTCTGATCACCTTGTAATTTGCTATTATCGTTAATTAGAATATCAATAAATGATATGACATGTGTAAACATATTTAATTTCTTATTATTTTATGGATAAATTCTTAAAACAATCATTGAGATTCAATTTTTTACAAAATATATAGTTATTTTTCAAAATGGAAAATAAGTTTTTGCAACATAAATTAAACGTTGACAAGTTTTATACTTTGCAACTTAATTTGTTTTTTTTTGCAACTAACAATATGAACAGTGGGGTTTTTTTTGCTTTGCGACATCCAGCCAGCCGGAATTGGTCTCGGAATATGTGACTCAAAATATTCCAGGAATCAACTCCATTTGGTGAGGTTAAAAAGAAAAATTCCACACATGCAATTTAGGTCGTTGCAAGGAAAACATCTACATTAATTAATAATAAGTTTTGAGTTGTTGTGTGATGAATATTTGACAGCTATGGCTCTTGGGCTTCCATTGTTAAACCCTTACTTGGCAAAGAATGCTTCATTCGATAACGGTGTCAATTTTGCGGCGGCCGGAAGTACAGCGCTAAAAAGCTCATTTTTCTTGGCGAAGGGGATCTTACCCCAACCAGTCCCTTCCCTTGGTGTTCAACTAAAATGGTTTAGGAAATATCTTAAATCCATATGTTCCACACCAACAGGTTAATTTTACATGATATATATATATATATATATATTCATTTGGATATATTGAAAATCTTGAAATTCACTAAATTTTACAGTTTTCTACTGAATAAAAAATATTATTTTCCCCAAATTACCAACAGATCACCGACAAATTTTAAATTTAGCGACAAAAATACAGTAGATATTTATTAACAATTTTAGATTTTGTTGGTAAATATTTATCTACAATAATTTAGCTATATCGATTTTATCTATACTTTACAATTATCTTAATACTTATGTAGAGGTTTTTCTTTGGGTAAGCTGATATTTTTTTTTTTTGCAGTGATTATAAATAGTACAATTGAGGTTTAGTCATATTACAAAAAAAAATCAAGTTATCTTTCTAGATGAGAAATACCCATTTGGACATTTGGCACAAATTGAATTTGTTGAGGGGGTATTTAAAAAATAAACACATACCTTGAAGGGGTGTTTTGTAATTAGTTTGAATAGTGATTAAGTGTTTTTTATAGTTATGCTAGACATTGAGGATATTTTAATTTTTACTTTTTGTGTGTCCTCATTGTACCAGATTGCACAAATAAGCTAAGTAGATCTCTGGTATTCGTCGGTGAATTTGGATACAATGACATTGGCTTTGCAATTTCTCAAAGGCGGTCCATTGAAGAGATTCAGAACTACATACCCTTAGTAACTCAAGCCATTATTAATGCCACAAGAGTATTTTACACCAACTTTTTAATTTTATTCCTTTGAAAATAACATTTATTTTCATTAATTATAGAGATAATTACAAAAACACCCCTGAGGTTCGGGCTAGTTATGAAAAACTTAATGTTTTGGAAATTAAAAAAAAATTAGATTTGATCGTCTTACATTTCCCCTACAAAAAACATTTCAAAAGTTTCCCATATGTTTATCAAAATACTACTGATTACCTGTGTCACGCCCCAAACGTGACGCGACAACGATCAATCACTTAAAGAAATAAATCAACAGTCTAAACCAAAGATACAAAACTCCAAGTAAAATAGAGTCTAATGCAAATGAATTAAAATAAACACGAGTACAAATTACATCTTAAAGTCTGGCGGTATCCGAAAACAACCCAAAAGATTATCGAATTAACTTACAGTCCAACATAAATAAAATGAAGGAGTCCAACAACAAATAAAAGTAAAAGAAAATGTCGCTCCTCATTCGATAGGGATTCAATCTGCGGTAGGTTCGATGTCTTCAACGAACTTTTCATCTAAAGGTTAGAAAACGAGGAGGGAATGAGACAGAAATCTCGGTGGATGGGGTGATCGTGTGCATGTGTGGCGATATATATAGTTAATGCGAAAACGGTTGTATGAAAACGCGCGTGAGGTATGATGCATGTTTTCATGCATAGCCCAAAAGCATCGTGATAAATATATTAAGTAATATATTTATATAGTTTAAGAAATAGTTCGTGGTCACACAGGCACGATGATTCAAGCAGACAGGAGGATTGCGTACTGAAGTGTAGCGCCAATCCCATGCAAGACAATTAGTGGTTGCGTCTTCGATGTGTAGCGTCAACCCATGCATTACAAGTAGCGGTTGCGTACTGAAGTGTAGCGCCAACCAAACGTTCCGTTCAACTCCGGAATCGTGTGGATCAGACAGCGATTCCTTCGTTCTTCCTTGTAACTCCCCGTTCATGATGGTCCAAGACCTGTCACCTTATTGCTCCATAGGCAAAGACAAAATCCACGTTGGAGCTAGCAAGGCTCGGATTCGTCATAATCATGATTATACCTCAAGTACTACGACCCGCTTCCCTTGGACAAACTCCGTCCCTCAGTTGCGGGATTAGGACGATGGGGCCGGAGAGTGGAATAGTAGCCGAGCTGCCTGGTTCCATCCCCGACGTATCCATTCCGACTGTGAGCTCGACACACCAAGTTGACTCAGACAGGAAATTAAGTACACGTTCAGGTAGTCAACCAGCAAATGAGTATTATTGATTCGGGAAGCAGTTCATGAAAAGTTCTCAAATTTTGCACAAAATAGTTTTGGCGTTGGTGGAGTTATTGGGATGAAGATAATTATCGGGAGGATAAGTAGTCTTCGATATCTTAAGGATTAGGAGGAACATAGGTCCCGTTATAGATTCGAAATCGCGAGACGAGGAAGTCGCCCCGCGATCGGTTATTAATCGGTCAAGACGATCCGATAAGTCAAGGGATTTTTAAGAAAATAAAATATTTTAATTAAATATTAAAGTAAGAGGGTCCAGGGCTGGTTCTTTAAAAGAAAATAATTTGAGTTAGGTCCTTATTAAAATAAAACTTACAATTAGCCCCGCTTTGTAAAAACCAATACTTTTGGGGTTAAAAGTTAAATAAATAAATGTCCCGACCTTGAAAAATTATGAGGTCAGTTCCTAAATTCTCTAAATTGTTCAGAGATTCAAGTTTTTAAAGTTTTGAGGTCGAGTTTTTATAAAATTCTCACATTGGCCCCAAATTTGTTAAAATTGTCATTTCGGGCCCTAAGTTTAAAATAATCGGAACTCACAAACCGGAAGGGATTTTAATGTGATTTCAGTTGGAAAATGTCACTAAGGTTAGTGGGATATTGGAACAAAAACAGTTTTAAAACGTCATAAGTATAGGTCCCTTAATTTTTGAAAATCTCATTTTTGTCCCATTTTGAAATAATTGCCTTTAAGGCTTTTAGGGGTCCAATTGTTATGAAATTTGAACCTTGGGTCCAAAATATAATTATGTTATAGGTAAATTAGTATTTCCAGGTGCATGGGCTGCATAAGTCCTGGAAATTTCATTTGGGTCCTCAAGTTAAATCTTTTATAATTTGGTCCCTCAAGTTTTATAAAATTACTTTCCAAGCTCTAAACACTTGGATTTTTGGAATACACTTAAAATATGTTATTTCCAGTCCCTTAAGAGTTAAAATTTCAAGTTTTAAATTAGGGTCTGGTACAGTTTCGAAATTTGCAAATTAGCCCTTAAACTTCTCAAATTTTACAATCTAGTCCTTGGGCTTTTAAGGGTTGATTTTATTTATCTAAAAACTCTTAAAACTTTATTAAAATGTAAAAAAATAATTTTTGAACCTGAGTACAGTCCCAAAAATCGAAAATTACAGAGGGGTCCCTTAAGTTTTATTTTCTTGCAATTAAGTCCACCAACTTTCCATTTTTGCATTTTAAGTCCAAAAATCGAAATTTAATCAATTATGCTCGACTTTTCCAGGTTATAAATCATTCAAAACATAGATTACAAGAGTCATAAATATACATATCCGTCTCATACAAAATTTCATCAAGTATAACAATAAAATGTGCATGTATGCCCTATTTTTCGATAAATCACATTTTTGAGCAACACTTGAGAATTTTTCCAACTTGATACAAGAAAATAGCATGCAATACATAATATATATCTCAAGTGCTCAATAACAAAATACTACATGCATATTTTCAATTTAAAACATCTAGAAGTTGAAAGGATTTTTCCACCCACCTCGTAGTAGTTTCTCGGGTTGATCTAAAATGTGGTCTTCTTCCTTGAATCAACTTCTTGACTCAAACTCTTGAAGATCAGCCCCTAAATGGTATCCAAACCATATTTTGGTGTTAAAATTAAAGTCTCGAGTCTAAAGAAAATATACTAGTACCAAATGGTTACTACTCACCTTAATATCTTCAAGTAGTCTCAAAAATGGAAATTTTCCTTCAAGCCTCTAACCTCCACTTGAGATGATGTAGGTCAGCCCCTAAAATCCAAAAATTTATATTCTTGAGTCAAAAATTAATTCTTCATGTTGTCAAGAGAAAAATACTAAAATCATAATTTTCTCACCTTAATAATATGTAATCTTGAACTTCCTCTTCAAGCTTGTAGTCAAATCTAGGTCTCTAATTCTTCAAGAATTTTCTCTAGGAGTACCTCAACAAGAAGGATTCAACATTATTAGATGGTGAAGGTATAAGGTTGAGGATTGGAGAAGAAAAATAGAGTTGGGAGAAATGAAGATATTCTTACCTTATGCTTGAAGAATTTGATCCTTTAGAGAGGAAAATGGAAGCAAGTCTTGTGTTTTTATGATAATTATGAAATGAATAATATTGGTAGATAAAGAAAAAAATAACAAAAATGATTGATTCCCTAAGACAAGGAGCCAAAAGTTGGAGGGAATAATAATCATGGTGTTGGTATTTTTATTTATTAGAATTTGGTGGAAAGAAAAGTTTGTTCATCCTTTAAGCATGTGACCAAAAGTTGAAAAACAAAATAATATATATATGTAAATATATATATAATTGTAGGTCTTGAAAAGAATATGAAACAACCTCCCCATTTATGGTAATTTTCGAAATTTTTAAAAATATAAAAAAATATTTTTTTTTTAAAAAAAAAAATTGATTGGGAAATTGGTTGGGATGAATTATAGAATAAGATGAAATATTATGATAAGGATTGGAATGTACTCCTAAATTGTTGGAGGTCTAATATTCCTAAAGTAGTAGTCATTCGATCAAGTATTAATACTAGAGGAAGAATATAAAATTGCTAAGCTCTAAAAATACGAAATGTGTAATTGACGTTGGAAAAAATAAATAAAAATAGAGTCGAGTTTCATTAATAATAGGTTTGTGATACATAGCCGAATAAATAATCACTACATAACACCGAATCTCACGTTAAAATTCGGGGTCTCACATTCACCCTCCTTAAAAGAATTTGGTCCCCAAATTCTCTTTAGAAAAAAATTCGGATATTGATTCCTCATGTCTTCTTCCATCTCCCACGTTGCGTCTTCGTCTAGGTTGTGATTCCGCCATACAACTTTAACCATTGGAATCTCTCCATTACGCAACCGACGTACTCCTGGTCAATGATGATTCGATTGGTTTATCGGTGTAAGATAAATTTTCCATTAGATGACGAGCATCACGAGTGATGATGTGCTCGAGGATATGGTTGATACCTTTTCAATCTCGATACATGGAATACATCGTGTATTCCCGCGTCGTCTTTGCGGTAACACAAGTCGGTAGGCTAACTTCCCGATCCTCCGCAAAATCTTGTAAGGTCCAACATATCTCGGACTCAACTTGCCTCCTTTCTTTGGATTGATCAATCCTTTCGTGAGAGTGGAGACGATCGAGGAATACTTTATCTCCGGCTTCAAATTCCAAGTCCTTTTCGTCTTGTCTGCGTAACTCTTTTGGCGGCTCACGAGCATGCGGATCCGTTCCTTAATCAACTTGACCTTCTTCATGGCCTCCCGAACTAAGTCGACCTTTGGAATCGAGGCGACTTTCGTTCTCTTTTGGAGTCCATTGGTCATCAATCTCCCGGTGTAGTGGAGATCTACACTTTCGCCCGTACAAGGCTTCGTAGGTGCCATCCCAGTGTGGCCACGATAGCCGTTTATTATAGGCAAACTCAACCAATGGTAAGTCACGAATCCCAACTTCCTTGGAAGTCCAACGTGCATGCTCGCAGACATGTCTTCCGGGGGTTTGAATTGTTCGCTCAGATGGCCATCAATTTGTGGATGTCTTTGTTGTCTTTGAAAACTTAGCGAGGTACCCAATTCCTCATGTAAGCATTTCCGAACGGAGACAAATCTCGGTCTCTGCCTGACACTATGTATTTGGCACTCCATGCGGTCGAATGATCTCTCGGATATAAATCTGCAAGTTTCGTAAGTTGTCGTTTTTTTCATGGGTAGGAAGTGTGCATATTTCGTGAGTCGGTCTCACGACTACCCATATAGCATCATCGCCTCGTCTAGTCCTTGGTAGATCCGTCACGAAGTCCATCGTTATGTGTTCCCATTTTCACTCGGGAATTCTCAACGGTTGTAATACACGGATGGTCGTTGGTGTTCTCGCTTTTATTCGTTGACAAGTCAAACATCTCGCAACGAACTCGCTACTTGGTTCTTCATATTCACCCACCAGAAATGTCGTTTCAAGTCCTTATACATATTGTTTCCTCCAGGGTGTATAGTGTATTTCAAACGGTGTGCTTCGCTTAGAAGTTCGCTCCTAATCTGCTCGTCACTCGGTACACAAACTCGATTCGAAATCGATAATCCCATCTTCATGTACCGAGAATTCTCGATCCTTCTCCTTTAAGTATCTTCTCTTTCAGTCTTTGAAGTTGCACATCCTGTCTCTTGTCTTTGCTTTGATCTCGTTGATGAGTCGGGTTTAACCGAAATGTTAGCACACAAAATTTGAGTATTGGTTCTTGTCGGATTTCAAGTGCTCAACTCTTCTAATGATTTCCACTCTCGAATCATTAGTCGGCTAAACTCGCTTTTTCGCTCAAGCGTCGGCTACTACATTAGCTTTCCTGGGATGGTATTGAATATCAAAGTGATAGTCTTCTATTAACTCCATCCATCTTCGTTGTCTCAAATTGAGATCTTTCCGAGAGAATAGATACTTTAGGCTCTTATGATCCTGTGTAAACCGTGAATGTTGCTCGTAGAGATAGTGCCTCCATTTCTTTAACGCAAACACTATTCTTTGCCAATTCCAAGTCATGCGTTGGGTAATTGGTTTCATACGGCTTGAGTTTCCGTGATGCATAAGCAATGACCTTTCCTTCCTACATGAGCACTTTGCTTCCTAGTCCTTCCTTTGATGCATCACTTTGAGACGACAAAGTTTTCTCGTTCCCTTTGGAAGGGCTAGGGGGATCGAGCCGTCGTAAGTCGTTTCTTGACTCTTGGAAACTAGTCTCACACTTGTCATTCCACTCAAACTTGACTTGCTTGCAGGTTAGTCGAGTGAGTGGTCCGGCTATCTTGAAAAAATTCTCCGGATAAATCTTCGATAATATCCATCCGATCCTAAAAAACTTCGATCTCCAAGATTCTACGGACATTGGTTGTTTCCATTCAACCACTGTTTGTACCTTCAAGGATCTACGGCGATCCCAATGCCGGATACTATGTGTCCCAAGAATGCGACTTCACTAAGCCAAAATTCGCACTTGCTGAATTTGGCATACAACTTGTGCTCGTAGTGTCTCCAAAATAATTTTTAGATGACGTTCATGCTCTTCTCTAGACTTAGTGTATACGAGTATGTCATCAATGAATATCACTACGAATTGATCCAAATAAGGTTGAAAAACTCGATGCATCGGATCTATAAACGTTCTTTGTGCGTTTGTCGATGAAAGGCATCACTACAAACTCGTAGTGTCCATATCCGTCCGAAATGCCGTTTTGGAAACGTCTTCTTCACGGATCTTTACTGATAATATCCCTGTTGTAAATCAAACTTGAGTACACCGTCGCTCCTTGAAGTTGATCAAACAAGTTTCGTCTATCCTCGGGAGGGGATATTTAGTGGTAACATCTAGTCGAGATCGTATAATAGTCACATCCTTAATGTATCTTATCCGTGATACCTAAACCACAAGTCAAATTCCTTACTTAAGCTTGTGCGGTACTTGAGAATGAATAACACAAGGGTATTATCATTGATCAATATACTTAGTGATTCCCCTACTATCATTTTCTCAAAGTAATATCATTATGTGTCTAGATCCCATAATATATCACATCCAAATCATATATTTCTCAAGAGATATCCTCATTTTCTTGAGTCTCACCATATCGGGCATTATAATCTCTAAATCACAGATTTTCTAAATCACCTAGCGTCCAAATAGAGGAATATCCGGATATCTTAACACTATAACAGCCCAAAAGAGTTCAAATATTCATCCAAGATTCAACTTAGGTCACCTAGTAGTGGTACCCAATCCAAGCGAGAGGAACCTATCCTGGTCAAACAAAACTAAGGCGGATTAGACGAATGTAAGGAAAAGATAAGGAAGAACAAGAAAGAATGACTAAGGAAGGTCAATCAAGAGTCAACTAAGTCAAATCAAGTATGACTATGGATTCTCCAAGTATAAATTCTGACTTAACATAAACATCAATAATACGGTTCTATGCCATTATTGAAATCGATTTCACACTTAATTGGTCAGGTCGCCGTACAACCCAACACACGGTCAGGGTCCTATGGGTCGGCTCGGTGTAAGTTTCCATCTTACTAGCCGAGCTCGCGATACCATAATCATCACGCCCCAACCGTGACGCGACAACGATCAATCACTTAAAGAAATAAATCAACGATCTAAACCAAAGATACAAAACTCCAAGTAAAATAGAGTCTAATGCGGCGGAATTAAAATAAACACGTACAAATTACATCTTAAAGTCGCGGTATCCGAAAACAACCCAAAAGATTATCTCGAATTAACTTACATACCCAACGTGAAATAAAATGAAGAGTCCAACAACAAATAAAAGTAAAAGGAAATGTCGCTCCTCATTGCGATAGGGATTCAATCTGCGAGTAGGTTCGATGTCTTCAACGAACTTTTCATCTAAAGGTTAGAAAACGAGGAGGGAATGAGATAGAAATCTCGATGGATGGGGTGATCATGTGCATGTGTGGCGATATATATAGTTAATGCGAGAAAAACGGTTGTATGAAAACGCGTGAGGTATGATGCATGTTTTCATACATAGCCCACAAGCATCGTGATAAATATATTAAGTAATATATTTATATAGTTTAAGAAATAGTTCGTGGTCACAGCACGATGATTCAAGCGATGCGAAGGATTGCGTCGAAGTGTAGCGCCAATCCCATGCAAGACAATTAGTGGTTGCATCTTGAAGTGTAGCGCCAACCCATGCATTACAAGTAGCGATTTGCGTCTTGAAGTGTAGCGCCAACCAAAGCGTTCCGTTCAACTCGGAATCGTGTGGATCGAGGCAGCCCGATTCCTTCGTTCTTCCTTGTAACTCCCCGTTCATGATGGTCAAGATGTGACGACCAACCCTTTTTAAGTTACTTGAAACTTTTAAATTAATATTAATGAATAATGTTGCATCAAATATCTAGTTTACATTTTAAATGTGCGCTCTACTCGCTTTATGCATTTTATTTATTTGAGCATCAGGGAACTGATTGTGCCCCTAACTACGGTAGTGGAAATGGATAGACATCACAATGACATACCATGAATATTTTATGGAGTTTTGGACTTAAATTTTAGGATTGAGATTTTTGTACCGAATAAGTGATTTTCCAAAATTTTTACGAAGTGCTTATTTATATTTTGGGAATACAAGATTTAGTTTCTACCTTATATTTTATTACTATCGACCATCAAGAAAATCGAGTTTTACTAACTCTCGGGTTTTTATTTTTAAATATTATAATAGCTTACTTGAGGATTTTTTTAAAAATATCTAATTTTGTAAGATATTTTAAAAGAGGGCAAAATGGATTTTTCTACCCCAAGCCCTCTTGTTTTTTTATAAAATCTCCCAACAACCTTACTTCATCTTCACACCCCATTACTTAGACAAAATACTCCATTGTTGAAGATAAGCTACAAGGGTAAAGATTTCTTCATCTTTTCCTTTAATTTTTGTTTTTTTCATTTAAGTATGATATGGTATTGATCTTATGCTAGAACTAACATTAGAAATATAAATTGATGGTGAATACCTGATATTCAAAAACCTCATTATTATACTTGAATCTTCAACCTTTAGTTGAAAAAAATATTAGAAATAAGTTTCTTTTATTTCATTTTTCTATTGTGATTGGAGAAGGAAAATACCTTTATTTTCGGACAGAAATTTAACCCTATATAAAAATGAATTTTTGGATATTTTGAGCTATATTTGAACCCAAACCTTGTTTTATACTTATAGAACTATGTCTTAGCTTTCATTTGCAACTTGAATCATCTCAATTGAAGTTTTGTAGACCAAGTTATACCCCAAATAGTGAATTGTGCCAGAAATCCGAAAAAAGACGCCTGCTCTTAAGTAATATCACTTTTTGACCTATGTTTGGTACGAATTTGGGATTTTCGTGCTAGAGAAACATTTGTAGATAATTGTCTTAGCTTTCCAACGGTATAAGATTCACTTAAATCAGATGTTTGGTTGGGGAGATATGGTTGAAATACGAAAACTGCTACAACAAAGAAGGTTTTGCGAAATTTGGTGTTCTTGGTGAAATTTAAAGGATTGTGTGTTCTTGGTAAAATTTAAAGGATTGTGTGTTCTTGGTAAAATTTAAAGGATTGTGTGTTCTTGGTGTTCTTGGTGAAATTTAAAGGATTGTGTGTTCTTGGTGTTCTTGGTGAAATTTAAAGGATTGTGTGTTCTTGGTGAAATTTAAAGAATTGTGTGTTTTTGGTGTATTGTGTGTAAGAAGCATAAAAACATTCTTATTCTCTAAAAATGATTTTGAGGATAATAAGTTGATAAAATTTAGTGATTAAAATTAGAGAACCGAAAAAAAAATTGAATAGAGTTCGAAAAATGGAAAAATACGTTCGCCGAGTCCGACTACCATCCACCGGAGGGTATGATGCGGATTAGCTAGAATTGGGGATAAGAATGACGAATAGTGACCGATTTGATATAAAGATGATGTGACATGAATAGTGGTGTGATGTTATGTGATGTGTACCGGCACGTAAACCGATACAATTTTGTCGGATTATTTTAACGTTAAGTGTTAAATCAATAAGCTCGGGTTTTGTGAATAAGATATTTTTGGGATTTGTTTTTGATATGACATGTCATATTTTAAGATAATCGAGAATCTTGATTCGAAATAAGATGTTATAAATTAAGAATTCGATTAATCGGAAATTTTATCTAAAACGGGTAGTTAGTCGATTAATTGTTTTTAGGTGATTAATTATGGATTAATTGAATTGAATTTGTCATATTTTGACTTTTATTTTTATGTTGACTTTGACCATTGACTTTGACTTTGACTTTAACTTTACATTGACTTTGGTCAACTATCGTTTTTTTTTAAAGTTTTCATAATGGAACAAGAACACCCTATTTTTTAGGATACTTGACTTTATAGACGTATTAGATATGCTTAACATAAGTGACTAAATTACTCAATAAGTATATACTTTGTCCTATGTCATTAAGTTGAAGAATTTAAGCGTGTTAGGTGCGGCGCAATCGGATACGGTCTCATACAATCAATTTCATCACTAGCATTCTATTAAACTTCAAAGGTGGGTAAACTTCGATTTTGTAAGCATGTAAATCTTGTTATACTATATTTGTCAACTCTTTATAATTGCTAAAATGTGCCTATGGGCTATTTATAAGCGCCAACGGATGGGGATGACCGCCCGGTGTCGAGAAAAGGCCGAGAGCCATATGTAAGCCGCCAACGGGTGGGGATGACCCCTCGGTGTCGGAAAAGGCGAGAGCCATATGTATCGCCAACGGGTGGGGATACCCCTCGGTGTCGAAAATGATTTTTATTGCATTATGATTATTTGACCTATATAGTGTAATCGCTTACGTTTCCCATGAGTTTCACAACTCACGCCTTCAAATGTTTTTACATTTGGATAATGATGATGAACCGGGAGGCGAGGCGTAGGAGTCGACATCGTGGGGCGTTGTTCTATATATCCCAAATATTTAAAATTTCTGTGTATTGATAAAATAAATTATGGTGATGTAATATGAATTTAGTAATGCGTAACTCTTATCAAACCATTATCACCTTTGTTACTCTTAAGTTTATTTAAGAAATATTTAAGCCCACATTTTAGTATTTAAATTATTATTTTTTTATGCTTCCGCAAACTATTTATAAATACTCAAGTGTACCACAATGATGTTCCTAATCGAAATGGGTTGGGCGTTACAAGTGGTATCGGAGCGGGTCTACGATTCTCAGTAGACTAGAAATGATTTTTCTTTAAAAATTTCTTTTCGTAAGAATTTAATTGCGAAAAAGGGAATGACGAC
The DNA here is from genome assembly GCA_016081115.2 of Rehmannia glutinosa. Classification (NCBI taxonomy): domain Eukaryota; kingdom Viridiplantae; phylum Streptophyta; class Magnoliopsida; order Lamiales; family Orobanchaceae; genus Rehmannia; species Rehmannia glutinosa. The sequence goes on from CM071935.1 coordinate 3,667,011, forward strand.
CACGCTAGCGTAACCTACGCCGCTCCGAGGTATGTTCTAATAAAATGCTTTGATTTTTGCATATTACTTTAAGGAAATTTTATGAAATGAACTTTTTCCTCATACAAGAATGATTATGATTTATGAAGAACTTTAGAGGAACTTTTCAAGAAATTTATGAGAACTAGTACGACAAATATTGAAAAACTTGTGATGCTTTTAACATATTGAATAAAAGAACTTTGAACTTAGAAAATTTGATGCTTCATGAACTTATACTTTTGAACTTAGTCCTCGAAACAAGATTGACAATTAGTTGGTTTTTAGATACATTGACAAAATATTCGTAGATTTGGATGAAAAATAAAAATTGGGTTTAGTTATTAAAATTTTGCCTTAGGGATATACTCTCCAATGAGTCTACACTAGTTAACTCGATACTTTGATATTGCAGTTAATTATTGGAAATGGCACCACCAAGAAGACATCGTGGTAGGCCTAGGCGAGAAGGGAGCCCTCAATCGGATCGGTGCGATCGAGCATGTAGCGAGACCGTGCATCCAGCTCTGCGGTTGAGCAACCGGGCGATTTTGCAAGGGACTTTCTTACTACTCTACAGGTATCGCTCAACAAAAAACTCCCAGAATGCACCAATTGCACCACGAGGGGTGCCACGCACCAACGAAATTGTTGAACAATTTAGCGATTCACACCACCTAGACTCTACGGAAATGAGTGCCCTAGAGTAATCAAGAGTGGATCATGGAATTAGAAAGAATTTTCGATCACCTAGAGTGTTCGGAAACACATAAAGTGTCTTGTGGAAAGTTTTTGATTAGTGAAAGTGCGGCCCAGTGGTGGACGTCACACGAAAGGACAGCGGCGGATGGCGCGAAAAGGGAGTTGACGTGGGATGAGTTTAAAGGGATGGTTCTTGATCGATATTTTCCGGAATCGGTTAGGGATCAAAAAGAAACTGAATTTGTTAACTTAAAACAAGGAAGGTTGCGGTGATGGAATATGAAAGACAATTCAATCAATTGTCTAGATTTGCACCCCATATGGTGAACACGAGATGGGAGGAAGGCGAGAGATTTGAAAGAGGGTTAAGGCCGAAATTGGGAGTATCGTATCAGGTTTAAGGTTGCCCACCTATAGGGAAGTGATTGAGAGGTCTCAAATCATATCCTATAGTTTGAATCTTGATCGAGACCCCGCACCACACGATCACACGGGAAAGAGGAAATGGGTTCCTCCTCAAAAGGGAATTTCGTTCCTCCAATCGGAAGGTTCAAACCAACTGGGAGCCAAGTTCCAAACCGTGAAATGTACCCCAATGCTCTACTTGCGAAGTACCACTTTGGGGAGTGCTTAGGCCGGGAAAAGGGCTCTGTTTTAAGTGCCACCAACCAGGGCACAGGATTGAAAATTGCCCAAATGCGAGAAATCGGGCCCCATCGGGAATAAGAATAGGAGGTCCTCAACAAGGCCGGGATATCCCCAAGACAAGAAGGGAAAGCTCGTGTTTTCGACCGACTAATGAAGAATGAGGAAAACGAAACCATGACAGGTATGTTACCCGTATTTCACATACATGCACTTGTATTATTTGATATCGGAGCTTCACATTCATTCATGTCTCGAGAACTTTAGGAGAAAACTTGGACTAAATGTTGTGATAATAATGAAGCACTAGAAGTAAGTATTCCTCAGGAGAAACTATTAAGACTAAGAAAAGCTGAGAGAAGTGGAACTTACTATTAGTGGTCAACAAATGAAAGGCGATCCGTACGTCTTTAGAAATGAGAGACTTCGATGTTATATTGGGTATAGATTGGTTAAGTAAGAACCGAGCCACCATTAAATGTTATGATAGAGAAATTGAATTTGAAGGATCAAATGGGAATCGAATTGTCTTTCATGGAGCAAAGACCAACACTAGAGTAAAGATAGTGTCGACAATAAAAGCTATTAGAATGCTTGAAAGAGAGATTGCCAAGGATTTTTGGTGAACATAAAGGGGAAAGAGACGAATAAAAGGAAGGCAACAGATGAAGCGGTGGTTAAGGAATTTTTAGGCGTATTCCCGATGATTTACAGGGGATTCCCAGATCGTCAAGTTGAATTCACCATAGATTTAGTGCCGGGAGCGGCACCAATGTCTAAGGCACCATACGAGAATGGCGCCAAGGAATTACAAGAACTAAAGATCCAAATCCAAGACTTGTTGGATAAGAAATTTATCCGACCTAGTGTTTCACCTTGGGGAGCGCGTGTCTATTTGTGAAGAAGAAAGATGGATCTTTTAGAATGTGCATAGATTATCAAGACTTGAACCAGGGTGACTATCAAGAATAAATATCCTTTGCCTAGGATAGAAGATCCATTCGATCAATTGAAGGGAGCAGCGTGTTCTCCAAAATTGACTTGAGATCGGGATACCACCAATTGAAGATTAATGATTATGATATTCCTAAAAAAAGCATTCGAACAAGATATGGTCATTTTGAGTTTACCGTTATGCCTTTTGGATTATCGAATGCGCCCGCCAGGTGTTTATGGATTTGATGAATAGGGTGTTCCATCCTTATCACGGATAAGTTTGTTATTGTCTTCATAGATGATATTTTGATATACTCGCAAGACAAGGAACAACATGAAGAGCATCTTCGCATTGTGTTAGAAACGTTTACGGGGAGAAACTTTATGCCAAATTCGGCAAGTGTGAATTTTGGCTAGACAGGGTTGTGTTTTAGGACACATTGTCACCGCCAATGGAATTGAAGTAGACCCATCCAAAGTGGAGGCAATATTGAATTGGAAGGCACCGAGCTAATGTAGGAGAAGTGCGAAGTTTCTTAGGGTTATTTGGATATTATAGAAGATTTATCAAGGATTTCTCAAAAATCGCCAAGCCACTTACACACTTGACAAAGAAGAATGAGAAATTTCGGTGGACCGATTAGTGTGAAAATAACTTTCAAGAGCTTAAGCAAAGATTAGTAACATCTCCTATTTTGACAATTCCGGATGGAACCGAAGGATTTGTAATTTATACTGAGATGCGTCAAAACTTGGATTAGGATGTGTGATAATGCAAAATGGCAAGGTCATTGCATATGCGTCAAGACAGCGATTAAAAACGCATGAACAGAACTACCCCACTCATGACTTGGAACTAGCGGCGTGAGTTCATGCCTTAAAGATTTGGCGTCATCATCTTTATGGTGGGAAGTGTGAGATCTTCACAGATCACAAGAGCTTGAAGTACTTCTTCACTCAGAAGGAGTTGAATATGCGTCAGAGGAGGTGGTTAGAATTGGTGAAGGATTATGATTGCACCATTCAATATCACCCTGGAAAGGCAAATGTTGTGGCGGATGCACTCAGAGAAAAAAAAAATGAATGATTGCAACTTTGCTCACACAACAAGAATCAATATTAAGAGACTTTTCCAATTTAAGGTTGGAAATTTTGAGACCACCTAATCAGTCAGATGCCGTGATTTCATCCTTAATAGTACAACCTACCTTGAGGCAACGAATAAAGGATGCTCGGAAAAGCGAGATATTTTTCTCAACAAGATGAAGCAATGTGTACTCGCGGGAAGCATTCGGGGATTTGCAATTGCGCCGGATGAAACGCTAGTCTATGATGGAAGATTATGCGTGCAAAGGATGAGGATTTAAGAAAGGAAATTCTTGATGAAGCTCACAATACACCTTATATTTGCTCATCCGGGAGGAACAAAGATGTATAGGGACTTGAGAGAAATTTTACGGTGGAGGAATATGAAACGGACAATAGGAAAATTTGTGGAAAGATGTCTCATTTTCCGGCAAGTGAAGGCCGAACATCGAGACCATCGAGGATTATTGAACCCCTGGATATTCCCGAATGGAAATGGGAACACATTACTATGGATTTCGTGACGGGATTACCAAGATCCGTAAGAAAAAATGAGGCAATTTGGGTTATCGTGGACGAGACTCACGAAGAGCGCACATTTTATACCGGTAAGGATGACTTTCACTATGGATCGTTTTGCTCGACTTTACATAGAGAAGATTGTTAGCCTTCATGGAGTGCCGAGTATCCATTATATCGGATCGTGATCCTCGTTTCACATCAAAATTTTGGGAAAGTCCGCATGCGACTATGAAGACAAAGCTTAAGTTTAGCATCGCATATCATAAACGGATGGTGATCGAAAAAGAACAATTCAGACATTGGAAGACATGCTCAGAACAGTTGTGTTGGATCTTGATGGAAGTTGGGAGACATATCTACCACTTGTGGAATTTGCTTACAATAACAGTTATCAGGCTACTATCAAGATGGCACCATATGAAGCATTGTATGGAAGAAAGTGCGAGATCACGACTAATTGGAATGAAGTTGGTGAACGTAGGATTTTTGGACCTAGGAGATTATTGAGAGAACATTGGAGTGATTGCTAAGATTCGAGATAGAATTAAGGACACAAGACAAGACCGATGAAAAGTTATGCCGACAGAAGAAGGAAGGACTTACAATTTGAAGTAAATGACAAAGTATTTCTTAAGGTTGCACCCTTGAAAGGAGTTGTTCGTTTTGGGAAGAAAGGGAAGTTGAGACCAAGGTATATTGGACCATTTGAAATTTTGGATAGGATAGGAGATGTCGCTACTTACCGGTTGGCACTACCTCCGAACTTGCGGCATACATAACGTGTTTCACATATCTATGCTCGGAAGTACATTGATTACCAAGTCACATCATTAACCATGAGGAACTTGATGTCGTAATAACCTTGCTTATGAGGAGAGCCTGTCGCTATTTTGGGAAAGAAAGTACATAAGTTGAGAAATCGAAGTACCCTAGTATTAGTACAGTGGAGCCAACATGGTAGGGAAGAGGCTACTTGGGAGAGAGAGGAAGAGATCATAGCTAAGTATCCAAACATTCATAACTAAGTAAGTCGAATTTCGAGGACGAAATTTTTTTTTAAGTAGGGGAGGTTGTGACGACCCAACCCTTTTAAGTTACTTGAAACTTTTAAATTAATATTAATGAATAATGTTGCATCAAATATCTAGTTTACATTTTAAATGTGCGCTTTACTCGCTTTATGCATTTTATTTATTTGAGCATCAGGAAGCGATTGTGCCCCTAACTACGGTAGTGGAAATGGATAGACATCACAATGACATACCATGAATATTTTATGGAGTTTTGGACTTAAATTTTAAGATTGAGATTTTTGTACCGAATAAGTGATTTTCCAAAATTTTCTGAGAAGTGCTTATTTATATTTTGGGAATACAAGATTTAGTTTCTACCTTATATTTTATTACTATCGACCATCAAGAAAATCGAGTTTTACTAACTCTCGGGTTTTTATTTTTAAATATTATAATAGCTTACTTGAGGATTTTTTTAAAAATATCTAATTTTGTAAGATATTTTAAAAAAGAGGGCAAAATGGATTTTTCTACCCCAAGCCCTCTTTTTTTTTTTATAAAATCTCCCAACAACCTTACTTCATCTTCACACCCCATTACTTAGACAAAATACTCCATTGTTGAAGATAAGCTACAAGGGTAAAGATTTCTTCATCTTTTCCTTTAATTTTTGTTTTTTTCATTTAAGTATGATATGGTAATGATCTTATGCTAGAACTAACATTAGAAATATAAATTGATGGTGAATACATGATATTCAAAAACCTCATTATTATACTTGAATCTTCAACCTTTAGTTGAAAAAAATATTAGAAATAAGTTTCTTTTATTTCATTTTTCTATTGTGATTGGAGAAGGAAAATACCTTTATTTTCGGACAGAAATTTAACCCTATATAAAAATGAATTTTTGGATATTTTGAGCTATATGTGAACCCAAACCTTGTTTTATACTTATAGAACTATGTCTTAGCTTTCATTTTCAACTTGAATCATGTCAATTGAAGTTTTGTAGACCAAGTTATATCCCAAATAGTGAACTGTGCAGAAATCCGAAAAAAGACGCCTGCTCTTAAGTAATATCACTTTTTGACCTATGTTTGGTACGAATATGGGATTTTCGTGCTAGAGAAACATTTGTAGATAATTGCCTTAGCTTTCCAACGGTATAAGATTCACTTAAATCAGATGTTTGGTTGGGGAGATATGGTTGAAATCGAAAACTGCTACAACAAAGAAGGTTTTGCGAAATTTGGTGTTCTTGGTGAAATTTAAAGGATTGTGTGTTCTTGGTAAAATTTAAAGGATTGTGTGTTCTTGGTAAAATTTAAAGGATTGTGTGTTCTTGGTGTTCTTAGTGAAATTTAAAGGATTGTGTGTTCTTGGTGTTCTTGGTGAAATTTAAAGGATTGTGTGTTCTTGGTGAAATTTAAAGAATTGTGTGTTTTTGGTGTATTGTGTGTAAGAAGCATAAAAACATTCTTATTCTCTAAAAATGATTTTGAGGATAATAAGTTGATAAAATTTAGTGATTAAAATTAGAGAACCGAAAAAATTGAATAGAGTTCGAAAAATAGAAAAATACGTTCACGAGTCCGACTACCATCCACTGAGGGGAGGTGTGAGTGCGGATTAGCTAGAATTGGGGATAAGAATGACGAATAGTGACCGATTTGATATAAAGATGATGTGACATGAATAGTGGTGTGATGTTATGTGATGTGTACCGGCACGTAAACCGATACAATTTTGTCGGATTATTTTAACGTTAAGTGTTAAATCAATAAGCTCGGGTTTTGTGAATAAGATATTTTTGGGATTTGTTTTTGATATGACATGTCATATTTTAAGATAATCGAGAATCTTGATTCGAGATAAGATGTTATAAATTAAGAATTCGATTAATCGGAAATTTTATCTAAAACGGGTAGTTAGTCGATTAATTGTTTTAGGTGATTAATTATGGATTAATTGAATTGAATTTGTCATATTTTGACTTTTATTTTTATGTTGACTTTGACCATTGACTTTGACTTTGACTTTAACTTTACATTGACTTTGGTCAACTATCGTTTTTTTTTAAAGTTTTCATAATGGAACCGAACACCTTTTTTTTAGGATACTTGACTTTATAGAACGTATTAGATATGCTTAACATAAGTGACTAAATTACTCAATAAGTATATACTTTGTCCTATGTCATTAAGTTGAAGAATTTAAGCTGTGTTAGGTGCGGCGCAATCGGATACGGTCTCATACAATCAATTTCATCACTAGCATTCTATTAAACTTCAAAAGGTGGGTAAACTTCGATTTTGTAAGCATGTAAATCTTGTTATACTATATTTGTCAACTCTTTATAATTGCTAAAATGTGCCTACGGGCTATTTATAAGCGCCAACGGATGGGGGATGACCGCCCGGTGTCGAGAAAAGGCGAGAGCCATATGTAAGCTGCCAACGGGTGGGGATGACCCCTCGGTGTCGAGAAAAGGCCGAGAGCCATATGTATCGCCAACGGGTGGGGATACCCCTCGGTGTCGAGAAAAATGATTTTTATTGCATTATGATTATTTGACCTATATAGTGTAACTGCTTACGTTTCCCACTGAGTTTCACAACTCACGCCTTCAAATGTTTTTACATTTCAGATAATGATGATGAACCGGGAGCTGAGGCGTAGGAGTCGACATCGTGGGGCGTTGTTCTATATATCCCAAATATTTAAAATTTCATGTGTTTTGAGTAAAATAAATTATGGTGATGTAATATGAATTTAGTAATGCGTAACTCTTATCAAACCATTATCACCTTTGTTACTCTTAAGTTTATTTAAGAAATATTTAAGCCCACATTTTAGTATTTAAATTATTATTTTTTTTATGCTTCCGCAAACTATTTATAAATACTCAAGTGTACCACGGTGATGTTCCTAATCGAAATGGGTTCGGGCGTTACACAAGACTGTCACCTTATTGCTCCATAGGCAAAGACAAAATCCACGTTGGAGCTAGCAAGGCTCGGATTCGTCATAATCATGATTATACCTCAAGTACTACGACCCGCTTCCTTGGACAAACTCCTCCTCGATTTGCGAGGATTAGGGCGATGGGGCGGAGAGTGGAATAGCGGCCGAGCTGCCGGTTCCATCCCGGCGTATCCATTCCGAGCGTGAGCTCGACACACCAAGTTGACTCGGGCGGAAATTAAGTACACGTTCGGGTAGTCAACGAGGCAAATCGAGTATTATTGATTCGGGAAGCGAGTTCATGAAAAGTTCTCAAATTTTGCACAAAATAGTTTTGGCGTTGGTGGAGTTATTGGGATGAAGATAATTATCGGGAGGATAAGTAGTCTTCGATATCTTAAGGATTAGGAGGAACATAGGTCCGTTATAGATTCGAAATCGCGAGGCGAGGAAGTCGCCGCGATCGGTTATTGTCGGTCAAGGCGATCCGATAAGTCAAGGATTTTTAAGAAAATAAAATATTTTAATTAAATATTAAAGTAAGAGGGTCCAGGGCTGGTTCTTTAAAAGAAAATAATTTGAGTTAGGTCCTTATTAAAATAAAACTTACAATTAGCCCCGCTTTGTAAAAACCAATACTTTTGGGGTTAAAAGTTAAATAAATAAATGTCCCGACCTTGAAAAATTATGAGGTCAGTTCCTAAATTCTCTAAATTGTTCAGAGATTCAAGTTTTTAAAGTTTTGAGGTCGAGTTTTTATAAAATTCTCACATTGGCCCCAAATTTGTTAAAATTGTCATTTCGGGCCCTAAGTTTAAAATAATCGGAACTCACAAACCGGAAGGGCTTTTAATGTGATTTCAGTTGGAAAATGTCACTAAGGTTAGTGGAATATTGGAACAAAAACAGTTTTAAAACGTCATAAGTATAGGTCCCTTAACTTTTGAAAATCTCATTTTTGTCCCATTTTGAAATAATTGCCTTTAAGGCTTTTAGGGGTCCAATTGTTATGAAATTTGAACCTTGGGTCCAAAATATAATTATGTTATAGGTAAATTAGTATTTCCAGGTGCATGGGCTGCATAAGTCCTGGAAATTTCATTTGGGTCCTCAAGTTAAATCTTTTATAATTTGGTCCCTCAAGTTTTATAAAATTACTTTCCAAGCTCTAAACACTTGGATTTTTGGAATACACTTAAAATATGTTATTTCCAGTCCCTTAAGAGTTAAAATTTCAAGTTTTAAATTAGGGTCTGGTACAGTTTCGAAATTTGCAAATTAGCCCTTAAACTTCTCAAATTTTACAATCTAGTCCTTGGGCTTTTAAGGGTTGATTTTATTTATCTAAAAACTCTTAAAACTTTATTAAAATGTAAAAACATAATTTTTGAACCTGAGTACAGTCCCAAAAATCGAAAATTACAGAGGGGTCCCTTAAGTTTTATTTTCTTGCAATTAAGTCCACCAACTTTCCATTTTTGCATTTTAAGTCCAAAAATCGAAATTTAATCAATTATGCGCGACTTTTCCAGGTTATAAATCATTCAATACATAGATTACAAGAGTCATAAATATACATATCCATCTCATACAAAATTTCATCAAGTATAACAATAAAATGTGCATGTATGCCCTATTTTTCGATAAATCACATTTTTGAGCAACACTTGAGAATTTTTCCAACTTCATACAAGAAAATAGCATGCAATACATAATATATATCTCAAGTGCTCAATAACAAAATACTACATGCATATTTTCAATTTAAAACATCTAGAAGTTGAAAGGATTTTTCCACCCACCTCGTAGTAGTTTCTCGGGTTGATCTAAAATGTGGTCTTCTTCCTTGAATCAACTTCTTGACTCAAACTCTTGAATATCAGCCCCTAAATGGTATCCAAACCATATTTTGGTATTAAAATTAAAGTCTCAAGTCTAAAGAAAATATACTAGTACCAAATGGTTACTACTCACCTTAATATCTTCAAGTAGTCTCAAAAATGGAAATTTTCCTTCAAGCCTCTAACCTCCACTTGAGATGATGTAGGTCAGCCCCTAAACTCCAAAAATTTATATTCTTGAGTCAAAAATTAATTCTTCATGTTGTCAAGAGAAAAATACTAAAATCATAATTTTCTCACCTTAATAATATGTAATCTTGAACTTCCTCTTCAAGCTTGTAGTCAAATCTAGGTCTCTAATTCTTCAAGAATTTTCTCTAGGAGTACCTCAACAAGAAGGATTCAACATTATTAGATGGTGAAGGTATAAGGTTGAGGATTGGAGACGAAAAATAGAGTTGGGAGAAATGAAGATATTCTTACCTTATGCTTGAAGAATTTGATCCTTTAGAGAGGAAAATGGAAGCAAGTCTTATGTTTTTATGATAATTATGAAATGAATAATATTGGTAGATAAAGAAAAAAATAACAAAAATGATTGATTCCCTAAGACAAGGAGCCAAAAGTTGGAGGGAATAATAATCATGGTGTTGGTATTTTTATTTATTAGAATTTGGTGGAAAAGAAAAGTTTGTTCATCCTTTAAGCATGTGACCAAAAGTTGAAAAACAAAATAATATATATATGTAAATATATATATATATATAATTGTAGGTCTTGAAAAGAATATGAAACAACCTCCCCATTTATGGTAATTTTGAAATTTTTAAAAATATAAAAAAAATATTTTTTTAAAAAAATTGATTGGGAAATTGGTTGGGATGAATTATAGAATAAGATGAAATATTATGATAAGGATTGGAATGTACTCCTAAATTGTTGGAGGTCTAATATTCCTAAAGTAGTAGTCATTCGATCAAGTATTAATACTAGAGGAAGAATATAAAATTGCTAAGCTCTAAAAATACGAAATGTGTAATTGACGTTGGAAAAAAAATAAATAAAAATAGAGTCGAGTTTCATTAATAATAGGTTTGTGATACATAGCCGAATAAATAATCACTACATAACACCGAATCTCACGTTAAAATTCGGGGTCTCACATTCACCCCACTCCTTAAAAGAATTTGGTCCCCAAATTCTCTTTAGAAAAAAATTTCGGATATTGATTCCTCATGTCTTCTTCCATCTCCCACGTTGCGTCTTCGTCAGGTTGTGATTCCGCCATACAACTTTAACCATTGGAATCTCTCTGTTACGCAACCCGCGTACCCTCTTGGTCAATGATTCGATTGGTTTATCGGTGTAAGATAAATTTTCCATTAGATGACGAGCATCACAGTGATGATGTGCTCGAGGATATGGTTGATACCTTTTCAATCTCGATACATGGAATACATCGTGCATTCCAGCGTCTTGTCGGTAAGGTAACACAAGTCGGTAGGCTAACTTCCCGATCCTCCGCAAAATCTTGTAAGGTCCAACATATCTCGGACTCAACTTGCCTCCTTTCTTTGGATTGATCAATCCTTTCCGTGGAGACGATCGAGGAATACTTCATCTCGGCTTCAAATTCCAAGTCCTTTCTCGTCTTGTCTGCGTAATTCTAAGCCTGAAGTCTTGTGGAAATTTACTTGCGCCGGTGTGCCCTAATTCAAACAGATACATACATTGGGATGGCATACATCTAACGCAAAGAGGCACATCGTCGTTTGTCCGAAATTCTCATTAACAATTTGAGCGTCAAATGCACTAATTAGGCGTGTAAAATTAAAACTATTAGTAGATATTAAAGAAGAAGAATAAGCTATCGGCCTCACCAATTGGTTGAAGAGTTATGTATTGTATCTCATGGTAGGTGATGTGGGTAATTTTCGATTTTCGATATTCATTCATTATTTTTAATTATTTAGTTATGGCATAATTATCAAATTGAGCCCAAAATTATATTGTTTCTCGAATTGCTAGTCCACGAGGTCCATTCCATTATAGTAGGTTAGTGAGGCGCCCAAGTCTCCACTATAATACCCATCGTCTCATTTGTAAGGTATGCCATTTTTCTCTGCGATTATTAGCCCTTCTGGATTTTCTCTAGAATTTTTCTATTGATTTAAGCATCAGAGGACTTCCTTGGGACAACCCCGAAGCCCTTCTAAGATTCGCTCGTATCAGAAGATACCCTGTGGCTGATGAACATGTTGAAAAATTTGTGTGTATTCTGTAAACTGGAGTACAACAGAACAGAAGCTATCTATTACAATAGAACAAAAGGAAAATTGCAGAAAAGCTGAGGCGAGTTGGACTCTATCCGCAAGATAAACACGTCATGTATTGTGCTGACGGAACATATGTGTTATCCCCAATGATACAACAGCTAACGTCCTTGAATTAGCAGCACTGTAAATTTCAAGGCTCAAACGAACTAAAATGTGAAAAAACTGAGTATACTATGCAATGACAGAATATAAAAATGATAAAATATTTGTGTTCTGAACAACTACAATGCAATCCTATTTATAGGATTTCCAATCAGATAAGGGACATCATAACTGCAGGGAAATAACATCAGGGATAGTGGGCTGAAACCTCCAAGTAGTGGACACTATTCAATGACCACTTAACATCCAAGTGGTGGGCAGACCACTAAGTTAGTGGTGTCTGTTTCAGCTTTAGAGCTGCAGTTTCAGCTTTTAAGCTAATAGTTTCTTTAATTTTATTTTTCAGAAATAAAAAAAAATGTATTTTGTGTAAAACTAGGCCTAGTCCAGTCGGGACACAGGCATGGTCTGGCATTGGCGAAGCGGTGAGCCAACGCGCGCGCACGTGTGGCTTTGCCCACCACAGCTCACATTGGTGTAGTTTTTTTTTTCTTTTTTATCTTGCACACCAACTTATTGATATATTGAATTTTTTTCAATATTTTATTGCTATGTCGGATGAGTGACTTTTCTTCTTCTCAAATTCCAATATCCCATTTCTAAGAGGGTGTTTGGCGCTCTTCAAAACATCTTATAAGATGTTTGAGAACTTATAAGCTGTTTAAATTTGTTTCGTAATTTTTTTTACAAAAAGATCGTCTAAACTCCCAAAATAAAATGTCAAGATCTTATAAGTTATTTTTAAAAAAATAGGGGAACCCAACTTATTTTCAAAATAAGATCTTATTTCAACAACCTCTTTTAATTTTGACTATTTTAATTACAAAATTGATTACTAACATCTTAAAAGCTACACAATCTTATTTTACCCAAACATTTCAACAACTTATTCTTAAAATGAGATCTCACATCTTATAATCTCTAAAAACAACTTATAAGATGTAGGAGCTTATAAGATCTTTTAAATAAGCTTAATTAATCAAACACCCTCTAAGTGACTAGCTCGTGTATTTTATTTTTCTCACTTACCACAAATTGGTTTTGAGAATATAAACACACTAAGCACATCTACTCAAAACATAGATTATTATTTCAATATTTAATTCCCTAGAATTAAATAATTAGTCAACCAATCCTTTAAAAACTAATTTCCACCAATCCTCCACATGAGTGGAAATCAAATGCACATGAAAATGCAGACTCTAATGCTCAGTATTAATGAAATCATATTGTAATTTGCGACTTTGAACCTTCCTTTGTAAATATCATCTGATATATCGGCAGCCTACTGGACGCAATTCTTTGATCTATTCCTACTTCGTGTATACCTAGTCAATGACATTTACACAATATGATCTCTATCACATTCCGTTCTTCAGTTGTGTCCTTTTCGGTCATGGACAACACTTTGGATTCATAAGCGTTAAATTGAAGCGGCCCCCACTTCTCACTTATATAGGTGATCTCATTTGACCAAATCAATTATCATTAAAAGTCTTTACGACTTAACCTTACCACAACCAATAATATTATTGCACTTGTTTTGCCTTATAGGGATGAATTAACTGAACTTCAAGTGCTTAACTGAACTTTTAAAGTTTAGTTTTTCCATTCAAGTTCATGATATCTCCAGTAACCAAGGTTGGGTTATCACTTTAATCGTTCTTTAAATTTTGGTTTTAGACCCATTCCCCTCTAGCAATTTACTCAATTGATCTCGGTTAAGCCCTTTCGTGGCGGATCCGCTTAATTGATATAACACCGTTAGAGATCAATTGTCTTGCGGTATTATGCCTACGACGGATTACGGATATGTTTAGACTTATCGTTATACATATTACTTTGTGCTCTCCTATAGTAGCTTGACTATCACGGTGATCATCACGGGAGGAGAGCGGCTTTTTCCGACATGGAATATCCTCTATTAAATTATGAAGCCATTGACTTCTTCGCTTGACTTTATCAAAAGCTATAAACTCATATTCCATGGTGGATCGAGCTATACAAGTCTACTTTGTGGATTTTCATGATACTGCTCCGCCTCCAATAGTAAATATATACTCACTAGTGGAGTAGGAGTCTTTCTAAAATCCGGCTAGCATCACTATAGCTTTCAAATACTGTAGGGTAGTTTAAGCAGTGCATCCAATAACTTAGGGTGTATTTTAAATATCTTAATACCCTAGTTAGTGCTTTGCAATGCTCTTGGATTGGATTGTTTTGTGTACCTACTTAATTTATTTACAGGATAGGCAAGGTCTGGACGCGTACAATTTGTAATGTACATCAAACTTCATATTACTTTCTAGTATTCCAACTGAGCTACTGGTTCTGCTTTATTAGCTATCAGATTTATGCTCAAATCAATGGGCGTTTTGAATGGTGGACCATCAAAAGTAATGAATTTCTTGAGCACTTTCTCCATATAGTGGGTTTGTGTCAAGCTAATTCCTTCAGATGTTATGCCAATTTTGATTCCGAGAATCCTATCAGTAATCCCCATATCTTTTATGTAAAAATATCTTTTTACCAATTTCTTAGTGTCTATGATTATATCATGACTATTGCCCATGATCAACACATTGTCTACATATAGACAATCTATGACAAATGCATTTGATGAGCCTTTAACATAAACACATTTGTCACATTCGTTGATTTTAAAGTCATTTGACAACATCGTTGTGTCAAATTTGAGATGCCACTGTTTTGAAGCTTGTTTAAGTCCATACAACGATCTTATTAATTTGCACACCTTTTTCTCTTGACCAGGTGTTACAAATCCTTCTGGTTGTTCCATATATATTTCCTTCACTGAATGCTTAACAAATTTGAAGTTATCTTTCCTTTACTGAATGTGTTGGATCGATTTCCTTAGAGTTTTAGGATTGAGGATAGTATTGAACGCTTGAGAGTAGTATGCTGAGATTGCTCGATTTTGCTTGTGTGTCTCAAGATTGCATGAGTGTTCTCTCTCTTGAATTCCTCAACCTTTAATAGTGCTTGTTTGAAAAATGTATCCGTTGAAGAGATAAATGCATTTTTCAAATTATATTTTGAAGTCGTTGGCTTGTCTTATCTGCAATAGGTGATGGTGACATTTCCTTGTTTAATTGAACTCTGTGACTTTTCGAGGTTACGCACTTGTTCATTGCTTCTCATTGGTTTATTATATTTGCACGCTTCCAGGATGAGCACTTTAAGTTACGTAGTATGGATGTATTACTATAATAAGTAATTTCCTTGATTTGTGTGCAACGGATCCATCAATCGACTTTCACTTCAATAGTTTGCTTTACTCCTTAATTTACTTGAGTCGGCTCAATCATTTGGAATGACTTAACTGCATGTCAGCTGACAGAAATAGCCTTCTATGTACTTGACTGAGACTTGACTTCAGTCACTTAGCTGCGATTCAGCTGATTCTTCACCTCGGTATCCATTCAAATTATGCATTCTTCAACTAGGGTGCTTGGACTCAGCTAATAGAACCATATCTATAACAAGTTAATTTTATAGAAGAATTGGGGTACCAACTTCCTAAACCATGTTTTACATAGCATCATCAAAATCTATTACAAATAAATGTCCCAACATTACCCTCTTTCAAAATATCTTGCAAAAGTTAGATTTTTAAATATCCTCAAGTAAGCTATTATCATTTTTAAAAATCCCAAAAGTTAATTAAAATTCGTTTTTCATAAATAAGATGGTCACTTAATCGGTACCAAAATTTAAATAAGCACTTTAGTGAAAATCTCCGAAAATTCACTTAATCGGTCTAAAAATTTTGATCCTAAAATTTAAGTCTGAAATTTTATAATAACATCCACAATATGTAATCGTGATATCCATTCATATCATTATCGTAGTTAGGGCGCAATCAGTTCCCAGATGCTCAAAATATAAAATGCACAAAGCAAGTAAATCGCACATTCAAAAATATAAACTAGATATTTGATACAATATTATTCATGAATATTAATTTTAAAGCTCGAATAATTAAAAAGGGTTGGGTCGTCACATAATTCAAATTAAAGAAAATATATATTGAGACTATAAATAAGTGACTAAATAACAATAAAGAAATTAAGCACAAGAAATTAGCAAAGATTAGTAGCAACTAAAACTATGGGGAAAGATAATGGCCAAAAAATAGTGAGGGTAGCTAGAAAGAAGATTGTGTGCAATCTTTTTTTAATGAAATGTCTTGACCCAAGAATTATTGTAAAAGTTAAATAGAAACCCATCCAAAAAATAAAAATAATTGAAGGTGAGTTTTATAAAAATAAAATAAAAAACAATTGGGATGGGCAGGAAGGGAGTAGAAGCGGCAAAATCAAGCCCGGGGTTAGGATTGGGCTGTTAGATAGATGTTTTTATCATGATTTTGTTGATTTTGTTTAGATGGAATTTTACACCAAAACAATGTTTCTAAATGTTGTTCAAATACTCTCGATCGACATAAAATATTTTTACCAATTTTTCGAAGTATTTCTTGAAGTTTATTTTTGACAAAAATTAGACAACACTTCTTTCTCGTGTTGAACCGGTCTCCCTATAGGGCATCCCGTACCTGAGTTGAGTTTTGAAATAGAAAAATGGGACGGAAGAAAAATAGGGAGGTCGACTGTGTGGGCGACTGTGCACGGGAACAAGGCTTTGAATTGAGAACTCTCTGTATTGATTTTGGAGGAGCCTAACCGGTCCCACACGGGGTCGACCGGTCGGACCCCCCGTCGATGGGTCCCCCTGTGTATTTTCATGAAAATACTTTCAAACTTCTATCTCTGCGCGATCGGTCACTGTACGGTTTTGACAACAAACTATTTGTTCGGTTTTCAGACAACTTTTCCCCAATTTAAGGGGTTGATTTCTAATAGCTATTTCTTGAGTTTAATTACATTATTTTTTTGCAGAAATCACACTGCAAGAAGGAGCCAATGTCTGAAAATCAAACCAAGACCTCTCCTATAAATAGAGGATCCATTCAAGTAACAAGACACAACACAATACACAAGGAAAAGCATACAAGCAAACACATTGTCAAACTCTTGTTGTATTAGCCTTAGTACTTTCACTTGCACACTCTTGAGGTCTAGGCTTTTCATTCTTGATTACACTTGGAATCAATATTTGTATTATCATTATCGAGTTGTAAGCTTTATTTTTGTCTATCATCCAAAACAAGATATCCTTGTTGTTGTTCTTGTGGTAAGAGCACACTTGGGTGATCTTAGGTGTTGAAGAGTGTGGTACTCTTCATAGGTGTTGAAGAAAGATTGTGGTAATCTCCTTGAAGGTGTTGTAAGAGGATTGTGGTAATCCTCAAAGGTGGTGTTGTATTAACTGTGGTAATCAATAAAAAAAAATTTCCTTTTCGAAATCCGTCCCGGATATACTGGGGTGGTAGAGCACGTAGTCCCTAGATGGGGTGAAGCTCTTTAAATCAACGTGTGTTATTTCCACTTATACAGTATCTATCTTTGCTTGTTCACTCGAAGAAGAGGGCGAAATTTAAAAAACCGGCATAATCTATTCACCCTCCTCTAGATTATCGTAGCCACTTGGACTTACAAGTGGTATCAAATCCAAACTCTTTGGCTAGCTCGTTCCGAGTAAAGAGGAAAGATCCATGGCTACGAATGTAGCTTATCTCACCACCGGCGCCTCCACCAACAAGCCACCGTTATTCGATGCCAACAACTACATATTTTGGAAAGACCGTATGGAGTGCTTTCTACAAGGGTGTAGGTTTGACGTTTGGAATGTGGTTATTGAAGTAGTTGCTCAACCAACAAAAAAATTGGAGGACGGCACATCGGCTCCCAAACCTTTCAAGGAGTTCGATGAAAATGACAATAAGGCTTACCGCCACCAAGTATAATCACATAAGAGGCATAAGGTCGGCACATGAAGTTTGGGAAAAATTAGAGACTATATATGAAGGAACCAAGAAGGTCAAACAAGCAAGAAAAACCATGCTTGTTGAAGACTTTGAGAACTTCAATATGCATGATGGTGAAAGCATTTCAAAAATGGTGGAAAGGCTTGACAACATTGTCAATCCTCTTGTGTCCCTCGGTAAAGTCATCTCCGAAGAAGACAAGGTGACCAAGGTATTAAATACACTTCCCGGCTCATGGTCCGAAAAGGTGATGGCTTTTACGGAAGAACAAAATCTTGAAACACTCAAGTTCGATGAGCTCATCGGGAACCTCCTCATTTATGAAGTCTATCTGAAGGAGAGGAAAAATTCCAAACCATCCATCACTCAATTGGGTATGCAAAATATTCCTAAAGGTCTAGCATATTCTTCTAATAATTCATATTATGATAATTATGAGGATGATGAAGAAATGACCGTCTTCTAGAAAATTTGCAAAATTTATGAATAAAAATAACGCAAGAAAACCGAGAGACAACTCGTGTTTTAAATGCGGAAAATCCACGCATTTCATAGCCGATTGCCCAAAACTATGAGAGGAGGAACAAAAGAAGAAATAGCCTTTTCGGAAAAAAAGGCTCTAAATGCAGATGTCAAAACATGGGATGAACTACTCGCCACATCCAATGAGGAAGGTGAAACCGAACATGGTCTTATGGCCATAGACGATGAAAATAACGAGGTAATAGGGGCTATAACAACCATGGAGGATTCAAAATGGCTCGTGGACATCGGATATTCACGCCATATAACCGGAAAGATAGAACTTTTTACCAACATCAAATTGAATTCTGAAAAAATCTTGGCTTATGTGAAACTTGTCAAAAGAAATAATTAGTTAAGAGTAGTTTTGAGCCCAAAAATAAAATTTCCACAACCAAGCCTCTACAACTTCTTCATTTAGATTTGTATGGGGATATTGGTACGACTAGTCTAAGTGGAAAACATTACACTTTCGTTATTGTCGATGATTTTTCTAGATATACTTGGGCTCTTTTTCTTGCAAATCAAAGCGATGCCGTTAATGAGTTTGTTAAGTTGTGTAGACTTATTGAGAATGAAAAGGATGATACAATTAAGTCTATTCGAAGTGATCGATGTGGATAATTTGATTGTGAATTTATAGTCTTTTGTGAAACCAAGGGATATGAACACAATTTTTCGGCTCCAAGGACACCTCAACAAAATGGAGTAGCTGAAAGGAATAATAGGACACTTCAAGAGATGAGTCGGTCCATGCTCAATGAATTTTCACTTCCAAAATACTTTTGGGCCGAAGCCGTAAGTACCACTTGCTATGTCATTAATCGAGTTTATATTCATCCTAAAATGAATAAAACTCCATATGAGCTTTGGAAAGGAAGAACTCCAAATATTAGTTATTTCAAAATATTTGGATGTAAATGCTTTATTTTGAATACAAAGGATTAATTAGACAAACTTGATCCTAAGGCCGATGAAGGAATATTTATGGGGTATTCAACCAAAAGCAAAGCATATCGGGTTTACAATAAGACTAGCATGGTTCTTGAAGAATCCATTCATGTAAAATTCAATGAAGCCTCGAGTGTTGAGAGGATACCCAATAATGAAAGTGATGAAGAGGATACTATTGAACCCGTTGTTCAAAATGATGCTCAAAATGATCAACCTTCTACCTCAAATGATCAACCATCCACTTCAAATATTCCTCAAGAAGACAAAGGTGATACTTCGGATCTTCCGTGGCATTTAAAATTTAAAGGAGATCACCCAAAAATCTTATTATTGGCGATCCCTTGGTAAAGTGATGACCAAGAAAATTTTCCGAGAAAGCTCCTATATCTCAAAACGAGCCTAAAAATGCTAAGGATGCTATTGAAGATGAAGATTGATTTTTGGAAATGTAAGAAGAGTTGAATCAATTTGAAAGAATTGATGTATGGGAATTAGTACATTGTCCTCCATCTCAAACAATTATTGGTACAAAATGGGTATTTTGCAACAAACTTGATGATCAAGGGAACATTGTCCAAATATTTTCACCGTAGCACGTTTAGAAGCAATCCGCATCTTACTTGCCTATTCTTGTTTTAAAAATTTCAAGCTTTACCAAATGGATGTTAAATAAGCATTTTTAAATGGTTTTATTCAAGAAGAAGTCTATGTAAAACAACTTCTGGGGTTTGAAAATTTTTCTAGGCCTAATGATGTTTATAAACTTAAAAAGGCCTTGTATGGTTTAAAACAAGCACCCCGTGCATAGTATGATAGACTTAACTCTTCTCTTTTGTAAAATGGTTTTACAAGAGCTAAAGTTGATATTACTCTCTTTGTTTTTGAAAAAGGGCAAGATTATTTACTTATGCAAATTTATGTTGATGATATTATTTTTGGTGCTACTAATGAATCCTTGTGCAATAAATTTTCTAAGTTGATGCAAGGTGAATTTGAGATGAGCATGATGGGGGAGCTTAATTTCTTCCTTGGACTTCAAATTAAGCAATGCCAAGAAGATATTTATATTTCACAATCAAAATATACAAAAGAACTTTTGAAAAAGTTTGGCATTGAAGAAGGAAGAACCGTCTCTACCCCTATGGCAACAAATGTCAAAATTGACAAAGATGAAAAAGACAAGTCTGCGGATGAATCAATGTATCGAGGTATGATTGGTAGTTTACTTTATTTAACCGCAAAGTAGACCAGGCGTTCTTCATGTCGTATGCATATGTCTTTGGTTTTCAAAGCAATCCCAAAGAATCTCATATGAGTGTCGTTAAAGGATTTTTCGATATTTGAAAAGCACTATTCAATATGGTTTATTTTATCCAAAGAATGAAATTTTTCTCTTAAAAGTTATAGTGATTCGGACTATGCGGGTAATATTGATGATCATAAAAGTACTTAGGATCATGTCAATTTTTGGGTGATTGCCTAGTTTCTTGGTTTTCAAAGAAACAAAATTGTGTTTCACTTTCAACGGCCGGGCCGAATATATTTTCGACTTTTTGTTGTACTCAACTTCTTTGGATGAAATAAACCTTAGCAGATTATAAATGTTCTTTTGAAAATGTTCTGTCTTTTGTAATAACATATCCACTATAAATATTGCTCAAAACCCGATTCATCATAACCGTACTAAACATATTGAGATTCGACATTATTTTCTAAGGGATTGTGTTTCAAAACGAAAAATTGAGATATCTTTCGTACCATCTCAAGATCAATGGCGGACATTTTTACAAAACTGCTATCTTCCGAGACTTTTGCGTCAATACGAGCTCGGTTAGGCATAATGCATATTGAATGAGGCCTATGATTGCATTTTGCATGTTTTTAAAACTTTGGGGCGAAAAATCAGATTTTTGGTTCAAACTTTGGCTTTTGGAAAAACAGACTGAACCAGTGGGCTGCCTGGGTTGAGGTCGACAGGTCGCCCTCAGCCCCGACCGATCGCCCTCAGCATATTTTTGGTTAAAAACATTTTTGTTGCCAGACTTAGCCATTTTGGCTCTTTCAACTCATTTTTCGTCCCCTTTGTCATTTGCACACAAAATTCACTTCAAATATGTTTTATTGCATTAATTCTATATCTTAGACTTCATTATGCTCGATTATCATCATTATTTCTCATCTTTATCGATTGAATGGTACGTATTCTACTCCCTCAGCTCAATTGGGTTGAACCCTTGAGAATTTGACTTATATGCAAATTTCTTGATACTTGTTCTATATGTTTGCGATGAGCCCCTTAATTGTTGTTGTTTGGCTGTTGTATGGATTGATTTGGTGATGAAAATTTTGGCTTGATTACATTTCTAGGGGCTACATACAACTTCTTCCATTTTTAACGCCCGCCAAGTGTTCGATGAACTGTCGCAAAGAAAACTTCACCAATTACATGATACTCTCGTTTTTAAAAAGTATCTTACACTTATAGAGACCATGTTTCTCCACTCAAACGAGCTTTTGCATTTCAATTATCGACTTCTCCCTTGTTCATTGGTCTTTAAGCTTAAATTCCAAAAGCTCGATAAAACAACTACTTAGCGCACTTTGATGTATATGAATTATGTTTTTATTGTGCTAACATTCTTTTTTGATGATTCTAAAAGGGGAGAAACAAGAAATTAGCTCTTTAGCTCAAAGAAGCTAATAAAAGCTCGCGAAAAACTGTGAAGTATACTTAGACCATTGGATGTATTATGGACTTGTTTGCATGATCTATGATTTTTCTTGACAGGGGGAGTTTCTAAGCTCATGTTTTACATGTTTACTTTGTAAAAGCTAAAGCCTCTAGCTTTAGTATTAATTATTCTTGATGTCTTGTTGATAAAGGGAGCTTTTGTAAAAATGTCTTTCAAAATCTTAACTCCTTCTATTTGGTTATTATGCATAGTTTGTTGTTACTCTAAACGGATAGTTTACTCCTTGTTAGGAAAATTGTTTTATTTTCAAAATCATCCTCTTAAAAATTGTTTTGGTTTGTAATCATCAAAAAAGGAGAGTTTGTTAGATAGATATTTTTATCATGATTTTGATGATTTTGTTTAGATGAGCTTTTACACCAAAACAATGTTTCTAAATGTTGCCGAAATACTCCCGATCGACATAAAATGGTTTTACTAATTTTTCGTAGTATTTTTTGAAGTTTATTTTTGACAAAAATTGGACAACACTCTGTCTCGTGTTGGACCGGTCACCCTATAGGGCAACCCGTACCTTAGTTGAGTTTTGAAATAGAAAAATGGGACGGAAAGAAGATAGGGAGGCGACGGTCGACCTAAGGGCGACCGGTGCCTAGAAACAAGGCTTTGAATTCAGAACTCTCTGTATTGATTTTTGGAGGAGCCCAACCGGTCCACACAGGGGTCGACTGGTCAGACCCCCCATCGACGGGTCCCCCTGTGTATTTTCGTGAAAATACTTTCAAACTTCTATCTCTGCGCGATCGGTCACTGTACGGTTTCGACAACAAACTATCTTTTCGGTTTTGAGACAGCTTTTCCCCAATTTAAGGGGTTAATTTCTAATAGCTATTTCTTGAGTTTAATTACATTATTTTTGCGTAAAATCTGCGCAAGAAGGAGCCAATGTCTGGAAATCAAACTAAGACCTCTCCTATAAATAGAGGATCCATTCAAGTAACATGACACAACACAATACACAAGGAAAAGCATACAAGAAAACACATTCTCAAACTCTTGTTGTAGACAATTTTTGAAATCTTTCACTTGCACACTATTGAGGTCTAGGCTTTTCATTCTTGATTACTGATTTGCACTCAATATTTGTATAATCATTATCAAGTTGTAATCTTGATTTTTGTCTTTCATGCAAAACAAGATATCATTGTTGTTGTTCTTGTGGTAAGAGCACACTTTGGTGATCTTAGGTGTTGAAGAGTGTGGTACTTTTCATATGTGTTGAAGGAAGATTGTGGTAATCTCCTTGAAGGTGTTGTAAAAGGATTGTGGTAATCCTCACGAGGTGGTCTTTGTATTAATTGTGGTAATTAATAAAATTTCTTTTTCCTTTTCAAAACCCATCCCGGATATACTGGGTGGTAGAGCACGTAGTTCCTAGGTGGAGTGAAGCTCTTTAAATCAACGTGTGTTGTTTACTTTCTGCTTTTACAGTTTCTATCTTTGCTTGTTCACTCGAGAAGAGGGCGAAATTTGAAAATCGGCATAATCGTAGTGACTTGGACTTACATGGACTGGGATGTGTTTTTTTAGGTCCGAAAATGTGAAGTCCTCAATTTTTATTCGAGCATGTATTTATTTCACTTATCGTCTATGTACTATTTTGACTATTTTACCGCGTCACTTTGACGGGTAAATATTAATCATAAATATATTTTGCATTTAATTTCATTTTATTTGGTACTTGTAATCATAATCATTTATTAATTCTATTTCACATTAACGATCACTTGATTGATCATTTATTACTAATTGTGTATTTATTAGTCACCTTAGAATTTTAAGAGACTATTTATTTTAGATACTTATACCTTATAGAATTAAGAATTTGATTTAGAATAAGTGATCATGAGAATTATAAGTGATCGAGGAAATCAATATTTAGTTTGGAGATTGATATTATTCATCTATTATCATCAATTTTGGGACAAAAAAAATATGGATACCACAAATACCCCTATAGTGGACGACCAACATCGGTTTTTTGGTGTAGAAATATCTCCCAACTCTTGTACACATACACCTTATGTATTCATTTTGTGTACAATTACACCATTAATTCAAACATTATACACATTATCTTATACATCAATTCTTTAATATTAATTTCCCCAGCTTATTCCCACTCACCCAACATTCTTCTCATTTCTCTCATTTTGTTCGTTTGCCCATACCTTTGACCCCCATGCAACAACATAACACAAGGCTTGCAAAAAAAATTCTCTCTCTCCCTACCTATCACACGGCCAATAGTCCAAAATTGCAAGCCTCCATTTCAATTTTCATTTAACACATGCAACTCTTACAAAATTCTCCTCATTCTCTCTAAAAACCTCCTACTTCTCTCTACTCTTCCTTCTTACCTTCTTCTTTAACACTTAAAAAAATTTCAAGACATTTCTCCTTTATAATCAAAAAAATTTGAACACCCCCCTCTACACAAGGTAAGAAATTTTGTTCTTGAATTCAACTTGATATCCTTTAGTTCTTCATCTTCCATTCTTAACTTAAGCTCAAATTTAATTTTTGGAGTTACACTTAGAAGACTTTGAAGGTTAGAGCTTAACATCATCTTGAAGAGGACTTCAAGACTTGAAGAAAATTTTGAAGATTTAGACTATAAGGTAAGATAGTGGACTCTAGTGTCTTTACCTTCTTCCTTCTATTTTTCTTCAATTTTTAACACCCTATTCTCATTTTCGAGAAATAGGGGCTGACCTTAGAATAATTCTTGAGTGTGAGCAAAAATTCTAACTTTGAAACTTTTACTACTCGCATTTCATCTACTACACAAGGTAAGTGTAGTTTTGCCAATTTTTTTACCTTTTTTTCTCCTTAAT
Organism: Rehmannia glutinosa; assembly: GCA_016081115.2. Taxonomy (NCBI): domain Eukaryota; kingdom Viridiplantae; phylum Streptophyta; class Magnoliopsida; order Lamiales; family Orobanchaceae; genus Rehmannia; species Rehmannia glutinosa. Next base: position 3,692,152 of record CM071935.1, read on the forward strand.
TTTTAACCTCATTTTCTAACTCCTATATTTTTTTTATATTCTTTGACTTAGGGGCTGACCTAAGTCAATTCTTCATCAAGAGTGATTTATTTCATTTTTCACCAACAAGTTCATTATTAAGGTGGGTGGAAAATGCTTTCAACTTCTAGTTGTTTTTATTTAAATGCATGTAGTATTTTAATTTTGAGCACTTGAGATATATATTATGTATTGCATGTTAATTTCATGTATCAAGTTGTAAAAATTCTCAAGTGTTGCTCAAAAATACTATTTATTGAAAAATAGGTGCATGCATGTACACTTTATTGTTGTATTTGATGAATTCTTGTATGAGATGGACATGCATGTGTATGATCCTTGAAATCCATGTTTTGTATGACTTACAACCTGGATAAGTCGAGCATAATTGATTAAATTTTAATTTTTGGACTTAAAATGTAAAAATGGAAAGTTGGTGGACTTAATTGCAAGAAAATAAAACTTAAGGGACCCCTCTGTAAATTTCAAATTTTGGGACTGTACTCAGGTACAAAAATGATATTTGGACATTTTAATAAAGTTTTAAGAGTTTTAAGATATATAAAATCAACCCTTAAAAGCCTAAGGACTCGATTGTAAAATTTTAGAAGTTTAAGGGCCATATTAAAATTTTGAAACTGTAACAGACCCAATTTTAAAATTTGAAATTTTTTTTTCTTAAGGTACTGGAAATAAGATATTTTAAGAGTATTCAAAAATATAAGTGTTTAAAGCTTGGAAAGTAATTTTATAAAAAATGAGGGACCAAATTATAAAAGATTAAACTTGAGGACCAAAATGAAATTTCCTAGACTTATACAGTCCATGTACCTGAAAATACTAATTTAACTATAACTTAATGATAGTTTGGACCCAAGGTTCAAATTTCATAACAATTGGACCCTAAAAGTCTTAAAGGCAATTATTTTAAAATGGGATAAAAATGATATTTTCAAAAGTTAAGGGACCTATACTTATTTTTTTTTTAAACTATTTTTGTTCCATTATCCCACGGACCTTAGAGATATTTTAAAACTAGAATCACATTAAAATCCATTTTGGTTTGTGAGTTCCAATTATTTTAAACTTAAATTTAAATGACAATTTTAACAAATTTGCGGCCAATGTGAGTATTTTATAAAAACTCGGCCTCAAAACTTGAAACACCTGATTATCTGAATAATTTAAAGAATTTAGGAACTGACCTCATAATTTTTCAAAGTTGGGATATTTATTTATTCAATTTTTAACCCAAAAGTATTGTTTTTTACAAAACAGGACTAATTGTAAATTTTGTTTTTAACAAGGACCTAACTCAAATTATTTTTCTTTTAAAGAAACATCCCTGGACCCTCTGACTTTAATAATTAATTAAAATATTTTATTTTCAAAAAAATTCATTTACTTATCGGATCGTCTTGATCGATTAATGCACGATCGCGAGGCGACTTCCTCGTCTTGTGATTTCGAATCTATAACAGGACTCATATCCCACCTAATTCTTCAAGATATCGAAGATTATTTATCCTCTCGATAATCATCTTCATTCGAATAACTCCACCAATGCCATAATTTCCACTTGCAATTTTGAAAATTTTTTCTGAACTGCTTCCCTTAATCAATAATACTCGATTGTCTTGTTGACTACCTGAACTTGTATTTACTTTCCCTCCTGAGTCAACTTGGTGTGTCGAGATCACAGTCGGAATGGATACGTCGAGGATGGAACCGGGCAGCTCGGCTGTTATTCCACTCTCCGGCCCCATCGTCCTAATCCCGCAACTGAGGAACGAAGTTTGTCCAAGAGAAACAGGTCGTACTACTTAAGGTATAATCATGATTATGACAATCCGAGCCTAGCTAGCTCTACTGTGGATTTGTCTTTGCCTATGGAGCGATAAGGTGACAGGTCTTGGACCATCTTGCCCGGGGAATTACAAGGAAGAACAAAGGAATCGCTGTCTGATTCACACGATTCTGGAGTTAATCGGATATGTTTGGTTGGTGCTACAAATCCGTACGCAACCACTACTTGTATTGCATTGGTTGACGCTACAAATTCATACGCAACGATTACTTGTCTTGTAGAGGATTGGTGTTACATTCCGTATGCAATCCTACATGTCTTGCCCGAATCACATAGTGCATGTGTGACAATGAATTGTTTCTTAAACTGTATAAGTATATTACTTTAAGTATATTTATCACGTTGCTTATGAATTGTGTGTGAAATCACGCATCATATCTCACGCATTTTTCATACAACTGTTTTTCTTGCATTAACTATATATATCGCCACACTTGCACACGATCACCCTATTCACTGATATTTTTATCTCATCCCCTCCTGTTTTCTAACGGCTAGATAACGAGTACGTTGAAGATGACGAACCTACTACGGACTGAATTCTCGTGCTCCGCCTGTTGGATTTGCTTTCTATTATTGTTGATGTTGTTGGACTTGTTTCTTTGACTTTTGTTGTTGTTGGACTCTCTTTTATTCCGTTTTCATTTTGGACTGTACTTAAGGGCGTAGGATCCTTTGAAACTTAATCTTGGGACGTTGTGTACTTTATTTTAGTTTGGACTGTAAGTTAATTCGGATATTTCTTATGGGTTGTATTGAGATATTTGTTAGACCTTAAGTTGTAATTTGTACTTGCATTTTATTTTTCGCTGCTTTCGACTTTGTTTAACTTGGAGTTATATTGTATCATTTGTCTAGACTATTGTGTTTAATTTTGTTTAACTCTGTTTCACCTGAATGGCGCGATAGACCAGGCTAGCCTGACTTTTTTGGGTCGGCCCGATTTATTGTTCATAAAATATATGTAACCAGCCATTTGAGAGGCTTGGGCTGGCCCGATCCGGATTAAAAATTTTCATAAGCCTGATGGGCCCGACCGACCCATTTCCAACTCTAGAAGGGGGGAGGCCCCATCACAATACATGTGCCTCTGCCCTGCCCCCACCAACAATGGGCCCCTAATTTCTTTTTTTTTCCTATATATATAAATGGTTGTTATATACATACATATCATCGGTCTTTGGCGCACCCTATATTTTTTATCCTATTTTTTAATATAAAATAATTAAAAACTTATATATTTTTTTAGGGGGGGGGGAAATAGTCTAGGGGTAAAAATTGGGCTAGTGGTAACTCGTGCGGCTGACTATGTTTCTGATATTTAATGGTTGCCATAATTAACAAGATTGTGAGTTGGTGGAGTAACAAAGATATTATGTTTTGGTTTTGTGTTCTAGAGTTCAATTCCAAGTAGTTGCCAGCTAATTCATTTGTATTTTTTTGTCTTATATGTGGTAAATGATATTTGAACATTTTTTTTGTAACTTTATTTTAATGAGCCCGATGTTAAAGTGGGAGTTTGATATTTTAGTTACTACAGATATTTTATTTTATATGTTAATCGTTAGTTTATTTTTAAATATTTTAATGTACTAATAATATGCACGTGCGTTGCACGTAATTCATATAATTCTACAAAAATTATTTACTAATTTTATTGAAAGATTAATGTAAATTTAAGATGTATTATAAACATAATAAAAAACAAACAAATAATTAGAACAAATATTTGAGTTACTTCAAATATCGGGATGAATTATTATCTAATTATTTTAATAACTCAATTCAAGAAAAACTTAAAAAAAGTATAAAACTATATAAGTATATGGTTATATTCAGTTAACAATCAAATTTTCTCTTGTTTGATTTTGATGGTTGGAGACATCTTTTTTTATATTACTTTTAATTGCATCAGATGCATTACAAATAATTAATCATGTAATTTTACATGCTAAAATTTGATAACCCAAGTTTTTGCATTAATAAAAAAATTGAATCTAAATCATGTTAAATCGTATATCTATTGTTACAAAAAAAAACATAGATAAAAAGATTAATGAATAAAGCTTGGACAACAAACTATTTTTTTTTTAAAAATTTTAATAATAACTTATATTTCACTAATCTTAAAATTATCTTTTTATTGAAAATACATATATTTCTATGTAATTCTCAATGATCTCAACCTCCATCTTCACATATTTAAAAAATGTATCATTTAATTATCTCACAGTTTAGGGAGGGTGATAGATGATAAATTTATGTTAATGGGATATTTGCAACTAAAAGTGAATTTAGAAACTATATATTGTCTTCCTACTTATTTAAATCAAACTAAATACATTAATCTTATTTTTTTATCTTCATTTAGTTGTAAGTTCATACTCTTGTTTCTTTTTGTAGATGTATTTAGTTATTAAGAAAATTAAAGAAAAATATTATAAATGTACATTTTTACATAACACTCAACTTTAAATGGATAAAACTATCTCATATGAAGTCTTTTATATATGCTTATGACATATGATCTGTAACGACCCGAATTTTTATGCCTTAATAAGAATTTCATTAACTACGTTATTAGTTTATTTCATGGAATAATAATGGAGAATTAGAAATTTATTAATGATTTTACGAGATAGTTATTTATTGAATTACGGATAATAAATGACTCTTTTTAATTGTATTGGTTAATTATTTAATTTGGGCCTTATAATGAATAATTGGACTTTTAATTAGTTTAGAATATTAAATCAGGCTCACATTATTAGTAAGTTGATTATAGACCCATATATCCAAAACCTAGTCCAATTAGGAGTAGGTTAAAACACAAATATAAGACACGTTAAACACACACATTGGGAACACACATGATAGGCGCTGCGTGAGAGCAAGAGACGGCTCGAGAGAGAACGCAGAGAGACAGGGAGAAATCGACCGAGAAAGAAAAGTGATTTCCCAACGCGATTGATTCGAAAGAAGATTTTATTATTCATAAGTTGAACAGGCAAGTAATCTCCTATTTTAGTATAAAATTAGGGTTTAAGTAACTATTATTAATTTTATATTTGATTGAATGGTTTGCCGCCTAAAGTGTATGGATTGATGTAATCAGATGGTTTTAGTATCTATTCCGTGCCTATTCTATGTTGTGTCGCTCTAAATGATAATTCTTACGCGTCTATATATATGCGTGAGATAGGACAGTGTAGCTCTACCAAAAATATTTGTTTCGAGATTCATTGTGCTTCTAACTCAAGGTTGTAATTTATAAAATTTATACATGCATATATATAAAAGTATGAAATTCGTATATCCTCTCGAATTGCGGTCAGGTGCATGTCAATTAGATGATGGGTGTACATAATCCGATACTCTGTTGTTAATCCCATATGTGGTACTTCATATTTATAACTAATAATTATATTATCATTCCCACTTTCAAGTTAATCATGTTAAGGGTTTCAGTTACAATTTGTTAAATTGAAAAGAGAATTGTAAATTTAAATATCAGGTAATATTATATTAACGAGCATGATTAATGTTAGTTAATACTTTTACAAATAGTACTGATTATCTTATATATAATTAACCTGATTTATGTGTCTAATTTGATTGCTCGGGAAATCGAGAAAACTATGCTTTAAACTTCTTTTATTATATATTAATTGTCTATGCTTTTCCCTAATTAGTTGAATGTATGACTTTTTTCTGACTAATTGAATGTAGAGTTTTTCCTTAATCGATTGAATGTAGGGTTTCCCTTGATTAATTGAATATAGGGTTTTACCTTGACTAATTGAACATATGATTTATCCCTAATAACTAATTGAATGTAGGGTTTTCTCTTGACTAATTGAATATAGGGTTTTACCTTGACTAATTGAATATAGAGTTTTCTCCTAACAAATTGAATGTAAGGTTTTTCGTGACTAGTTGAATATGGCTTATCCCTTAACTAGTTGAATGTAGGGGTTTTCCCTAACTAATCTGAATATAAGATTTTCCCCAATTAATTTTGAGTATCTTTAATGTCGGTTTATCCTCATTTATATGTTTCAAGTCATGTTTACTTTTTATATGTTTGTTAATTAATGTGATTTAATTATTATGTTTATGCCTTTTATGCTTATGTTTGTATTCAAAATTAAAGTTGCTTCACTTAGGTTCATGCATCATGTTAATGTGTATGTTCATGGCATTTCACGAGCATCCCAACATTAAGTAAAGTCAAGTCACAAAGTATAGTATTTTTCAAAAGAAACGGTGCACATTGTTCTATGATCTTTGGAGTGAGTGGGAAATGGGCGCGGGCATAATGTTAATGTTCAAGGAAAAGGGCCTTCGGGCAAAACGAATAGAAATGGGCCTCGGGCAAAACGAATGGAAATAGGCCTTCGGGCAAAACGAATGGAAATGGGCCTTTGGGTAAAACGAATGAAAATGGGCCTTCGGACAAAATGTTCACGGGTTCCAAATAACAAGGCCCAGCTGCGACCCGATTAGAACAATGTGTTACCAAGTCACTCACGCCCTAAGAATATTTAATGCAACGAAAGGCAAAGTTTTATGCAAAAGAAAGTTTTAAGAAATGAAAGGAAGGTTTTTAAACAAGGAAAATGTAAAGTCTTTTTAAGTTATAAAAGTTAAGATATTGCATTAGGCATGCATTCATGCATGAGGTTACTTGTTGAGCTCCTTTAGCTCATTCCACGAATGTTAAATTTTTGAGATGAGAATGCGAGAAGAAGGAGAGGAGATGGCGGGGACGCATGATTTGGGAAACCCATGTCAATGGAATTCTTTTATTTTCAAAGTTTGACTTTTTAGTTCATTAAACGTAGAACGTCATTGTGTTTTCAAGACAAATATTTTGGATTAGTAAATATCGTATTTATTCATTTGCAAATGTTTGAACGAAGTAAAAAAGTTTTATATTTCATAATTTAGATATTGTTTTTTTTTAGTGTTTCTCTTTATTTCTTATTTTCCGCATTAAAATTCAAGTAAGCTAGAAAGGGCGCTACATGATCGGAAAGCTCTCGACATCTACTTTAATATGAAATAATATTATTTACAAATTCAAAATATTCTATGAAATACAATTAAATGAAAGCATATAAGAAGAGTATAGAATACAAAGAGACATTAATTATATTATAAAACAAAAATAAAATCAATATAGAAAACTATTTAATTGCCCCTAAAACTAACTTTACTATAAAAATAAGAATTTTTTGGCAAATCAAAATTTTCAATAAACCTTCAAATTTATTCATACTTTTATAATAAGTATAGAAATACAAGGATCTCTTTTTCTTTTTTAGCTTTTGGCCTCTCAAAACATATGACTAACTCTTAGTCCATTATAAATTATTAATTAATTTGACGATCATGTGGCACGTCCTCATTGCATTCCTATCATATCATTTGTTAATTATTAACCTGGAATGGATAATGATGTGCAACAAAAATTTAAAATTGAGTGTTTAAACAAATCAAATCAACTCCATCACTTCAATTCTTCAAAGATACATATAATTGGCGGGTGTCACTCTTCATCTGTAAGTTCCACATGTTCCTTCTTTTTTTTTTTCACTTAAGACAAACTTTTATTGAAAAAGACCACAAGGGATACTGCAAGACCACATGTTTGATGTTTATTAGAAAGCTGCTTGTATCCACATATATAATAACACCGATAAGTTTGTTGGGAAGACCCTACAAACATAACCCGAAAATAGGGGTGTGTAGGGTAGTACCGCGACTTCACTAATTAAGTGTGAAATCGATTTTAAAATGGCGTAGAACTGTATTATTAATGATTAAACTGAGTTAAGAACTTTATATTTGGAGATTTCATAGTCATACTTGTCTTGACTTAGTTGACTCTTGATTGATTTTCCTTATTTCTTCCTTATCTTTTCTTTACCTTCGTCTAATCCGCCTTAGTTTTGTTTGACCAGGAATGAGCCGGCACCACCTACTTGGTGGGATATAATCGAGGCCCGCGCCGAGCTTGACTATTTTCGGGCACTCAAGATCCACTGGCACCAGGAATGTATCCGGGCCACCTCGGGATTGACAGAGGAGCGCCACCGTACGAGGGAGCTGGAGCGTCTCTTGGCAAGGAGCCAGGAAGATAAGAATAATTTGACGATCATTGTCAAGGACCGCGACAACACCATTCGTGCGCGGGAAGACCAAATCCAGCTGATCCAGGAGCGCCTGGATAATATGCCAGAAAAGATGAAGCGGGCTAGCGATGGCCGCCAGAAGTTGAAGATGGACGCCCACATGTCAGGGACACTATTGACCATTTGGATGATACCCTCATCAAGCGAGATGACCGTGATCGAGGACCTTACCAGGCCCTAGCTCGGTGGGATGTTGCCCTGGAGGGTCAGCATAGGCTAATACACCGCCATTGCCACCGACCGAGGCGGAACCCCGTCCGACCCCGAGGCGGATAATGAAGAGGATCTCGAGGAGGATCCCGAGGAGGATCCGGTGATGGGAGCCTGAGGCGCTTGAGGCCACCCCGCTTGATGACGCTCAGGGACTTGAGCAGTGGCTTGATTTTGTCGTAGACGTGGTTGATAGTGATGACGACAACGACCTCACCAAGTAGATAGCTTATTTGTTAGATTGTACTTGTGTTGTAGTAGACGTTTATTTCCATCCCGTTGTATTTTGCTTTTGGTTGTAATTTGATTCAGTTGTATCCTGATTTCAGATGTATCTTTGATTTCTGTATTACTGTTGTGTGAACTCCTTTGGGTATATTCAAATTTCCACATTAATGGATATGCCTTTCCCACTTATTATGTGTCTTGTGTATTGATGTTACTTTTCCTATGATATAACTTGTTTTACGCGAGTATTTATTGGAACCACTTATTTATGGATTGTAACTAACACTTCAAGATACAGAATATCTGAACATCACGGACACGGGAGACCCCGCAGAGTTCCCTCTAGGAACGATGACGTACCCAGGGAAAGGGTACCCTTCCCCGAATTACCACCACCTCATCCACCAGCTGCAGGAGACAATCTAACTGCGCAGGCCCTACAACAAATCTTAGTCTTCATGAGGCAACAAGCATAGCCTCAACAGCGTGCACCCGAACCCGCCCGAGAGGCGAATGATCGCGTCCTAGGGCGTATCTTACTGTTCGAGCCACCGATTTTGTTAGGAGAGCCAGATGATCTGAAGGCAGAGGATTGGGTTGAGAAATTGGAGAATATCTTTAATGCTCTCCAATATTCGGATGACGAAAAGTCACACTCATTTGTATTTCGACTAGAATCTACGCTAGAGATTGGTGGAGAGCGAGTTGAGAGAAAATGGGAATAGGGCCAGAGTAGCGAACATTGGAAATTTCTGGCTTAATTCAATGAACAAAGTGCATTCCCCAAGTTTAAGGGCTACATTGCAATTTTCGAAACGTACCAGCCCTTATTTTGAAATTTTAACTCTTAAGGGGTGAAAATAACACATTTTAAGTGTATTCCAAAAATCCAAGTGTTTAGAGCTTGGAAAGTAATTTTATAAAAATTGAGGGACCAAATTGTAAAAGATTAAACTTGAAGCCAAAAATGAAATTTCCAGGATTTATACATCCATGTACTGGAAATACTAAATTAACTATAACTTAATGATATTTTGGACCCAAGGTTCAAATTTCACAACAATTGGACCCCTAAAAGCCTTAAAGACAATTATTTTAAAATGGGACAAAAATGAGATTTTCAAAAGTTAAGGGACCTAGTTTGTGAGTTCCGATTATTTCAAACTTAGGGCACGAAATGACAGTTTTTAACAAATTTGGGGCCAATGTGAGAATTATGTAAAATCTCGACCTCAAAACTTTAAAAACCTGAATCTCTAAAAAATTTAGAGAATTTAGGGTGAACTTATAATTTTCCGAGGTCGGGATATTTGTTTATTCAATTTTTGTAACCCCAAAAGTATTGATTTTTAGAAAACAATACTAATTGTAAATTTTTTTTTAACAAGGACCTAACTCAAATTATTTTTCTTTTAAAGAAATAGCCAGGACCCTCGACTTATAATAATAATTTAAAATATTTTCTTAAAATTCCTTGATTTATCGGATCGTCTTGACCGATTAACACGCGATCGCTGGGCGACTTCCTCATCTTGCAATTTCAAATCTATAACGGGACCTATGTCCCATCTAACTCTTCAAGACATCGAAGATTACTTATCCTCTCGATAATTATCTTCATCTAAATTACTCCACCAACACTTAAATGCCACACGCGTTTTTGAAAACTTTTCTGAATTGCTTTCCTAAATCAATATACTCGATTGCCTGGTTGACTTCGAACTTGTAATTATTTTCCGCCGAGTCAACTTGGTGTGTCGAGCTCACGTCGGAATGGATACGTTGGGGATGGAACCGGCGACTCGGTTTGCTATTCCACTCTCGGCCCCATCGCCCTAATCCCGCAATCGAGGGACGGAGTTTGTCAAGGGAAGCAGGTCGTAGTACTTGAGGTATAATCATGATTATGACAATCAGGGCCTAGCTAGCTCCTTTGTGAATTTGTCTTTGCTGTCATGCGGTGATAATGCGACATGTCTTGGACCATCTTGTAGGGAGTTACAAGGAAGAATGAAGGAATTGCCTCGATCCACACGATTTTGGAGTTAACGGACCCCGCCTGGTTAGCGCTACAAAACCGTACGCAACCGCTTACTTGTATTTCATTGGTTGGCGCAACAAATCCAAACGTAACCACTACTTGTCTTTCATGGGTTGGCGTTACGCCCGTATGCAATCCTACTGCTTTTGCTTGAATCACAAAGTGCTTGTATGATCATGAACTCTTTTTCAAAATTGTATAAGTATATTATTTAAGTATATATATCACGATGCTTGTTAATCGTGTGTGAAACCACGCATCGAACTCACACATTTTTCATACATCGTTTTTTTCTTGCATATAACTATATATATCGCCACACTCGCACACGATCACCCCATTCACTGAGATTTTTGTCTCATCCTCTCCTGTTTTCTAACGGCCAGTTGTAAAATGTCACTAAGGTCAGTGGGATATTGGGACAAAAGCAGTTTTTAAAAAACGTAAAGGTCCTTTAACTTTTGGAAATCTCATTTTTGTCCCATTTTAAAAATATTGCCTCTAAGGCTTTTAGGGGTCCAATTGTTATGACATTTGAACCTTGGGTCCAAAATATCATTAAGTTATAGTTAATTAATATTTCCAGGTACATGGACTGTATAAGTCCTGGAAATTTCATTTTGGTCCTCAAGTTTAATCTTTTACAATTTGGTCCCTCAATTTTTATAAAATTACTTTCCAAGCACTAAACACTTGGATTTTTGAAATACACATAAAATGTGTTATTTCCAGTCCCTTAGGAGTTAAAATTTCAAATTTCAAAATAAGGGGCTGGTACAATTTCAAATATTGCAATGTAGCCCTTAAACTTCTAAAATTTTGCAATCTAGTCCTTGGGCTTTTAAAGGTTGATTTTATTTATCTAAAAATTCTTAAAACTTAATTAAAATATCCAAAAATCATTTTTGCACCTGAGTACAGTCCCAAAATTCAAAAATTACATAGGGGCCCCTTAAATTTTATTTTCTTGCAATTAAGTCCACCAACTTACCATTTTTGCATTTTAAGTCCAAAAATTGAAATTTAATCAATTATGCTCGACTTGTCCAGGTTATAAGTCATATAAAACATGAATTTCAAGGAATGTCCATTTCATACAAGAATTCATCAAATACAACAATAACGTGTACATGCATGCACCTATTTTTCAATAAATAGCATTTTGAGAAACAATTGAGACTTTTGACAACTTGATACAAGAACTTAACATGCAATACATAATATATATATATATATATATATCTGAAGTGCTCAATATTAAAATACTACATGCATTTAAGTAAAAACACCTAGAAGTTGAAAAAAGTTTTCCACATACCTTAAAAATGAATTTGTTGGTGAAAAATGGAATAAAGCACTCTTGATGTAGAAGTGACTTAGGTCAGCCCCTAAGTCAAGGAATATCAAAAAATATAGACGGGTAAATATTAATAATAAATATATTTTACATTTAATTTTATTTTATTTAGTACTTGTGATCATAATCCTTTATTAATTCTATTTCATATTATTGGTCACTTGATTGATCATTTATTACTAATTGTGTATTTATTAGTTACCTTAGAATTTTAAGAGAATATTTATTTTAGAAACTTATACCTTATAGAATTAAGAATTTGATTTAGAATAAGTGATCATGAGACTTATAAGTGATCAAGGAAATCACTATTTATTTTGGAAATTGATATTATTCATCTATTATCATCAATTTTGGGACAAAACAAATATACGGATACCACAAAAACCCCTATAGTGGACGGCCAACATGGGATTTTTGGTGTAGAAATATATCCCAACTCTTGTACACATACACCTTATGTATTCATCTTGTGTATAATTACACCATTAATTCAAATATTATACGCATTATCTTATACATCAATTCTTTAATATTAATTTCTCTAGCTTATTCCCACTCACCCAACATTCTTCTCATTTCTCTCATTTTATTCCTTTGCCCATACCTTTGACCACTCTATCGTCCCCCATGCAACAACATAACACAAAGCTTGCAAAAATTTTCTCTCTCTCCTTCCCTATCACACAACCAAGAGGCCAAAATTACAAGCCTCCATTTCAATTTTCATTCAACACATGCAACTCTTGCCAAATTCTCCTCATTCTCTCTAAAAACCTCCTACTTCTTTCTACTCTTCCTTCTTACCTTCTTCTTCAACACTTAGAAAATTTTCAAGACTTTTCTCCTTAATAATCAAAAAAATTCGAACACCCCCCTCTACACAAGGTAAGAAATTTTGTTCTTCAATTCAACTTAATATCCTCTAGCTCTTCATCTTTCATTCTTAACTTAAGCTCAAATTAAATTTTTGGAGATACACTTAGAAGACTTTGAAGGTTAGAGTTTAAAATCATCTTGAAGAGAACTTCAAGACTTGAAAAAAATTTTGAAGATTTGGACTATAAGGTAAGATAGTAGACTCTAGTATCTTTTCCTTCTTCCTTCTATTTTTCTTCAGTTTTTAACACCCTATTCTCATTTTTGAGAAATAGGGGCTAACCTTAGAAGAATTCTCGAGGTTGAGCAAAAATTCCAACTTTGAAGCATCTACTAGTCGCATTTCATCTACTACACAAGGTAAGTGGAGTTTTGTCAATTTCTTCACCTTTTTCTTTTTCTCCTTAATTTTTAACCTCATTTTCTAACTCCTATATTTCTTTTATATTCCGTGACTTAGGGGCTGACCTAAGTCACTTCTTAATCAAGAGTGATTTATTTCATTTTTCTCCAACAAGTTCATTTTTAAGGTGGGTGGAAAAATGCTTTCAACTTCTAGGTGTTTTTATTTAAATGCATGTAGTAGTTTAATTTTGAGCACTTGATATATATATATATATATATATATTATGTATTTCATGTTAATTTCATGTATCAAGTTGTAAAAATTCTCAAGTGTTGCTCAAAAATGCTATTTATTAAAGTAGGTGCATGCATGTACACTTTATTGTTGTATTTGATGAATTCTTGTATGAGATGGACATACATGTGTATGATCCTTGAAATCCATATTTTGTATGACTTACAACCTGAACAAGTCAAGCACAATTGAATAAATTTTAATTTTTGGACTTAAAATGCAAAAATAGAAAGTTGGTGGACTTAATTGCAAGAAAATAAAACTTAAGGGACCCTTTGTAATTTTCGAATTTTGGGACTGTACTCAGGTACAAAAATAATTTTTGGACATTTTAATAAAGTTTTAAGAGTTTTAACATAAATAAAATCAACCCTTAAAAGCCAATGATTAGATTGTAAAATTTTAGAAGTTTAAGGGATAGATTGAAATTTTAAACTGCACTACCAGACCCTATTTTTAGAATTTGAAACTTTAATCTTAAGGACTGGAAATAATATATTTTAAGAGTATTCAGAAATCCAAGTGTATAAAGCTTGGAAAGTAATTTTATAAAAATTGAGGACCAAATTGTAAAAGATTAAACTTGAGGACCAAAATGAAATTTCTAGGACTTATACAGTTCATGTAACTGGAAATACTAATTTAATTATAACTTAATGATATTTTGGACTCAAGGTTCAAATTTCATAACAATTGGACCCCTAAAGCCTTGAAGGCAATTATTTTAAAATGGGACAAAAATGAGATTTTCAAAGGTTAAGCGACCTATACTTATTTATTTTTAAAACAGTTTTTGTCCCAATATCCAACTGACCTTAATGACATTTTACAACTAGAATCACATTAAAATTCTTTCGGTGTGTGAGTTCCAATTGTTTTAAACTTAGGGCCGAAATGATAATTTTAACAAATTTGGGACCAATGTGAGAATTTTATAAAAACTCGACCGCAAAACTTTAAAAACCTGAATCTCACGAACAATTTAGAAAATTTAGGAACTGACCTTATAATTGTTCAAGGTCGGGACATTTATTTATTCAATTTTTAACCCCAAAAGTATTGGTTTTTACAAACGGGTCTAATTGTAAATTTTCTTTCTAACGAGGACTAACTCAAATTATTTTTGTTTTAAAGAAATAGCCCTGGACCCTCGACTTTAATAATTAACTAAAATATTTTATTTTCAAAAAAATTCCTTCACTTATCGGGTCATCTTGACCGATTAATGCAAGATCGCGGGGTGACTTCCTCGTCTTGCGGTTTCAATCGATAACGGGAATCATGTCCCACCTAATTCTTCAAGATATCGAACATTACTTATCCTCTTGATAATCATCTCGCATCCGAATAACTCCACCAACGCCATAATTATCACTCGCAATTTCGAATTTTTTTCCGAATCGCTTCCAATCGAATCGATAATACTCGAATGTACGGTTGACTACCCGAACTTGTATTTACTTTCCGCCTGAGTCAACTTGGTATGTCAAGCTCACGGTCGGAATGGATACGCCCTCTAATCCCACAAGGCGGGGACGGAGTTTGTCCAAGGAAAATTGGTCATAGTACGTGACGTATAATCATGATTATGACAATCCGAGCCTAGCTAGCTCTCACGTGGATTTATCTTTGCCTATGGAGCGATAAGG